>CM076575.1:412904932-413504932 GCA_034641835.2 Pinus albicaulis
AGTTTTCAGTCAGCACTAAATACGGATTCACCCCCCCTCTCAGTATTTTTCCCTTCTAGAACTGCGCCAATGTCATGCATTGATGGGTTTTGGTAAATAGAAAGATATCATATAGATATTTCCGACTAAATAATTTGGGGTGTTTCTTCTAGGAGTCTTGCCAAAAAAGCACCCTTTTTCCATCCCTAATTTCCAAAAAGTATGAGACCGAATAAGGACTTTATTCATTGTAGCTAGATTCTAGATTGATGACCCTTTGGGAATCATCTGAACCCTTATGATGTCATCAAAAGAGGATGTAATATGGTATTTTCTCGTCCATTTGTGCTTCAAGAGATCAGGGCCCCGTTGAAATCATCTCAACCACAACTTTTCTCCCATGACTTGATTGAGGATGAAGGGATCCATAAGTCCCATCGCTCCCAAAAGTTTAGGTTTGGTTATAGTATCCCAGGCCACTGGTGCCCATTTTTTTGGCTTCTTGAGCTCCCCTCCACAGGAATTTTCTAAAATTGTCCACCATGTTAGAACAATAAATTTTCGGAGTTGCGAGGCCTGACAACTCGTAGATAAATATCGATTGAAGAACATCCATAAGAAGAATTGTTCGACCAAATATGTTTAGTGCTATAAGGGACCATTGATGTAACCTAGCTTAGATATGCTCCATAAGGTCTTTCCAGTAGGAGGTTCAAAGGGAATTATGGACAAGAGGCATCCTGAGGTATTTCGAGGGAAAATATCCAATAGTAAACCCCAGGGTTCTGACTAGAAAGGCCTGGGAAAGGGTAGGGGTGTTGAATAAGAATATGTTAGATTTCTCATTATTGATCATAGTGCTAGAGGCGTGCATAAAGTCCTGAATAATTCATTTTATGGATTTGGCTTTTGGGAGAGAGACTTGGCAGAACAACATAATATCATCAAAAAAAATTTGGTGGGTGAGAGGGAGATCATTTCCCCACAGAAGAAGCCCAATGATGGCACGTGAGTGCATAACAACATTATTGTACCTACTTAGCCCCTCTACTGCCATGATGAATAGAAAAGGGGAAATAGGATCACCGTGGTGGATGCCCTGAGAGGGGTTGAAAGACCTCGAAGGGGAGCCATTAAGGAGGATGGATATCATCGAGGGTGAGATCATAAAGAGATCTGATCGATCAATATAGAATTGAAGCCAAGGGCTTTCAAAATAGCTAGGAGGAAGGGCCGGCTGAGATGGTCATAGGCTTTAGAAAGATCTAGTTTTATCAGCATACCTTTCACTTTCATCTGTTTGAGGGAGTGGACCGTTTCTTTGTTATAAAATCATTTCTCACCTCTTTTTACTTGATGCTCTATGTTATTTTATGCTCACATATATAATTTAAAATATGAAAAAAATATAAAATTCCCTATTTTCTAGGCGGGGTTTATGGGTTACACCGGAAGCCTACTTACAGGAGCTCGTGGCCAAATTGTTTCCCAACTAAAAAAATTGTTTTGAGGAAGTATAAATACACCTCATGGGAAGGCCTAAAGGGGAGGGAGAGAGAGATAGTTATTGATACTATAGCCATTTAGTTGCTAATCAAGTCTGATTATCCTTGTGCCTCTTGCACTTCCCAGGTTGTGGAAACCCTTATTTCCCTCTTTGAGATGTTCACCTCTCTTATGTGACATCCTTGTGTATACTTATGGAAGAATATTGTTGAGGGTTGGGCTGGACGGATACGAAGGACAATTTTTCTTGGAATTATGGCTGAATCAGGTGGTATTCCTCCACATCTTTTACATACATCAATAAAGAAGCTTTGTCCCGTTCACGATGCCGTGATATTTAATTCTTTTATACATGTTATGATACTGTTATAATTGATTTCATGTTTTTTTTTATAAGCTTATATGATCTAACCACTAACATCTAGATCATGATTTCAATTAATACTGGTCTATGTGCTTTTCTTGAATGAGTTGCAGGTTTTGAAGCATGTGGAGAAGTAGAGGGTTTGAACCCTGCAGGATCACTTTCAAACGTAGGACCTACAGGTAAGGCCACTTCTCTCAATTTTACTAGTTTAAGCATTAGGACTGTTAATTTTCTTGCTTACTGATATATGCCTCTTGCTATGTTGGGGTTCTCAACCTAGACCCTAGGATAATTCATTCCGTAACATTCTTGAGTGGTAATGATTCCATCAAGGATTTGGCATCCTTGAACGAAACCCGTTTGCTCAGGGGATATAAGATTAGGAAGCATAAGTTTAAGTCTCTTAACCATCACAATAGAGATAATATTATAGTTGACATTACATAGAGTAATAGGTCTGAAGCCTTGGGGTCTTCAGAATTCGTCAATTTAGGAATGAGAGAAATAGAAGATGAGTTTAGGGATTGATTTACCTTTTGGGATCTGTGTGAATCCTCCACCACTTCAAGAATGTCCTTCCCCATGAAGTTCCAAAACGCTTGGAAGAATTGTGTCATGAATCCATCTCAAGCCCTGATCTCTCATCGTGACCCATTCAAACAAACTAAACCCTTTGTAATTATACCTAGCCTAAAACCTATTCATCATCCAGCCCTCTTGTTTGTGATTTTGTGGGAGAAACCCTCTCTGTTTGCTAGGGTTAGCTTCTATTAAGATGGTATGTGATTACCTTTTTAGACTCTTTCGGCGGTAGATCAATGAGTGATATGAACACATGCGAAGTCGAGAGAACTCAGAAATGGTTAAAATTAAAAATGGCCAAAATGCACTGAGCCAAACAAGATTGAAGTAGTCGTCTACGATTCTCAATGGGCAGGCCTGCTCACTCCTGAGGCTTGTTTTGAGGGAGATAGAGCTCTTCAAAGTTTGACATGACAAGGAAAAAGTGGGGCCCATAGTGTGCCACATGGCATCCCAGTTAGCAAGTGGGACACACATGGCAGCCCACTTGGCACCAAGATATTTTCTCCTTTCCCATAAAAAAAAAGACAAAAAATAATATTAAAAAGTTCCCACATAAATACAAAATTCATTAAAAAAACAAAAAATAAAAATGAGTTTAAGAATCACATGGTGATTTCAATGTATATATATATATATATATATGGTTGATAATATAACCATAAAAAAAAACCAAATGTCAAAAGTATTGAACCAACGTGCATATATGGTTAAAAGTAAATGCAAACCAACGAAAATATGAAAAGGTTATGGTACATGGCGCCAAAACAATATGGTGCCTAAACTTATGGTTCGTGGGTTTTACCAGTATCTCTGCAAGCCAACATCAGTAATAATATTAAATCAATACTTATTCATGACAACAAAACCGTAGAAGTTGAACACGACCAACAGTTGTAAACCATATGGTGGCTTCACTGATTACAAACTTAAGCCGCCAAACAATAAATGCCATATTAAATGATTGTTTCCATTGTTAAAAGAAGAACTAAACGCATTCCATAGTCAAAAAATGCGGTTTGGTTAACTGTATATTTTTAGCATGGGTGGGGATTGATCCCGGGTCTTACCCATCCCAGTTGTGAAATTTTTCATCAGCTCAATAGCCTTGGATTTGGAAAGCCCACCTCTCTTTTAACAATTAAACATGACCTTCATTAGCAGAGGCAGGAAATGGAGCAATGAACGCCAAGCACCGAACAATCGAGCGACAAGAGGCAAAGATCGGGAAACAGGAAGAGGAACCACGAGGGATGGAACCTTGCCTAGGTAGAGATGGTGTAGAACCTTGAGCTAGAGAATTTTCCCAAGGGGGTAAAAATGCATGTTCTTTAGAGAATCGTGGGGGAATCAAAAGATTCTTGTAGGCCAAGATTTTAACAGTGTCAGAATTCGACAAATGGATAATCGATTTTACACCACTCGATGCTAGAAATTCAGTGGTGCGGTCATTTTTTGCAGCTGAGCTTTCCATTTTTTAGCCAACTTCAGAGGTGAAGGTACATGGATCAATCATGTTATGTTTTCCTTCATAATTTTTGAGATGATGTATTATGTTTTGAGATCCTTATTCGATGTTATGTTGCGGGATCGATTTTGCCACATTATGTGATATGTATTTTGCTTTCCATGCTATGTATTATTTTTTATATCCCTCTGTAACTATGTTGAAGGGATACTCATTTCCATATTGTATGAGTTCATGTTAATTTTTCATGCTTAGAGAAAGCCTTCTTGAGTGAGAATTCTTGTAAGTGGAA
Source organism: Pinus albicaulis (assembly GCA_034641835.2). NCBI lineage: Eukaryota > Viridiplantae > Streptophyta > Pinopsida > Pinales > Pinaceae > Pinus > Pinus albicaulis. Next base: position 412,909,127 of record CM076575.1, read on the forward strand.
TGTCTCGTGGAGAGAGAAGCCACTCATGTTTGAGGGTATATGTCCTTGATTTGACAAAGATTCTTCCATGTACATCATCATCTCTCAACATCATTATATGAAGCGGCCTCCACTATCTTGACACCAGGCCTGAAGACGAACCCACACAGGGTGAACTCCATTATCAAATATCTCGTGTTCTTATGTTTCTGATTGTCGTCATGTTTCCTCTTGATTAAAGCATGCATATTTGTTCTTTTTATGCTCTTTTAAATGTAATTCTAACAACATCACATAAGTAAAATATCATGGCTAAATCCAACAGCTGACAGACCTAGATCAATATTGTTATCAGAGCGATCTTCTCGCTAATGTGAATTGCGAGCGTGAAAAACGATTGAATGTGCAGTAATGGTGGATGACAAAGACATGTATGAGGCCATGCTTAGTATGTCCAAAATGGTGGACATGATGTATAAATCTTATCAGAGAAGAGAGAAAGAAGAAGCATAAGACAATCCTTTATCCACATCTTCTAGTGAATATTTATCACCTTTATCATCTTCTCATCATTCACATGAGGGGATCAACCAGAGCCTTTAAGAAGATAACGATGAATTGAAAATGCTTCTATGAGAAGAGAAAGAGGAGAAGAAGATATTGTAGCTTTAGTTGCAACAGAAGAGGTCTTGGAAGAATTGAAGCGAAACAACTGGGGTCTTTAAGCAGATCATGCTAAATTAAGGAGGCGCCTACAAGAAGAGGAAGAGGAGAAGAAAATACTGTAGCTTCAGCTACAAGCCACATAAGAGGCCTTGGAGGATTTGAAGTGCATCAAAGGCTTGAAGAAGCCATCTTCACCTATTTAAAAATCGACATATGAGGTAAACAATGCTGATTGTTCTTCAGTTTCATGTTCACATGCTATTATTTCTATTGGAAATGTGGAGGTACCCATTACAAGAACTGGCATGAGGCTCTTAAAGAAAGAGGAAGAGGAGAAGCAGAGACTGCAGCTTTATCTCTAAGCCACATAAGAGGCCTTGGAGAATTTGAAGCACATCGAAGGCTTCAAGAAGCCATCTTCACCTGTTTCAAAATCGACATATGAGGTAAACAATGTTGATTGTTCTTCAGTTTCTTCTTAACATGCTATTATTTCTGTTGGAAATGTGTAGGTACCCATTACAGGAACTCGCATGAGACTCCTTACCAAGATGGGGTATAAAAGAGGAGGACTTCATGTTAAGGGCCAAGGAATGACTCAACCATTGGAGGTTGTGCAGAGACCTTGATACACAGGTTTGGGATACATTGAAGGAGAATGCTCAAAGGTGTTAGAAGCTTCCAAGACATTGTCGAACTCGCCGAGAAAGATATTGATGGGAACACTTCACCATCATCCTATGACACCACACATTGCAAAGAAAGAGCCAAGGCAAGCTCTTATTCCCATAATTACACCAGAGACCACTAGGAAAGGTATAAAATCTCTTGGTATTCTAGTGTTCATTTCGATTACAAGAATGTCACTAATAATGAACATAAATTAAGGCATCAAAAAACATGTATTTTTTGTGGATTACATAACCATGTATTTTTTGAGTGTTGGAAAAGAATGGCAACATGAAAGAGGATGAGGCGTGAAAGGCCTTCTCCACAGTAGGAAAAGAAGAAGGTAAAGCAGGTCTAGAAGAAGAAGACTTGTTGCAGTCATTGTGATAGAAGTGGCCATAAAATAGCCACGTGTTGGAGGTTCCATCCAGAGAAACGTCTTAAGGAAAAAGCGTCAGTGCAGGAACTAGTTGAAACAGTTGTTTGAAAAGTGAATGTGCCACAAGGAGACGGCCCATGCACTTTGATAAGTGAGAGATGGTTTTTATAAGTGTGGTAGTGTGTCATGGCCGCATTTTTGTAAATCATATGTTGCAACTTAAAATGTAAAAGTGATGATGTGTTTTCCATCACTTGTTAAGAAATAATGATGTTTTGGCCTTGTATTGATAGCTAGGGTATTGATTTCCATTTTTGATGTAAAATTGACCACTGAGTATGTGTTATAAACCCATGGAAAGTATGGGATTATTGGTCATAGTTGGTCATGTAATTGAGCATGTAATTTGAAAAATATTGTACTACAGTTTTGCAGAGGATGCAAGTGTCAACTCATCGCTTATGGCGCCAAAGAACAAAGGTGAAGGAGAAGGAAGGGCGGCATGTCATGACACTTATGGTGTAGACAATGTACACGAATATCGCAAATTATGTTCATGCTTTTGGTGGACCAAAAGCTCCTCGGTGGGGATGATTGATCTAGGTGGCTTCATACACAAGCAGAAGTCCAAGAGGCCTCAGAAATGGTTAAAATTCAAAGTGGCCATAATGCTCTCGAACTAGGAAAATATCAAAGTGGTCGTCGCCCTAATTCTAACGGTGCGAACGACACTCCAATCCGAGCTCGTATGAGGGAGATAGAGCTCTTCAAAGTTTGACATGACAGGGAAAAAGTGGGGCCCACAGTGTGCCACATGGCATCCCAGTCAGCAAGTGGGACCGACATGGCAGCCCACTTGGCACCAAGATATTTTCTCCTTTCCCATAAAAAAAAGACAAAAAAATAATAATAAAAAAATCCCACATAAATACAGAATTCATTAAAAAAACAAAAAATAAAAATGAGTTTAAGAATCACATGGTGATTTCAATATATATATATGGTTGATAATATAACCATAAACAAAACCAAATTTGAAAAGTATTGAACCAACGAAAATATGAAAAGGTTATGGTACATGGTGCCAAAACAATATGGTGCCTAAACTTATGGTTCGTGGGTTTTACCACATATCTCTACAACCAACAGTCCTAAAGGCCATGGCAACGGAACCGGTGGGAGTTGAACCCACGACTGGCGGGTCTACCTTCCCCACCCACGTGGAGGTTCCATAAACAGTTACAAACACAATCCGCCAAACAATAAATTCCATATTAAATGACTGTTGTTGTCATTCAAACAAAACCCAAATTTAACATTCCGCCATATAAAAAAAAATTGTTTGGTTATTAAAAACATATATTTTAGCACGGGTGGGGATTGACCCCGGGTGTTGCCCATTCCAATTGCGCCATTTGGAAATGAACCAACAACCTTGGATTTGGAAAGCCCACCTCTCTTTTAATATTTAAACCTGATCTTCATTGGCATAAGAAAGAGATGGAGCCATGAGCACCAAGCACCAAATGATGGAGCAACAAGAGGCAGAGGTTTGGAACCACGAAGTGGAACCACAGGGGATGGAACCTTTCCCAGGTAGAGAGGGTGTGGAACTCTGAGCTTGAGAATTTTTGCAAGGAGGTAAAGAATAATTTTAATATAATGGTATGAAATTTCTAGTCAAATTTCCCGAAATTTTGCAGGGAACACAATGGCGACATCAGATTGGCCATTTGAGCAACGGATTTCCAGTAAGCCCATGGAGTATAATCTTTGGAGAATCATGGGGGAATCAAAAGATTCCTGTAGGCCCAGATTTTGATGGTGTTGGAATTTGACGAATGGATAGTCGATTTTACACCACTTGACGCCACAAATTCAGTGGTGCAGTCAGTTTTTGCTGCTGAGATTTCCATTTTTCGTCCAAATTTAGAGGTGAAGGTACATGAATCAGTCATGTTATGTTTTCCTTCATAATTGCTGAAATGATGTATTATGTTTTGAGATCCCTGTTCGATGTTATGCTGCGGGATCGCTTTTTCCACATTATGTGAGATGTATTTAGCTTTTCATGCTATGTATTGTTTTTGAGATCCCTATGTAACTATGTTGAAGGGATCCTCATTGTTAAATTGTATGAGATCATCTTAGTTTGTCATGCTGAGAGGAAGCCTTCTTGAGTGAGAATTTTTGTAAGTGGTTAAAAGTAAAATATGAAAAGGTTATGGTACATGGTGCCTAAAATTATGGTTTGTGGATTTTACCACGGATCTCCACAACCAACATCAATATAATATTAAATAAATTTCCTAATTCCATGGTAACGGAACCGGTGGGAGTTGAACCCACAGCGGGTGGGTATATTGGCCCTGCCCACATGACGGTTCCACAAAATGGTTAAAAACACAAGTTGACAAACAATAAATACCATATTAAATGACTGTTGTCGACATTCAAATGAAACCCAAACTTAACATTCCACCAAGTCTAAAAAAATGCGGTTAAACCATCCTAGTTCCGTCATTTGGCAATGACCCAACAACCTTGGCTTTGGTAAGCCTGCCTCTCTTTTAATATTTAAACCTGACCTTCATTAACACGGGCAGGAAATGGAGCCATTAGCACCAAGAACCGAACGGTGGAGCGACAGGAGGCAGAGGTCGGGAACCAAAAAGAGAAACCACGAGGGATGGAACCTTGCCCAGGCAGAGAGGGTGTGGAACCCTGAGCTGGAGAATTTTCCCAAGGATGTGAAAATTCATTTTAACAAAATGATATCAAATTTATAGTCAAATTTTACAAAATTTCTCAGAGAACACAATGGCGACATCAGATTAGCCATTTTAGAAACATATTTTTAGTCAGCCCATGAATCAGAATCTTTAGAGAATCACTGGGGAATCAAAGGATTCTTGTAGGCCCAGATATTGACAGCGTTGGAATTTAAAGAATGGATAGTCGATTTTACGCCACTCGACACCAAAAATTTAGTGGTGCAGTCATTTTTTGTAGCTGAGCTTTCCATTTTTCGGCCAACTTCAGAGGTGAAGGTACATGAATCAGTCATATTTTTTCCTTCATAATTGTTGAGATGATGTATTATGTTTTGAGATCCATGTTCGATGTTATGTTGCAGGATCAATTTTTCCACATCATGTGAGATGTATTTAGCTTTTCATTCTATATGTTATTGTTGATATCCCTATGTAACTATGTGGAAGGGATACTCATTGCCACATTGTATGTGATCATGTTAGTTTTTCATGTTGAGAGGAAGCCTTCTTGAGTGAGAATTCCTGTAAGCGGAACATCTCATGGAGAGACAAGCCACTCATGTTTGAGGGTGTATGTCCTTGGTTTGATAAAGAGTCTTCCATGTATGTCATCATCTCTTAACATCATTATATGAAGCGACCCCCACTATCTTGACACTGGGCCCGAAGATGTAGCCCACACTAGGTGAAATTCGTTATCAAATATATCATGTTCTTATGTTGTTGATTTTTGTCATGTTTCCTCTTGATTAAATCATGCATATTTTTTCTTTTTATTCTCTTTTAAATGCAATATAGAAACATCACATAAGTAAAATATCATGGGTAAATCTGGAAGTTGACGGACCCGGATCACAACCTGTATCCACCAAGGGGGGAATTGTTGGTGGTTTTCTACTGTTCAAATATTTATCCAGAGAGCCTCAGTCAAAGTTTCACAATTGAGCCCTAAGCCAAAATCTGTACCAATTAAAGCTAGAGTTGTAGCCAGAGAGACTTCAGTGTTTCTTGAATAAGTTTTTTGTGAATGAGCACTTCCATATTCATAATTGTTCGAGGAACTACATTGATAGTTCCAGAGTTAGTGGTCACCTTAAAGCCAATTTTTGGTTTTTATGAGAACTTATATGAAGGTTCCAAAGTTGGTATTGATTGAGACCTTGAGTTCTCCCACATTGGTTTGTGGTCATCTTTAAAAATTATTTCTAAGAGACATTCAACTCTTGGCTGAGATGCATTTTTTCATTTTCAGCTCTTGATCTTGGACTTTGGTACATCCCTTCAGATTAAGGGGGGAATGTTATACATATAATCATTGGGATTAAGGTTGTGTTAGTTTGTGTTATGTTGAGTGGTTATTAGAATCCAAGAAGACTCAGAAACTGAATCAACGATTTCTTGCATGTATTTATACGTACACATTGTACATCATTCATTGAGATCAATCATTAATATACATTTGAATTTGGTTTCCAATTGTGTGTCTTACAATTTGGACTGGCATAAGTCTTGTACTGCTCCAACTGGAGACTTCCCTTGGATGAATTAAATGGACAAACTCAAGAATTGGATATGAGTGAAATTTTTAATGGAGTCACATTGGGCAAGGCTCAATAACTTTTGGCTATTCGAACACCATGACTAAAATTCATTTCCTAGATGAAATAAGAAATTATATTTCTATTGGAATCTCATAAAATAGATCTATTTTCTTGTACAAACCATTCCATATGGTAGTGAATATATTTGAGTTGAAGGGCTCCTTTTCTTATATTTTATATTGGAGATTGAATTAATTTTTCGCAGGTGTTTGTTTAGGGTTGAGAAAATGTGATGAACAGTTTACCAAATAGCAAGAAGGTGAGTAAAAGTAAATCTCCACTCTCTAATGTTGGTTTTATTGTTTTTTAAACTATGTACTATAGATATAGGAATTAAATGGTTGACTAAGGGATCTATTAACTGAAGGTGAGTCTGATCAGGTGTCAAAGAAATAAAAGGAGCAAGCTATCATAGCTATAGTATTTCTATTTTTCAAGGTAGTGAATCTTCTAAATTTTTTGGTCGGATTCTTTGCAGTTTGTGAACAACACCTTTTGAAAAAGCAAGCTAGCGCTCTGACTATCGCATCACTATAGAAAATGCGAAATAGCGAGTGAAAAGAAATTGAATGTGTTGGCATTATGATGTATGTGTTTTCCTTGATGATAAACCACTTGTAGTAGGATAAGTATGTGTTGACATGATGATAACAAGATGAGTACAAAATCAAATTTAGATGTGATAGAGAAATAAATACATGTCAATGACAGAGGAATGATGAAGGTAAAGTTTGAGCAAGTATACACAGGTTCTATGAAGAAAAGTCATGTACATACGCTGGTATGGTGAAGAGAAGTCGTGTATATGCAGGTTTTGTGAACAAAATCATGTACTATGTAGGTACGATGAAGATAAGTCGTGTATACTTAGGTTTGGTGAAGAAAATTCACGTACAAACGTGGGTATGAAGAATAAAAAAAGTGTACAATTTGCGCACTACGGTTTACTAAATACCAAGTGTCCTTACCATGGTATTAGCCCATAATAATGAGAATTTCAAAGAATATTTGATCCTGTCAAAGAATACCATCGAAATGAGTGTGTATTTGACCCATGGTATTGGCTAAGACCTAAGCTACATAAGGAGATGAAGACCCATGTATTTGAGGTGCATATGAGAGGGTGATTGATGACTACTTCGATCTCAAGTATGATTTCATGGTATGGGTTATTAATGAGTGGATGATATGAAATAAGTATGCACCTAGTAATACAATGATAGATTAGCATCATTAGACCTAAAATGACTATGTATTGTATGATTTTCATATGGGTTGATTAGATATGTGGCAAGACACATGTTTATTGTTGTGTATGTCATCATCTAGGAATGTTTGTAGTTTTGAAGTGTGACGCGGCTATGAGTTGGTAAGTGCAAATATGTATGCGGGTTTGTTATTAGTAAGGAACGTAGATACATGGGTACTCTTCTGATTAGTAGCGTATTGATTCTGTAGTATGGGAAGATCTGTACGTGGGTATTATTTTTGAAAAGCATGTATACATGCGGAAATTCTTTATGATAAGTGCATATGAAAGTTATGGTTTCTTCAAAAGAATATGGTTGATCAGTCTATTCAATCTTGATATGTTTTTGTTTATTTGTCAATGAAGTCTTCATGTTGATCTGGGTTTGATAGTGATGTCTTGAGTATTGATAATGCTACTAGTTTATGTGATTGAAGATCAATGATTCGTTTTTTGATTCAGTGGTTCAATGATTGGTTGAATGATTTGGTACAAAGATCAGTTTCAGTTTTTGATATATGGTATTTGTCTTAAATGATAGTAGTGGGTCCAGTCTGAAAATTTGATGAAAAGTGGCCTACAAGTTGTAATGTGTTGAAGCAGGTGGATCCAGTGTAAAAATTTATGAAACGTGGTCGACGATGGTGTTGAGGGTTAGAGCCTTCAGTGAAGAAGTCAAAGATTCCTGCCAGTAGCTGGTGATCAGATCAGGGGGTCATACCTCCCTTCCAATGGGTGCTGGTAAACGAGATCAAGGGGTTGGAGCTGCCTTACAGTAGGTGTTGGATAATGAGTGGAGGTTGTAGCCTTCTGTAAGTGGGTGCCTATGTGCCGGTATGAGTCTGCGCCAATACAAGATTGTAAAAAGTTTTCATTATAATAAAAATTGAAGATAGGGATGACAACAATGGTGGTTTTCTCCCACATTGGGTTTCCACCTTAAATATTGGTGTTGACGTGTGTTGATTATGTATGATGCTTTATTTTTTTCTTACTGAACATGTTTACTGCTTATCAAATGTCTGATGAATCATTGATGCACTTGTTTAAGTTAAACATATGAGGAATTAACTGAAATATAAGTTCATTGAATATATGTTAGTTGTCTGCATAATAGTCACGTGCATACACAAGTTTACTTCAGTAAAGTAGCATGCAAAAATTAGAGTAAGAAAAGAAAAAATTAAGTGATTTTTAAATTACTGATTCACCCCCCCCCCCTAGTAATTTTCCGAACAATTGGTATCCGAGAAGGTTCTTCAGAAGAAGCTTGTTCGCTTGAAGGAGATATGTTACGATGAAAAGTCTCAAAGGAGTATTTACTATCAGGCCACCACTGTTCAATGGAAGTAATATAATATTCTGGAAGCTATGAACAAAGGACATATTTGTCAAATTCATGTAGCTAAAGTTAGCAAAGGACATATGGGACAAGATCATCCAGAGCTATGAAGGCGACGTCAAGGTAAAAAGTGTTAAACTTCCAACTCTTAAAATTCAATATGAAACTATCAGAATGCATAATTATGAAATTATTGCAAGTTTCTTTGTGAATAAATGAGATTGTGAATTCTATAAGAAATATGGGTGAAGATATAAAATACTCAACCATAGTAGTAGAGAAAATCTTGAGATCTCTTCTCCAAAATTTGAGTCAAAAGTGTCTGCCATTGAAGAAAAGGAAGATATGCATAACCTTACCGTTGTACAACTCCACAGGATTTTAACATCCTTTGAAATGATAAAATTAGGTCCCTCAGAAATCATAGAAGTTTCATTCAAAGCAATTGCAATAGGAAAATAAAAGGAAGAACAAAATAAATCAGGTTCTATATCAGAAGAAGATGAGGGAAATTTTGTGAAGAAACTCCAAGCAGGCAACGAAAGATTCAGAGGTAAGCTTCCCTTCAAGTGTTTTTATTGTGGTAGAGTTGGTCATTATGTTGTTAAGTGTCCTCATTTTTAGCCTCACTCTCATGTGACTAAAACAATTCTAAGTCCAAGATAATTAAATTAAATTTTTATCATGAAATTTGGGATTTATCCTACCTTTCTAGAATGGGTTTGTTCTTCATAGATAGGAGTCAGTTTAGGTCTTGTTTGTTGAGAGATTCTCTCCAACTAGTTAAACTCCTATATTAGTGTGTGGTTGAGATATTTTCACAACCAAGTTTTCCAAGATAGAAGAACTATCTTGAGACAAAATTCATCATGTATTTATATTTCTATCATTGTCATATTTTCACATTACACAAACATTATGAGAGGAATACAGTGAGGTTGAGGCCTTTTCCACCACTTTTCTATCTCTGGTAAATTATGTGAGTTTTTTTTTTATATCCTACATGTTGTATCAAAGCTTAGGTCACGAGTTCGACACACACCCAGCTCGTGTTGGGGGGAGATTGTTGGAAATTGGATAAACCAATGCTCCCCATGTGTTTCGTGACATGGAATAACCACCTCTCGTTGATCCTTATCTTAGGCGATGCAATCGTTGACTAACACCTGCAGGTTTTGGTCTAATAAAATTTTTGATTCCCAACATGTGGTATCAGAGCACATGCTTTTCTCTTTGGGATTAAGAGAGTGAGTTCCAAGCTCAGCCATCATGTAAATTATAGTGATGAGTATGGTGACCTAGTAGTGAAGGAAATTAACCGGACGAAAACAAGAAACAATGGAGTTCTATATTTTGCTGTGTATGGGTGGTCGTAAATGTGTTGTGGAAAGTCAATGGAAATAAGCATTGTTGAACCTGCTGAGTGTAGAGCATATATTTTGTATCAGAGTTTATATATAGAAACCAACTAAGAATTTGTATCGAGCTTAGTCCTTTCTCAACTTGAAGCAAGCCCCTCTCGTGTCGGCTTGATCCTTCCAACAATTTGCGCGAACTGCTTCAATGGCTCCAACCAAATCTGCTCACTGTTCTGTGGCTTCTTCATGATGCTAGAGTGAATGAAGGCACTGGTGTGGATCTCCAATGGTTTTTGAATGGTACTGATGGTTTATAGTTTTTTAATGACATATTGGATTGACTAATGTTGTTGGCACAAGAATACGCTTTTCAAGATGTCAAATCATGAGAACATTAAGATCCCACAACAAATTAGTCACTGCCAGGACAAAGACAAGGTCATTTGTTTGCATTAAACCATCCATATGAATAATTAGCTCAGCCTTTAAATGTCTACTTGATTTGTGCTCACTGCTACTTCAGAGGGTTTCTTCGGAGGATCGTTTGAATTCTTTGAGGAAGATAAATTTGGATACAAAACAAGAGAAGCCTCAGCTGACATCAAGCAAGTTTTCTGATACTTTCTTCCGGTAACCAAAGCACCCGGTCTCATAGTCACTATTAAATTGTAAGTTAAAATTTTTCTCTTTAAATATGATAAATATGTCGTGCTAGGAAATTCATTGGAACAACATAGATTAATGTGTGCATTGTAAGTTTGAGTAGTAGCACGAGGAGATTGTAAATTTGCGGGAGAAGAAAAGGCACAATTATGCAAAAATAGAAAAATGCATTAGATGAGTTATTGGTAAAATAGTTGTTAATATTCGTTGGAATAGTGTGTAGGGGAAGCCAAGTCCATTTCTTTTAGTCCTAATTTTCAAATTTTATTTTCTTTTAAATCAATGAATTTGATATGGTACTTGGAGAACATAGTTATGATGATGGTAGGAGGAGCAATAGCGTAAATGCCTCCATATTCAAGTAATAGAAGAAATCCAGCGACATGATCTTACACTTTCTCGAGCATATGCCCATAAACATCTCACTTGTTGACCCCGTGCAATCATCCTTTTTATTTTAGTATCTTTTATGAAATCCAAATATTTCAAAAGCTCCACTTCTATTTGTGTAGCCGGCCACTTGATAGAAAATTGATTGTAGTATAAAATGTTTCAGAAAGGTAAGTATTTTTTATTTGAAAAGATAACATGCACATGTTCCAAGACGACTCCCCTCTTATAGCCAAACAGAACTTTGCATTACATAGTTGTTGGAAATATTCAATCATACCAAATTTCTCGGGACCACTGAACTTCAACTATGGAGCTTCCAACTTGTCCAGAAACTGTTATGAGAGCTTTAGAATTTGGATTTGATCAACTTCCCCTTGCACCCAACCCAAGAAGTTTGACCAAATCATATTTTACAAAGTTTTTCAACATTATACGATCATCAACATTTCCATGTATAATAACGGCTTTCCAAGTATTAAAAGCACTTGTGTCATGCTTGTCTGTGTGATTCTCTTGTTTAATTATGAAGGATGTATTTAAAAAGTACTTTAATGTATTTTGGAGAGATAAGTGACTTATCTTAAATTTAATTTTAAAATTTTTTGGAGTCATAAGGGTCAAATTTGAAGTTTTAAAAGTTTCTTGGAGAGATAAGGAGTATTTGTAATTATTTATGTAATGGAGTGATAAGTGAACATTATTGGAGTGACTCAATCAAGTCCATTTCAAATTCAAATAAAAGTTAAAGTTTTGAAGATAGAACTTTGTTGCTAAATAGTGTCAACATTGGAGTTAAAAGGGTGAAGTTGATTACTTATGTACTCAATATTTAATAAAAACGTATCTCTTTTATGGTGATTATGTCCTAGATCTTGCCAAAATTGAATAAGGGTATCTTAGGTACACCATGAGTATGTTTGTGATGACGCATGATTCTTGATGGTGCTTACTTTTTTGTGTCTATTTTTGACACTAAATTTTAAAAATGGTACACATGGAGTACACAAAATATTAAGGTAATGCATGCGCATAATCAATTCCATTCAAGCTCATATAATAAAGAAAACTACACGCAATCAAGAAACTGCAACACATAACCAAAAATATCAAGTTGTTAACATTTGCATTCAAAAATGATTCTACATCAACAAGAAAATTCACTCAAGAAAATCAAGGTAATGAAGCTGCAAACTCAAGCATTCCAAAGCATGGTCTACATCAACATTCAACAAAAATTGGTCATTGTGTAACTTGCAAATAAATTTATTTTTTGTAAGTCAGCTTATCATCAAATTCAAATCGAGTTGAATTGTAAGGGTGCATTTTCGGTTGAAATCGACACCCAAGTCTTGAATTGATAGGAGGAAAAGTGAGTCAATTCTCTTAAACTGAGTCAATTAAGTCAAGTGAGTCCATTGTTTTAACTAGGTCATTCAAATCATTATACAAGACACCCTTCTTTTGATCAATCAAGTGAGTGAGTTCAAGAAACTGCAAAGTTCACAACATCAAGAGAACCAATACAAGTGAGCATGTCAAAATGGGAAAATGTGGAAAACTTATTCAAAGTGCAGAGCTGGAAATTAAAGAGTTGAAAGAGTGTAATCATGAGTTACATAACACAATTGAAATACTAGATTGGAAGTTGAAGAAAAATCAAAACTTAATCGATCAAATGACCAACACATTAGAAGCAACGAAAGACTTTCAAATTGAGCTTGAAATGAAAGAAAAACTCATTAGTGCACTCCAAATAAAATTAAGTGAAAACCAAGATCTACTTGACGCACGATGTACAGAAAAGGTCGATGCAAGTTGTGACACCGAAGACCTCATCCAAAAAACAAATGAAAGTTTTGATGAAAGTGACCTTAATCAGCACATTGGTGAAGGTTGTCACAAAGAATATATAATCAACCAAATTGATGGAGGTTGCGACACAAGTGATCTCATCCATCCGGTTGTACTACTACATAATGCAACTAGTAGTATTCAAAATCTAAGTGAACATATTAATGCAACATGTGAAATTGATGAATCATTAATAGAAATGGTTGATTCTCAATGTGATACAGATGATTTAATAAATCCGTCTTAGCATATCGGTACTGGTAGTAGGTGTGAATAACAACAACATGATGATATTTCCAAGGAAGTGATCAAACCTTGGGAATAAATCTCCTTCAAAAAATATCAACATGGCCTAGGTTACACTAAATACAACAGTTTGTATGTTCCAGATTACTCAAAACCAGTGCAGTTTGTAAGTGCAGGCTTTCTAGAGAGTGCTCATAATAAGTGTCACCATTGTATGTGAAATGGTCATATGGACAGTACATGTTTTTACCTCCACCCTTGTCACCATTGTGGCAAGAAAAATCATTCATCGGAAAGATGTTGCAATAGAAATCAACCACCCAGAGTGAAGATAAATTATGCATGTATTGATCGTTGGAAGTGGTCATCTACAGTCAAACAATTGTTTATGTGTTATCGATGGATTCAGTCTCACATGAAAACAATTTTTTTAGTACAATGAAGATGGTGAAACTTTCCTACACCTGAAGAGGGAGAATTTCGAATTCAAATGTTTATTGTATCTCTTTTTAGCTAAAAAAGGGGGGAAAATGATAATAATGGAATTGAAGGTTGATAGACTTAAGGTTTTGACAACATCTACAAAGCAACAATGAGCAGTTTTCGACAACATCAACAAAAGCAACAGTCAATCATTTTTGACATCATCAACCATTGGGTGATCATCATCAGCGGTGATCATCATTAGTAGCTAGTGGGTGGTCAACATCCATGTAGCCAGTGGGAAGTCAACATCAAGTATCGAGTGGGAAGTTTCAACATCAGCAAATTCACTAGTGGGCATTCTCAATATTTTTTCAGTGGATAAGAAAATTCACCAGTGGGCTTCATCAACATTTTGTTAGTGGAAAAAGCATTTTGATTGCATGCAAACTATAGATGGATCATTTTACATCTTGGCACGTGATGTAGTTGTCAAGAAAAATTCAGAGATGAATCAGACTTGCAACTAACTCATGTTCTCTTCAAATTGATGTTTTTTCGGCATCCAACTTTGGTGGTTTTTAGGTAGTGTTTTTGATGATCAACAGTTTCAACATGAGAACTTGGAAGATGGTTCCTGGTTCTTATTTTGGACTTATGATTTAGGGGAAGGATGTTAGCCTCACTCTCATGTGAGTAAAACAATTCTAAGTCCAAATTAAGTAAATTAAAGTATTATCATGAAAGTTTGGATTTATCCTACCTCTCTTGATTGGGTTTGCTCCTCATAGATAAGAGTCAATTTAAGTCTAGTTCATTGATATATTCTCTCCAACTAGTTAGGCACCTAGATCAGTGTGTGTTTGAGATATTTTCTCAACCTATTTGTCCAAGATAATCAAACTGTCATAAGACAAAATTCCTCATGTATTTATATTTGTATCATTTTCATTATTTTCACTTTACACAAACATTATGAGAGGAATACAGTGAGGCTGGGGCCTTTTCCGCCACTTTTCTGTCTCTGTTAAATTATTTGAGTTTTTTTTAATATCCTACACTCATAAATAAAATCATGAAAAGGAGAAACGATTTGAAAATAAAATAAGTTATTATACGCATGAAGATAGTGATGGTTTATCACTTGGAGAAGAGGGAGAGTCTGATCAAGATATTCAAGTACTTATGTAATTTACTATTAATGAATCTGATGACAATTTCATGGATGCTCTAGAAGAGAAGGATATTTTCACTAAAGAATCTCCTAGATCAAGGAAGAAAATATGGTTGCATGGATATTGTTTCTCTTTTGACTCTTTTGGGTATAAAGCCATTGATTGTAGGTCATGTATGTTGAACAGAACCAACAGATTGGATAAGTTCCAACACATAATAAGAAATTTCAAGAAAATATGGAGAAAGAAGGAACACTGGTAAAAAACATAGGGAAATTTGACCCTACTGCCGTCAATGGTTTCTAAAGCTTACTTCTCCTAGTGACTGTAGAAGTGATGTGAGATGCATTTTCAGGACCAGTAATGTATTATCATAGAAGGAACAATATATAATGATTCCTGTGGTCATTTTGCTAATTCTAGTTGCTTATATTTTTTATAGTACATCTTATGTGATAATAGAATATAGGTACAAATGTACAGGCTTGGGGAGAGCTGCAATTGTGAAATTTCATTATTTCACTTTCTATACGTTGATCCTATAAAATACAATCACGTACAAATTCAATTTCCTACACAGACAGTGGCATATATTTTTCTCTAATAGAGAAATAGTGGGATAGACTCAAGAAAAAACTTTGAGATGCTTCAAACAATTATTACTTGGCTTTCTTTTTGTGATGTTGATGGCTCACTCTTTTGATTTCAATGTGAAAAGATATACATAAGCTCCACACTGCAATATAAACAATCCAACCTCTAAAATGACTTGAGTTGGACTACATATAGAAAATAAAGAATATTCCACCTCATTGTGTCGAAACCTGATCCAAAATACATCATAAATGCACCTAATGATTCATTACCCAGAATTTAGGGAAGTTAGAAATAGTCCCCCCAAATTTAGCTAAGAACTAGGAGTCTTTTTCTCCTTGAGTAATTATAAGATTCCTCAACAATGAGGGGCATAAACAGACTTCCTTATCGATAAAAAAAATCTTGGGACAACTATAACCTCGAGATTTTGATTATTTTTAACTGATACCTATCTAGAAAGCATCCAGGACAGAAGCGTCGCATTTCACATAGAAGCATCGTGTTTTTCAACAGAAGCATCGCGTGCCCTGGAGGGTGTTTTTGGCTGACTTTTAGGCCTCTTCTTACCGATATGAAGATTAGGAAAGGTAGTCTTGGATGTCGTCTCTCCAACCCAACCTTGAACTGATAAAATACCTCATGCAAGGTCTTAAAAACTTCTTTTTTCCAAGATTACTCTAGAAGCGTCACGTGTAGTGAAAATCAATGGCAGAAACATGAAAAATAGGGTGTATTTTGAGTTTTCCTTCAAAACTAGGAGGTGTCCTATAAAAAAAAAGACCATATCTGGAATGTACACCTCATAAGGAATCCAATCATGTAAATAAAACCTCCATTGGAGACTCTGAGTAAAAGCGTCGCGTGCCTATGCAGCACTTCTACAAGGGTTAAATTTCTAGAATTTGCCAAAAATCACAAAAAATATAAAAAATGCTCAAAAATCACTGAATTATGGTCCATGGCATGCTTGAATGATGATCTAGATAGCTAGAGATGCCTCAACCAAAAAATCCAAGTTGTCCTTCTTTTTAGCTTAATAAGGGTTTCTTTAAGATTTTTCTTCAAATTCTTAACCCTAGTTTCGACAATTTGGTTCCTGGTGAAGTAATGTCTCGCCATGTGCCTCTCAAGGTTATTGTTTCTTTGTACTTTCTTTAAAAGTTTCTTGAGATTCGCATTCACCCTTTCAAGCTAGAACTCTTTGTCTTTCTCAATCTCCTCGGCAATCATATCATCAAAAATTTGTTCGCCAAAGAGAGGAGATGACTCTATTTGGATATCATCAAAATCTACCACTACTTTTCCCTTACCTTTCTCGGCCTCAATAGCTTCCTTAGGTTTGCCTTGGAGCAGTTTTCTCACCTTCAATTGCATTTTTTCTTGTTGTAGGAAGGTTAACATGAAATTTTCACTTGAGAGGCTGTCCTTAAGCTCAACTATCTCTGCATCCTTTTCCCTAATCATCCCCTCATCTGACTTTTTTTCCACCTACTCTACCATGTCAACCTCCAAAGGTGTTTTCTCCTCATGTTTTTGCAAAGGTGACTCACTCTCATGAATAGGTGGTTGTTGCATGGTTTCTCTCTGCTTAGTTATAGGTTCAGGTGAAAGAACACTTTTAGTGATCATAGTAGAAAAAGCCATCCTCTTACCTTTCTCATAAGTTTGAACGATTTAAGCCCTTCGCGTCTTTGGGACCTCTGCTGGTTTTCTTGAAGATCCAACCTTATGTGCATTTTTTGATGTTGATGGTATGCTTTGAATAATAGGTGGACTAGTAGTAGGCATAGAAGCAACTACTTTCATGAATGTTTCCCAAGACATATTGATTTTTGAAAGCTGATGCAAAACTATAACCTTGACCAAACCATGGTGGAACAAATTATTTTGGTGATCCTTACCTTTACTTTGTACTTTTTCAGTCATTTTGACCAAACTCCTAAATAGATAGAGGAAAATTGAGTGGCTTGGTGGCAGTGAAATGAATCAATAGTCTTATGTGGTACTGGTAAAATCTTGAGAACCTGACTTCACATGTGAAATACTTCATGATCAACTTCATCAAAGGGGCATACCTATCAAGTAAATTCCTGAAGGGAAATATGTGTTCAGGAGCATATTTGCAATGTGGTTTTAAGAATATTTTTTAGTTCTCAATTTCAAAGTCCATCAATTTGAACTAGATTTCTCCATGATTCAAGATATCTATTGCTGAGGTGATAACATTTGCTAATATATTCAATTCAATCCCTACTATGTTAGACTCTCTCCTAAAGCTGGTGGAAAAAACGCTTGTCAAGTGAGCATGACAACCTACCTCTTGAACTCTTTCATAAAATATTAAACAAAAATTGTCTTCAAAAGATTCCTTGACATAGGGACAAGCATTGATCTTCTGCAAATTGAATGGCTCAAACCTGGAATGATGACCTCCCTTATTGGGCTTTCTCTTCTCACCTTCCATGATGTTTGTTAACAAAAGAAAACCCGAGCTTGTTGTAAAGGGAAGGGAAGATGAAAATTAGGAAAACAAGGGATGATGATACAATGATTTTAGGGACAGAAATGAGATGGAATGGGGTAAGGGAAAAATACATAAAAAATTGGGGAAGGAGGATGGTGAGTTAGAAACGCAATGCAAATGAAAATTTTGGAAATGAGTATGGGAAAGATGGAAAAACTATTAAAACACATAGTTAACCTAGTTTTCTTTGAAAAAGCATAGTGAGAACTAGGGTTTGAATGAAAATTGTAGAAATGAGAGGTATGAGTGATATGTAGTGACTTGGTATGGTATATGAGTGACGTTTCAAGGTTATTAGATGATGAAAGTAGGGGTTTTACAACTAAATCAAACAAACATCTCAACAATCAAAAAACGTAGTTGAAAACCTTAGAAGAGGGAATCCACCCTTCGCTGAAGAAATTCACTTGAATGAAAGGTAAGGTATGATTAATTACTGACTTGGAAGGACATGAACCTTGAGAAATTATGAATTGACCCTTTTGATGGTGTTTTGGATCTTGGATGGAAAAAGTGTAGAAAACTCCCAGAAGCGTAGTGTCACTGCCCCAGAAGCGTAGCGAAGAGAAATTTGGAACAATTTTTGTTGGTGTCTTCGATCTTTGGATGGTTGTGGAGAGTTGTGAGCATGAAAGAGGAGCTCTTTTGAAAACCAAAGGATGAAATGAACTCAAAAAGCTTCATTTCCCTTTATAACTCACAAACTTTTCTTTTTGTCTTTAGTGAAATCATGTTGTACTTTGAGATTTTTTTTCTTTTTGAAAATTTTTATCGTGTAGCATACTTCTTGAGAAAGGACAAGTTTCCTTTGCTTTATTACCTATATTTTCTAACTCCCAATGAAAGTGACTTAAATGGTGAAAATGACTATTATTTTCCTTTCTTTCATGACATGATATTATGATGAAAAAATAAATAAGCCTAGACCATGACCTAGATGAGGGTATGTTGACTGATTTATGACCCTAGACTGATGATGAATGGCATGACCTTGAAATTGATGATGACCATGAATGGGTTGGAGCAATAAAATTAGACCTATACAACATTCAGTGAACAAAATTTATTTGAAAACATGAAATTTTGTCTAAAGGCCACTACCAAATAAACTTGAAAGAGTGTATTTGATCATTGAACATTCAGACACTAACATTGGCTCCAACTGGGGATGGAAGCTCCTTCAGGAGGTGTGAAGAACACCATATATTAGGTAGCCTAGTCCATTTGGGAAATGGATTAAAAAATAAAAAGAAACTGAAATAACTTTGACAAATTGAAATGACTAATCAAAACAAAAAATGACTTTGACTCGAAAACTGACTTGAATTTTTGAACTTTTTTGGAAAACATCAGCTAACCATAGAAGCCTCACGTCCTTCTCCTTAGGCTTCAAACTTCTGCGACAACTTCCTTATTCTTTGACAACAAATAAAATGATATTTACAATGAAAGTGAATATTTTTCTTCAAGACCATGTGACATAATGTTTGAGGAACCTACCATTCAGTGGTCCTCCTAGAATTTCCTGCCCATCAAGACCTTCTAACAAAAATTCCTTATTTCCCCTTAATGTTGTAATATTGTAAGGACATTTCCATAGGTTATCAAACTTACCATGCTTGCCTTTGTGTTCATTTCAGGCAACCATCGAAGAACAATATATCCTAATTTGAAATCATCAGCTTTGGTAATTTGTCATAGATCTTCTTGATTTTATCCTGAAGCTTTGAAGCGTGATTGAAAAATTCTTCCCTTTACTATTGTAAATGAATCATTTGACTAATTCTTCATTGGATGTCATTCGGTTCACTTTCAATTTCCTGCAAAATTTTCATCATCGACACTGCTAAGGAAGTGGGAAACACTGTGTCTACACCATAAACTAGCTGAAAGGGTGACATGCTGATGGATCTCTTTATGCTAACTCTGTCTTCCCATAGATCATTTATTAACTTTTTGTGCCAATTTCTCTTGTTATCTTGAAACAATTTCTTGATTATGTTCAATAATGATTTGTTTGACAATTCAGGCAATCTATTGCCTTGAGGATAGTATGATATAGAATGCCCAAGTCTAATGTGATATTTATCACAAAAGTCTATCATATTTTTGGACTTAAAGGCGGCTGCATTTTCAATGATAATTTTCTGTGGGCAGCCAAAACGAGACAAAATATTGCTCTCCAAAAATGAATAATGATGGTGTTTGTTGCTTTCCTCATGGGAATGGCCTATATCCAATTTTTGAAGTAATTAATGGCAGTGACTATCCACTTATGTTGAGTTGATGATGGAGGGTGAATCTTGCCAATGAAATCAATCCCCCATTGCTGGAAGGGTGCTTGAACTGCAATTGGTTTCAAGGGAAAAGGTAAGAGCTTTCTCTTTCCCTGAAAAATCTGACAGTCCTGATAGCTCATGATAGTTTTTTAGACATCAGAAAATAAACTTGGCCAATAGAAGCCAACACTAAATATCTTATTTTTTGTAGTCTTCTAGAAAATATGACCACCACAATCACCTCTATGAAATTCATTCATCACTTTTTCAACTTCACCTTCTACCAAACAGTTTAACAAAATTCCGCCTGGATCTTGCCAATACAAAACATTGTTAAGAATGCAATATTTAAGAGCCTTCAACTTTAGAGATCTACCTTTACTGCTGGGAAAATAGGGAGGAGGATTCAAAAGTTGCAGCACATGAATACTATCAGCATACCATGGTGATGAAGTAAAAATTTTAGATACCTGAGGTAATGAATCAACTTCTTGCTCCTCAGATAATGCAACAATGAAATTGATGTCCAAGGCATGTAACTTTGAGACAGCCATCAGCTTAGACAAGCCTTGTCCCTTGAACAATTTTGTAGGTTTGATTTCTAATTCATACTCCAACATAACAGCTATCCATTTGCCATGCCAACCTTTGGGATCATTCTATGTTAGCACATCTTTAATAACATCGTTTGGGACATATGCAAGAACATGAGAATGAAGAATATAGACTTGAAAGTCCTTCAATGCTTTTACTAGTGCCAAGGCCTGTTTTTAAATGATATTGTACTTTAAGGATGTTTCTCTTATGGTTATATTGAAAAGGGAAATGGGCTATTCTATTTTTAGATCTTCCTTTTGCATAAGGACAACAACGAGAGTATGTTCATAAGAAAAAGATAAAATGATAAAATCAAGTGTATAAGCTGGGCTGATAAAAATAGGACCATGAGACAACACAAAATTATCTTGATTGAATGATTTATTTGCCTCATTAGACCATTTCACCTCACTGTATTTCTTCAACATATCAATAATTTCCCTTGAATGTTCAACAAGGTTAGGAATAAGCCTTCTCAAGAAATTGATTTTATCATTGAATGATTGGATTTCCTCCTTTCTTCTAGGATAGTCCAAATTATAAATTGCCTCAATCCTTGAAGGATCTATCTGAATGTCATCTTTAGATATGATGTGACCAAGAAATTTCCATTCTTCCATAGAAAACAAACTCTTCTTTGGATTCAATGATATGCCAAAATTTTTGTACCTATGAAAAACTGTCTTCAAATGGTGTAAGTGCTCTTCACCCATCTTGGAAAAAAACTATGATGTCACCAAGATAAATGACAAAAATACATCCTTTTCATTTGCAAAGGTGATATCCATCGCTCGCTGAAATTTGCTCCGACATTCTTCAGCCCAAAGGGAATCTTCGTGTACATAAAAGTACCCCAAGGTGTTGCAAAGGTTGTCTTCTCTTGATCATCCAGATGAACTAAAATCTGATTATACCCGAGATATCCATCCAACAATGAAATTCTGGAAGAAACAACCACCCTTTGCAGAATATGATCCATATTTTGAAGTGGGTAGTTGTCTTTCAGTGATACTTTTTTCATATTACGAAAATCTATACATAAGTGAATCTCACTGGTCTTTTTCTTACTAGCACTAAGTTTGACATCCAATTTGAAAAATGAAGAGGAGATATAATACCAATAGTATGCAACCTATTCACTTATTTTTGAATAGAGGGAAACAACTTTGGATTCATTCTCCTTAGTTTCTGGAAGAAAGGCTTATGATCAGGCTTTAAATGAATGGTGTGTTGAATTATAATCTTATCATACACTTTCAGATCAAAATGCTACCATGCAAAAACATCAGAAAATTGAGACATGAGTGTTGCATATTTACCTTTCATTTCTCAGCTCAAGGATTTTGATATCTTGACCATTTTGGGCATCTTAGGAGTTCCAATATTTAGGTCTTCCACTCCTACTTCAGTTGGAAACATTGTTGGTTTCCGTGCAAGATCATCCTAGTCATAAATATTCTACAAAGGTACAAGAACTCTTGGAATGGAGTTGTCTTTCAACTGTAGTACATTCATTTCTGCTACATGTATTTCTTGGTCATCTTCATAAAACTGGTCATCCATTTTTGAACTCACAAAATCATCTTCTGTCTACAAGAAGTTGTTTATTTTTTTATCATCTTTAAATACTTGCCAATACTGAACATTATTTGCAACAACAGGGTGATTTTTTACGTTAATTTCATACTTCTTATTGGGGTACACTGGAATTTGGAACATGATGGCTAAAATGGCAAGAGAATCAACAATGACATTGATGTTCTTTAGAATCAATGAAAAAGTATATTTAGTGAAAGTCTTGAGGATTTCTAACACTAAATTGTGGTAAGCTCACATTCTAGGATGCTTGGCATGGTATTCCCCTTTGAATTGCTTTATTACTAGTTCAGAGTCGCCATACACATAAATTTTCTTGGCACCTACTTTCTTAAGAATTTTCAAACCGGTTATCAAAGCCTCATATTCTGCTTCCTTGTTTGAACAATCAAATGCCAATTTGTAAGAAGACATTCAAACATTAGGAGGAAGGTTAGATGATGATTCATAGGGCTGTGAATCCATACTCCAATTCCAGCCCCTTCCTTACCTAAGGCTCCATCGAAATTCATGGTCCACAAACCACTTTCTTCATCAGGAAGCTGCAATTTAGATGATTGATCTTGAATAACTGCTTGAAAAAGGTCTGTCGTAACAATAGGTTCTATTTATTTCACTATTTCATCTATATTTTTGGCTGATGCACTTGGCTACAAGATACTTGACATCTTTTCTTTTCTTTTTTCTGCAGTTGGAAATTTTTTAACAGAATTTGGAAACTTTGAATTTTTTGCTTTTTCTTCGATCAAAACTTTTGACGATGCTAAATTATAATCAACATTGAATAAGATAAAAGACTCTAAATTTGTATGAACATCATGTATCAAGTGATTATTCGGATTTTCTTTGCTACTGATCATGTACTTCATCTTATTTTCATGGTATAGTTTTCTGAGTTTCCCAAAAACCAGTATAGTAGCATAGGAAAAGTCCAACTACAAATTGCCTCTAATTTTAGCTCCCCATGATAGGGAGAGTAGAAATCCATATCTGGGAGGGATATCAGCTACAAAAACATCCATGAGGACATTCTTGGTTGGAATTTTCTCTAAAAACACCACTAGATATTTAATGAGACCAAGCCATTTAACCCTTCCTAAATCAAATGAGTAAAGGTCATGGTAGGGTCTGGTAATATTCAATCCTATTTTGTCCATGATGGATTTAAGAATGATATTATGGGATGCTCTAGAGTATAGCATGGTGTTATGGAGGATAAAATCATGAATTTTGAGGCTAAGGTAAAAATGAGGGACCTCACTATCTTCTAAGTCACCATCTACAACAGGGCCGAATAAAAGTTCAGGGTGATCATCACTCACATTCACCATATCAGACATTTGATCTATCCTAAGCAATTTGGTTACCTGGAAATTATACTGGTCATTATTGACTATTTCAGTTAAAGGAATGGAGACTTTTAGTTTTGAGATTTCATTTTCAAGACTAAAAAAGGCAGAATGTTTTTCTACCTCTTTAGATGGTGCATCTTTCTTTTCGGCCTGATATTTGTGTGGAATCTCCTTTCTTTGTCCTCTATCTTGAAATTCATGTTTATTTAGATTGTTGGTAGAAGCTTCATTTCCTTTTCCATGATTAGCAACAACAAGTCATTTATATTTGCGCGATTTGAAGTAGTCATCTCTTTATGGTGAGCATTTGTTTGAGAATTTTATTTTTTATGACTTGAAGTTATAGGTGCATTCCTATTTCTCAAACCATACTTCCTTTGCACCTGAGTAAGAGCATTATGATATCCTCTTGGGTAATATTCTATCCATATTGATAACATATCATCATTAGACAAAACATATTGCTGATCATCTGGCACATAAAACTCTTCAGAAAACTAATCTTCCTTAGTCAGGAAAATAGGCTATTAATTTTCTTCAAAGAGATGATTTTCTCTTGAGATTGCTTCTTCTTCTTCATGAGGGCCTTCTGTATAGTTTTTCTGAAATGGAGTGAGAATTTTTTGCTGACCTTGTTGATTCTGATCCCTCTACTCCATTTTCTCTATCCTATATTGAGGCTTCTATTGTTGACCCTTGAAATTGGGGTTTATGATTGAGGGTTCAGCTTGTCTATCCACGATCGTCATCTCGTCCATCATATTCTTCATTGTTTTGATCAAGGTATCGATTTTTCCCTTTGATGAAGTAGATGTTTCTTCCTTGATGGTTACCCTCTTTTCTGTTTTGATTTTTGACTTCTTGATAATTAGATTTGCTTCAACACTCACTGCGTTTCTCTGCATTTATTCAAGGGTAGATGGATTTCTTTCCCTAAGTTGGTATGCCATATCAGGATAGAAACCATCTGGGTAATGAAGTAGTGTGAGGTCGGGAGGAGGCTTGATGTTTTCAGGAATGGAATCATAATACTATTGAATCTAGCTACAAAGTATTGCAGAGACTCATTAGGATTTCTTTTCAAGGCGTTGTATTTATCTAGAATTTGTAAAGGATTTTTCTTCTCCTCCAATTTTTCCATGAATAAGTCAGTTAGTTGTTGTGAATTAGCTACAGAACCAATTGTTAGGGAATGAAATCATTTTTTAACCTCTCTTGAGAAACTGTGTGCTAAAATTCACATCTTGGCATCATCGTTGTCAATCCCTTCAAGATCAATGAAATCGACCACTTTGACAATGTGTTGGTGAGAAGTAACCTCTCATATTAGATAAAAAAAAGGCGATATTTGACCATAATTCTGAGGTAGTGCAGTAGAATTAACAGAGAAAATTTGGCCATGACTAATGGAGAAGGTTGTGGAGCTGTTGATGGAGTTTGTAATTAAAAAGTAAGTGATGGAGTAAAAGCGAGGGATGATGGTGTGGTTGTATGAGAAGGTGTGATTGTAGATGTAGAAGAAAAATATTTTTTTTGGTATTGGAAATAATATTTTTCAGATGTTACTTGAAACTTATCGACCAAACCCTGAAGTTTATGAAAGTCAGACCAAACCTTACTATCAACCTCTAAACAAGAAGACTCAGAAAATGGTAAGTATGTCTAAAAATCAATGGGGTCAAATAATGTTTCTAAGAGGAAGGATTCGGGCTTAGACATGAACAAAGATGTTTTGAATTTGAAATTGAAGGAAAAATCTTCTGGAGCAATTAACCTCGTAAGAAAGGATGTAGATTTCACAAGTGGAGGTAAACCCTTTCTAACTTTTCGGGACTTTGTTTTCTGCTTTGTGGAAAGACTCTCAGGCTCATTAACAATTGGCGAGGGATTCGGATCTAGATTTTACCTCATGTGTCTTCTGAGAGCAAGTTTTATTTAGAATATTCACTTACATGAGTTCATTCATAAGAGGAAGTAGAGAAAATTTATGAAAATCTTATTAAATAGAGAAAAAAATTAAGAATTTTGTTTATAAGCTCATAAGATTTATCATATAGAAGCATACATGTGATTTCATGGAAGCATAAACATTCAAATTGATGGTGTTACGGAGAAAAACCAATGCTAATAATCATACGACTGGAGTCCCAAAATTATAATTGCAACATTTCTTTGATTTCACTGTAAAAATATGTACATAAGCCCCACACTGCAATATCAACTATCCAACCTCTAAAATGACTTGAGTTGGACTACATATAGAAAATAGAGAATATTCCACCTCATTCAGTCGAAACCTGATCCAAAATACATCATAAATTCACCTAATGAGTCATTACCTAGAATTTAGGGAAGTTAGAAACAATCCCCTCAAATTTAGCTAATAACCAGGAGTCTTTGTCTCCTTGAGTAATTACAAGATTCCTCAACAATAAGGGGAGTAAAAAGACTTCCTTATCCACAAAAAAACTCTTGGGACAGTTGTAACCTCGATATTTTGACTATTTTTCACTAACACCTGTCCAGAAAGCATCCAAGACATAAGCGTCGCATGTCACACAAAAGCGTCGTGTTTTTCAGTAGAAGCATCACGTTCCTTGGAGGGCGTTTTTAGCTGAATTTTAGGCATCTTATTGATGATATGAATATTGGGCAAGGTAGCCCTGGATTTCATTTATCTAAATCAACCTTGAAACTAACAAAATACCTCCTGCAAGGCCTTCAAAACTTTATTTTTCCAAGATTACTCCAGAAACGCCGCGTGTAGTGAAAATCAGTAGCAAAAACATGAAAAGTAGGGTGTATTTTTAGTTTTTCTTCAAAACTAGGAGGTGTGCTGAAAAACCGAGACCATATCTGGAATATAAACTTCAAAATGAATCCAAGTATGTAAAGAAAACATCCATTGGAGCCTCTAAGGAAAATCATCGCGTGCCTACGCGACGCTTCTGCAAGGCTTAAATTTCCAGAATTTTCCAAAAATCACAAAAAATATAAAAAATTCTCAAAACTTGATGAATTTTGGTCCATGGAATTATTGAATGATGATCTAGACAGCTAGAGATGCCTCAGCTAGCAAATCCAAATTTTCCTTCTTCTTCATCTTAATGAGAGTTTCTTTAAGTTTTTTCTTCAATTTCTTAACCCTGGTTTTAGCAATTTGGTTCCTAGTGAAGTAGTGTCTTGCCATGTGCCTCTGGAGGTTATTGTTTCTTTCTACCTTCTTCAAAAGATTCTTAAGATTCTCATTCACCCTGTTAATATAGAACTCTTTGTCTTTCTCGATCTCCTCAGCAATCATATCATCAAAAATTTGCTCACCTAAGGGAGGAGATGACTCTATTTCTTGTTCTTTTTACGTGGTTAATCCTCTTTTTCTTGGCATCCTTGGATTTATTTCAAGCTCCTTGTCTTCCAATTGATAAAAATCTCACTTCTTTTCCCTTACTTTTTTTTGCCTCAAGATCTGCCTTAGGTTTGATTTGGAGTAGTTGTTTCACCATCAATTGCATGCTCTCTTGTTGTAGGAAGGCTATGATGAAATTTTTCCTTGAGAGGATGTCCTTGAGCTCTATTATCTCTATATCCTTTTCCCTGATTATATCCTCTGCTGAATTTTTTTCCACCTTCTCTACCATTTCAACCTCCAAAGGTTTTTTCTCCTCATGTTGTTGCAAAGGTGACTCACTCTCATGCATAGGTGGTTGCTCCATGGTTTCTCTTTGCTTAGCTATAGATTCAGGTGAAAGCACACCTTTAGTGATCATAGGAGAAAAAAACCATCCTTTTACCTTCCTCATAAGTTTGAGTGATTTCAGCCCTTGGCGTATTTGGGACCTCTACTGGTCTGCTTGAAGATCCAACCTCTTGTGGCTTTGCTGATGCTGATGGTATGCTCTGAATAATAGGTGGACTAGTAGTAGGCATAGAAGCAATTGTTTTCATGAATGTTTCCCAAGACATATTGATTTCTGAAAGTTGATGAAAAACTATAAACTTTACCAAACCATAGTGGAACAAATTATTTTGGTGGTCCTTGCTTGTATTTTGTACCTTTTTAGTCATTTTGACCAGACTCCTGAATATATAATGAGGCAATTTGAGTGGCTTGGTGGCAGTGAAATACATCAATAGCCTTATGTGGTACTGCTAAAATATTTAGAACCTCCCTTCACATGTAAAATACTTCATTATCAGCTTCATCAAAGGGGCATACCTGTCAAGTAAATGCCTGAAGGGAACTATGTGTTCAGGAGCGTCTTTGCAATGTGGTTTTAAGAAAATTTTATAGTTCTCAATGTCTAATTTCATCCCTTTGAACCAGATTTCACCATGGTTTGATATACCTATTGCTGAGGCGATATCAATTTTTGATATAGTGAATTCAATCCATGCTATGTTAGCCTTATCTCTCCTAAAGCTGGTGGCAAAAAGGCTTGTCAATTGAGCATGACAACCTACCTCTTGAACTCTTTCAAAAAATCTTAAAAAACCACTGCCTTCAAAAGATTTATTGACATAGGGAGAAGCATTTAACTCCTACAAGTTGGATGGCTCAAACCTAGAATAAAGACCTCCCTTATTAGGCTTTCTCTTCTTTCCTTCCATGATGTTTTTTAGCAAAAGAAAACCCTAGCTTGGTGTAAAAGAAGGGAAGATGAAAATTAGGAAAATAAGAGATGATGATACAATGATTTTAGGGACATAAATGAGATGGAATAGGGTTAGGTAAAAATACCTAAAAATTTGGGGAAGTAGGATGGTGAGTTAGCAACACAATGCAAGTGAAAATTTTGGAAATGAGTATGGGAAAGGGTACAAAAAGGTTAAAACACAGAGTTAACCTAGTTTTCTCTGCAAAAGCATAGTGAGAACTACATTTTGAATGAAAATAGTAGCAATGAGAGGTATGAGTGATATGTAGTGACTTGGTAAGGTATATGAGTTATTTTTTAAGGTTATTAGAAGATGAAACTAGGGGTTTTCCAACTCAAGCAACCAAACATCTCAACAATACAAATACGTAGTTGAAAACCATAGAAGAGGGAATCCACCCTTTGCTAAAGAAATTCACTTGAATGAAAGGTACGGGATGATTACTCACTGACATGGAAGCATCTAAAACTTGAGAAATGATGAATTAACCATTTTGATGGCGTTTTTCAGCTTGTATGGAAAAAATGTAGAAAACTCCCAGAAGCGTAGCGTGGCTACTCTAGAAGCGTAGCGAGGAGCAAAAGCATGACGAAGAGCAGTTTGAAACAATTTTTGCTAGTCGTCCTTGATATTTGGATGGTTTTGGAGAGTTGTGAGCATGAGAGAGGAGCTCTTTTGAAAACCAAAGGATGAAATGAGCTCAAAAAGCTTCATTTCCCTTTATAACTCACAAGATTTGATTTTTGTCTTTAGTGAAATCATATTGTACTTTGAGAAAAAAATATTTTTTTTTGAAAACTTTGATCATGTAGCATACTTCTTGAGAAAATTCAAGTTTCCTTTTCTTTATTACCTATATTTTCTAACTCACAATGAAAGTGACTTGAATGGATAAAATGACTATTATTTGCACTTTCTTTCATGACATGATATTATGATGATAAAACAAAATAAGCATAGACCATGACCTATATGAGGATATGTTGACTTTTATATGACCCTATATTGATGATGAATGACATGACCTTGAAATTTATGATGGCCATGAATGGAGTGAAGGGAGAAGCATTAGACCTAGACAACATTCAATGAACAAAATTTATTTGAAAACATGAAATTTTGACTAAGTACCACTACCAAATAAACATGAAAGAGTGTATTTGATCATTGACACTAACAGACCCTACATCTTTGGTCAGAGGATATATTCAAATGCATAGCCAATATTCTGGAGACATACCTCGAACATGACAAACCCTTCATTTAGAGAATGGACATTTCCACAGTCATAAACATAATGTTGAGATCTTCTAGAGAACTGTGTATATTGCTCGTTGAGCTTGACGTTTTGAGTGAACACTTCACCCATCTTTAGGGGCAGGAAGCTAGAGCATAAGATTAGAAGAGTGTTGGACCAAGATTTTATAGGGAACGGAAAATTAAACGTTAGAATAAAGGGGGTTAAGAGGGTCTATGAGCATTAAATGAGTCAAAGTATTGAAACAAAATTAGAAATAGAAATTAGAAATTTAATATAAGATTATACTATTAAAAAACCAAATTTAAATTAATAAATGATAAATGACCGTTATGGAATTAAATTAAATTTAAAATAAAAATAAAATTAAACTAAAATTAAAATTATATTAAAATTAAATTCAAATTAAAAAATTTATATTAAATTTAAAATTATAATTATTTGGATAATATCTTATTATTAGAAATATAATGAATGAGTAAAGAATAAGGGTTAGGGTATTCAATGAATTAATATAGAAAAAGGATAGGGTATTAAATTAATAATAAAGTGAGTGGAAAGTGAAAGAGGGGTTTTGAATTAAAGAAATTTTATACATAAATTTATTTAATTTAAGAGTTGAGGGCGGAACATGGGACAAGATGATCAATTATTAAGCATTAAATTATTGGATAAGCCAAAATTAAAGGGGAAAAATCCCAATAAGATTAATAAGATTAATAAAATTTAAAATTAAAGAGGAGAAAATCCCAATAAGAAAATATCAAAGGGGGCCTAAGAAAGAAATGAATTAATGGAAGTGATGGAAATTGAAGAGACATGAAAGGGGAGATGAAAGGAGAGGAAAAGACATGACAGTAAGGGGGAAGGGGGGGGGGAGGGGTTTAGGAAGTTAGAATAGGTTAGAATTAGTGATAGGGTATTTATAGGAAATAAAGTGGATGGTGGGCTTCCATGGTTGGCTTAAATGATACCCGTCATCGTGATTAAAGTTATTGGGATGCTTCTCAATTTCGAGGTCTTCCCTAATGATCCGGCAGGAATGGAAAGGGGAAGTAGCAGGGATTTTGGATTTATCAAAGAAAACAAGATGTCTAGTAGAGTGATAATGCTCAGCTATGGCCGATTTAGCGACACAGTTATGGTAGGTGTCCTCCATGTGTTCTTTCAATCGAGTTTTAAAGGATCTGCCAATTTGTCCTATGCAATACTTACCGCAAGAGTAGGGAATCTCATATACAACAGGACCTGACAAGGGGTAATTTTTGTCTTTGGTAGACCTGAAGAGCTGGTTAAGGGTTCGATGGGGTTTAAAGAAGATTTTGATGTTCATTTTGGAGAGAATATGTCGAGGAATATGGAATTTACCCATTTCCTGGTCCACCTTGGCAACCGTGAAGGGTTGGAGAAAAACCTCAAGATGTAGTGGAGAAATACTACTAGATTGCAAATGTTGGACTATGAAGGGGTTCTCTTCCACTATAGGCACTAACAAAAAGTTGGTCATCTATTAAAAGAGTTCTCATTGATATCTAAAGACAATCATCCTCTGGCGACATCGGATGATGTCACTAGGAAGGTCGAGAAATCACCTCAGACGGATCAGTAGTCGAAGAATGTAGGGCCATGCAAATCAAAACTGATCACGGCTAATCAAAGGAAATTGACTGCGTATGCCCATCCACCTTCACCAAGGATCACCATAGCTCGCTTAAATTCTTCTGGACCTCCTCCAGGTACTGTTTCCACTCTTCCTCTCTCTATTCCTTTTGTTTAGATTGAGTCATTTGAATCTAATCATAAACACATGAAGGAGGTTAATATATCTGGTTGTAATATTTCTTCGATTTCATACCCCTCATCTATCTCCCCTAATGTTTAATCTATTCCTCCACCTACCATCCCAATATTTACTCTGTGTTCCTCTTCCACCATGGAGGAATCCTATGATTCTCTTACCAGTCATCAATACAACCTGCAACCTTGGACCAAAAAATTTGCATCATCTGGTTGTGGATTGGGTGCATCCTCTCCCTTAAAGATCCTCAAAAATACTCGTGGTAAAAATTCTAACATGTCCAATCCATCCATAAGGCTCGAATAAAATTTTCTGAGGGCAGACAACTATCTATTGTAGGGGTTCTTAGAACAATAAATACCCCTTATTCGACCCCCTCATGAAGTGGCTCTCCCTCAACTGTCACGGGTTAGCTAGCCCTACTAAACATCTATCCCTAAAGAGACTCTTAGATGTGGAGAAGGTGGACACAATTCTATTACAGGAGACACTTTCTATTTATGAACATATTATCCCTTCACTGGCTTCAATTCTACTTGGTTGGACACTCCATGCCATTGATGCCTGTGGACGATCTGTGGCCATCGCTATTGGTATCAACCCCAGGGTATTGAGGCTCCTAAATGTATGGGGTAGGGAGGGAGTGCTGGTAGCAGATATATTCTTTGAAGAACTTGGGATAGAACTCCAATTGGTGAACATGTAAGGCCCCTACCACAATCGTATGGAATTACAGGAGACAATGTTGAATTCATCATACATGCAATTTGATAACATCCTACTGGGAGGTGATTTTAACTTTTCTATTGGTCTAGCGGAATCTTGGGGATCCCATGTGTAGCCAAACACACTCTCAGACATGATTGGCCCCTTGTTGGAGAAACACCAATTTATTGATATACCGATGTCTTGCCTTCAACCTACCTAGAGAAACATGAGAACTAGGAATGCCATGCTTGCTAGGAGGTTGGATCGATTCCTCATTAAAGAAGTCATACTTGATAGATTGACATTGTACAAATAATGGTTTGGTTCAGGTGGAAGTTATGATCACTCCCCGATATATTTAGACATATCTGGCACCTCGTCAAATCCTAAATCCCCCTTCAAATTCAGCTCGACTTGGCTACTGGATGCAACCTATATTCAGCTTGTTAATGATGCTTGGCATGTTGACCCGCCTTTCCCTAAACAGACAACAACAACATTTTTTGTATATAAACTCTTGTGCCTCAAAAAGAAAATGATTGAATTGGAAAAGGCTAAATGAGTACATGATGATATTGCTCTAAGACATTTTGAAGAGGAACCAACCATGCTTGATGACCCTATAAGTGGAAGCTTCTCATTAATTGAGTCTAAAGACTGGGTCATTAAGTTGGAAGCGGAAAAACTTAGGATCCTTAAAGAAAGATAAGGGACCTGGAGGCTCAAGAGCATAGCTACTTGGTTACAAGTCATAGATGACAACACCAAATTTTACCAACAATTTGCTAAAGGTCAAAAGGCCATCAACACCATTTGGTCTCTTGAAAATGAGGAAGGACATCTTGTATATTCTTTCAATCACTTGGATTCTTTAGGAACCTCCCATTTTGGTCGAATTTTAAAAGCACCATAGGAATCCACCTTGGAGGAAATCATCAAAATTGATGGTCTCTTCCCTCGGATTGTTGATGATGATGCAACTAAAGACCTGAACAAACATATGTCGATCGGAGAATTAGACGGTGTGCTCAAATAGTTCAATAAAGACAAGAGCCCAGGACTGGATGGTTGGCCAATTGAGTTTTATCTATCCTTCTTTGAATTACTTGGTCAAGATCTTCTTTGTGTGGTTGAATAATCCAGGACTAATGGTCGTATGCATGATGCATTTAACTCAAATTTCATCACCCTCATTCCCAAATCTGATTTTCCTCGAACCTACAATGACTATAGACCCATATCCCTCTGCAAATGCATATATAAGATTATTTCCAAAATAATTGTGAACCAGATTAAGCCTATTTCATCTCATTATATCTCACAGGAACAATTCTCATTTCTGGACAATCGTCAAATTCATGATGCAATTGGCATCACACAAGAAGGGCTTCATTCCATGCATATAAATCATTTAAAGGGCATGATTCTCAAAATTGATCTATCAAAGGCTTTCGATAGGACTAACTAGTTATATATTTGGATGCTTCTGACACATCTTGGTTTCCCTATATTTTTTATCAACTCGATTATGTGTTTTATTTCTACAGTGTCATATAGTATTCTCATTAATGATTTTGCATCATAAATTTTTCCATGTTGAGCGTGGACTCAGGCAAGGCTACCCCTTGTCGCCCGTACTTTTCTTATGGGTAATGGAAGGCCTGAGTATGATTCTAGCTGATGAACAGAATAATGGTAGATTGAAGGGCATCAAAATAGCTAAAAATCGTGTTCTATCACACCTCCTATTTGTGGATGATGTTCTCATCTTCTTGAATGGGGCTATAAACGACTCCTCAATTTTCAATGCGACCCTTAAATTATTCTGTAAAGCCACATGTGTGTTTTGTAATCATTCTAAATCCAACTTGTCATATTTAGGATGCTCACAATATGAAATACATTTTTCCTTTCAACGATTTCCCTTCACATCCCTAGAATTTGAAGATGGTCTCAAGGATCTAGGCTTCTGGCTCAAACCCTATAAATGAAAAATCACTAACTAGTCTTGGCTAGTGGCCAAAATTGAAAGTAGACTGAATATTTGGCATCATAGATGGATCTCAAGGGCAGTTGGAATTGTCCTTATCAAAAATATCTTAGAGGAAATCCCGGTATACTAGATGTCACTAGCTTGGATCCCCAAGGGAATACTTTACAGAATTTAGCAGAATTTTTGTAGATTCCTATAGAAAGGATCAACGGAAGGCCACACATTTTCCTACACCAGATGGGAACTAATTTCCTTGCCTAAGAAAGGGGGAGGCTGGGGATTAAAGGACCTCTCATGTTTTTCCAAAGCACTCGCTTCAAAATTGGGCAAGCAAATCCTTACTATAGACAATTTATGTACCAAGGTGGTCATCAGGAAATATATCAATCCTCTTCACCCTATCAAATGGATCAAGAGCCCAAACCGGAACAGGGTAAATATTTCCATGATTTGGCGTGCCATTCTTAATTCTATTGTGCACATTAGAAATGGATTGGCTTGGAGAATTGGTTCGGGAAGATAGGTTTGTATTGTTATGGATCTCTGGTTAGGTTGTGGCAATGCACACTCCCTCACACCTAATCTCATCCAATTTTTGGAAAAAGTGGACATTGCTACACTTGATCACATTGTTGATCCTGGCAATACTTCTATTGTTTCACAAGCCTGGAAATCAACACTCGACCTCCACATCCCTGAAAAATGGCATCAGGAGTGGGAAAGCTACATTAGTGCATTATCAGAAACACATGTAACAATTATGGATAGGGACGATGAACTTATTTGGGCCTTATCAAAGCATGAAAAGTATACCCCCAAGGACGGATACCCCATCATCTATGCAGATCATAAGTCTCCCGACGTGATATGGTGGTGGCACCCCCTATGGAAATTGAAAATCCCTCCTAAGGGCAAGATTTTTATGTGGTGTATATTGTGCAACAAGTCACCCATAGGAGGCAATATTCAAAGACAGTATCGTCATGGTCCCTCCTAGTGTGCCCCTTGTAGGAATGATGAAGAAAGAATTGATCATCTATTCCTTCATTCCCCCTCTACCATTTCTTTCTTGCACCATCTGCTTCATTTTTTGAATATCAACATAACCTGGACATGACAAACAATTTCAATAGCTTGGGAATCGTGGTGGAACCAAGCACACCCCAATAAGCTTCGAAATATCCCACTTCTTGTTTGTTGGGTTATTTGGATTTGCAGGAATATTCTTATCTTCCATGAGAAGAACCCCAACGGGACAATTGTCTTTGCACACATTTCCACCCTATATTAGATGATTCCCGAGGATGACCCCAAGCGTATGCACAAAACTATCATGGTAGATACCATTGAAAAAAATTCCCCATGGGAATATTTTGATGGATTTGCACAAAATGATGGTTGTGGAGGTGGTGCAATATTATATCTTCATGAGGAACATCACTTCAAATTAATAATGGGTCTAGGAAGAAGCATCAACAATTCTGCAGAACTATCCAGTCTCACACGCCTTCTCTCATTTTCACTTGAAAAAGGATGTAGGCATCTTCAAATATTTGGAGATTCCAAAATTATCATTAATTGGTTCAATCATCAATCTATTCGTCACATGCACATGCTTCAGAACCTATTGGATGGAGTTTTATTATTAAAATCACAATTTGATATCATCTCACGTCATCATATTTATAGGGAGAGGAACCATCTTTCCGATCTACTATTCAAGGAGGCATCGCACCAGCCACGTGGCCATTGGATGATACAGGAGCAGAATGGACACGAATTCTACCAATATTACCAGAGACCTTTTGATGAACAACTCTCTCAGGGGGCTACACAACCCTGATTTTGGGATGATTCATTTTTTGACAAAACTATTTTGCTTCAGATTTATGTACATTGTTTATATCTTTTATATTTATCGTGCCCCATCAGGTTACAATTATGTAACAAACTCTTTCAAAGTATGTGGCTTGCTAGCAGATTTTGATATATGCTTCTTGTGAAGCATCTACAACATGTAATTTCCAGACATATAATGAAAGTTACGATTTTTCCTTGGGGAAAAAATAAGCTATATATATATATATATATATATATATATATATATATATAGAGAGAGAGAGAGAGAGAGAGAGAGAGAGAGAGAGAGAGTATGTGTTTGTTAATGTTGACCCTAGTAAAATATCGAGTAGTATTTAAATGCTACTTTTTCGAAATTTTTCCGGCAAAGGTTGATTTAAATCACAAGTTCACAAGTTTGATATGTGAACTTTTCACAATCGAAGTTCCCTAGAGGATTTTGAGGGTGTTGAATCCCTATATGCAGTAAAAAAAAACCAGTTTAAAGAACACAAATCAAGATTTGGCCACAATTTTTTTCATCATATTCCTACTATAAATATGTCGGAAACTCCAAAAAGTGGCACTTAAAGACTACTCCGTAAAAAATTCCAATCCCCAAAAAGAAGAATTATTTAAAATTAAAATCATTTAACTACTTCTTAATAAGAAGGAAATGTTTGATTAATTCAATTTTTTAATAATATGGTATTAATAATAATTAAATATTCGACAATACAATTTAATATGTATATATATATATATATATATATATATATATATATATATATATATATATATATATATTATTATCCAATTTTAAGGTCATGGCCAAGCCAGACACCAAATTGGTGTATGAGACCCCCTTGTTTATGGGACAAGGGACCCACCTCCACACAACGATTTGATTGCTAAGTCTACGAAGGAATACATACTCTACCCCTCTCCCTGTGACCTCTTAGGAGGAAACACATGGTCTTAACCATAGAGAGAGAGAGTGTGTGTGTGTCTCAATCCATCTTAACCACGAATTTATCAGGTACTAATAGGGATTAAATCTTGAGGTGTATACCATTTTTATAGTTTTGAATTCTAAAACTAGCTTTGCATATCTACTGATTTTATCTCACTAGCTTGGTAGATCCATGATTAATATGAATATATATTGGTAAAATAGAAAACATAGGGCCCAGTGTGAAGGCTCCAAGAGAAAAGTTGATTGTTCTTCCTGAAAAGTCGATGTTGAAAGGCAAGTGTCCAACTAGTTCTTTTTTAATCATTCGAAATACAATTTTTTGGTAGAATATGTTTAAAATTTAGTTATAATTTAGGAAAACGTTTTATTTTGTTAATTATTTGTATAATTAAATTTAATTTTATATTAAAAATAAATTTTAAATAATAAATCTGGAAAAATAAATCATTATCCTATGTTTTCATATAGACTTTTTTCAATATTCTAACTCCATTTTTATATTTAAAAATGTAATTTAAATGATAACTTAAAATTATATTAACAAATTTTAATTTAAAAACTAAAAAATGCCTTAATAAAAATTCTTTTTGTTAAAAGTACTGCACACACACATTTGATAAATCGATGGTAAGAAGGGAAGGAGTACTTCATGGCCCTAAGGAGGACAAATTATTGAGGTACCCATGGGGTATTCATCATATGGAAAATAATCATAAAGAGATATATGCTTTTTACTAAGGAAAACTTCACTAGTTATTATTTCTATGAGCCCATAGAAAATACAAGTTGTTTTCCTAGAAATACATTCACACTCAAATATCCAAGAAAAAGCCTTTTCGAAATAATAAGCATGTTTTATTTTTTGTTTTCTTATACAATCACAAGGTCATTGAAATAAAGCACATTTCCTTTGACAATGACAACATGGTTTCTTGAACTATAATAAGTAGGATGAAAATGAAATATGCCTAAAGCTTCTTCTAAATCCCTTAGGTTTTCAATGTCATCCTCTTCACAACAAAACAATTCATCATAGCCCATAAGTTTCCCTCACTCTCATATGCAAGGGACCACAATGGAGGAGATGACTTAGAATCATGGAAATAGTTTCAAGTAACTTTGGAGTTGGGTTGTGCTTTTTTATTTTATTACTCTTCCTCTAAACTCTTTCTTATGCCCGACACACATTCTTCACTTCTTGTTTGCACGTAGTGAAATTATATTTCCTATCTATAGCAAGTTTTTGTTATGATATGATAATCGTTCAATGGTATATATATTCTTAGTAGTCCACCTTTGAAACAACACATTAACATTTAGAGAAAGAGAACCAAATAGCGATATGGACTCACATCATGGCATGAAAAAGGGGTTATTTGATTAAACAACATTACATGGAATATATTCTTTGTGCTACAAATCACATTCTCATGAGTTTTTCTCTCCACAACCATTTCATCATTTCACTTCACATGAAATATCGTTTCCACATCATATAATGAATCTCACACAAGATTTAAAGCCACATGCATCATATTGTTAGTCTTGATCAAAATGAAAATATTCTCTAAAGTATGATACACATATACACATGAAATTGAAGTGTACATAAACCTTATAACCATGTATTATCGCTAGTCTTAACTCTACAATGTGAAGGATGGGAATCTCATGTATGGTGTGCACTTGTTAGGTAAACATGAATCAATGAATGAATTAAGGTTATTATATTAAAAATTGTGGTTTTGGATACCTGGTATTGGTGATTTGTGGTATTGAGCCGATGGCATTACATGTGACCAAGCATTTAAAGGACTTGGCTATTCTGCATTGTAATGGGGTACATTTGAGTCATGGAGGCTCACTTGGCTAGGGATAGGATTTTGGCTAGACAATGGCCTAACTCTATCTATGTCAAGGTTAATAATAGATCTATTATTTGTTTTTTTTCCCTAATTAAGGTTTTCTAGGGTAAATCATGGCTTATGTGTGTTTTTACTATATATGTAATGTTATCACGATTCCTCTTATATTGTTTCGAATATCAATAAGTGGTATTAAAGCCTTGTTTAGGAAACTTTACTATGTGAAGGATAAGGAACTTACGTATGGTGGTGCACTTGTTAGGTAAACATGACTCAATGAATGTATGAACATTATTAGGTTAACAATTGTGGTTTTGGGCACCTGATATTGATGGCTTGTGGTATTGAGATGATGGTATTACATGTGACCAAGCCTTTAAGAGGCTTAGGGATTATCCATTATAATGGGCTAGAGTTGATTCATGAAGGCTCACTTGGTTGGGACTAGGATGTTGGTTGGGTTGGATCTGTTTATGTCAACGTTAATAGATCTATTATTTGTTATTTTTTTCCTTATTAGGATTTCCTAGGGTAAATCATGGTTTATGTGTGTATTTACTATATATGTAATGTTATGATCATTCCTAATATTATTTTGGATACCAAAAAGTAGTATTAGAGCCATTGTTAGCCTAGATTTTGTAGCAAGAATCTCCTGCGCATTTCTTAAATGATGGATTCGTACGCCTAAAATATTTCCATGGTCCAGTGACAAGAGAATTATTTGTTAGATTAGAATTTGTAAATGATGGCTTTGTACACCTAAACTATTTCCATGGTCCAATGACAAGAGAATTACTTGTTGGATTAGAATTTGTAAGATGAACAAAAATATAGATGTTTCCACTATAGTTATGAAAAAACAATTGAGGAGGTTGTTCTTTGATCTAAAAATGGAATGTACTTGAAAAGGGTGCAAGGTATCCATTTTCATTTATGTAAATGAGTGCAAATACTCTAAATTTTAAATCTGAAAATGTGAGAACTTCTTATTTCTAATACAGAGATAGACTGTAGGGGCATGTACCGGATATGTCACCTTTCAAAGAAAGGATGAATCCAGAAGCTACCTAGCCCTCTTACAAACTTTGCCTAAAGAAATAATAGAAGTAAACACTCAGACTTAATTAAAATGACCTTACTCAAACTTGACATTATGCAGAATTTTTTCTTGGAAGAGGTGTATGTCTTTTCTTCTGTATATGTGTTTTAAGTTTATTTGTTTTTGCTGAAAATTAACATGTATATCAGCAAAATAATTCAGCCATAGAATAACAAAACACAACAACAA
The DNA here is from genome assembly GCA_034641835.2 of Pinus albicaulis. NCBI lineage: Eukaryota > Viridiplantae > Streptophyta > Pinopsida > Pinales > Pinaceae > Pinus > Pinus albicaulis. The sequence continues at coordinate 412,949,224 of CM076575.1, forward strand.
TATAATATAGGAGTTCACCCCAACTCTTGGGCTACATCTCCTTTGAGCTTCGTCAACATGACTAGACTCTTTGGGATTAAGGTACTTAAATTATTTTACAAGCTCCACACTTAACCACAATGAATACAAAAATGATTCAAAAGGCTGAGAATACCATTTTAAATCCCTTTAATGGATGTCCATTCCTGCAAACAGCTTTAGGCTTCCATGGACACACATCCTTCTGTCGGTGCACTAAGCTTCTCTGAGCTTCTAAATGGCACAAACTCCCTTAGATTTCTATTTCTATCCCTGATACCACTACTGTTGCATCCAATAATTATTAGACATCAAATATCAACTGATAATTTTCTTACATTAAGCACAACATCCCCAAAAATGGCTCTCCTCCACAGTTTGCCCAGGGGTGCCCACGACTTCATATCAACTTCTTGAGCTGTATAAGTACTCAAAATGATATGAAACCAGTTCCATTGATTCTATAATTTCTGAAATAGTCTAGAGAGAGTTTTTTTTCATCAAAAATGGCCTTCGGCTGCTTCGGTTTCGCCTACACACTCTGTTTGGAAAATGGCCTCTAGAACTTAAATGAAAATTTTCGGCTTTATAAAGTTCTTAACAGGCTCTGTAAACCATCTAAACAGATTCAAAAGGCATGAAATAGCTAATAATGCCTATTCATTTACCTTAAACAAAGAAACACAGTCCAATACACAGCCTTCTCCTTCCAGGCCCTGATGGCTCCTTCATCTTCTTCAATGCTTAAACCTCTGAAGATGACCTCTTTTAGATTTCAGACCTTCTCCATTGATTCTATAATTTCAAAGAGACCAAAAAAAAAAAAAATCACTCCAAAAGGATCTCCCATGTGAAATATATGTCCAACTGAAGTTTTTTCCCAATGTTAGGCAAAAATCCCACAAAAAGTGGGCCGCATTTAGTTAACTATGGATAAACTTAAAGTTCTGCCTAAAATGGAGGAAACGGTGCTAAATTTAGGGGCAGCATAAACTATCAGCAATAAATATAAGGTGACATGTGACCGCACCTTCCGCATTAACTGTTGTTGTAACCGCCGGATTAAAAGTTAACAAACTATTTGATAAATTTAAATATAATTTTTTGTGCTTCACATATCAAAGCCAAAGGTTGTGGGCCAATTGTAAGATGTAGCGCTTGTTAACTGCAGGTCATGGGTTCAAACCACAAACATGCAAAATTTTAATACATACCATTTCCAATGTGAACTAGGGGCCACGTGGCAGCCTCTGGCCCTACCACGTGGCGGCCTCTGATTGGTCCGCCATTACATAGTAAACTCTCCAACCAGTTGCAAAGGGAAATTTGTCACAAAATGACTGGTACACAGGAAATATTCCATGGAATATTCCCATAATATTCTTTTTTTAATATTTTCCAATTCTAAAGTCAAACTGGCCCTTTTCCCTGAAATTGGAAAACTTCAAAGCTGAATAACTTTCTCATACAGCATATTTTTTCAGTGTCGTTCATGGCGTTGGGATCATATCGTCAAGGCCTATCCCGTTGCTTAGGTTCCAAATCAATTTGAGCACTTTCAATTTTGAGCTTTTTCCCAAGCTCAGATTTGAGCTCCTGATCATTCTTAGTTCGTTGTTATTGTTAGTTTTCACTATAGAAGAAAGAGAGATGAGCCATGGACATAACATGGTGTGGTGTCAAATAGAAGATGCTTAACTTTTGGTTGTAGTTACACTAGTAAAACACTATTGATGGTACAGTGTGGTCCACCCATGGTGCAAACTTCATTGCAAGAAGGCATGAGAGGGTTTGATTCATGATGGGATGTGGCATGTTTAACACTAGTGTTAATGATGGCTTGATATTTCCCTACGCCTGAAAGCATGCTTGTATAAATTGACCCCATTCCCATCACAATAGTTAGCTATTAGCAATGTAGGCATACCGAATAGATATTAGACCAAACAGGGTAAGGAATTCATAAAAATTACGTCAAATACAATGCAAGGATAAGGATGATGGTTTCAAATGTCAACAAAGTGAACTCACATTAATGAGTTCCAGGGTTACATTTATGGCATTATAGGCTTCATGCTTAGCATATATGAGTAGCTCATGGAATGTGGATAGACAGTTGAGACACAAAGAAACATGCATTTGTTTTCATCCATCGATACCCTAGAGCTAGAAAAATGCTTCGTGTGGCATGGATAAATGCATAATGTGAGGACCTTGTAAAGTCAATTAGGATAGTAGCGACTGAGATACAAGACCCGGTAATGTGTACTGGTAGCATCAAAGCAAACATGTGGCTAGGAAATTCAAACAAAGAGTTTGATGGAATGCTTCAATGAGATAATTATGTCAAGAGGTGCTCTCCAACCTAGTATGGAAGAGATGTTGTCCTTCCTTTTCATGTTCGATTAGGTTATGTAAACATATATATATATATATATATATATATATATATATATATATATATATATATATATATATATATATATAGTATGCCGCTTCCACACGGGCACAAGTTAATCGAGGTATTTCATGGGATTTTGAAGACGAAACCTCCTGGAACATAATGTATCACCAATTGAGCTATCCCTGGGGTATTTTGGCTAGGTCAAAGTACACAAAAATAAAATTAAAATTAAAAAATAAAATAAAATAATTATAATTTTTAATTGAAACACTTTGACTTGGTCAGATTACATAAATACAAAATAAATAATTATAATAAATAAATAAAACAACCTAAACTCATCTTAACTCCTGACCTACTAAGGTCATAGAGGGATCAAATATCTATTCACACTAAAAGAGGTTTGCACCACAATATTTTTGATTGGGTTAAGAGAGTTCACAAGGTTTAACCAATCATTGTTCAGAATGAGAGGATGGATAGTAAGGATATAAAATATATATGTGTATTATCATGGGGTTGAATTTAATTTAATTGCATGTAAATGGGCATGCATACACCTATAAAATAATGCATAAAAGTTGGAGTTAAACCTAGGTGATACTGGGACATGCCAAATTACTAAAGACCGTCTCTATAAACCTTTAGGGGGGTAACTTGGCCAAATTGTCTAGTTTTGGTCAACTTGAACCCAGGTCAATTTTAAAAAGAGATTGTTGGGTAAAATGGGTTAAGTAAAGGAAGTAATGTTATTATGTTAATAATTGTGGTTTCCCGCACTTGGTATTAGCGGCTTGTGGTATTGTGCCCATAGTATTAGAGGCTTACGGTATTGTGCCCATGGTATTGGAGGCTTATGGTATTGTGCCCATGGTATTATGTATGATTAAGTCTTTAAAATGCTTTATATTTTCAATTTAATGAGCTAAATTTGAGTGATGAAAACTCACTTGGCAATGGGAAAAGATGTTCATTGGTTGTATTCAGCATAATAAAAGTTTATTATTTGTGAGTTTTTGTTAAATCATAGTTTATGTGTATTGGTAAATAATTATCAATATATCTGTTTATATTGTTCTGAAGAGTGCTTTAGTATGATTAATGCTTTTGTTTCCATTTAATTGTTCCTAGCTGAAATCAAAATGACTACCTTCCTCTGTTTCTATTCCTGTCCTTATGAAGCTCCTCCCATTTCAAATCAGTACTGATGTATTCCTCAGTTTATGTTTTCTTGTCCCTATATGGAAGATCTGAAACCCCAAGGTGACATGCTCCTCTTAATCCCTCTAGTTCAACGAAGCTCCTTCCATTTGAAATCTGAACTTTTCTATTCCTTTTTTTTTTTGTAAATTTAGTAGTGCCAGGATATTTTCTATTTATATATAAAAGCAGGTTACACAAATAAAAATTTTGTAGCCTCAACCTGCCCGTAGGAAACCAGGTCTGTTGGCCACCTTAACGCTTTAAAAGCAAACCAAAATTGAAAAAGTCTCATTCTGCTCCTTGTTTCATGCGAAATCTGCCTATTAAGTCTATTATCAAAGTAACTGTTTGGTCTTATAGTCCGATATGTAAAACCAAAAAAAATGCAAAAGTGAAGAACCTACTAATCATCTGAGGAATCAATAGTGGCAGGATCCTTTGCAGTGGATCCTAGCATGTCAGCTTGTTGCAATATTGAATTTGTTGCTCCAGACTGCCAAGATGATCATCCATACAAGCTATGCGGTCAGCAGCTTGGTATTGGGTAACCTTAATGTGTTGCAGCTGAATATTAATATCTTGCAGAAGGTCCATGAGCTTCGGTTCTGGCTTGTTTGTGTTAAGATGGAAACTCTGCATTTCCTTTGCCAACAAACATTTACAATCTAGTATGTATGAACGGTTTGATTAAAAAGTGACAGTCGGCCCCAAGTACTTCCAGGATCAATCACAAAGTCCAATATCTCTGCCTCTGCAACATTATCTTCCTTAGACTATTGAATTTCTCTTTCCCAACCATGTATTACTTGTCTGGCCTGTGAGGAGTTTCCAAGTGAATAAATGGAAGAGAGATTCAATAACACTTCCTCCTTAGTCTTCCTGCCTCTTTTCATGTTCCTTTCTGGTGGTTGTTCGACCTTTTGTTTCCCTTTGGTAGTAGGACAGACCGAATTTCGAGTTTGTCTCTTTGACATTATGAACTGACTGAGTAGCCTGTACTCTAGAAGAAGAACAAGCAAATACGAAAAGAAAACAGTAGTTAAGCGTTGTATTTTGTTGCCCCGAACATGATTTGGAAGCACTTCATCATGAGTATTGTTAGCAACCTATAAATATAGGATTCATAATTTTGACTTGACTGATGGTAATTTTGTGAATCTGTTCATACTTTTCCTTTTGCAAGTTGTATTCGCATATTTTGTAAAATAAAATAAAATCAAATCAAATCAAAAAATCAAAACGAGGGTGAAAAGTCCTAAAAGAAAAATCAAAGGACTTATAAAAATAAGAAACCCCAAAAGAAAAAGATGAATAAAACATGAACGTGTGCAATTCTAAATGCAACTAATTTTTACCTTTTGCAGTTGATTATGACAGAGTGTCAATAAATGTCATAATACATGATGAGTTAAACAGTTTAATCTTAACTTTTTATGTTTCAATTTCACTTGTTATAGATAGAGAATAAAGAATTTTCATACCGTTTAGTCATTACAATTCAGTAGTTAGGTAGAGAATAAGTGAATCCAACAACTTAATCTGGATTCATGGATGAAATAAGTTTAGAATTAGATATTTTTACTTGCTTTTAGAAAGAATAAATGCAGTAAAGGTTTCTAGCTCAAATGCACCTTAGGAAGAAAAAATGTTAGCATGGTAAGTTGGGTAGGTAGAAGATGGTGAAAAATATCAATGTAAATATCATTCATTTGGACTACAAAATAACTAACTTCCCCTTCCCATAGTCATGAATCATTCTAAACTATCAATCAGAAAGGCTCAAGGCATTTCCTTGACTTTTGTTGGGACCGGGCCCAAGGCTCTATGGTTGATTAGTTGAAAGTGTGAAATGTCTATATTAATCCCTAAACTCACATCATTATTCCATTTCATGCATTCATCCCCCTGAATAATCATAAGTAAAACCTCATTTTTACTTAAAGACATTATAATTCCCATATGACTAATTTCCATCATCACATGAGAAACATTAAACCCTCAAAATTACATTATATCATAAGTTAAAGTAATAAGATTAATGCAAATTGTCTTTTAAACTTCACTTTACTTGTTATGTTTATGTATTTTGAGTATACATTATCCCATTTCCTTATTAATTTTGACTTACATATTAATTCCCTATGGAAATGACCTTTTCCTATAGTATATAACTCATTTTTATATAATAACCCCAAAACCCACTTATTATAAATTTAGCCAAAGTTATTTAATCCCCACATGTGTAAATAAAACACCCACATTACAACCCCTCTGGCTAAAATATATCTTTATATTAAATCCTGTCCCTATGGTAAGTAAATCATTTTGATTTAATTACTATATAATAAAAATCTATGAAAAAAACCTTAAATATGTGTTAATATATGTTTAAAAACAAAAAATGTAATTCCCAAAGTTTAATCTAAGCTAAACTTCACTAAACATATGCCCCCCGCCCCCACCATTTTCCATCGCATTAGTTTTTGACCGTAGATCTCCACTTACCATATCAACGGTTCACATTAAAGAGCCCGGTCCCACTGCACTTACCCTGCAGCTTTGAAGCAAATCTCGACCGTTCGCATCGCAGAGTCAGATTTTACGATGCAGATCTAGTATCACATAACTAAAATGATCGACCAAAGTTTATGAAAAGTTGCGTGATAAAAGTGGTATTGTAATACCACCCAATGCTATGTGTCTATTTCCTATTTGATCGTGTTCATATTGGCCAAAACAGCTTACCATCTAAAAGCAACGCGATAACCACTGATGGTTTTTTGCATTCAAATCAAATCCGCTCTTGCAATTGACTGTGACTTGCATTAAATGATACGTATAATGATAAAAATATAAGGTTTAACCTTAGTTTTTCTTCGTTTTATGTATTATTTCCCCTCGGCTGTTATGAAAATGCGCCTAGATTATGTGAATGAACTTTATAACCATCGCTAGCCAATTTTTCCCCTGAAGCAAAATTTCACCATAGTGACGGCATTCAAAAGACTCTTGATGTTTTCCATTAACTCACAGCATCTAGTTTGAAGCTGATACTACCAGAAAACCCTTCGACAGCCTAATTCTTGAAAAATTCATTAGAAACTACTATTATCTCACAAAATCCTCTTTATTAAGTTCAATCTTCAGTATAAACCCTTGAAAAATCATTTCCATGGCTTCGAAAGGTCTTTTAACCTGCGGTCTCCTGAAAAAGTCATATTTACAATCTCAACCATTCAGGAAACTCTTGTTTCCTGTCTTAACCCAGTTTTCATCTCTCAGATAAGCCTAATTGAGAAAAAAATCCCCAAAAGAAAACCATCCTTAGCCTAAATTGCTCAATTCCCTCTGTTAAAGTGAAATACTCCTACAAACAGTTTAAAACTTGCATAAGTGATCCTAACAATGCCTAAAAAACAAAGTTAAACCTCCACAGAATGATCTCATTCTACAGATCTTTGAAGAACCTCCAATCACCTCCCTGCAGCCAAGAATTCATTAACAAATTGTTTGATCTTTGCAGGTTATTATCAGAATAAGAAATTGGGCCAACAATTTCAATACTAGTTGACAAAATTGTTTGCTCCAAATTCTCAGATTTTAAGTCAATATCTTCATTCAACAAACGATTTGCATACAAAGAAAGAACAAAATCAAGTCAGAGAGAGATTAGAATGATGAAGTTTTCATAGTAAATGGTAAAAGTGAAATCATAATTCACAATGACACTGAAAGTCAAAGAGTATTAGTGGTTAAAGTGTATCAGGTAAAAGTCAGAGTGAAAGTTGAAACAAAGTTACAGAGCAGTCAAAGGTAAACAATAAAAGTAAATATGGAGGCAGTAATAGTAAAAATATATGAAAATACTTTCACCAACATTGAATTTTGTCTAAAGTGAAAGTAAAACAGTCAAAAGAACAAAAAAGTGAAAAGATGAAAAACATAACAAGAATGAACATTTTTGCAGAAATTTCATGTTTAAGTCATTGTTTTGCAAAAAATATTGTGACCAATATAAAATGAATTTTGCAAAACTGATGTCCAGCCACAAAAACGTCTCTCACTTTTCTAACAGCTATTATGGTTTTGGAAATATTAAACAATGTTGGAAAGCACTTTTTGCAGAACATTCCTATTAAGTCGTCATTTTTCAGATAATATTGTGTTCAATAAGAAATACATTTTACAAAACTGAAGGAGGTTTTTGTTCCTAAGAGACCCATATACAAAAACCTATCTCACTTTTTACACAGTCATTTCAGAATGAGAGATAAATGTACATCTTTACAGCCTATTTTTCAGACTTTGTAAAACTCTGTTTTACACATCTTTTTACAGAGCCTATTGTGCACAGCTGGAGAGGGGTTTTAGGAAAGAGAAAGGGGTTTATTTCACCAACCTATTTATCCATAATAATATCTTTCACTTTTTACATATATATTTCATATTGAGAAATAAAAAGATATCATTGGACCCCAAGTTTGCAGAAGTGTTGGAGTAGAATGCACAAAGAAAGGAAGCAGTTAGTGACTTGGATGCCTCATCATCAACTAAGAGTTGGATCAAATTCGAATTATCCTCTTTTTCATCACCTATCCATAAAAAATAGTGCCAAATAGATGCATTAGTTTGAGTGTCCTTTACTTAAATTCTATTTATGTAAAACAGTTGGAGAGATTTGTGAACCAATCTTGATATTTTTTCAAGATATTTTAGTTTAGAATTTGTATAAATACTTCACTCTTGGAAGTATTTTGGGTGGAATAAAATTTCTCAAGACAATTATAGTCATTTTTCTGGACATATTGAAGTTGGTGTGAGTCAATTAGCGAAGTAGCAGTCTGGAAACAAGTTTAGAGACATCATAACTAAGGATTCTTGTGGTGACAAGATAAGTCTCGTATTTTTTCTTGTTTTCAGTGTTATTCTTAAAAGTTTACATACATTTCATTTGATGTGTTTCTATTCTGTAATGATCAACTAAGGAGAAATTAAACAGAATTAGTGATAATAAGCTCTCTGTTTTAAACTAGTTGGCATTTTTATGTTTTTTTCTTGATAGCCGGGCCATAGAATTCTTAATTGCTCTAGGTCCTAGTTTGATCCCCTCCTTCAAATCATATTATTTGTTACTTAAGGATTCTTAAGTGCCCTTTTGTTCATATTTCACCCATTCCATCCTCAAAACCTATTCAAAACCTTAGAAGGTCATCTATCCTGTCCTTAGTACATTTGCATCTTTAAGTCTTATTTCCTAACCCTTCTTGCCTAGAGAGTTGACTCCATTGCCCAATGTTCTGGTAGATCCCTATGGTTTACCTTGAAATAATTTTTATTCCTACCACATTTCAAAAATAAGTCCTATTGATCACTCATAGCTAGCCTAAAACCCTTTACCAAAACAAAGCTAAATCTTTAGGAGAGATCCCTCTCCGAAGCTTAGGAAGGCTAGATCCTGAATTCCCAAAGCGGTTCTTGGTTACTCCTGGTTTTCTTAACTACCAAAAATCCCCATCCCACAACCTGAGAATTACTAGGGTGATAACAAGTATGAAGGATGATAATATCAAGAATAATCTGCAGAACCCAAATAAGGTAAAGAACCCATTGAACAAAGAAGCAATTACCACCAAATAGGCCATGACAGAGCATTGGAAACCAATAAAAAGCCGAGCAACAGTAAAAAATTACTTCATAACAGAGCATTTGAACCCAGTAAAAATCCGAGCAACAACTAGCAATTACTTTAGGACAGAGCATTTGAACCCAAGGAAAAATCGAGCAACATGCAACAAGTACTTCATGACATCCCAGGTTTGGATTATATTCTTTTGTTTCTGTTTTCTTGTCCCACTATGATACATCTAAAACCTAAAGGAAAGAAGCTCCTCTAGTCCAAACGAAGCTCTTGTTTCGTTGCTCCACACTTCAGACACAAAAGTGAGTTAAGAAAAATGTTGTGCTTACATGTAAGGGCGATGGCAATGGCAGATTCCATTTTCCATTCTCGCACTTCTATATGTTATTGGGTTTAGTTTCTGGAATCTCAACATGGTACTGTTGGGCATGTCATAGATGCTTCACAACACCACCCATTATTTTCCATTGCTTCCACTAAATCAGGAGTGATGGGCAGTGGAGAGCCGGTGTGGTGAAGCAGTTTCTACCTGCCCAACAGTACCCTGTTGAGTTTACTGAACCTAAATCCACTAACATATTTCACCAGTCTAATATACGTAAAAGGAAAAATTGTGAAAATGGAAAATGATATCTATTGTTACCATCAACCTTACAGGTAAACAACATCTTTATCTTAACTCACTTCAATATCTGCAAAATGTACAGGCAGACAAACTGTTGTCCACTTTTCAAAGGATCTGGGTCACTGTTGTCCACTTTTCGAAAGATCTGTCTTGCACATTTACAGAGAGAAAAATGTACAGGAAGAAATATTAATGGAAGAAGGGTGTTGTGCATCTTGGATCACATCCTCTTTTAGGGTTTCACTTTTGGTATACTTTTGCAGGAAGGCCTCATAGATATTTGAGGGGATCCCCTGTTTTTGGTTAGTTTTTTCTGCATAGTAAGGAGGTTTCGGTAACTAGTAGGCCTTGTTGAGTATTGACTTCATCTGTTTGTATGCACTGTGTTGCCTCAGGTTTTTCTTTATTAATCGTTGGAAGCACTCACATTTATTTATTTTGAATGATTGTTTCATTTGTAACTAACCAGATTTCCTATATCACTATGGATTTCTTGTATAGTTTCCATCTTTCATATGTGAACTGTAAAGCCTGTTTTATATGCGTGTGTCAAGGTTTTATTAGTGGTTGTGTGTGTAACCTACATTCAGCGTATACAACAGACTTATATTGGTCATAGCATTCACCCCACTCTTTGGCCAACGAAAAAATGGCATAACATATGACTCCAAGGTTTATACCCCTGATTCTTTTTCTCTTTCAATATTTTCCATAGTATTTATTGTACTTTACTACATTGTCTAATATCAGTATCTTTTTTCTCTTTCAATGTTTTCCACAGTATTTAATGTAAGGTTTGAACTTTGATTGAATGGCTACTGAAAACTTCTCTTTTTCAAGTTGTAGAAGGAAGAGTTGCAAGCGAAATTAGGGAAGAAAGGGCGAACAGAAGGAAAAGGATACAAAGTAGAGCTACTGATGATGGAATATTATAGGGGGAGAATCATTAGTCGATTCCTCAATCAATTCGATGACATTTCTGGTGATCAAAGTTAAGGCTCCCAAGGGAAAAGCCCACTATTCTGCCTTCATCTAGTTCCGCTTTGATCTTTTTGAGTAGAAAGGCCGACTATTCGGCCACCAAATACTTCCGTTTTCATTTTTATCTTGAATAGATTTTTTCATGGTAGAATTTGTTTAATATTTAGTTAGAAATTGTTTTGATTGCTTGACCATTTATATAATTAAATTTACTTTGTCAGGGAAAACTATATGACCCCAATATGATATATTGGGGTTGTTGCTTATAGCATTATAATATAAGTTTTCTTTCTTTAATTTTGTGGCCTTATAATACTATGGAACATAAAAATATTTTGGAATGCTTCGGCATAAGTTATATGTAATTTTTTAATCAATTTAATAAAAAATTATTATTTTTTCTCAGGAAAAATAAATAAATAAAAATAAAAATAAATGATTAATTTTATTTTATGTTAAATATATAATTTAGATAATAGACTTAGGGAAAAAAATAAATTATTTTCAGTTTGTAGATAGAAAATTATTTTTAGATTTTAAAATTTAATTTAAATCGTCACTCTAAATTATATTACTAAATTTTAATTTTTTTGTAGGTTGAGTAGGATTCTTTTTCATTCTTTTAAATTTAAAGGAAAATTTTAGAGGACTTTCAGTGACTGCAACCTGTCCTGTGGGAAACTGATGGCGCAATAGGCCATATGCTTGCAACTTAACAAATAAACATACACATAAAAGTGAAAATCAAATGCACATCATTTTCTTTCAGCAATTAATTAATAAACAAAATATTTAAAGAGAATTTGGCCTCATTCTTGGCCTCTCCTCACACTCACACACTCTTCTACATCTACGCTGCCTACATGCCTCTAGAGATCACCTATTTATACAAATGGATTAGAACCAAATGAGGTTCTTGATCCTAAGCTAACTCCAAAAACATCTCTCATTCAATCTCATATCCCTAGTTAAGAGCTAACTATCGATGATACTCTTAATCCTTCCTCGATCCTCTTGAATCTTCTCCTATTTACAATAATTCCAATTATCTCCTAAAAAACATAGGAAAATACATTAATTAATTAAATCCTAAGTTACAAACTAACTCATTTAGTAAATGACTAACCCAGGGCAGATGCTCCTACATCAAATTCCCAAAGAAAAAAAAAAGAAAAAAAACATGGTCTCCTAAACATCAGTCTTCATAAAATGTTAAGAATCCTCCTGGATCCCAGACTTTCATTTGCAATAAATTAGTTGTTTTGGAATGTTGTCGATGTTCTGTGTTTCCAGGATGCTAATGTAGTTGTCTCTTCTCCTTGTTGATGTATGCTTCTTTCCTTTGTGCTATATGTTTTTTCTCCATGAATTCACTACGATATTACACATCTATCATTCTTTGCTTATTCTCTTGGAAGTCGTCTTCATTGCTGCCACTTTGCTATTGCATTTTCTTCATTGAAATCTCATCCTCATCCTCTATGAAATTGTTGCAGTCTATCATCATTTAATTTTCTTCACATCTGTTCTTTAGATTGTTCAACCAAACCTCTAAAAAATCTATTTCTGCAGTAATATCCTCCATATTTATGCCTTTGTAGACTTGCATAGGTTCCTCCAATGGTTCTTGAGCTTCCTTAATTTTCATATTAATTTCAGTTTCTTGCAATTCTCCACTACCTACGAGCACAAAACAAGTATTAGTTTCAAAATCATGAGACTTGGAGGTCTCTCTTATGGCTTCCTGCATCCCTTCCTTATGTAGCATACATTACTTCAAGCTGTCCACTGACTCTTCATCCATATCCATACGTATGACATCATCGTCACCCAACAATCATCCTTGTTCAGGTGCACACATATATATCTTTGTCTGGAATTTTATTTTGCGCTTCAATCTTCATTCCATCAATTGTTTAAATGACCATTTCACTATTCTTTTTATTATCCATCCATGTCTTTGTGTTTGTAGTATCTCTAGCAACACGTCCAATCGTGTCTTTTATTCAACAATTTCTCTCTCTTCATTATTAATTCCAACCGTTATGGCATAATTTTTGTGCCCTTTCTCTCGATCTTGCATCTTCATTGTCTGTTGTGAATTTCACCTTGTTCATGTAACCTGCAACCAAGTTGTCTCCTCCAAACTTGACGAATGGTTCTCTTCACTTGAACATTACTTCCGGAGCACTCCTTTCTCCTCTTTGCTGCAAACAACCACTACCGTATTTCTTGTCTTTAAAATTACCAAACTCTTGGGTGTCAGGCTTCTCCAATCATGCACCCAATTACATTCACGAACTCAAACCTTTGACTTGATTTAGGACTCATTGACTCTAGACTTGACATCAAATTTTCATTAATGGAATTTGGTGTACTTTGACTCTAACTTTTATTCATTTTTGACTTGACTCAAGATCACAACTTAGAGTTCTTGATTACAACTCTTTTCATGATATCATGTCAACAATCCCTTATGATATCACCCTTTATAAAAGTGCTTAAAACAAAGAACATAACTCCTTTACCAAGTCCCATATAAAGCCCCTCTCCCATAACTCTCCTACTTGGAACACATAATTGAAAAGGTAAAATTACACTATGAAGCTATGCATTCTCAAACACACACATGGTTTTATGAAACCATATATCACCCACTCAAAATAGTCTGCAACAATTCACCATTTATCCTCCACCATGTTTTACAACATCAATTTACTTTCAACTTTACCTTTACTATTTACTTTTGCCTCAAATTTTTACTTACTTCGATTTAAGCTCACAAATTCACTTTAAAATTCATCTTTACATGGAAATATTTTTAATTCTAAGAACTTATTACCATAAAAACTTGACATGAATTTCGTGAATTAACTCAATAATTTTTAAGTATTTAACTTGGACTTTCTCTTTATAGCTTTACTTCATAATTGTTTTACTTTTGACATCAATTTGTAGGAGAACTTCGTTGATGTTAAAAGCGTTATGGTAAAATAAGAGTGGCACATTTTTTTTCCCTACCAAAAAGATAAATAGAGAAGCCTTAAAATCCAAGTGAACTTTAAGTTTTCAAAACTTCTTCCAAAGTGTGACTTCCACGTGAAGTGTGATTCTTTTTTTTTTTCAAAATAGATGCTTGTCCATGTGAATATCGCAAAAGAAATATACCTCATGTAATTATTAAGCATTGCACATTTATCAAAGTTCATTCAACCCAAATTTACTCACAGGTAGAGGTATTCAAAAAAATTAGATCTCTTAGTGGACTTCTACCATGGCCAATAGTTCACACTCCACGCCATTCATGTTTTCCATTCAATCCTTTTTAAGGAAATGCATTTTGGACAACTTATGATGATTTCGTTCTGTTCTCCTTGAGACAAAATTTCACATCTTATTGGTTACAAGCATTGCACATTATTTGATAAATCAACTCAATCGTACCATGCTCAGCCTCTTGAACGAATCGTCCATTTAGTAAGACTGTTAAAATGAGCTACGTGGGTCCTCACAGCTCAGCTCCAGCACCAGGCTTAGGATGGGCTCCAACATTACACAGCTCAGCTCCAAGCTTAGGATGGGCTCAACGACTTTCTAAGTCTTCACATCAAATCGATTTTCAACAAGCAGTAGAGATATAATATACAAATCGATTTTCAACAGGCAGTAGAGAAATAATATATAAATCCCAACCTGCAACATCAACCTCAAAAAAATTCGTGCAGCTTGTCCACTCAACATTCTCTACGCTTTCACGCAACTGCAATCCTTAATGCAATGGTTTTTCGATCTTCATCATCAACAAGAAAGTTCTACTCTGATACCAAATGATGGCACCACAGGCCATATGCCTGCAACTTAACAAATAAACATACACATAAAACTGAAAATCAAATGCACATCAATCTCTTTCAGAAATTAATTAATAAACAAAATATTTATAGAGAATTTTCCCTCATGCTTGGCCTCTCCTCACACTCACACACTCTTCTACATCTACCCTGCTTACATGCCTCAAGAGATCACCTATTTATACAAATGGATTAGAACCAAAGAAGGTTCTATATCTTAAGCTAACTCCCAAAATATCTCTCCTAATGCCTAACATCTCTCATTCAATCCCCTATCCCTAGATAAGATATAACTATCGATAATCCTCTCAATCCTTCCTCAATCCTCTCGAATATTCTATTATTTACAATAATTCCAATTCTCTCCTAAAAACCATAGGAAAATACATTAATTAATTAAATCCTAACTTACAAACTAACTCATTTAGTAAATGACTAACCCAAGGTAGATTCTCCTACATCAGAAACCAGGTATGTTGGCCACCGATACACATTATAGGCTAGCCAAAATCTATAAGTTTTATGTCTGTCTTTCAAGGCTCTGTAAGCCTACAAATCTACCCAACAATTTCTCTCTATATATCTACAAAATTCTATAGTAATCGACATATAAAAATGAACAAAAACTAACAAAATTCCAAAACAAGCATAAAGACATCATCTAATCAGAAGACTCCACTGGAGCATAGTCATGAGCACTCAACCCCGGTAGTTTAGAATGGGGGAGGTACAGGACATGCCCCTCAATTCAACCAAGGTGTTTTCTTTGATGTTGAATCTGAACCTGAATCAACTGCAACTCTATTTGAATTTCCTGCAATCTCGGGTCGGGTTCCCTGAACTATCCCAGAGGAGACATTATAGCTCGGGCCACCAGGCTCTTCATTATATAATACAAGTGCAACCTGTGCTTGTACTGAGTCATGTATCCCCGAGTGTTGCCTAGATCTAGGACAAGATCCTGCTAGTCCTCCATGACTGCACGATGGTTCAAGTCTCTCCCAAATCTTAATCAGCTTCTTAACCTCCGCAGGAGTTCCAGAATCATATGCATGCTTTGCCCCATGTAGTCACCACACATCACTGGTACATTGACCACTATTTCTCGGATTGTTGCTTGAGGCCTTAGAGTTTTCCATTGTTTTCCTATATCTGTTGCCACTACACTGGCCGCATGCCCCCGTCATTTTAGTTTCCCTAACCATATTGACCCAAGCACCATCCCTCGACATAAATCAAAGCTGGTCCTGAGCCCCCGCCACCAGCCCGAGGCCAACAATATTTCCATAGTCCCCCGAAGCGTTGCTGCAACCAACACCTGTTGTAATGTCCAAGGTCTGTTTACGCCACCAAACAGAAAAACCTATATTGCGTTTAACCCTTGGTTAAACTGAGAGGGGGGGGGGGTGAATCAGTTTAATGCAGTCATGTTCTTATTAAACTTTCTTTTATACTCATTCACATCATCATTTTGTGATCAAATTAATATACAATGGAACAACAATCTTAATAAGTGAGCAGCAGGTATTAAGCAGAATAAATACATAGTATCAACACATAATCATCATGCATATAGAAAAAAGATATAAGTGGAAACCCATAAGGGAGAAAACCACATCTTATTATTGTTGTGATGCAAAGGCAAGCTCCAACTCCCTCTCACCACTGATTTTCTGTAGGCTCCTACCTATAGGAGGCTACAACATCAATTCAGCAAGCTACAACTTGCAAGGAAGCTCCAACTCCCATCTATTTTCTGCAGGCTATAACCTACAGGAGGCTCCTACCTCAGCCAGCTACAACTGACATCTATCAAGCTACAACTTGATATGGAAGCACCAACTTCCTCACTCTTTCATAAAAAAATACATGCTTATTTACCTAGATATCAGCTATGTTCTGTTCCTTCTTCACTGTTGTCCACCAGCCTTCATATCTGCCTTATATCATTTCTGAATCTTCACAGCTTCTCTATCTGCTCCTTCTTCTTACCCTCTCTGCCTCATTTCTCCATTCTCTAACCTCTGTATGCATATCTTTGTAATATTATTTATAGAGATTATCTCATGACTGTTAGCATTCCTCAGGGAATTTGAAATGAACAGCCATGACTCTTTGACTTCCGCCTTCTCATTTCTTTGTCCATCTCATTCAGAGGAATATAGAAATATGTACAAATTTCAGTTTTACAGTGGAGTTTTGTTTTCCTATGGAGACTTTCCATTGCATCACAAACACTATAAAATAAATAAAAATTTACATTTTAAGTTACAATAAGTATTTCTATTCAACCCATTCAGTTCTTGGCTCACTGTGTGTTTGTCTTTTCTGCTACTATAGTGTAACATTTCTACATACTCCCCTGCCAAAACCACAATATCCAATTTTGTTTTGCATATAAAAATGCATTTCTAATTAATCATCCAAAAGGGTCCTCAATTTCTCCAATATGGCCAATCTCTTTTCATTGCGGAAGCTCTTTTATAAATCATTTCACTATGATTTATACAGCCATACAACCAGTTACATAAGTGGAAGCTTTCTCTCTTTTCATCTTCAAACCTATGGTTAAAAACATAATCAAAACCCATCTTATAATCTATTGAATTAATATTCGAATATTACAACTAAAACCATATTAAACTTTAACCTTCAATCTTCATATGCGGAGTATCCTCTATATACCATACTTTAGACCTTGATTAATTAAATATCAACATATGTGCCAACGCTTTATCAATCCACCATCTATGAGTGCGTTTTATTACCTTTGACCTTGGTAAAGTTCACCAAAGCATCAACATGCATTATGGTTGGCCAGACTTTCACACTTGCCAACGTAATTTTAATACTCTATCCCTTGGGTCAAAACCCGACATATCAACACCATACTTTATTCATATCAATCCCAACTTCGGTTAAAACCAAAGGCCAGTGTGTATTAAAGTTCTGGGGTCCCACATATATTAAACGTTAAGAGAAATACCATTGCACATCAATGTTGGTCACGGTTCTATTATCATATATCCAACATAATATTTTAACATATATTATGTCTACAATCCAAAGTTATGAAACCTCATGATAAACCCTTTTTCCATCGCACTCACCTGTAAGCATTTATATATAATAGCCATAATTAATCATGTATACCAACGCATTTAATCTTCGACTTTGGGTTTAAAACCTCGACATATCATAACGCATCAACACATATCAAACCAAGAATCCACAACATATTTGGGTCCCACAACAACTTATAAGGTACCTTTCGACCATGCTACTTCACTTGTGATCCAACGGTGGTCCCAACACATCATCCCATCATGCAAAATCCAATGGATATCGCAAAAGTTTTAACCTCGTGACTTAACTCTCCAAAAAAACGCGAAATTCGTGGTTTCAGAATACCACTTCAGGACATGTGTCACACGCGGACCCTTATCGCATTTTTTTCTTCGATTCCGCTTACCATTTTAAACTTATGTGAAAACCACCAGTCTTCACCTCAAACTCGCTTTTACTGTTCATCAGACATTGGCTCACGATTCCATTTCAATTCATGATTCTGCTCCCTTAACTATTGTTCTTCACGCATATTTTAACTCTATGCTTCCATTTTATTCAACGCTGCCATTCAGTTCTACTGTGATATCAACATTTAATAAATAAACTCCTCATCGTTATTCTAAGAACTATGCCTTCAATCCACGATTTGTGAAAAGGCCGCTGGAAGGTTTCAACTATCCACACAAAACCCCATTGATGATTTCGATGGCTTTCAATTCGTTATTAATCCTCTCGACATCCCTATGCAGCATTCTCACAACGAATTGTTCAAACCGTTCAATGGTATTCAGAACCATTATTCAAAACAAAGGACAGTCTATCTCAAAACCCAATTACTCTGTCGGTTGCTTTGATGAATCAAAAGCCAAGTTTAAAGCCGAGTTTAAACTAGGCATCAGTATAATATAATAAAAAAGGTATTACACATCAATTACCTTCAATTTATATACAGAATATCTAATTCGAACCCTTGCCATAGAGTTTATTCAAAATTGTTTATAAACCTGGATCAACTCACATATGTAATTAAATCATCAATGCACAGATAATTGCATAAACCCCAATTACGAAATTTCACCTCACTGGTTCTCATACAATTTCTTATTGAAATCAAAGCTCTTTCACATAGAATTTAAATCAACAATATCCATATAATACTGAAACAAATCCTTTTATATACACAACTAAATTTACTTACAAAACCTCCTTGTTTTGGCCAGATCTTCAACTCAGTGGCCCTTTCAACCTCACTACTCTGTATCTCCAAATCTCCAATCAAATGGCCCTTCTACAACTACCTCTGCTTCTTCCTGGTGTCTGAGATGCCTCTTTTTGTTGGTTCTTCTTTGTGATAGTTCAGGTGCTGCTCCTTTCTTCTCCTTTTCCATCAATGACAATATTTCCAATAGTCTCCCCCTTTGGCATTGATGGCAATACTTTAATACTCTTCTTTTTCTTGCTTTTCCTCCCACTTTGCCATCAATGGAAAAGGGTTGCACATTTCCTATTGTGGTTTCCAAATCTTGTCCATAATACTCTGATCTTGAGGACCTATTCCATGCAATGCTCACTAGCTCTGGCTCTTTTGTGACAATATTTGTTGACTGATCCCCCCCTGGAATGATGTCTTCTTTTCTGATCTCCCCCTGGAATGATACTTTCTTTTCATGTCAGAGAGTAACATGTGGAGACACTACCCCTAGTTTGTCTCTTAGATATTCAAATTGTTCTTTAGCAAGAGGTTTTGTGAATATGTCTATTGTTTGTTCCTTTGTTGGTACATAATCCAGCTTCACTACTTTATGTGCTACTTGTTCTCTGAGGAAGTGGTACTTTATTGGGATGTGCTTTGTTTCTAAATGAAGTACAGGATGTTTTGATATACTTATTGCACTTTTATTGTCAAATTTGATAGAAATAGGTTCATCAATGCCTACCTTCATGTATTGGAGAGTTTGTTTCATCCACATTACTTGTGTGCAACATGCTGCTGCTGCTATGTATTCTACTTCTACTGTAGATAGAGAGATAGAAGTTTTCTTCTTGCTTAGAAGTTTTCCCCAAATAGAATGCACCTCCACTTGTGCTTTTCCTGTCATCCACACAACTGGCCCAATCTGCATCTGTATATGCTGTCAAAGTGAAGCTTTTGCTTTTTGGATACCATAGCCCATAATGTGCAGTTCCTTGTAGATATCTGAATATTCTCTTGATTGCTAGTAAGTGATTTTGTTTTGGAGCTGCTTGATATCTTGCCACAAGTCCTACTGCCAACACAATGTCTGGTCTAGAGGCAGTTAGGTATATCAGACTTCCTACCATGGATTTGTAAAGTCTTTGATCTATATCTGCAGATCCATCAGTAGCACATAGTTTGCATCCAGTGATCATGGGAGTTGACACAGGTTTGCAGTCTTCCATTTGGAACTTTTCAACATCTCTCTTAAGTATTTTTCTTGCGAGATGATTGTTCTTGTGTTCTTTTGTTGAATTTGAAGTCCTAAATAGAAGGTGACCTCTCCAATCATAGACATCTCAAATTCTGATTTCATTTCTTCAGCAAATTCTTTTGTTAACTTCTCTTTGTTGCTACCAAACATGATGTCATCTACATATACTACTACAATTAGGAGTTCATTTTCATTAGCATTTATGTACAAATTGATGTCTACTCATCCTTTCTTAAAACTTTGTTTTTGCACGTATTTGTCCAGCCTTGAATACCATGCATGAGGAGCTTGTTTCAGACCATATAAGGATTTCTTTAATCTGCACACATAGTCATGTTTGTCTATTAATGAGAATATTTCAGGTTGTTCCATGTAGACTTATTCCTCTAGATATCCATTCAGGAAGGCAGACTTCACATCCATTTGATATACCTTGAAATCATGATAACATGCAAAGGCCAAAAAAAATTTGATTGCTTCCATTCTGGCTACAGGGGCAAAGGTTTCATCATAATCAAGACCTTAAAATTGTGAATATCCCTTGCATACAATTCTGGCTTTATTTCTGATTACATGCCCTTGTTCATTCATCTTATTCTTGAATATCCATTTTGTGCCAATGACATTTTTCCCAGTGGGTCTTGGAATTAATTCCCAGGTATTTTTCTTCTCAATTTTGTCCAGTTCCTCATTCATAGCATTTACCCAATTTTTGTCTTTACTGGCTTCTTCGAACTTCTTTGGCTCTATTTGAGATAGCATGGCTAGGTATACTTCTTCTTTCTGTTCAACTAGTTGTCTTCTAGTCTGGACTCCCACACTTTTGTCCCCAATGATTTGATCTTCTGGATGATTCTTTTGAGTGTGTCTTGAGGGACCTTTTGAGTTTAATTCAGTATCTTCTATTGTCTTGCTCAGTTCATCATTATCTTGGTTCTCTTCTTCATGATATTCTGGAGGATTGTTGCATCTTGTACTTATTGTTCTATTTGGTAGATCTTCATCAAATCTTACATCAATGCTTTCCATAATTTTGTGTAGTGATTTGTTGTAGCACCTGTAACCCTTACTCTTGGATGCATATCCTGTAAATATTCCTTCATCAGCTCTTGCATCAAACTTTCCCAGGTTTTCATCATTATTTTTTATGAAAAACTTGCTTCCAAAGACTCTAAAGTGCTTGATTGATGCTGGTTTACCATGCCATAATACATAAGGAGTATTGTCACAGTTTGGTCTTAAATGAGCTTTGTAAAGAATGTGAATAGTTGTGTGTACTGCTTATGCCCAGAAGGTTTTTGGAATGTTACTTTCTTGCATCATTGCTCTGGCAATTTGTTGTACTTACCTGTTTTGTCTCTCTGCCACTCCATTATGTTGAGGTGTACTTGCAATTGTAAACTGTTGTTTTATCCCATGCTCATTGCATAGGTCTACAAAATCATAGTCTGTGAATTCACCTCCTCTGTCTAATCTGATGCACTTTAGATTTCATCCTATTTGATTTTCTGCCAATGCCTTGAATATCTTGAATTTCTCAAGTGCTTCAGATTTATATTTGAGAAATTATCCCACGTAATTATGGAAAAATAATCTATTATCAGCATGAAATAAGATTCTCCACTTGGTATTTTAGTTCTTGAAGGTCCACACAGGTCCATGTGAACAAGCTGAAGAGGTCTACTTGCAGATAGTTTCTCTTTGGTCTTGAAATATGTGCAGGTCTGATTGCCTAGTTGGCAGGATTTACATATGGTATTTGAAGGCTTCTTTATGACTGGCATATCTCTGACTGCATTCTTCTTGCTCAAACTTATGATGTGGTCAAATTTTAGGTGTCCCAATCTTCTATGCCATAACCATGATTTCTCAAGTTTGCTAAGGTGGCATGCTTCATTCTCTTCTTTCACCATGTAGACATTACTTTTTGTTCGAATGCCTTTGATCAAGGTCTTTCCTGTGGTGCTTGATCTTACTTCACAGTCTTGTGCTCTGAAAAGAACCTCACAGCCTTTGTCACATATTTTACTAACACTTAGCAGATTGGCTTTCAGCCCATCCACAAATAGTACCTCTTGAGCCTTTCCTCTTCCATTTTCCAGACTGACTGAGCCTTTCCCTTTGATTTTCCCTGCTTTATCATTGCCGTATGTTACATTCCCATATTTATTTTCATCAAAGGTTACAAACTTGCTTCGATCTCTAGTCATATGTTTTGAGCATCCACTGTCTAAATACCATTGGCTTTTTTGGTCTTGAGCTATTAGAGCTAGGTCACACTTATTCACCTTCTTTTTCCACTGCATGTGTCCTTTTGTTTGGTACCTTTCCTGAGATGATGGACCACATTCTCTGAGAGGAAATTTGTTACACTTGTGCCCAACTTGATGGAAGTCATAGCATTTGATTATAATCTGAATGAATTATGTACATGAGTGACTTCTCCATTGTTCATCCATCTCCTTGAGTTTCCATACATCAGTATTTTTTCATTCGTTCTACACTCCTTGGCTTTATGGCCGAATTCCTTATAGTAAAAACAATACCCATAAAAACAATTAGCATACCTGATGAAGGGTTGTATTCTCCATTTGTTTGCTTGAGGTAGTATTTTCACTTTTTGCATCCTTTGCTAGTTGGAATCGATTCTCCTTTTATGACAGTATGCAGCAATATGTCCCAGTTTGTGGCAGGCATAACAAGTGAAATTTTTCATAGGGGGGAAGAATCTCCTTTGATAGCTTCCAAATTTTATATATTCAGGAGTATATGAGCCTTTTTCAGTTGAATGTTTATTTATTTTGTTCTTTGTCATTTGAGGTTCCTTCATGTTTCTGTTTACTTCATTGCAAGCTTCTACTTCTGTAGGAGCTTTCAGAGCTGCTTCATTATCCTTGACAACTTTTACAAAAATGATATTCCTGTTATCTGTTTCTTTGACTTTACTTGTTTCTCCTTCATAGCCTATCCCAGTTTTTATCAGAGGAGATCTTTGAGCATCTAGTATGTTATTCAACTTATCAGAGCTTATCATTTGAGAAGTGTTTATTGACAATTTCCTTTGGGTGTTTTCTAATTTCTTCCTCAAGCATACTACTTCTTCTTCTGATTTCTCTTGCTTTTGAATTTTATCCTCAATTTTCTTAAGTAAAGTGTCTTCTACCTTCTTGGCTTCTTCAAGCTCTACTTTCAACTAAATGAGGTCTTCTAAATTTTGTTCTTCTCTTAAATATTTGAGGAGAATGTCTTTCTGTTTTCTGCACTTTAGTTTAATTCTGTCAATTTCCTCCAGGGCACTTCTTAGCTCCCCCTCAAGATCAACTTCATTGTCTTCCTCATCTTCTAGAAGGAATCCTTCAAGCTCTTCTTTGGCCATCAATACAAATTCAGAGGTTCCTTCTTCATTTGAGGTTTCATCTGATTTTTCAGATACACTACTATCTTGTTGAGCATAAAATGATTTTCTCCTGTATCTATTCCCTTTCTGCCAGTTCTTTGATATGGTTTTCTCTGACTCTTGAGTCTGATTCTTTGTCTTCTTATGAGGACACTTAGAAGCATAGTGTCCAACTCTTCCATAGTTAAAGCATTTAAATGGAAGTTTACCTTTATACTTTCCTAAGCCTCTATCTAATCTTCTGATAAATTTGGCTCTTCTTCATCAGAGCAGAAGCATGTATCTTCTTTTTATTCTTTGTTCTTCTCTGTCTTAAAGGCTGCCTCCCTCACATTTGACTTCCTCTGTGGCAGTCTCATCTCATAGGTTGTTAAGTTTACAAGTAATTGGTTCATGGTCAAAGTTTCCCAATCAGCTGTTTCTTCTATGGCAGAAACCTTGGGGTTAAAACTGGATGGCAACGATCTTAGAATCTTTTGAACAATTACACATTCTTTTATGGTTTCTCCTAGAGCTTTTATTTTATTCACAATTTATGCAACCCTTAAAAAGAAGCTGGCAATGTATTCATCATCATTCATTTTTATATTTTCAAACTGAGATCTATAGACTTGAAGTTTGGCTATCTTCACCTTTTAGTATCCCTCATGGATGTTTTCTAGTGTATCCAATATTTCTTTGGCAGTCTTTTTGTGCATTAATTTGATAAATTTTGCCTCACACAGTCCACTTAAGAGTGCATTCATGGCTTTTGCATTAGCTACAAAGTCTTGTTTGGAATCTTTCTCTGAGTCAGACTCCTTTGGGGCATATCCAAATTCCACAACAGCCCAAACTTCTATTCCTAGAGACATTATGTACGTCCTCATTCTTATTTTCCAGAAGGCATAATTTGTACCAGTGAATAAAGGGGCTTTATTTGTTGAGCATCCTTCTAGACTAGCCATCCTCGGGACCTAGGATCTCCTTCCAGTTGTTAAACTGATACAGAAGGAACCTGGCTCCGCTACCAATTGTTGAACTCTTGGTTAAACTGAGAGGGGGGGATGAATCAGTTTAATGCAGTCATGTTCTTATTAAACTTTCTTTTATACTCATTCACATCATCATTTTGTGATCAACTTAATATACAATGGAACAACAATCTTAATAAGTGAGCAACAGGTATTAAGCAGAATAAATACAAAGTATCAACACATAATCATCATGCATATAGACAACAAATATAAGTGGAAACCCATAAGGGAGAAAACCACATCTTATTATTGTTGTGATGCAAAGGCAAGCTCCAACTCCCTCTCACCACTGATTTTCTTTAGGCTCCTACCTATAGGAGGATACAACCTCAATTTAGCAAGCTACAACTTGCCAGGAAGCTCCAACTCCCATCTATTTTCTGCAGGCTACAACCTACAGGAGGCTCCTACCTCAGCCAACTACAACTGACATCTCTTAAGCTACAACTCGATATGGAAGCACCAACTTCCTCACTCTTTCATTAAAAAATACATGTTGATTTACCTGGATATCAGCTATGTTTTGTTCCTTCTTCACTGTTGTCCACCAACCTTCATATCTGCCTTATATCATTTCTGAATCTTCACAGCTTCTCTATCTACTCCTCCTTCTTCTTACCCTCTCTGTCTCATTTCTCCATTCTCTAACCTCTGTTTGCATATCTTTGTAATATTATTTATAAAGATTATCTCATGACTGTTAGAATTCCTCAAGGAATTCGAAATGAATAGCCATGACTCTTTGACTTCCTCCTTCTCATTTCTTTGTCCATCTCATTCAGAGGAATATAGCAATATGTACAAATTTCAATTTTACAGTGGAGTTTTGTTTGCCTACGGAGACTTGCCGTTGCATCATAAACACTATAAAATAAATAAAAATTTACATTTTCAGTTACAATAAGTATTTCTATTCAACCCATTCAGTTCTTGGTTCACTGTGTGTTTGTCTCTTCCGTTGCTGTAGTGTAACAGTTCTGCATAGTCCCCTGCCAAAACCACAATCTCCAATTTTTTTTTTCATATAAAAATGCATTTCTAATTAATCATCCAAAAGGGTCCTCAATTTCTCCAATCTGGGCAATCTATTTTCATTGTGGAAGCTCTTTTATAAATCATTTCACTATGATTTATAAAGCCATACAACTAGTTACATAAGCAGAAGCTTTCTCTCTTTTCATCTTCAAACCTATGGTTAAAACCATAATCAAAACCCATCTTATAATCTGTTGAATTAATATTCAAATATTACAACTAAAACCATATTAAACTTTAACCTTCAATCTTCATATATAGAGTATCATCTATATACCATACTTCAGACCTTGATTAATTAAATATCAACATATGTTCCAATGCTTTATCAATCCACCATCTATGAGAGTGTTTTATTACCTTTGACCTTGGTAAAATTCACCAAAGTATCAACATGCATTATGGTTGGCCAGACTTTCATACTTGCCAACGTAATTTTAATACTCTATCCCTTGGGTCAAAACCCGACATATCAACACCATACTTTATTCATATCAATCCCAACTTCGGTTAAAACCAAAGGCCAACGTGTATTAAAGTTCTGGGGTCCCACATATATTAAACATTAAGAGAAATACCATTGCACATCAATGTTGGTCACGGTTCTATTATCATATATCCAACATAATATTTTAACATATATTATGTCTAAAATCCAAAGTTATGAAACCTCATGATAATCCCTTTTTCCATCGCACTCGCCCACAAGCATTTATATATAATAGCCATAATTAATCATGTATACCAACGCATTTAATATTCAACTTTGGGTTTAAAACCTCGGCATATCATAATGCATCAACACATATCAAACCAAGAATCCACAACATATTTGGGTCCCACAACAACTTATAACGTACCTTTCGACCATGCTACTTCACTTGTGATCCAACGGTGGTCATAGCACATCATCCCATCATGCGACATCCAACGGATATCGCAAAATTTTTAACCTCATGACTACTCTCCAAAAAAATGCGAAATTCGTGGTTTCATAATACCACTTCAGGACACGTGTCACACGCGGACCCTTATCACATTTTTTTCTTCAATTCTGCTTAACATTTTAAACTTATGCGAAAACCACCGGTCTTCGCCTCAAACCCGCTTTTACTGTTCATCAGACATTGGCTCACGGTTCCATTTCAATTCATGATTCTGCTCCCTTAACTATTGTTCTTCACGCGTATTTTAACTCTATGTTCCATTTTATTCAACGCTGCCATTCGGTTCTACTGTGATATCAACCTTTAATAAGTCGACTCCTCATCGCTATTCTAAGAACTATGCCTTCAATCCACGATTTGTGAAAAGGCCCCTTGAAGGTTTCAACTATCCACACGAAACCTCTTTGATTATTTCGATGGCTTTCAATTCGTTATTAATCCTCTCGACATCCCTATGCAATATTCTCACAACGAATTGTTCAAACTGTTCAATGGTATTTAGAACCATTATTCAAAACCAAGGACAGTCTATCTCAAAACTAAATTACACTGTCGATCACTTTGATGAATCAAAATCCGAGTTTAAACCAGGCATCAATATAATATAATCAAAAAGGTATTACACATCAATTACCTTCAATTTATACACATAATCTCTAATTCGAACCCTTGCCACAGAGTTTATTCAAAATTGTTTATAAACCCGGATAAACTCACATATGCAATTAAATCATCAATGCATAGATAATTGCATAAACCCCAATTACGGAATTTCACCTCACTGGTTCTCATACAATTTCTTTTTGAAATCAAAGCTCTTTTACATAGAATTTAAATCAACAATATCCATATAATATTGAAACAAATACTTTTATATACACAACTGAATTTACTTACAAAACCTCCTTTTTTTGGCCAGATCTTCAACTCAGTGGCCCTTTCAACCTCACTACTCTATCTCTCCAGATCTCCAATCAAATGGCCCTTCTACAACTACCTCTGCTTCTTCCTGGTGTCTGAGCTACCTCTTTTTTCTGGTTCTTCTTTGTGATAGTTCAGGTGTTGCTCCTTTCTTCTCCTTTGCCATCAATGAAAATATTTCCAACATATTGGGCACAACAGAACAATCAGGAGTCGATTTACGGCACCAAAACATAACCCGTTGCATATTAGTGGAGCCACTCCACTGTTTTGCAGATTTGAGAGTCACCCTCTGGGAATGATTTGAACCCTTAGGATGTCAACAACAAAGGATGGAATTTGGTATTTTCTCATCCATATGTGCTTCCAGAGATGAGGGCCCCCTTGAATCCATCTCCACTACAACTTCACTCCCATGACCTGATTGAGGATGAAGGGATCCCTAAGTCCCAACCCTCCAAAAATTTTAGGTTTGGTTATAGTATCTCAGGCCACCAGTGCCCATTTTTTTGGCTTCTTGAGCTCCCCTCCATAGGAATTTTCTGAAAGTGTCCACCATGTTAGAATAAGAAATTTTCGGAGCCACAAGGCTTGGAAAATGGCAGATCAGTATCGATTGAATAACATCCTTAAGAGGCATCTTGAGGTATTTCAAGGGAAAATATCCAATAGTAATCCCCAAGGTTCTAGGTAGAAAGGCTTGGGAAGGGGCAGGGGTGTTGAAGAAGAAGATTCTAGATTTCTCATTGTTGGTCATAGTGCCATAGGCTTGCATAAAGTCCTGAAGAATTATTTTTATGAATTTGGATTTTCAGAGAGACACTTGGCAGAACAACATAATATCATCAAAAAATTACTGGTGGGTGAGAGGGAGATCATTTCCCCATAAAATAAGCCCAATGATGGCACATGATTTCATAACAGCCTTAATGTACCTACCTAGCCCCTCTGCTACCAAGTTGAACAGAAAAGGGGAAATAGGATCACCCTGGCGGATGCCCCTAAAGGGGTTAAAAGACCTCGAAGGGGATCCATTAAGGAGGATGGATATCATCGGGTGTGAGATCATAGAAGATATCCAATCGATCCATCTAGAATAGAAGGCAAAGGCTTTCAAAATATCCAGGAGGAAGGGCCAGCTGAGACGGTCATAGGCTTTAGAAAGATCTAGTTTTATCAGCATACCTTTCACTTTCATATGTTTGAGGGAGTGGGCATATTATTGAGTGGTAATGATTCCATCAAGGATTTGGAGTCCTTGAACGATACTCGTTTTCTCAGGGGATATCAGATTAGGAAGCAAGGGTGTAAGTATCTTAACCATCACAATAGAGATAATCTTATATATGACATTACATAGAGAAATAGGTCTGAAGCCTTGGGGGTCTTCAGA
Organism: Pinus albicaulis; assembly: GCA_034641835.2. Lineage (NCBI taxonomy): Eukaryota > Viridiplantae > Streptophyta > Pinopsida > Pinales > Pinaceae > Pinus > Pinus albicaulis. Next base: position 412,978,172 of record CM076575.1, read on the forward strand.
ATTCATCGATTTAGGAATGAGAGAAATAAAATATGAGTTTAGAGATTGATTTACCTTTCGATATCTACGTGAATCCTCCACCACTTCAAGAATTTCCTACCCCATGAAGTTCCAAGATGCTTGGAAGAATTATATTGTGAATCCATCTGGGCTTAGCATAAAGACATCATCTAATCAAAAGACTCCACTGGAGCAAGGTGATGAGCACTCGACCCCAATAGTTTAGACTAGGGGAGGTATTGGATGTGCCCCTCAATTCAACCAAGGAATTTGTTTTGATGTTGAATCTGAACCTGAATCAGTTGCAACTCTATTTGAATTTCCTACAATCTTGGGTTTGGTTCCCTGGCCTATCCCAGAGGGGAAATTATAACTCGGGACACCAGGCTCTTCATTATCCAAATAGGTGCATTGTGTGCCTGTACTGATTCATGTGTCCCTGAGTGTTGCTCAGATCCAAGACAAGATCCTGCCAGTCTTCCACCTTGACCTCTGCTACTGCACAATGGTTTAGGTCTGTCTCCCAAATTTTAATCAGCTACTTAATCTCCATAGGCGTTCCAGAATCATATGCATAAATTTTCTCCTATAGTCACCGCGCATTAGTACGTCAACCACTCTTTCTCGGATTGCTACCCAAGGCCTTGGAGTTTGCCTTCGTGTTCCTATATCTATTGCCACTACCCTAGCCGCCTGCCCTCTTCGTTTTAGTTCCCTGAACCATATTGACACGAGCATTGTCCCTTGGTGTAAATCTGAGCTAGGCCTGAGCCCCCACCACCAGCCTGAGCCAAGAAACATTCCCACAGTCCCCTGAAGCGTTGTTGCAACCAACACCTATTGTAATGTTCGGGGTCTGTTTATGCCACCAAACACAACAACATGTAGTGGGCACAAAAAAATGACCAGGAGTTGGTTTATGCCACTAAAACACAACCCATTGCATATCAGTAGATCCACACCACTGTTTTGTAGATTTGAGGGTCACCCTGTGACCTAGAAGGCTATCGAGGCTTGCACTACTCCCAAAACTATTAATTTAAACTTTCTCATCTCTGAGATGGTCCTTGACAGATTATGGCTTCACACAAATCATACCCATAGAGTACATAGGCACCTTTAATAGGCTCTTTCCTTAATAATCATGATAGTAAACCCACCATTTACAATCACTTCACCTACAAACAGGTTGTCAAGAGTCAGGCCCTCCCTGACCCCAAAAAATAAAGAAAAGCCTTCTTATGCCCCGACACCCACTGTTAAAGAAAAAAATTCCTATTCAAGGGAGAATAATGCCAAACTTGACCGAAACATGGATAGAAACATCCAAATTTAAATACATGACTACATGCCTTCAACCTTCACATAGACACATTTCGTTCCAAGTCGGACTAGTCCAACCCACAACCCATACAAGTTCACGACTATAACCTACAATCAGCAGAACCAGAGGGGAGGTAGGAGGAAAAACATACCCAAGCTCACATTCCATAGGGTTTTGATGTAGACTCAGAAGCAACCAAAAACAACTCCACCATGAATGTCCCACCGCTGAGCACCAACACCACTGAATTACTCGAATTATCCACACCGCAAAATTTCTAGAGGAGGAAATGGACATCGCCTCCAGAGCCTGCCACCATATCAAACTCCTCCCATGTGTGGCCACTCTAACATAACCCCACATGTCATTTTCATTCTATTTCTTGTATCCTCGCTTGGCTGGAGCGGCGGTTGGCCACCTCCCAACCTTAACTCCGAACATCCCTCCCATCACTCAAATCACAAAGTTGATTATTATACCGTCTCTCACCCTGATCGAGAGAGGGGGGGGGGGGGCTTGGATACCTTCCACCTATATATTCTGGACCTATTGGAGGTCTTGATCCAAAATAGGTCGGAGAGAATCCAAATCCTCTCTATGTTAGATTTTCCTCCATTGGGAGTCTATGGACTCACCTTGGTGGTGGAAACCCCAATTGGCCAAGAAATCCATTGCTTTGCTTCCAGATCATAAAACATGAGATAGGATGATGTAATCGAAGAAAGGAAAGATTTCACTGATCTCCTGGATAATACTAGTTTTCCTCCAACTCTTATTGATCTTCTCCCACTTGGTTCCTTGATTCAGCTTCTTGGTGATTTCAGTGACCATTATGGAGTCTCTCTCAATTTCCAATTTTTTAATTCCTTCTCTTCGAACTATGTGGATACCATGCTTAATCGTGTGAATTTTAGCTTCATTGTTCGTGCCATGTCCACAGTCTGCAATATAAATGTGGAGAACCTGACTTTGGGAATCTATAAACAGTTCCCCAAACGTTGCATCACCCAAATTCCCTTTGGATGCACCATTAAAGTTCATCTTGAGGAATTTTTCTTGAGCAGCCGAAATATGGATGGTGAAGAAGGAGGAGGGGCTAGAGGCTTCCACGATTCTAGATCCAACATTTTAGGGGATATATTCAAGATGGCCAAAATCTGGGCTTTCTATCGCACAAATTTCCAATCATCAGTGTGCCACCTTTCAGCAAAAATGGTTTCTCTTACGTTTTGGTTTATTCCTTTCCATATATCCTCTTGCAAGATTCTTTTGTCTTTGAATACTCGTCTGTATCCGTCCTTCCAAATCACCCACAAAAGAAAGCCTAGGGCCGTGTTCCACACCCTGTTTAGAACTGGGCTGGAGAAAACACCTATCGGCCACACTTCTATGGACATTGTGATGCTGGATGCATCCTTGTCCAATCTTCTAAAAATTTTCCCTGTGTTTCTCCACATTTTCTCCACAAACGAACATGAGTTGAGGAGGTGTTCCATGTCTTTTGAATTCTCATCATACAATTAGCACTTTGCAGGGCCTTGAATTCCCCTTTTTTGGAGTTGGTACCATGTTAAGATACGTTTTTGGCTCACCAACCATAAGAAGTATGCGACTTTCGGCCATAATTTTCCAGTTGATATTTTCCTCTAGATCAGGTTCCCCTATTCTTGGTGTCCATTTGCGGCTAGCCTGTAAGCCTCGTTTATCGAGAACATTCACCTCTCTGTATCACCCCACCTTAAAAAATTTGGCCCCTCTATAGTAGCAATCTTTCTCGAGGATAGCTATTTTTTGAATTCTTCCCATTGGATCGATGTTGTGGGGGGTCGCTGGCAATCCTGTATGTCCCTCCATTGGTGCCATGATGTATGATGCTCTCCCTTCTAGAACTTCACCAATGTCATGCATTGATGGGTGTTGGTAAATAGGAATATATCATATAGATCTTTCTGACTAAATAATTTGGGGTGTTTCTGCCAGGAGTCTTGCCAAAAAATCGCCCTTTTTCCATCCCTGATTTCCCAAAAAGTATGAGACGGAATAAGGAATTTATTCATTGCAGCTAGATTCCAAATTGATGACCCTTTGGGAATCATCTGAACCCTTAGGATGTCATCAAAATAGGATGTAATTTGGTATTTTCTCGTCCATATGTGCTTCAAGAGATCAGGGCCCCCTTGAAATCATCTCAACCATAACTTCTCTCCCATGACCTGATTGAGGATGAAGGGATCCCTAAGTCCCAGTGCTCCCAAAAGTTTAGGTTTGGTTATAGTATCCCAGGCCACCAGTGCCCATTTTTTTGGCTTCTTGAGCTCCCCTCCACAGGAATTTTCTAAAAGTGTCCACCATGTTAGAACAATAAATTTTCGAAGCTGTGAGGCCTGACAATTGGTAGATAAATATCGATTAAAGAACATCCCTAAGAAGAATTGTTTGACCAAATATGTTTAGTGATCTAAGGGACCATTGATGTAACCTTTCTTAGATACGCTCCATAAGGTCTTTCCAATAAGAGGTTCAAAGGGAATTATGGACAAGAGGCATCCTGAGGTATTTCGAGGGAAAATATCCAATATTAAACCCCAGGGTTCTGACTAGAAAGGCCTTGGAAAGGGTAGGGGTGTTGAATAAGAATATATTAGATTTCTCAGTATTGATCATAGTGCTAGAGGTGTGCATAAAGTCCTGAATAATTCCTTTTATGTTCCAAAATCCATGTTGTGATGCTCAGATGACGATGCTAATATTTTTATTGGATTTCTCTTTCGGAGAGGTGCAAGATCGATCTAAAGATCATCTTGATAGGATGAGAAGAACATGTATTTTGAATTTATTCCACATGTGCAAGGTCATCCTGATTTATCCCAAATGCATAAGAGATGTGTCACACACCCCCATAGATGACTATATATTGGAGAGACTTGGAGTTCATTTTACACACACATTTTTGTGGAGGCATTCTCTTCTTTCTTGGATGGTGCTAGAGCAACATTCTTGATTATGAGTTTAGGGCTTATTGGTGTAGCATCTTGATGGAGAATTTTTATGAGAAGTCTGACACATGTGGGAGGCTGACTTTATGAATACTTTGTTGATTGAAGCATCCTACTTATCGTCGTAATGCCACCATTCTTCATCTATGTTTTTAGCTTATCTTCTATCGATCTATTGGTATGTTCTATCTGCATCTTAATTTCATGTGATTTCCCTAGAAGTCTAAAGTAAATTTGCATCTAGCATAAAACATATTTAGAAATTTAGATGGTATCAAAGCTAGGAGAAGACAAAGCCCATCTTGTTGAGAATATAGGGCAGCAAGATAAGGACTATTTTCAGGGCCAATAAGGGTGCCGTAAGCTACAACAAGGCTATGTGGTAGGTCACAGGCCATACCACCACAACGAGTGATTGCATGGGCAGTCTATGGGGCTGTTTGGTGCCCTAACCTTCAGCGTGGAGGGAGATCCCTTCCCTAAAAGACAACTACAGTCTCTAGGGACAATTCTGGGAAGTAATTAAAGCCCAACGTATTCACTTCTAAGTGTTGTAGGTGACAACGTGGCTTTAGAGGTCTATCTCTAGGCTACCTTAAGGACCGCATTGTTGTAAGGGGAGGAGGAGGTAGCTCCCTAAAGGGATGAATCATTAAAAGGCTATCTCAGCTTGCGTGGAAGGGCAACGTATGCTGCTATAAGAGGGCCACATTCCCTACCTCATTTTTGGAGGATGTCATAGGCCTAACATTAAATTTCCTAAAGGAAAGAGCTAGAATGAAAGAGGTTGTGAGGGGATTTCGATTTTCAAGGGGTGAATGTTCGTGAAGCAGTCAGAAATCCAAGTCGAAGGTAGAAATGGGCGAAGAACATAAAATCGATGAGTTTGTTCTCCCATAGGTGGAAGTGATCTAATGTCTGGAAACAACGACATGAGACTTGAAAGATTAAAAACCATTTGGAAGCATGGAGCTCGAAAATGATACGACCGAAGGCCAACGGAACAATTTTATGCGGGACTTGGCGGAGCTCAAGAAGCGTACATTACACATCTCACTTTCTACACATAGACATCAAAATATATCTTTGCTTGATATCTAAGTGAAATTCTCACTGAAAATCTCCGTCAGACTTGCACACAGATGGTGCTTGTTTGTGCTTGAGAGATTCTGTGTACTATCTGAGGACTGAAGGTGTTATGCTTCAAAAATTGGAGAAGGCCTCGCGTTCGATTCACGGTCGTTGAGCTTTTGATAGAACTTGGATTTCTTTCCCTAGCTGTGTGAGGAGAATGATAGAGATATTTCATATCCATGACGAGTGTTGTGGCTCATTTGCAGTATCCTTTATTTTAATTTTTCAAAAATACAAAAAAATGGAAAAATATAAAAAATGTATGTTAAAGTACAAGTTTCTCATACTTTAACTCAAAGATCTAATGTTTTGTATAAATTTAAAGTTCAATACTTTAAAATATTCATGAAGATGGGTCTCAGTGTTCAGTTAATGACCGAGCTAGTATGTGAGCGAGATCCAAAGATTTGTTTGTTAGGAGATAATTCTTCCAAAGGTGTACTCCGCAAGTCTTCTTACAGTCCCAATGCCCGTGCTGCTCAACATTACAGTATTGTTGAGGATCTGGCACAAGCACCATTTGTAATGTCTGCATTATAAGTACTTCACAGTTGTCCGTCTCAACGGAAGCCTTTGTTATCTACGATCGGCGAGGTTGATCATGCTGATTATAGCCTTCTCGCTTTCGACTTGGAGAATTTCGTCCCATGACTCCCACACCAAATTGTGCTCATCATACAAGTTGGTATTAATGGTCTGATAATCCATCAGATGGTTGTGGACGAGGGTGTGTCTACGTGTGTCATGTCATCTGCTTGTTGGAAAGCCATTGGTTCTCCAGCTCTGAATTCATCATGGAATGCCCTTGAAGCATTTTATGGAGGGAAATCTAAACCTCTTGGTGTTCTCACTAGTTTACCGATTACATTAGAAGGGAAGACAGTCAATGTCAAGGTTGAAATAGTTGACACCAAGCTCAATTAAAATCTTCTCCTCAGTCGCAGTTGGACTCATGCCATGATGTGCATTCCTTCCACTCTCTTTCGTGTTTTGAAATTCTCGCACGAAGGAAAGATTATTACTATTGATCAGTTGTCATTCTTCACTTCTTCTTCCGAGAACAACGTTCCATATGTGGATCAAGTTCCTACTCCCTATGAGAGCGTAGGGTCGAGTCTCTTCAAATATCCTGCCCTCATGGGTATTTTTCCTCTTCCTCCACCCAACACTGTTCAGATTAATATGATCTCTCGATCTGACGACTCGTGGATCATCCCTTCGCCTAAACAGATCGATTCTTTTGGAGATTCGATGTCATTAAGTCCAATCAAGATTGACTATTGTGAACTTAGTTCAGCTTTGGATCCTCCACCTCCTGATCATGCTCCTTTGAACATGTCTCTTGACACTTATTCTCAATCCCCTTGGCTCAACGATTCGGATTCGCCCAATCCCTTGAAAGAGATATTTCTCTCCAATGAAGCCATCGTGAAAAATATGTCTCTCGAGGATCCTCCGTGGGATGATAGTCATCATCGTTCCTCATTCATGCATAGCCTCGAGGCCATGTCTACATGTCTTGAGAGGTTTGCATCTCAGGTTCCTTCTCCTTTGCTTCAAACCCCTATTCTGACACATGAATTTTTTACGGAGGGTAACTTGAGTAACATCACTTAGATGATGCCTATCGACATTTCCGTGAAATCCGAAATCATCGAGAACATCCATATCAGGGTCACCTATTCTTCAAATGAAGTTCAGGTTTATACGAGCCTTTTCCGCGAGTTCCACGACTTCTTTGCATGGTCCTACGATGAGATGTCGAGCATTGATCCTCGTATAGTGGTGCATGAGATTCCTACCTACCATAGTTCGAAGCCTATTCTTCAGCACCTTTGTCTTGTGCACCCTAGAAAGGTTGCCTTCATTAAGGGTGAAGTTGAAAAACTTCTAAATGCTGGCTTTATCTATCTAATTCCCTTGATAGAATGGGTGTCCAAAATTGTCCTTATAGATAAGAAGCAGGGTACCATTCGGGCCTGTGTTGATTATCATGACAGAAAACGGGCCTGTCCTAAGGATAATTATCCTACTCCCTTTATTGATAAAATCATTGATGACTGTGCAGGGAGTGAGATCTTTTCCCTCATGGACGGATTTTCTGGCTGTAACTAGATTAACATTCTCCCGACTGATCAACATAAGACTTCCTTTATCTATTCCTGTGGTACTTTTTCATATAAGAAACTCCCTTTTGGCTTGAAGAATGTTGGGGCCACGTTTCAATAGGCGATGTCATATGATTTTCACGATATTAAGCACATCATTCAACCTTATCTGGATGATCTCCCAACTCATTCAGCTAAACATAAGGACCACCTTGACCATATTTGTTAGATATTTCTTCTTTGTCGATGCTATAATATCTGGTTAAATCCACATAAGTGCGTCTTCTGCGTCGATTCCGATATACTCTTAGTTTTATCATTTCAAAAGACATAATTCGCCTCGATCCGCTCAAAGTTGACGCTATCATTAATCTCCCCTCTCCATCCTCATTACATCAGCTACAGAGTCTGCAGGGGAAGGCTATTTTTTTGCGTCGTTTTATACCTAACTATGCCGAAGTGGCTAAAGGATTCACGCGATTACTAAAGTAGGGTGTCCCATTCCTTTGGGATGAGATCACCTAGAAGTATTTCAATGCTCTGAAGACATTGCTTGTCAACGCTCCTCTGTTGCATCCTCCGAACTATCATCTTAATTTTTCCCTCTATTTAGTCGTCTCTTTCAGCACAATTTCCATGGTTTTGGTGCAAGACGATGATGACGGTGATGAGCATGTTATTTACTACCTCTCTCATAACCTTCTTGATCCTGAAACACGCTATGCACATGTCGATAAGTTAGCATTAGCTTCGGTTGAATAATTTCAATGTTTTTGTCATTACATTCTGTTGCGTACTGTGACTGTGATTTCTGACTGTAACCTTATGACCTATATATTGTCTCGACAATTGTTGGGGGGGAAGTACTCGAAGTGGATTGCCATCCTCCAAGAGTTTGATTTGGAATTTATTACTGCGAAGTTGAAGAAATCATTAGTCTTTGCCGATCTGATCTGCTCCCTCCCCTTTGATTTCTCTCTGTCTGGTTCTGAGGAATGCATTCCAGAAGATACGTTTTTTTTCGATTAGCACCCTTGATCCTTGGTATGGTGATATCATTGTATATCTTCATACTTCTACCTTTAGATATGAGTTGACGAAGGACGCTTGCCGACGCATCCATCATCAATTGCAACCTTATCATATAGTCGGAGATACACTCTACCGCATCAAAGTTGATTCCATTCTACACTGGTGTTTGGCTCTCGAGGAGGCTGAGAAAGCCCTGAATGATTGTCACAGTGGTGCCAGTGGTGGTCACATGTCTGGTTATGCCACTGCACAAAATATTATTTGTGTTAGGTATTTCTAGCCCTCCATCTTTAAGGACTGCATTATTGATGTTCGTAAATGTCATGATTTCCAGATCTATTAGCGCGAGATGTGCATGCCACCTACAAATATCCACCCTGTCATTACCATTGGTCCCTTTGCAAAGTGGGGCATCGATTTTATGACGTGTAACCATCACTTAGCCTGGGGGCATTCTTATATCATCGTAGCCATTGACTACTTCACTAAATGGGCCGAAGCAATGCCTACACTTGCGGTTGATGGTAAGACAACAGCTCAGCTTATTTTCAATCACATCATTTCTAGGTTTGGTGTCCCTCAATCCATTGTTACCTATCATGGTTCCCATTTTCGACATTATATGGTGGCGGAGTTGAATTCCAAGTTGGGTCTGCATCACGATAGCTAAACATTGTACTATCCTTAGGCCAATGGCTAGGTTGAAGCCGTGAATAAAGTTGTTGTCACCATGCTTCAACGTATGATTGGGATGCACAAATCCAACTGGCATCTCATGTTATTTTCGGCTCTTTGGGCATACTGAACCTCAGTTAAGGATGCAACCAGATTCACTCCATTTCAGCTTTTTTATGGTCTGGAAGCTACCCTTCTGATTGAGTGCGAAATACCTTCACTCAAGTTGGCTGTTGAATTGTTATCGAACACTTCGCCAGAAGAAGAAGGAGACCTCGTCCTCTTGTATGACCAATCTCATGATAAGTTGGGGGCAGGAAAATTTCAACCCATGTGGCATGGGCCCTACATTGTTAAACGTGTCTTGCAGAATGGGGCCTATGAGCTCATTGATTACAAGGTCATCCTCTGGATCATCCCACAAATGGGTTGTATCTTAAAAAATATTATGCATGATTCATTCGTGCATGTTTTGTGTACATAGGTGTTATTTTCATTTTTGTACATTTTTGGCTTGGTGTGCTTTGCGAGCATTTTCTTGCTTATTGGGTCGTTGCTTATTGTGCATATGTCTATTACCCCTTATGTCAGTTTCGCGGATGGTGCTTTTCGTAGTACCTGAAACTTTTCTTCGGAAACCCAGGTGATTTATGATCATGTTGGTGAGTTGAAAGATCTGCAAGGTATCTGTCTAGGATGAAATACAAACAATGTCGATGAGTATAGTTCTGTCAATGAACTACGTGTAATGATTGTAAATATAGACTCACAACTTGTCGTTCTTCAACTTAATGGACATTATTCAGTTAGAAACGCTCAGATTTTAAGGTTGTATTTACGTGTTCATTTGCTGGAAAGACATTTTGATCACATTACATATCAACATATTCCTAGGCAAATGAATGCATTGACTGATATAGTGGTTAACATTGTATTAGATAGACATTTGCATAATTTGTAAAATCATAATCACATGACAAGATCCATATAGGAAAATAGATGTATATATATATATATATATCGAATGTTTGCATCAGTGTGCATCATAAGTGAAAAAATATGTGTGTTTTTGTTACATCCTGAGACATCATGTCTCTAAAAAATATGCAGAAATAAAACGTAGATGTCTAATCGGTGTTATGCTCATGATAGCATGTCACTACCCATACAAGCCGCCTCAGCAAGCGGTGAACTCGGTTTGACACCCCTACAGTGTGTCTCTGGTATGCATGAGGAACATTGTCTAATCGCGCATAATTCGAGATCCCACAAGAGATTCCCTCTAGGTTTTGAATGATTTCCTCCTCCTCACCTCCCTCACCATGAGGGGAAATATCGAAGTCGCGAGGGACTCGTCTCGCTATCGGAGACATACCTGCAGGTCTCTCTGGGCCAACATCTGCAAACACATGGATTTAATGTCAAAACATGCATAACAAAAAAATCATAATACTCATGAAAATAAAAAATGAGTCTTACCAAGTGCTTCATCCCAATCCTCTCCTTCAGGGAGTAGGATATCTGGATCACCAGTGAAATCTATGCCAGAGTAGGGCCAATCCTCCATGACAGTCAACTGTCGGCAGAGCCAATCGAAAAATTCCCGTCTCCAGTACATCTGTTGACCACCAAATGACCTTGGCATCAGAGCTACCCAACGGGCCATCCATGGATCCTGTACTGGTGGTGTCAGAACTATCACCTCTTGTCACTAAAATATTGGTAGTCGTTCCAGGAATAACGATACCAAAATGGACCCATAGCCAAACTGCTTCAATTTGGTCTTCTTGCATTTCGTCAGATGACATTTCATATTCATCATCACTGCCTCTTCCCAATGTAGAGGGTCGATGTCAAACAATCTATAGCAAGAATTAGTTGTGTCTTTGTTGCTTCGTGTGGTGCCTGCGACCTCGTGGCTCATGTGATGGTGTACAACACTACCTTTAGTGCCAAGTCTGGGATAGTTTGGATATCCACTTTCCCGCTTCCTGATCCTTTCCGTGCCCCTTGAAATACCCTGTTGATCACCATGCCCATGTTCTCCATGGTGGGCCAGGTGCTGGTCAGGACTGATGTTGCCCCCCTCCGCGACAGTCCTGTTATGAAATAAATTTATGAGACATCAATCTCAAGTTCCCAATCAGGAAGAATGAATTTTTCATGATCCTCATCCCAGATACTGATTAAGTATTGCAGCAACTCCAGTTGAGCTCTAAGGCATGATTTCATGAAGAATTTTTTTATTCCATAGTCTCTAAGGGCTTCCATGCATCTTTCATTTTCCATAGAAAGCTCGTCTTCTTCACCGTGTTCTCTTTCTTTCCATTCGATCACCATTTTACCGCTTCACACCTGCAAACATGTTCATATGAACCTCATTAGCCAAATTAAAAGCTTTTGATTTGTGAAATTTGGCTTACTGGCTTACATTCATAAGCTAAATGGGTTTTCGTGGTTGGCACAACTGTTTTAGAAATAGTCATGCCAATGGGCACGCCCCAGTTCAGAAATTTGGGCAATTGGCGTGAGTCCATGCCTGGTACTCGCACCAACCACCGTGCCCTATTTTTTAGAAAATCCCCCACAGAATTCCAAGTTTGGGGTTGCAGGTAATGAAAGAGGAATCAAAATTTAGGGAAGGATGTTAGCTCTTACATGGAACTGACATATGCGAGATTGGTCTGCCAAATTGCTCGCTATCGCCACCGCAAAATCACAGTGTAAAAAGGGTAATTATTGCTCCACAAGAGGTAAAGGTGAAAAGTAATTATTTTTTACCATTTTTGGCATTTTATAACTTTTCAAAACCCTAATTAGGTTTTAAGACATATTTTTCGATTATTTCACTATGTTATTTCGAGAAATGGGTTTTAGGTTTGTCTCTTGTGCAGCGACAGGTCTTTTATGTGATAGAGATGAGGTAACAAGTTGTATTTTATACTTTTTCGGACTCAGTAAAAACATGAAAAAGTCACTACTGGAGTCATCTTTCAGCTCTTTTTTGACTCTTTAAAACTGAAAACATTGTCGAGACTCTTGTCTTTTTGAACTCATTAAATGGATGTGAAACGATATCTACCCAGTATACGTTTACCCCTTTTTCAGGCTGGGATAGATTATTTATGAAAAAGGAATACCTTAGCCTATCGTGACTAAGAGATTCTTTCAGATATTGTGTTCTACCTTTTCGGATCTGAGGGACTATTTATGAAAAGGGACATGCTGGATTTTTATTTTCTGCTTCTTTTCAAACTCTCTAAACATGAAAAGATGTCGAGTTCTTCCTTTGTCAGACTCATTAAACTATGATGACATCAGAAATCGTCACCATGATGTTACCTGAGTTCCTCCTTCCTAGGGCTCGTAAAATTTATAAGGATGGATTTTTCCGAAGGAAAAACTTACATTACAAGCATATGCTATCCCCTTCAATCTTGTTTTAAAAAATAATTGGGGTACCTACCAGAAATGGTGGGGGAAAATGGAACCAGTTTTTAGTTGTGTCGGCAGTATGTCGCTCTTGAACAAGATACTTGTTTGCATCCGTGTCGTGTTAGGGACATCTCATTTTGTCATTTTTTACTCCATGGGTTTGGATAATCTGTTTTGACCTCTCATCTGCTCTTTTCCATGTCATCATGACCTCAGATACCTTGATGTCAAATACTGCCAAATCCAGAGTCATGTCACTGATATGTTCAAGAGAAGTTTTCCTCTGCAATTTTCAACCTTCCTCTGATCCTTTGTTTGGTCCTCATTCACTATCATCATGTTCCTCTGTCTCGTGTCAATGATGTGGGAAACATTATGGCCCTCCTTCGACTGGGTCACTTCCTGTTGACTTCAGCTCATTTTCTGAGAAGTTGATCTAAAGACTCCCTTCCGGTACCTTGGAGCTTGCATGCCTCAATGGAAAGTTCTTCACATTTGACAACAGGTTCACATCATTGGCCTTCAATCGAGTGATTCTACGAGTGTTTAACACAAGATCATTGTTCACATTTTGTGGATTATGCCTATTCTACCTTGAGACCCATTGTCATTATTGGTGGTTTCTCCCGTGCTTGTTAACAGCTTTCATCATTGGCTGGTAATCAGGTGACTTTCTTGCATATTCGACTTCAACTCACATATTCGCATGCTTGAATTTGTACTTTTTTGGGTCAAGATGGAGCGAAAGACCCTGGGTTTTGTCTGATAAGATCCAAGCTATGTGCTATTATCATTTATCATGACTTATTGCATGACTGTTTTAATTGGATGGTTGCGACCAGACTTGAGTCTATTTGTTGATCCTTATTGCTGGATGGCTGCGTCCATACCTCGGATCTAAGTTTATATATGTAATCTCTTATGGATGGCTATGCCCATGCCACATGTTCATGTATCAAGGATATCAGTTGTATTTTTACTTACAGGTCTTCTAACAATGGTGTTTGGTTCGAATGCATTCTCGTAAAGCATTTCACCCCTCCCTCTCTCTTAGACCTCATGCTTTAGGGGGCATCTGTTACACAGAATTTTGTCACTATCCCTGCAATCCCCATCTCGCACATTAGAGGATCATTTTTATGACTAATAAGAAGTGTCATGCCTTGCAAAGACCATCATTGCACCCCTTTCCATGAGGACAACATTCCTTCTGTTGACAATTTCCTAAGCAGATCATCAAAAACACATGTTTTTTCCTTGGCGCTAGTAGACCATTATGCCCTCGCGCCAATGAGGAAGATTAACACTGGGCCCTGTGCCCATTGGTGCTCTGTCCCAGTGAGCTTCCCATGGCAACCTGTTTATGGAATGTTTTTTAAATATAGAGGTGAAGTTTCTATCCTAACAACTTCATGGGCGAGTTAGTTGGAGTTGTTAGACTGAATAACCACGGCCCCCCTCCTTTGGTCTCTTGTTTCCACCTTTTGGGGAAACCTCCCAAGGGATAGGGCCTCCCTTCCACCATTGTAGGGATCCCAACCTCCTCCTCTCCCTCTATAAATAAATCTATCTCTTATTGATACACTAGCTAAACAATTATAGCTAAAAGGCTGAAGAGAATTCCTGAACATTTCGCTAGAGAGATAAAACAGAGAGAGAGACCTTTGTTGAGAGATCTTAGGCCTATGTCCTCACCCCATTCGAATTCCTTGACGATCCTTCGAGACGTGCTTCAACTGAACCCTACTGAAGGAGGCTACGATGTCAAGGATCCAGTTGTAACTCTTTCTTCTATTTATATATATACATGACTATTGTCTAGTTCCCATCTTGTGTTAACATTGTTTGTTTGATGCAATATGTTTAACCTTCCTTGACTGGTGAGTTGATTATGAATGAAATAATTTTCTTGTATGCTACTCTTGTTTGCTGATTTTTAGCTTTTCTCTTTATTTCTATACCCACACTAGGGCTAGAGGGATCGTCTCTATCTGCAGAGAGTATTTACCTTCCCGACAGGAGATAGCTGAATTTCTCCAAAATGAGTCTCAAGTACATTGAGATGATCTTAATTCCAAACAACAGTTGAAGAGTAATGAAGCCATTTCAAGATAAAATTTGGACACAGCTGCAAATCCTAATGAGAAGCCTATCATTCCCAAAAAAATTATAAGACCGTGGGAATAAATTACGCATAAAAAACACAAAAATGGTTTGGGGTATAACAAATATGTCCTACATATATCTTTTCATATTCCTGATTTTTCTAAACCAATACAATTTCAAAGTGCTAGATTTATGGATGGTGTTGTTCCAAAACAAGTTGATCAATGGCAACAGGGTAATAGAGTTGGACATGTGAAAGATCGATGTTTTGATCTTCACCTGTGTGAGCATTGTGGAAAGTGAAATCACTATTCAAAAAAATGTTCCAGAAAGAAGACTACCACAAGAGACAAACTAAATTGTGAATGGATTAGTTCTTGGGATTGATTGAAGGAAACCAAGAATATTTACAGGTCATACCGTAGGATATGTTCGAGAGTGTTTACTAGCCTTGTAGTGATGAATAATACTTCTTCTCACCCTAATCCAAGTGGTTGCAGACATGTTGTGTCAGTTTTTGCATCCTGCCACCAGTGATCAAAATATCTTTTTTTCACATCATATGAGGGTCTCATTCAGAAATTTTTGTCATTTTGTTAGGTCATCATTCAAAAATTTATTCACTAATGGTAGCCCTAAGTAAAAAAAAACTTCACTCTTTCCTAAATTCCATTAATTTCTGGATCGTTTTTATACTATGCTGAGTGTCCATCATTCATGAGTTTTTATCACATATTTAGTAATGTCATCATGAAGTCGAGTCAATCAAGGTTCTCATTAGGTCTTATGGTTTTCAAGTTACATTAAAACATCATTTCCATTGCATAAAGGACCAGCAAGTAAGAGAGTGACCAATAAATTCACTTTACCATGTAAAGATGACTTCAAATATGTAATTTTCATTCCAATATGTAATTTTTATTTCATTATGTATTTTATGTTCTCTCTATATCTAATAAGTTCATGGTTCCAATAGATGCTAACTCAGATTTCCATATGCCAAAAAGCATCAAGTTTCCAAAATCCTAGTGTTCTCAAAGTCCATCAAATGATCAATTTCCAAATAATAAAGTCAAAGTGAAAGGTATAGTTTCAAAAGTTTAAGGTGAAAGAGAGAAGGAAAAGTGGGCCCCAAAGCTCAAAACATCCAATCCATCAAGCATAAAGCCCAACCAAAGATCAAAAAGACATTCATTTTCTCTCTATGCCATTGAGCCATCATTCACACATCTTGAAAATCAAATTTCAAAGGCGAAAAGTCGAGTTTCTGGGAGGAACTACACACCTGGAACAAGGTGTTGCGCACCTGGGACAAGCGTTTCATATAGACCAAAGGAGCTACACACCTGGTAGACAGGTGTTGCGCACGCACCAAATCCATTGTGCACCTATCCAATTTCATTTGCAAGATCCAAAACTTTGGGCAAGTGAATCAAACCTTCAACAAAGGATTTATCCATCTTCTAGAAAGTAAGTAAGACATATCACGCCCTCCTTGCATTTCTTAAGTGAAAATTTCATAGTGTCAAGATTTCCATGAGAAATCTCTAGTTTTTTAAGATAGAAACCCTAATTTCACTTCCTAATCCCAAATTTGATCCCTGAAAACCCTTTTACCCTTCCCACATAATACTAAACCCTATCCTTACCCCTATATCACTAAATCCCTATCCCAAATTTATTTTTCCCTAAAACCTAACTCCTAGGCATCTCAATTTCCTAGGCAACCTTATCAACCCTGTAATAAAATTCTAATTCCCCATTCCCATAGTATTTTGATCCCCTATCACCTTCCTAAGTTCCCTAAACCCTTTCCCTACTTCCCCAATTTTTCGTACTCCCCTAACCTATCTCCCACTCCTATTTCCTCATCCCTAGGGTTTATAAACTAAAAACAACATGGAAGAGGAAGATAGATATTTCATGGAAGAGGAAGACAAAGAAGAAATAAGGCCACATAAGGGAGGTAGAATTCTGAGGTTGAGCCTACCAATACCAGAGAATTAATGACCTTGCCTATGACAGTCACTTGTTTCAAGCATGTGGGATGCTTTGATTTTCGTGAAATGATACAAAGAGTTCAAAACCAACCTGTTTTGACTAAAGTTTTAATTTCAAACCTTCAAGAAAATCAAGTGACCCTTGTTGGTGTAACTTTCACCATATCCTCAACCATCATTGTTGTTGCTACTGGGATACCTAATGTGGGTGAGAAGTGATTTAAATCCTAAAACCTAGATGATCGGTATTATCAACCATACATCAAGCCTTGGTACAGAAATGAGAGAAAGAAATTCTTCCCTTTCAGTCACCTTCTTGATAGGTATGCTTCCACGATGAAAATATTCACGAAGTACTTCTCTTACGAAGGCAAATTTTCCAGACTCTATACATACCATACCAGATTTCTCATGCACTTCACAAGAGTAAAAATGCTCAATATTCCTTATTATTTGTTCAGGAGCATTGAAAAAATGGCATACACAATACAAAAGAAAGAGTATGATCAGCAAATGAACAACCTCTTCCATCACTCTCTGATCAAAATCATTATCCCGCATCACCTTAATCATCATAACATTTCATGGGACACTTTCATTTCCAATGATATATTCACTACTCTACAAGCTCAGCATGCTGAAGCTATGCCTCCTCCACCTCATCCCACTGAACCTATTCCTCCATCAGCTCAACCTACTAAGCCCAGCTCATCACCATCATCAGCATTTCAGAGTCAAATTGGGTCATCTAGCATAGCTATGGTTAACAAGCTTAAAGAGACCAAAGAGGCTGAAATGGACACATTAGCTAAAACATATCAGAGAGGGCATAGGCAAGTTTTTGCCCCACATATTGTGGGAGGGACCTTGCTTTCCTCATTAGAAAAGCAGGTACAAAATGGAAAGAAAAATAAGAAAGAGGCAGTTGTGCACGAGGAATTCATCTAAGAGGATGAGGATCCTCATGATAAGGAAACAGATTTTGACCTAGTTGACCTGGATCAACAGGATGATCATGACGCCTCAAGCTTAGTTGTCAAAGAAAAGGATGCCCAAATCAAAGAGCTACAAACTAATTTGGATAGAGCTCATTTTGTCATTTCATTTCTTGAGCAGGAGAATAAGTGTAAGTTTTAACCCTGTACATAAATTATCTATAACCAAATCTTAAAACCAGAAAATAAAGAATAGCGAGAGCATAAAACATAAAATAGATATACACAGAGATTTCCCCTGGATCCCAAATCGGGACGACCAACTTGATTTTTCATTATATTCCTTTTAGTGTTACAACACATATATATACATGCCGAAGCATACATAAACCCCAATCCATTAACCCTGGATTAGAACATAATCATATTTCCCTTGCCGGATCTACAAAATACCAAGATTCAAAAACCATCATGCCCCAAAACCATGTGCAAACCCATGCACAAAACCGTGGGCGTGTCCACCCACCGAAAAATAGGGTCCAAATTTTTTTTTCCTAGGGGCGCTGCCCCAGACCTCGAACAAGGGGGACTAACACCCCCCCTGTGACCCCCCCCCTCCTACACCTAGCACAACGTACAAGGCACACTATCACGCCCCATGCATGTGACAAATCGTGGAAAGAATATAACACATACCCAACATTATCCCACTTGTCGTTTTCTTTCCACAGGGGGCCACAGAAGAGTTTAGTCATTAGCCCAACTCTGCAACACCCATTGTTTCTCTACACCAAGAGAACTTTTGAGTGCTCATAGACTTCATCAATGCATCTGCAATGTTCTTCAAAGTGTCCACCTTTACCAGCAACACCCTTTTATCCTCAACCATATCTCTCACAAAGTGATACTGAACATCAATGTGTTTTGTCTTTAAATGATAAGCAGGGTTCTTAGCCAAGAAAATTACACTTTGGCTATCATAGTATATCCTTATAGCCCGCTACACCAACCCCATACTTGAACACAATCTCTGCAACCAAACTGCTTCCTTTCTTGCATGGGTGGTTGCAATGTATTCTACCTCTGTAGTTGAAGAGCCACTACAAATTGTCTTTTACTCATCCACCTGACTGCACCTCCAAATAGGCTAAACACAAATCCACTTGTAGATATTATTTGGTCCAGATCTCTAGCCCAGTCTACATCAACAAAACCACCAATGTCCAAAACTTTGTCCAATCCTGGCCTTCCCTGGTAGCACAAACCATAATCACTAGTTCCACGCAAATATCTGAAAACCTGCTTCACTGTTGTCCAATGCTCCTTCCCTGGTTTTGACATAAACCTTTTCAATACTCCCACTGCATGTGCAATGTTTGGTCTAGTACAAACCATTGCATACGTCAAGCTACCCACTGCACTTGCATATGGAACACGGGACATATCCTCCTCTTCTTCTTGTGTCTTGGGACACTACTCAACAGACAACTTTACACCTATAGGAATATGAACCTTCACTGGTTTACTATACTACATATCGAACCTTTGCAATACAGTCTCGACATACTTCTTATGGTTTAACCAGAGCTTCCTCTTTGCCCGATCTCTCTTAATTTCCATGCCCAAAATATAGTTTAAAGCACCAAGATCCTTCATGTCAAATTTGGAGAACAATTGGGTCTTCAAATCTTGGATAATTTCTTTGTCATTTCCAATCAGCAACATATCATCCACATACAAGACCAAATAAATAATACAGTCACCAATTAATTTAAAATAAACATAGTGATCATCTTTTCTTCTGGTGAAGCCAAGTCCCCGTATATAGGTATCAAATTTCTGATACCACATCCTTGGTGATTGTTTTAACTCATACAGAGATTTTTTTAACCTACATACCAGTTATTTCTTACCCTTCACTGAAAATCCTTCAGGTTGCTTCATGTATGTCTCCTCTTTCAGATCCCTGTGAAGAAATTTTGTCTTCACATCCATCTGTTCTACCCCAAAATCAAATGCAATAGCAACAGATAAAAGTAATCTAATAGAAGTAACCTTGGAAAGAGGAGAAAAAATATCACCAAAATCAATCCTTGGCACCTGGGAATAACCTTTTTCTACCAACCGAGCTTTTTATTTCTCCACCTTGCCTTCAACATTCATCTTCTTCTTAAACAGGGAAAATTTTAAGGATGGAAAATTATCTTGAAGTTTAAAAATTTGGCGAATCTCACTAATCCCTAATATGAAAACTATAAAATGTTTATTGATGTATTTGTAAAATTATTCAAATTTATAATGATATTATATATATTTTCTATATAATGCTGGCGATTTTTAATGTAAAATAATTTTATATTGTAAAATTTGGGCGAATCATTTTTATAAAAAAATGGAAATTGGCGAATCTTTTTTTTGGAAAAACCATGGAAAATTAGCTCACCTGCGAATATTAGCCCCTAAAATTTTCCATGTTCTTAAACACCCATTTTCTCCAGATGGGCTTCCTTCCAGCCGGCAACTCCATTAGTTCCCATGCCTCATTTTTTTGCAAGGATTCCATTTCATCAACCATGGCCTCCTTCCAAAGTTTTTCATCCTCTAAATCCACTGCCTCCCTGATAGTTATGGGATCATCATTAGTGATAGTTAAATACAAATTTGAATAGAAATCAAATGGAATATACCTTTCTGGTTGCCTTATTTCCTGAACCGATCTTCTCACAAATGGCGTTTGTGGCTCTTCTTCTTATGAATCTTCTTTTGTTGTAGATTCAGATTCATCCTCCTTTAGATCAGACTCTATCTTCTTATGTTCCTATGGTAGGAATTCATGTTTAACAACATCTTTCACCTCTCTAAACACCACATCTCCGTTGTACACAAATTTCCTTGTTTATGGGTTCCAAAGATTGTAACCTTTTAAACCATCCTTATACACAATAAAGATGCAGATTTTAGATTTATTATCCAACTTGGTCCTTTTCTCCTTTGGAACATGTACATATGCAGCACATCCAAATACCCTCAGATTTGAAAGAGATGGTTTCTTACCAATCCATACCTCATGTGGATTCTTATCCTCCAAAGCTGATGGAGGTGATCTTTTAACGAGGTAACATGCAGTCTCCACTGCCTCTGCCCAGAATTCTTGTCCTTACCTGATACCACTGAGCATGCTTCTTGCCTCTTCCATCAACATTCTGTTCATTCTTTCTAAAACTCTATTTTTCTTAGGTGTGTATGGATTAGTCTTTTTTCGTGCTATACGACACTTCTTATAGAACTCTTCATGTTTCTTCTTGTAGAAAGGACAAGTTTTCTTCTTGAGAAAGGACAAGTTTCCTTTGCTTTATTACCTATATTTTCTAACTCCCAATGAAAGTGACTTGAATGGTGAAAATGAATATTATTTTCCTTTCTTTCATGACATGATATTATGATGAAAAAATAAATAAGCCTATACCATGACCTAGATGAGGGTATGTTAACAGATCTATGACCCTAGACTGATGATGAATGGCATGACCTTGAAATTGATGATGACCATGAATGGTTTGGAGCAAGCAGCATTAGACCTATACAACATTCAGTGAACAAAATTTATTTGAAAAATGAAATTTTGTCTAAGGACCACTACCAAACAAACTTGAAAGAGTGTATTTTATCACTGAACATTCAGACACTAACATTGGCTCTAGAAGGGGTGGAAGCTCCTTCGAGAGGTGTCAAGAGCACCATAGATTAGGTAGCCTAGTCCATTTGGGCAATGGACTAAAAAATAAATAGAAACTAAAATAACTTTGACAAACTAAAATGACCAATCAAAACAAAAAATGACTTTGACTTATAAACTGACTTGAATTTTTGAACTTTTTTGGAAAACATCAGCTGACCATAGAAGCCTAACGGCCTTCTCCTTGGGCTTCAAAATTCTGCGACAAATTCCTTATTCTTTGACAGCAAATAAAATGATATTTACAATGAAATTGAATATTTTTCTTCAAGACCATGTGAGATAATGTTTGAGGAACCTACCATTCAGTGGTCCTCCTAGAATTTCCTTCCAATCAAGACCTTCTAACAAAAATTCCTTATTTCCCCTTAATGTTGTAATATTGTAAGGAAATTTCCATAGGTTCTCAAACTTACCATGCTTGCCTTTGTATTCATTTCGGGCATCCCATCAAAGAACAATAATTCCTAATTTGAAATCATCATCTTTGGTTTTATGTCACAGACCTTCTTGATTTTCTCCTGAAGCTTTGAAGTGTGATTGAAAAATTCTTCCCTTTACTACTGTAAATGAATCATTTGACTGATTCTTCGTTGGATGTCATTTGGCTCACTGTCAATTTCCTGCAAAATTTTCATCACCGACACTGCTAAGGAAGTGGGAAACATTGTGTCTACACCATAAACTAGCTGAAAGGGTGACATGCTGGTGGATCTCTTTGTGCTAACTCTGTCTGCCCATAGATCATTTATTAACTTTTTGTGCCAAATTCTCTTGTTCTCTTGCAAAAATTTCTTGATTATGTTCAATAATGATTTGTTTGACAATTCAGCCAATTCGTTGCCTTGAGGATAGTATGATGTAGAATTCCCAAGTCTAATGTGATATTTATCACAAAAGTCTATCATATTTTTGGACTTAAAGGCGGCTGCATTTTCAATGATAATTTTTTGTGGGCAGCCAAAACGAGACAAAATATTGCTCTCCAAAAAATGAATAATGACAGTGTTTGTTGCTTGCCTCATGGGATTGGCCTATATCCACTTTGTGAAGTAATTGATGGCATTGAGTATCCACTTATGTTGATTTGATGATGGAGGGTGAATCTTGCCAATGAAATCAATCCCCCATTGCTGGAAGGGTGCTTGAACTGCAATTGGTTTCAAGGAAAAAAGTAAGAGCTTTCTCTTTCCCTGAAAAATCTGACAGTCATGATAGCTCATGATAGTTTTTTAGACATCAGAAAATAAAATTAGCCAATAGAAGCCAACCCTAAATATCTTATTTGTTGTAGTCTTCTAGAAAATATGACCACCACAATAACCTTTATAAAATTCATTCATCACTTTTTCAACTTCATCTTCTACCAAAGAGTTTAACAAAATTCCTCCTGGATCTTTCCAATACAAAACATTGTTAAGAATGCAATATTTAAGAGCCTTCAACTTCAGAGATCTACCTTTACTGCTGGAAAAATAGGGAGGAGGATTCAAATGTTGCAATACATGAATACTGTCAGCATACCATGGTGATGAAGTAAAAATTTTAGATACCTGAGGTAATGAATCAACTTCTTACTCCTCAGATAATGCAATAATGAAATTGATGTCAAAGGCATGTAAATTTGAGACAGACATGAGCTTAGACAAGCCTTGTCCCTTGATCAATTTTGTAGGTTTGATTTCTAATTCATACTCTAACATAGCATCTATCCATTTGCCATGCCGACCTTTGGGATCATTCTGTGTTAGCACATCTTTGATAACATTGTTTGGGACATATGCAAGAACATGAGAATGAAGAATATAGACTTGAAAGTCCTTCAATGCTTTTACTAGTGCCAAGGCTTGTTTTTAAATGATATTGTAATTTAAGGTTGTGTCTCTTATGGTTCTACTGAAAAGGACAATGGGCTATTCTATTTTTAGATCTTACTTTTGCATAAGGACAACAATGAGAGTATGTTCAAAAGCAAAAGAGAAAATGATAAAATCAAGTGTATAATCTGGGCTGATAAAAATAGGGCCATGAGACAACACAAAATTAACTTGATTGAATGATTTATTTGCCTCATCGGACCATTTCACCTCACTGTATTTCTTCAACATATCACTAATTTCCCTTGAATGTTCAACAAGGTTAGGAATAATCCTTCTCAAGAAATTGATTTTATCATTGAATGATTGGATTTCCTCCTTTCTTCTAAGATAGTCCAAATTCTAAATTGCCTCAACCCTTGAAGGATCTATCTGAATGTCGTCTTTAGATATGATGTGACCAAGAAATTTCCATTATTCCATAGAAAACAAACTCTTTTTTGGATTCAACGATATGCCAAAAATTTTGTACCTCTGAAAAACTGTCTTCAAATGGTGTAAGTGCTCTTCATCCGTCTTGGAAAAAAACTGTGATGTCATTAAGATAAATGACAAAAATACATCCTTTTCATTCGTTGAAAGTTTCTCTGACATTCTTCAACCCAAAGGGAATCTTAGTGTACACAAAATTACCCCAGGGTGTTGTAAAGGTTGTCTACTCTTGATCATCCGGATGAACTAAAATATGATTATACCTAGGATATCCATCCAACAATGAAACTCTAGAAGAACCAACCACCCTTTGCAGAATATGATCCATCTTTGGAAGTGGGTAGTTTTCTTTCAGTGATACTTTTTTCAGATTACGGAAATCTATACATAAGCGAATCTCACCGGTCTTATTTCTTATTGGCACTAAGTTTGACATCTAATTTGAAAAATGAAGAGGAGATATAATACCAACAGTATGCAACCTATTCACTTCTTTTTGAATAGAGGAAAACAACTTTGGATTCATTCTCCTTAGTTTCTGGAAGAAAGACTTCTAATCAGGCTTTAAATGAACGGTGTGCTGAATTATACTCTTATCATACACTTTCAGATCAGAATACTCCCATACAAAAACATCAAAAAATTGAGACATGAGTGTTGCATATTTACCTTTCATTTCTTGGCTCAAGGATTTTGATATCTTAACCATTTTGGGCATCTTAGGAGTTCCAATATTGAGGTCTTCCACTCCTACTTCAGTTGGAAACATTTTTGGTTTCTGTGCAAGATCATCCTAGTCATAAATCCTCTCCAAAGGTACAAGAACTCTTGGAATGGAGTAGTCTTTCAACTGCAGTACATTCATTTCTGCTACATGTATTTCTTGGTCATCTTCATAAAACTGGTCATCCATTTGTGAACTCACAAACTCCTCTTCCGTCTGCAAGAAGTTGTTTATTTGTTTATCATCTTGAAACACTTTCCAATACTGAACATTATCTAGAACAACAGGGCGATTTTTGACGTTAATTTCATACTTCTTATTGGAGTACACTGGAATTTTGAACATGATGGCTGAAGTGGCAAGAGAATCAGGAATGACATTGATGTTCCTTGGAATCAATGACAAAGTATATTTAGTGAAAGTATTGAGGATGTCTAACACTACATTGCGGTAAGCTAGTATTCTAGGATGCTTGGCATGGTATTCCCCTTTGAATTTCTTTATTACCAATTCGGAGTCACCATACACATAAATTTTCTTGGCACCTAATTTCTTAAGAATTTTCAGACCGGTTATCAAGGCCTCATATTCTACTTCATTTTTTGAACAATCAAATGCCAATTTGTAAGAAGACATTCAAACATTAGGAGGAAGGTTAGATGATGATTCATAGGGCTGTGAATCCATACTCCAATTCCAGCCCCTTCCTTACCTAAGGCTCCATTGAAATTCATGGTCTACAAACCACTTTCTTCATCAGGAAGCTGCAATTTAGATGACTGATCTTGAATAATTGCTTGAAAAAGGTCTGTCGTAACAACAGGTTCTATTTATTTCACTATTTCATCTATATTTTGGCTGATGCACTTGGTTGCAAGATACTTAACATCTTTTATTTTTTTCTACACTTGGAAATTTTTTAACAGAATTTGAAAACTTTGAATTTTTTGCTTTTTCTTCAATCAAAACTTCTGACGATGCTAAATTATAATCATCATTGAATAAGATAAAAGAATCTAAATTTGTATGAAAATCATGTGTCAAGTGATTATTAGGCTTCTCTTTGCTACTGATCATGTACTTCATCTTATTTTCCGGTATAGTTTTCTAAGTTTCCCAAAAACCAGTATAGTAGCATAGGAAAATTCCAGCTACAAAGTGCCTCTAAGTTTAGCTCCCCGTGACAGGGAGAGTAGAAATCCATATCTGGGAGGAATATCATCTACAACAACATCCATGAGGACATTCTTGGTTGGAATTTTCTCTAAAGACACCACTAGATATTTAATAAGTCCAAGCCATTTAACCCTTCCTAAATCAAATGAGTAAAGGTCATGGTAGGGTCTGGTAATATTCAATCCTATTTTGTCCATGATGGCTTTAAGAATGAGATTATGGGATGCTCTGGAGTCTAGCATGGTGTTATGGAGGATAAAATCATGAATTTTGAGGCTAAGGTAAAAATAAGGGACCTCTCTATCTTCTAAGTCACCATCTACAATAGGGCCGAATAAAAGTTTAGGGTGATCATCACTCACATTCACCATATCAGACATTTGATATACCCTAAGCAATTTGGTTACCTAAAAATTATACTGGTCATTATTGACTATTTTAGTTAAAGGAATGGAGACTTTCAGTTTTGAAATTTCATTTTCAAGACTAAATAAGGCAGAATGTTTTTCTACCTCTTTAGATGGTGCATCTTTCTTTTCGGCCTGATATTTGTGTGGAATATCCTTTCTTTGTCCTCTGTCTTGAAATTCATCTTTATTTAGATTGTTGGTAGAAGCTTCATTTCCTTTTCCATGATTAGGAACAACAAGTCATTTATCTTTGCGCTGATTTGAAGTAGTCATCTCTTTATGGTGAGCATTTGTTTGAGAATTTTATTTTTTCTGACTTGAAGTTATAGACGCATTCCTATTTCTCGAACCATACTGCCTTTGCACCTGAGTAAGAGAATTATGATATCCTCTTTGGTAATATTCTATCTGTACTGATAACATATCATCATTAGACAAAACATATTGTTGATCATCTGGCATATAAAACTCTTCAGAAAACTAATCTTTCTCAGTCAGGAAAATAGGCTATTAATTTTCTTCAAAGAGATGATTTTTGCTTAAGATTGCTTCTTCTTCTTCATGAGGGCCTTCTGTATAGTTTTGCTGAAGTGGAGTGAAAATTTGTTGCTAACCTTGTTGATCCTAATCCCTCTACTCCATTTTCTCTATCCTATATTGAGGCTTCCATTGTTGACCCCTGAAATTGGGATTTATGATTGACGGTTTAGCTTGTCTATCCACGATGGTCATCTCGTCCATCATATTCTCCATTTTTTTTATCAAGGTATCGATTTTTCCCTCTGATGAAGTAGATATTTCTTCCTTGATGGTTACCCTGTTTTCTGTTTTGATTTTTGACTTCTTGATAATTAGATTTGCTTCAACGCTCACTACGTTTCTCTACATTTATTCAAGTGTAGATGGATTTCTTTCCCTAATTTGGTATGCCATATCAGGATAGAAACCGTCTGGGTAATGAAGTAGTGTGAGGCCTGGAGGAGGCTTGATGTTTTCAAGAATGGAATCATAAATACTATTGAAGCTAGCTACAAAGTATTGCAGAGACTCATTAGGATTTCTTTTCAAGGCTTTGTATTTATCTAGAATTTGTAAAGGTTTTTTCTTCTCCTCCAATTTTTCCATGAATAATTCAATTAGTTGTTGTGAATTAGCTACAGAACCAACTGTTAGGGAACAAAATCATTTTTTAACCTCTCTTGAGAAACTGTGTGCTAAAATTCACATCTTGGCGTCATCGTTGTCAATCTCTTCAAGATCAATGAAATCAACCACTTTGACAATGTGTTGGTGACAAGTAACCTCTCATGTTACATCAAACAGAGGAAATATTCGACCATAATTCTGAGGTAGTGCAGTGAGTTTTGGTGATAGAATTAACAGAGAAAATTTGGCCATGACTAATGGAGGAGGATGTGGAGGTGTTTATGGAGTGTGTAATTGAAAAGGAAGTGATGGAGTAAAAACGAGGGATGATGGTGTGGTTGTATGAGAAGGTGTGATTGTAGATGTAAAAGAAAAATCTTTTTGTTGGTATTGGAAATAATATTTTTCAGATGTTACTTGAAACTTATCGACCAAACCTTGAAGTTTATGAAAGTCAGACCAAACCTTACTATCAACCTCAAAATAAGAAGACTCGGAAAATGGTAAGCATGTCTAAAAATCAATGGGGCAAAATAATGTTTCTAAAAGGAAGGATTCAGGCTTAGACATGAACAAATATGTCTTGAATTTAAAATTGAAGGAAAAATATTCTGGAGCAATTAACCTGGTAGGAAAGGATGTAGATTTCATAAGTGGGGGTAAACCCTTTCTAACTTTTCGGGACTTTTTTTTCTGCTTTGTGGAAAGACTCTCAGGCTCATTAACAATTGGTGAGGGATTAGGGTTTGGATTTGACCTCATGTGTCTTTTGAGAGCCATTTTTCTTAAGAATATTCACTTACATGAGTTCATTCATTAGAGGAAGTAGAGAAAATTTATGAAAATATTATAAAACAGACCACAAAAGTAATAATTTTTTTTATAGACTCATACGATTTATCATATAGAAGCATTCATGTGATTTCATGGAAGCATAAACATTCAAATTTATGGTGTTACTGAGAAAAACAATGCTAATAATCATACCACTGGAGTCCCAAAATTATAATTGCAACATGTCTTTGATTTCACTGTAAAAAGATGTACATAAGCCCCACATTGTAATATCAACTATCCAACCTCTAAAATGACTTGAGTTGGACTACATGTAGAAAATAAATTCACCTAATGAGTCATTACCTAGAATTTAGGGAAGTTAGAAACAATCCCCCCAAATTTAGCTAATAACCAGGATTCTTTGTCTCCTTCAGTAATTACAAGATTCCTCAACAATGAGGGGCATATAAAGACTTCCTTATCCACAAAACAACTCTTGGGACAGTTGTAACCTCCATATTTTGACCATTTTTCATGAACACCTGTCCAGAGAGCATCCAATACATAAGTGTCACATGTCACACAAAAGCGTCATGTTTTCAGCAAAAGCGTCACATTCCTTGGAGGGTGTTTTTAGCTAAATTTTAGGCATCTTATTGCTGATATGAAGATTGGGCAAGGTAGCCTTGGATTTCCTTTATCCCAAGACAACCCTAGCTTGTTGTAAAGTAAAGGGAAGATGAAAATTAGGAAAACAAGGGATGATGATACAATGATTTTAGGGACAAAAATGAGATGGAATAGGGTTAGGTAAAAATCCCTAAAAAATTGTTGAAGTAGGATGGTGAGTTAACAACACAATGCAAGTGAAAATTTTGGAAATGAGTATGGGAGAGAGTACAAAAAGGTTAAAACACAGAGTTAACCTAGTTTTCTCTGCAAAAGCGTAGTGAGAACTAGGGTTTGAATGAAAATAGTATCAATGAGAGGTATGAGTGATATGTAGTGACTTGGTAAGGTATATGAGTTATTTTTGAAGGTTATTAGAAGATGAAACTAGGGGTTTTCCAACTCAAGCAACCTGTTAGCACCTTAATTGGACCCTAGGCTGAAAAGGGAAAAACAGGGTAACAACTAAACCATGCTCAGCCTTGTAGCTAGCCCTATAAGGACAGGAGAGGGCTCTCTCCATGAAATGGATATTCAATAAAGTGCAATAATAATCTGATATTAGGCTAGATAAAATGATGGAAAAAGGTTTTAATAAAATGAATGAATTTCAGGGATGTGTGGGATAAAATGGGACAGTTGAAACTGGGGAATTAAATCAGGACACAGGGTATTTCATGGGGCAAGATAGGTAGGATATTTAGCAATTAAAGTTTAATAAAGATGGGATGGAAAGACTGATGAGGAGCTGAAAAGGGCACAATAAATGGATCCTTTTCAAACAGAAGAAAATCACAGATGTATAAATGATTTCCCAAGGCAGAGCATATAAAATGGATTCTACCTTTCTATCTTGAAAGAATTCAATAGGGAATGTTTATGGATGAGAGGTGAAACATAAAAATTTACATATGAAACAAAGCAGAAAAACAATTGCTAAATCTCATACCACATGGATCCCACAAATTAGAGCTGCATCTCTTATTAATCCCAGTCAAACTGTACAATGGAGCGCAAAATGTATTTTTTTCACACTACTCCCCTACTGTTGAATTACAGACTGTTTACAAATGATTTACAATTATAATAAATAAGCTGAAATGTGGGAACATAGATCCACGAAAAGAGGAGTTTTTTTAACAGATGAAGAACTGAAAACTAATCATAGAAAAGAAATCCTACAATCTACCCCTAAAAATAAGAGACAACAATACATTTGACCATTTGGGCAGATTTCACAATTTCGTTGTTTGAATGATAAATAGGAAATTTGAGGAGCAAATCCCTATATCTTTGCTTCGGTAGGAATATTTGTTTTATTTTATCTCTCGGCCAGCCAACTGTTTCCTTTGCTTTCCATTATTCGTTTGAATAAAACCGAATTTTATAAAATGCTTTGAAATAAAACTGAAATGAAACAATACTCTCGGTGAAGGGAAATTAATTCTTTGAATGGGAAAAAATGGAAGGGAAGGAGGCGGGAACCATATTAAATCGCAATCAGAATGGACAGAGCAGAGGGATATAATATAATAGAACACTTGAAATTTATGTTTGCAATGGTATCATCGCAATCGGGATCGAGGTCGTGCGATATAAATATTGTAATATATTATGCGACAGTACCACACCAATCGGCGAACGAGGAATGGGGAGGATGTTATTTGAAACGAAATCTGAAACTTCCGATGTGATTGGGGGAAAGCCTTTGTATTATGAAATAAACATAATTTTAATTTTAACAAAGGGAAATTGGCTTTTATATGAAAGGCAAAAGTATTATGTGGTGGGCCCATAAGTGAATCGGCATCGAGGATCAGAAAGGAGCGGGATAGGGTGATACATATAAAATCGCCGATGCGATTGGGCGCGATAGCTGTGGGCCGTCGGATGGGATTGGGAGATTGACGGCTGAGGGATAATCGGGAGCAGGCCATCGGCGGGAGTCAATCGAAGGGGAATGATCGGAGGCACCGATTGCGATGGAGTGATTGCATACGGGCCGTCCGATCGTCGATTAGATCAACGGTCGGGATATACATCGGAGTGGTCGATCAATGGAAGTTGTTTAATACAATCGCATCGGAAGTTGGGCGATGGGCCAATTGGGGCAGACTTTAAAATGTTGCAATTTGTGATGGGAAAGTCAGGACTTGTTTTATGCGGGGTTTATATAATATAAACCTTAAAAATATTTATCATAAGGTTTAAAAGAGTGGAGGGGAAATGGTTGGAATGGTGGGGACTTTATAATCATAAACTTTGATATGTTTATTATAAAGTTTTACGAGGTATGGTGGGGAAGTGGTTATGTGTAAATCACATTTGTGTTTTAAATAATTTTATAATGCGATTTTATAATCGGAGGCAGGAAAAAGGGATTTTATAAGGAAAAAATTAAACTTTAAACATAAAGTTTAAGGGAAAATGGGAAATAGGGATTATTTGAGGATATGGGGGACTTTTACTTCACTTAAGCATAAATTTCAATCTAGAAGTCAGTTTTAAGAGTGTAATATACCGTTGGAAAGCTCTTTCCGGGCTCTTTCTGATGGATTTTCTTGGAAGATGATTTGGGACTTAACATGCTGTGTAAAACTTCTCTAAAGGCAGGATGATGACTTTGTGGAGATGGCAGCTTTTGAATTGTGACTTATTACATATGATGACATAAAATTACATAATGAATGATAATAAGGGAAAAATATCATGTTTTCACCTCAAAACATGGTTTTGAGGTGAAAATTACATCAAGCTGAATAAAATATCTCTTTGATCTTCCAGGTGCTGTGAATTTGAGTTTATTGACTTCCTCATGACCTTGCTAATATTTGTTGACATTTGACTCATTAATTTGACCATGGTGAGACCCTAGAAACTAATGAGACCCATCCTATGACCTAATGACATGATTTTTGAAAGTGAAAGTGACTCATGAACAAAGACCATAGAAAGGAGAATCAGAAAGTACCTCATGAGGGAAAACTGATGAAAAATTACTACCATCAATGAATCCATGACCTAGCGGAATGGTGAAATTTATTCGGTATGAGACTCCTAATATGAAAATGCAAAAGAGAAGTTTTGATCACTGATGGCAGTATGACTAGACTAACACTAACATTGGCTCCAATGGGGATGGTAGCTCCTTGGAGGTGCCAAGAACACCGTAGACCAAGTAGCCTTGGAGTCAAAAATGTTGAAAACTGACACAAATGAAAACTGACTCTGACTCAAGACTAAGACTGAAAACTGAAATAAAACCAAACCATACACATATCATCCAAGTTTTATAGCCTTCACCTTGGACCCCAAACTTGAACGACTGTGTACTTGAATTCTAATAAAAAAATAACATGGTATATACAATGATGATGACATAGATTCTGATCCATTGTCTTCAACAATGGTAGTGCTTCAAAATCCTACCATTCACTTCCCCTCCAGGGCAATCTTGGCCATCCATTTTTGAAAGCAAGAAGGCATTTTGTCCCCTGTATGCTGAAATTTTGTATGGTCCCTTCCAAAGGTTGTCAAACTTACCATGCTTCCCTTTGTCTTCATTCCTTGCATCCCATTTCAACACTACATCATCCAGCTAAAACTTTTTTGCTTTATTCTTTCGGTCATAGATCTTTTTAATCTTCTCCTGCAACTGTACAGCATTTTGTGACACTTCCTCTCTTGTTTGTTGAAGGTGGATCATCTGATTGATCCTTTGCTGACTATCATCATCTTCACTAGCAGCTTCTTGTAATAATTGCATAACTGGAATGGTAAGAGATGTAGGAAAGACAACATCAGTTCCATAAACTAATTCAAAGGGTGACATACCTATTTCTTTCTTACTACTAAATCTGTCTGCCCACAGTGCATTAATGAGCTTTCGGTGCCAATTTATTTTGTTTTCCTCCAGCATTTTCTTAATTATACTTATTAGCGAATTGTTCGATGTCTCTGCTAGGTCGTTGCCTTGTGGATAATACGTTGTTGAATGGCCCAGCGTGATATTGTATTTTTCACAGAAATCGATCATCTTCTTGGATCAGAACGTTGCTGCATTATCTGTTACAATTTTACATGGGCAACCAAACCGAGATAAAATATTTGATTCAAGGAATTGAATAATTACCATGTCAGTTGCTTGCCTCACTGGGACGGCCTTGATCCATTTCGTAAAGTAATATGTCCCTGTCAATATCCATCGGTGCTGTGCTGAGGACGCGGGATGAATTTCTCCTATGAAATCGAGCCCCCGCTGCTGAAAGGGTGCGTTCACTGAAATCGGTTTCAAAGGAAGTGGAAGAAATTTCTTCTTTCCTCGGAAAATTTGGCATTCATGACAATTCATCACTGTTTTGTATAAATCAGAAAACAACGTGGCCCAATAATACCCTGCTCTCAATACCTTTTTAGTTGTAGTCTTCCAAAACAAGTGACCGCCACTGTCACCTTTATGAAAATCATGCATTACCTTCTGCACTTCTTCTTCAACCAGACAATTGAGCAAAACACCTCCCGGATCTTTCCAATATAGAGCACAGTTTAAAATGCAGTATTTTGCATATTTAAGCTTCATAGATCTACCTTTAATCTTAGACATGCCTTTAGGAGGTGAAAAATGCTGAAGGACATAAACGATATCTGAATACCATGGGGACTGCAGGAATCTCTGAAATTGGAACCAACAAACCTTCATCTTCATCTTCAGCTACTGTTGTTATAAGGTTTATATCCAGGGCACGCAGATTTGATTGGGCCATAAATTTTTCCAAGCCTTGGCCTTTGATCAATTTCGTGGACTTAATGTCCAAGTCGTACTCCAACATAGCTGCTATCCATTTACCTCTTCGACCTTCTGGATCAGTTTGCATCAAGACATACTTCACTGCTGTGTTGGGGACATATGCTATAGTATGTGAATGCAGAATATAGACCCTAAAATCCTTCAATGCCTTGATAATAGCCAATGCCTATTTTTCAATAATATTATACCTTAAAGCAGCATCCTGTTGATCAGCGGTTTCCATTGATGTCAACCCAAGCAGCACCAGGGGATAACCCAATATTGAATGAGAATTTTGACCTACCAAATTAATATATTCTAGGTCAATAAGGCTTTTGATGGTTTCTACTTGTCGAGATGTTTCCGTTGATATATGGCACACCATGTAATTCTTCACCGTTTGAGAGATATTCATGTTTGAAGTTTGTACCCCAGTTAGTGGGCTAAAACCCCATGGGGTTGGGGCATGGGTCATTGAAAAGTCATAATTAATATTTTCTAATCTCCTAAAATCCCTCCCACGTTCACTTGTTGAATCCCCTCTCAACTTAAGCATTCATATATATTTTGATCTTCATTTCCTCCTTAGGTAAGGGATTCGGCCATCTGAAACAGGTCATCGTGGAATTTTCGCTCTAAATTTTTTTCTACGAAGGCTCAAAAACTGAAATGTTTATGAGGTGAAGAAAAAATCCTAAGGAAGCTGTAGTAAACATTTCAGATCAATTTTCACAATAGTTTTGGAGATATGATCTATGGAAGTAAGGGTTTTTTCAGGCTCCTGAAATTCATCTCAAAGAAGTGACCTTGGTAAATTCGTCATAACTCTCTCTCTAAGTATCAGATTGGAATTTCGTAAAAGTTGACGGATAGTGAAAAATATTTAATTTTTTCTCTATCAATTTCAGAAGAAAATGAATAAACAGTGACACATGGCACTCCGTACAAGTGCGCTCTTCTGAAACAGTCCATAATTAGAGCAGTGTGAGAAATTGGGTATAACTCTCCCTTGAAGAATAAAAATTGGGTCAGACCTATGGCATTGGAAAGAACAGAGATACACTAGATTCAATATTGAGCTCCTAGAAGGCAAGAAAAAGCTAGATCATGTGTTGTCAAAAATTGCAAAGGACCAGAATTTCTACGGCATAAAAGAAAAACAAGGTGTAGCAGAGGGTAGCATGAAAAGAGCATAAACCAAGGTGCATAACAGCAGCAAGAAGTTCATCATATGAAGTCTTCAAGTGGGCAGCACTGCATACAATCATTGTAAAGGTATCATTGTACTTAGTCATTGTAAATACATTATTGTACAAATTGTACCAGTGTCTATCTGCCAAGGGTTGAAGAGGCAGTGTTGGGAGGTCTAGGATCATTATTAGGTGGTTGTGTCAAAGTTGGGGTTATGGTCTAGTATATCTTCTTCATCTACATCATTCTATATCATTGTAAAGTGGACCATTTTCCTGGTATGGGAGTCTGTTCTTCTTTTATTCTTCTATAGGGTGGTAGGGTGGTGCTAGGGTGAGTTGTAGCTCATTGGGTGTTGGGGTATCCATTCAGTGACTACTGAAGAATCTCGGGCATTGGAGAGTCCATCCAGTGGGAGCTGGAGAAGAATTCTTTTCTAGATTCTAGGAAGTTGGAGCTTTATTTTCAATTGGAGTTGAAAAGAATTATTAGAAAAGAATTAGGTGGTTTTTGTCCCGAAGTGGGTTTCCACCTTAAAAATTGTGTGCATTTGTGTTCCTCTTGTTTGCTGCTATCATTTTACAAACAGTGATAATAATTGAAGATTAACTAATGCTCTAATTGAAAGAAATACTGATTCACCCCCCCTCTCATTATTTCCAACACATCTCTAATAGTCCTACTGAAAAAGGCAATCGGCTTTTCGACCTCATCTTTCTTTTGCATTAAAACAACAGCCATATTATGTTCCGATGCAAAAAAAAATATGATAAAATATTTAGTATAGTCGGGACTGATAAAAAATGGAGCATTGGACAAAGCAAACTTTACCAGATTGAATGACTTGATAGCCTCCTCACTCCATTTAACAGTGTTGTCCTTATTCAACACAATGGTCATTTCTCTCAAATGTTCAGCCAAGTTAGGTACAAATCTGCGCAAAAAATTCATCTTACCATTGAAGGCCTAAATCTCTTTCTTATTTTGTGGAAGATCTATGAGCTGAATTGCCTCCACACTAGATGGATCAATGAGGATGCCATCTTTAGAGATGATATGCCCCAGCAATTTGCCTTCATCCATGGCAAAGAGACTCTTCTTGGGATTGAGGGAAATCCCAAACTTTCTGCAGCGCTGAAAAATAACTCTCAAATGGTGTAAATTCTCATCATCTGATCCTGAAAACACTGTCAAATCATCCAAATAAACAACAAGAAAAACATCTTTTTCATTTTCGAAAGTAATGTCCATTGCACGCTGAAAAGTAGCTCCAACGTTCTTCAGTCTGAATGGCATTTTAGCATACTGAAAGGTTCCCTAGGGTGTTGTGAAGGCAGTTTTATCTTGGTATTTCTCATGCACCAAGATTTGGTTGTAGCTTGAGTAGCCATCAAGTAGTGACATCTTGGATGCTCCACCTACTCTCTATAGAATATGGTCCATTTTCAGAAGTGGATAGTTATCCTTTAAGGATGCCTTATTCAAATTCCGAAAATCTATACACAATCTTATCTCTCCAATCTTCTTATGCACCGGGATCAAATTTGAAATCCAGTCAAAAAATCTAATGGGTACTATGATACCTACTTTGTACAACCTATTTACCTCTTTTTCGATGGATGGCAGTAGCTTCGGATTGATTCTTCTCAGCTTCTGTCTGAATGGATTTTGATCCGGATTGATAGGAATAGTATGCTAGATTATGTTCTTATCATGTACCTTCAAATCTGAATAATCCCATGCGAACACATCAGAAAATTTAGAAAGCAACTTAACATACTTATCCTTTACCTCAGGGGATAATACCTTTGACAATTTCACAAACTTGGGCTGGTCAACTGTTCCAAGATTCACATCTTCAACTCCTTTCTCAGTGGGCACCAAGCTTGGCTTCTTTGCAACATCATCCTGGTCAAAAAGCTCCTCTAGAGGTATGAGACCTCTAGGAATTACATTATCCTTTAGCTGCAATATGTTCATCTGGTTTGCTTCCAACTCCTGATCATCAACCTCATACTCACCTTCTATCAGAGTGTCTTTGAATTTTCCATCACTTTGCAAAAATTCATTAATCTCATTATCATCCCAAAGTACTTGCCAATACTTTAAATAATCCGGAACAACAGGCCTATGTTTGACATATATCTCAAACTTATTGCTGGAGCTCATCGGAATCTTCAAGTTGCTGGCAGTAGTGGCAAGAGAATCAGCAATGAGATTCTGCATCCTGGGTACTACTGTCAAAGTGTACTCAAGGAATGTCTTCAAGATATCCAGGACTGCATTTATGTATGCCCTCAATCTCGGATGCTTTGCTTGGTACTCTCCTTTCACCTGTTTGATTATCATCTCGGAGTCGTCATACACAAAAATCCTCTTTTCATTTAGCTTCTTCAAAATTTTGAGACCTGCAATCAAAGCCTCATACTCTGCTTCATTGTTAGAGAAATCAAAATCCAACTTATAAGCACATACTCTAACATTGCTGGGAACCTTTTCAGGATGGAAAACAAGGCTCCTACTCCATATTCCAATACTAGCTCCATCCTTACCAGCAGCTCCATCAAAATCCATGCTCCACAGGCCTACCTCCTCTTCTTGTAGGTGCTGGAATTTTGTTTCCTTCTCCTCTTTACCTTGGCTGATTTCTAGTTGTTCACTATCTTTTTGCTGCTAGGAGGCAGGAGACTCAGAAGTGCTTGCTGCTTTGTCTTTTTCCTGTTTGAGGACTTCTCTGAAATTCTCTGAAATCTCAGGTATTTCATCTACTTGTACCAATTGGAGATTCTCATCATTTAAACCACCATAAAAATACAAAACAAAAGATTCTAAATCTGTATGGACCACATTGATGGGATGGTTAATTGGCTTCTCTTTGCTAGTAATCATATATTTCATTTTCTTTTCCCTATATAACTTTCTCAACTGGCCAAATATAGAAATAGTGGCATAAGAGAAGTCAAGTTGCATAGTTCCCTTGAGTTTTTCACCCCAATACCTAGATAAAAGAATTCCAAACCTTGGTGGGACATCGGCAACTACTACATCCATCAAAACATTTTTGGCTGGGATTTGATCTAAAGATACTACCAAATCTTTGATTAGACCAATACAGTGGACCCTACTTGAGTCAAAGGAATACAAATCATGGTATTTTCGAGTAATATCAAGGCCTAGCTTCTCCATGACAGCTTTGGGCATCAAATTATGAGAGGCTCCGGAGTCCAACATAGCATTATGCAAGATGAACTCATGTACTCAAAGACTCAGGTAAAAGGGAGGGACTTCATTTTCTTCAGATTCTTCTGTGGCTGGACCAAAAGTAATTTTAGGGTAGTCATCTTCTACATTAACCATATCAGAAATATAGTCTATTTGCAAGACTTTAGACACCTGACTTTTATATGCACTATTCTTCACCAACTTAGTCAGGGGCATAGACACTTTCAGTTTAGAAATTTCATTTTCTAAATTAAAGGAGGGAGCTTTTTCTACCTCTTTAATGGGAGGGTCTTTCTTCTCTATTTGCTCCTTTACTGTGCTCTGCTGTTTCTTTTCATTTTCTGTATTAGTAGCTGCTGGTGCTTTGCTGGAGGAAGGATCGGCTGGCTCTTTTCCTTTCTTCTGTGCATCATTCTTCATTTGGAGTTCTTTTCTCTTTTGAATGGGACTGATCGTAACATCCCTGTTCCTTAAATATTACTGCCTTTGCTGAGCTAACAGAGCGTTCATGTACCCTCTCTGGTAGTCATCGGAATCTTCTTCCAACACTGTGTCATTAGCCAAAATGAAATTTTGGTCTTTTTGAATGTCTGGAGTCGCCACTGTGTATTCTTCGTCTTCTGTGAGGAAAATTGGCGCACAATCAGCTGTGAAAAAGCGATTGGCCTCAATCACAGGATCATCGTCATCTAAGTTTGTCCCTTGCACGTAGTTCTGCTACAATGGTGTTTTAATCTACTGCTGTGGCAGCACTGCTTGGTCCTGTGCTCTTTGTTCTCTCTGTTTAATTCTGAATTGTGGTTGCTACCCTTTGAAATTCGGATTTCTTATTTGAGGCTCAGGTCTATCTGTAATGGTTAATCTATCAACAATTTTTTCCACTGTCTGAATCAGAGTGTCCATTTTTCTGTCTGAAGGAGAGGCCTCCTCTTTTACTATGACTCTTTTCTCAGCTCTGGCTCGTGCTCTTTTAGCCAGAAGATTAGCTTCAACGCTTACTGTTATCTTCTGCATTTCTTCAAGTGAAGACGAATCTCTTTCACGTAGTTGATATGCCATGTCGACATCAAAACCATCTGGAAATTTCAGCAATGCTAATCCCACAGGAGGTTTCAGGTTAGCTAGAATAGCATTATATACAACATTAAATCTTAAACAATAATCCTGCACATTTTCACCAACATTTCTCTTAATATTTTCATACTCAAACATAATTTGGAGTGGGTTATTTTTTACCTCCCACCGGTCCAAGAACTGAGTGTGCAACTCCTGTAAAGTGTGAATTGAGCCTGCTGGTAAGGGTCTGAACCATTTCCTAACTTCACCTCCGAAGCTCTGAACAAACAACCTAGTAGTTACATTCTCTGCTTCCACCTCATGTAGATCAAAAAATTCATTCATCTTATCAACATGTTGCTGGGCTGTAACACTCTGAGTAGCATCAAAGATAGGAATTTTACTTTGATAATCAGTCGGCATGTCATTGAGAACCTGAGGTAAAACCAGGGGTGCATACCTGGCAGCCATAAATCTGGGTGGATTTACAACAGTGTTTGTATTACTGGGATTTAAGGGAGGTGTTGATGGAGGAGATGATAACTGGGAATTGACTAAAGGGGATGCTAATGAATTATGAGGAGGAAATGCTATTCCTGATGAGTTTGAAGGCTCAGGAATATTATTTACAGTGATGGACTGAGGAGAATTCAGAATGTAATCGTCAATGGAGAAATTTGCTCTTTGGACTTCAATATCTACAAGGAACTCAAGATCTAAAACTGTATCATCAATTTCAATTTCAGAATTATTCCTAAATAAAAAAAGCTCAAAATTCTCGTCAAAGGAAAGATCTTCTAAAAAAACCACTCACTGGGCCAAGTATAGGATCTGAAGACAGGTCTGGGACTTAATGATCCTTTTTGTCTTCTGACAATTCTTGGGATAAGATTTGGATTTTCAAACAAAGGGGGAGGATTTGAATCTGGATTATCCCTGGTGTATCTTCTTGAAGCCAGTGTGTGTAAATTTCTACTGTACAAAATTTATTTCAACCTAACAGACTCTGAAAATCATTTACAAGAAAACGTTTACAGGGGTGATCTGACCTTATACTCTGATAGCAGAAATATGTTATGACTGAAGAGTATTGGATGTAGTTATATTCTTTTCCAATAGCGCTTTAACAATGTCTGCCTTCTCAAACAAATATATGATACGCACAAAAAATATTTAAGCGACTTTACCTAGTTGTAAAAACTTTATAACAAAAGCGCGATCCTTTTAAATCTTTCGAACTTATATGCTTTTTTATCAACACGACATATATTTTATTCAGCAGGGGCCCACGCATCCGTATTCCATTTTTTTATGAATAAAATAAACATATAATAACATAAAAGTGTTGGGTAGTACCTTGATTTATCACCCATGCTTCTAGGTGCGTGATTGCCGTCAGATCAAAGGCGCTTCAGATCGAAAAGTTCTCGTGGATATCGCATTTTTTCCACGACAGAAGTTTAACAGCTGAGAGCCGCGCAAAATGGGCCTTTTTTGGGTGATGACGTGCCCAAATCTCACTGGATCGTGTTTTTATGGAGTAGTTTTGCTCCGGGCCAAAAGCAGTGTGAAATGAGTGGTTTTGGCTTCCAAAACCTGTTGGCGGTAAATCAACTGAGCTCTGACCTAGGCTTTGACTGTGGTTAAGTGCTTTAACTCCACGCATTAACTTACTGTTGGGTCCCACTAATATTATTTCTCCGTCAGCAAATAGGCTAAGCTTTTACTTCAATCACAGAGATTTCTTCAAAAGCGTCGCGTTCAATGTAACCAAGGCTTTTAACCTTACTCCAAAGATTTTAATACTGGTTATTTCACACAGGGCCTAATTATGACCCTTTTTTTAAAAACAAAATATAACATATTCAATGAGTGCTAAGAATATAAGCTCGTAGACAGTCAGATCGGCTTCCCCAGTATGGCCGCCAGAGATCTTAGCACCCAAATTGGACCCCAGGCTGAAAAGGGAAAAACAGGGTAACAACTAAACCATGCTCAGCCTTGTAGCTAGCCCTACAAGGCCAGGAGAAGGCTCTCTCTGTGAAATGGATATTCAATAAAGTGCAATAATAATCTGATATTAGGCTAGATAAAATGATGGAAAAAGGTTTTAATAAAATGAATGAATTTCAGGGATGTGTGGGATAAAATGGGACAGTTGAAACTGGGGAGTTAAATTATTTCATGGGGCAAGATAGGCAGGATATTTAGCAATTAAAGTTTAATAAAGATAGGATGGAAAGACTGGTGAGGAGCTGAAAAGGGCACAATGAATGGATCCTTTTAAAACAGAAGAAAATCATAGATGTATAAATGATTTCCCAAGGCAGAGCATATAAAATGGATTCTACCTTTCTATCTTGAAAGCATTCAACGAGGAATGTTTATGGATGAGAGGTGAAACATAACAATTTACATATGAAACAAAGGAGAAAAACAAATGCTAAATATCATACCACATGGATCCCACAAATCAGAGCTTCATCTCTTATTAATCCCAGTCAAACTATACAATGGAGCGCAAAATGTTTTTTTTTTCACACTACTCCCCTACTGCTGAATTACAGGCTCTTTACAAATTATTTACAATTATAATAAATAAGTTGAAATGTGGGAACATAGATCCACGAAAATAGGAGCTGTTTTAACAGCTAAAGAACTGAAAACTAATCATAGAAAAGAAATCCTACAATTTGCCCCTAAAAATAAGAGACAGCAATACATTTGACCATTTGGGCAGATTTCACAATTTCACTGTTTGAATGATAAATAGGCAATTTGAGGAGCAAATCCCTATTTCTTTGCTTCAATAGGAATCTCTATTTTATTTTAGCTTTCGGCTAGCCGTTTGTTTCCTTTTCTTTCCATTATTCGTTTGAATAAAACCGACTTTTATAAAATTCTTTGAAATAAAACGGAAATGAAACAATACTCCCGGTGAAGGGAAATTAATTCTTTGAATGGGAAAAAAGGGAAGGGAAGGAGGCGGGAACCATGTTAAATCGCAATCGGAATGGACGAAGCAGAGGGATATAATATAATAGAACACTTGCAATTTTTGTTTGCAATGGTATCATCACAATCAGGATCGGGGTCGTGTGATATAAATATTGTAATATATTATGCGACAGTACCATGCCAATTGGAAATCGGGGAATGGGGAGGATGTTATTTGAAACGAAAACCGAAACTTCCGATGCAATTGGGGGAAAGCCTTTGTATTATGAAATAAACATAATTTTAATTTTAACAAAGGGAAATGGGCTTTTATATGAATGGCGGAATTATTATGTGGTGGGCCCATAAGTGAATCGACATCGGGGATCGGAAAGGAGCGGGATAGGGTGATACATATAAAATCGTCGATGCGATTAGGTGCGATAGCTGTGGGCCGTCGGATGGGATTGAGAGATCGAAGGCTGAGGGATAATCGGGAGCAGGCCATCAGTGGGAGTCAATCCGAGGGGGATGATCGAAGGCACAGATTGCGATGGAGTGATTACATACGGGTCGTCCGATCGTTGATTGGATCAACGGTTGGGATATACATCGGAGTGGTCAATCGGCGGAAGCCGTTTAATACAATTGCATCGGAAGTTGGGCGATGGGCCAATCGGGGCAGAGTTTATAATGTTGTGATTTGCGATGGGAAGGTCGGGACTTGTTTTATGCGGGGTTTATATAATATAAACCTTAAAAATATTTATCATAAGGTTTAAAAGAGTGGAGGGGAAATGGTTGGAACGGTGGGGACTTTATAATCATAAACTTTGATATGTTTATTATAAA
The DNA here is from genome assembly GCA_034641835.2 of Pinus albicaulis. NCBI lineage: Eukaryota > Viridiplantae > Streptophyta > Pinopsida > Pinales > Pinaceae > Pinus > Pinus albicaulis. Next base: position 413,020,908 of record CM076575.1, read on the forward strand.
GTTTTACAAGGTATGGTGGGGAAGTGGTTATGTGTAAATCACATTTGTGTTTTAAATAATTTTATAATGCGATTTTATAATCGGAGGCAGGAAAAAGGGATTTTATAAGGAAAAAATTAAACTTTAAACATAAAGTTTAAGGGAAAATGGGAAATAGGGATTATTTGAGGATATGGGGGACTTTTACTTCACTTAAGCATAAATTTCAATCTAGAAGTCAGTTTTAAGAGTGTAATATACCGTTGGAAAGCTCTTTCCGGGCTCTTTCTGATGGATTTTCTTGGAAGATGATTTGGGACTTAACATGCTGTGTAAAACTTCTCTAAAGGCAGGATGATGACTTTGTGGAGATGGCAGCTTTTGAATTGTGACTTATTACATATGATGACATAAAATTACATAATGAATGATAATAAGGGAAAAATATCATGTTTTCACCTCAAAACATGGTTTTGAGGTGAAAATTACATCAAGCTGAATAAAATATCTCTTTGATCTTCCAGGTGCTGTGAATTTGAGTTTATTGACTTCCTCATGACCTTGCTAATATTTGTTGACATTTGACTCATTAATTTGACCATGGTGAGACCCTAGAAACTAATGAGACCCATCCTATGACCTAATGACATGATTTTTGAAAGTGAAAGTGACTCATGAACAAAGACCATAGAAAGGAGAATCAGAAAGTACCTCATGAGGGAAAACTGATGAAAAATTACTACCATCAATGAATCCATGACCTAGCGGAATGGTGAAATTTATTCGGTATGAGACTCCTAATATGAAAATGCAAAAGAGAAGTTTTGATCACTGATGGCAGTATGACTAAACTGACACTAACACAACCAAACATATCAACAATAAAAATCTGTAGTTGAAAACCATAGAAGAGGGAATCCACCCTTTGCTGAAGAAATTCACTTGAATGAAAGGTAAGGGATGATTACTTACTGACTTGGAAGCATATAAAACTTGAGAAATGATGAATTAACCATTTTGATGGCGTTTTGGAGCTTGTTTGGAAAAAGTGTAGAAAACTCCCAGAAGCGTAGCGTGGCTGCTCCAGAAGCGTAGCGAGCAGAAGAAACATAATGAAGAGCAGTTTGGAACAATTTTTGCTAGTTTTCCTTGATATTTGGATGGTTTTGGAGAGTTGTGAGCATGAGAGAGGAGCTCTTTTGAAAACCAAAGGATGAAATGAGCTCAAAAAGCTTCATTTCCCTTTATAACTCACAAGCTTTGATTTTTGTCTTTAGTGAAATCATATTGTACTTTGAGAAAAAATTCTTTCTTTTTTTTTTAACTTTGATCATGTAGCATACTTCTTGAGAAAAGACAAGTTTCCTTTGCTTTATTACCTATCTTTTTTAACTCCCAATGAAAGTGATTTGAATGGAGAAAATGACAATTATTTGCACTTTCTTTCATGACATGATATTATGATGACAAAACAAAATAAGCATAGACCATGACCTATATGAGGGTATGTTGACTGTTCTATGACCCTATACTGATGATGAATTACATGACCTTGAAATCAATGATGGCCACGAATGGAGTGAAGGGAGAAGCATTAGACCTAGACAACATTCAGTGAACAAAATTTATTTGAAAACATGAAATTTTGACTAAAGACCACTACCAAATAAACATGAAAGAGTGTATTTGATCATTGACACTAATAGACCCTACATCTTTGGTCAGAGGATATATTCAAATGCATAGCCAATATTCTGGAGACATACCTCGAACATGACAAATTCTTCATTTAGAGGATGGACATTTCCACAATCATAAACATAATGTTGAGAGCTTCTGGAGAACTGTTATATTGCTCGTTGAGCTCGACGTTTTGAGTGAACACTTCGCCCATCTTCAGGGGCGGGAAGCTAGAGCATAAGATTAGAAGAGTGTTGGACCAAGATTTTATAGGGAACGAAAAATTAGTCGTTAAAATAAAGGGGGTTAAGAGGGTCTATGAGCATTAAATGTGTCAAAGTATTGAAACAAAATTAGAAATAGAAATTAGAAATTTAATATCATATTGTACTATTAAAAAACCAAATTTAAATTAATAAATGATAATTGATCGTTATGGAATTAAATTAAATTTAAAATAAAAATAAAGTAAAACTAAAATTAAAATTATATTAAAATTAAATTCAAATTAAAAATTTTAGATTAAATTTAAAATTAAAATTATTTGGATAATAGCTTATTATTAGAAATATAATGAATGAGTAAAGAATAAGGGTTAGGGTATTCAATGAATTAATATAGAAAAAGGATAGGGTATTAAATTAATAATAAAGTGAGTGGAAAGTGAAAGAGGGGTTTTGAATTAAAGAAAGTTTATACATAAATTTATTTAATTTAAGAATTGAGAGCGGAAGATGGGACGACATGATCAATGATTAAGAGTTAACTTATTGGATAAGCCTAAATTAAAGGGGAAAAATCCCAATAAGATTAATAATATTAATAAAATTTAAAATTAAGGAGGAGAAAATCCCAATAAGAAAATATCAAAGGGGGCCTAAGAATGAAATGAATTATTGGAAGCGATGGAAATTGGAGAGACATTAAAGGGGAGATGAAAGGAGACGAAAATACATGACAATAAGGGGGAAGGGGGGGGGGTTAGGAAATTAGGATAGGGTAGAATTAGCGATAGGGTATTTATAGGAAAGAAAATGGATGGTGGGCTTCCATGATTGGCTTAAATGATACCTGTCATCATGATTAAAGTTATTGGGATGCTTCTCAATTTCGAGGGCTTCCCTAATGATCCGACTGGAATGGAAAGGGGCAATAGCAGGGATTTTGGATTTATCAAAGAAAATAATATGTCTAGTAGAGTGATAATTCTCAGTTATGGCCAATTTAGTGACACGATTATGGTAGGTGTCCTCCATGCATTCTTTCAATTGGGTTTTAAAGGATCTACCAGTTTGTCCTACGTAGGACTTGTCGCAAGAGCAGGGGATCTCATATACACTAGGACCTGACAAGGGGTCATTTTTGTCTTTGGTAGACCTAAAGAGCTAGTTCAGGGTTCGATGGGGTTTAAAGAATATTTTTATGTTCATTTTGGAGAGAATATGTCAAGGAATATGGCATTTACCTACATCTTGGTCCACCTTGACACCTGTGAAGGGTTGGAGAAAAACCTCAAGATGTAGTGGAGAAATACTACTATATTTCAAATGTTGAACTATGAAGGGGTTCCCTTCCACTATAGGCACTACCACAAAGTTGTTCATCTCTTAAAAGAGTTATCATTGCTCTCTAAATACAATCCTCCTCTGGAAACATTGGATGATATCACTGGGAAGGCCGAGAAATCACCTCAAATGGATCAGTAGTCGAAGAATGTAGGGCCATGCAAATCAAAAATGATCACAGCTAATCAAAGGAAATTGTCTTTTTATGCCCATCCACCTTCACCAAGGATCACCATAGCTCGCTCAACTGCTTCTGGACCTCCTCTGGGTACTGTTTCCACTCTTTTCTTTCTCTATTCCTTTTGTTTAGATTGAGTCATCTGTATCTAATCATAAACACATGAAGAAGGTTAATATATCCAGTTGTAATCTTTCTTCAATTTTGTACCCCTCATCTATCTCCCCTAATGTTTACTCTATTCCTCTACCTACCATCCCAACCTTTACTCTGTGTTCCTCTTCCACCATGGAGGAATCTTATGATTCTCTTACCGATCACCGATACAACCTGCGGCCTTGGACCAAAAAATTTGCATCATCTGGTTGTGGATTCGGTGCATCCTCTCCCCTAAAGATCCTCAAACATACCTGTGGTACAAACTCTAACATGTCCAAATCCATCCATAAGGCTGGAATAAAATTTTTCGAGGGTAGACAACTATCTATTGTAGGGGTTCTTAGAACAATAAATACCCCTTATTCGCCCCCCTCATGAAGTGGCTCTCCCTCAACTATCACGGGTTAGCTAGCCCTGCTAAACATCTATCCCTAAAGAGACTCCTAGATGTGGAGAAGGTGGACGCAATTCTATTACAGGAGACACTTTCTGTTTATGAACATATTATCCCTTCACTGGCTTCAATTCTACTTGGTTGGACACTCCATGCCATTGATGCTCGTGGACGATCTATGGCCATCGCTATCGGCATCAACCCCAGGGTATTGAGGCTCCTAAATGTATGGGGTAGGGAGGGAGTACTAATAGCAAATATATTCTTTGAACAGCTTGGGATAGAACTCCAATTGGTGAACATGTATGGCCCCTACCACAATCGTATGGAATTACAGGAGACAATGTTGAATTCATTATACATGCAATTTGATAACATCATATTGGAAGCCGATTTTAACTTTTATATTGGTCTATCAGAATCCTGGGGATCCCATGTGTAGCCGAACACACTCTCAGACATGATTGGCCCCTTGTTGGAGAAACACCAATTTATTGATATACCGATGTCTTGCCTTCAACCTACCTAGCGAAACATGAGAACTAGGAATGCCATGCTTGCCAGGAGGTTGGATCGATTACTCATTAAAGAAGACCTACTTGATAAATTGACATTGTACAAATAATCAGTTGGTTCAGGTGGAATTTATGATCACTCCCCCGATATAATTAGACATCTCTGGCACCTCATCAAAGCCTAAAGCCCCCTTCAAATTCAGCTCGACTTGTCTACTGGATGCGACCTATATTCATCTTGTTAATGATGCTTGGCATGCTAACCCACCTTCCCCTAAACAGACAACAACAAAATTTTTTGCAAATAAACTCTTGTGCCTCAAAAATAAAATGATTGAATTGGCAAAGGCTAAATGAGTACATGATGATATCTCTCTAAGACATTTTGAAGAGGAACCAACCATGCTTGATGACCCTAGAAGTGGAGGTTTCTCATTAATTGATTCTAAATACTGGGTCATTAAGTTGGAAGCGGACAAACTTAGGATCCTTAAAGAAAGATAAGGGACTTAGAGGCTCAAGAGCATAGCTACTTGGTTACAAGTCATAGATGACAACACCAAATTTTACCAAAAATTTGCAAAAGGTCAAAAGGCCATCAACACCATTTGGTCTCTTGAAATTGAGGAAGGACATCTTGTATATTCTTTCAATCACCTGGCTTCTTTAGGCGCCTCCCATTTTGGTCGAATTTTCAAAGCACCATAGGAATCCACCTTGGAGGAAATCATCAAAATTGCTAGCCTCTTCCCTCGGATTGTTGATGATGATGCAACTAAAGACCTAAAAAAACCTGTGTCGATGGGATAATTAGAAGTTGTGCTCAAATAGTTCAAGAAAGACAAGAGCCCGGGACTGGATGGTTGGCCAGTTGAGTTTTATCTATCCTTCTTTGAATTACTTGGTCAAGATCTTCTTTGTGTGGTTGAAGAATCCAGGACTAATGGTCGTATGCATGATGCATTTAACTCAAATTTCATCACCCTCATTCCCAAATCTGATTTTCCTTAAACCTACAATGACTATAGACCCATATCCCTCTGCAAATGCATATATATAATTATTTCCAAAATCATTGCGCACCAAATTAAGCCTATTCCGTCTCATTATATCTCACAGGAACAATTCTCATTTTTGGACAATCGTCAGATTCATGATGCAATTGGCATCACACAGGAAGGGCTTCATTCCATGCATATAAATCATTTAAAGGGCATGATTCTCAAAATTGATCTAGAAAAGGCTTTCGACAGAACTAACTAGTTATATATTTGGATGTTTCTGACACATTTCGGTTTCCCTATATTTTTCATCAACTCGATTATGTGTTTTATTTCTATAGTGTTATACAGTATTCTCATTAATGGTTTTGCATCATAACTTTTTCCATGTTGAGTGTGGACTCAGGCAAGGCTGCCCCTTTTCGCCCCTACTTTTCTTATGGGTAATGGAAGGCCTGAGTAGGATTCTAGCTGATGAACAGAACAATGGCAGATTGAAGGGCATCAAAATGGATAAAAACCCTATTCTATCACACCTCCTATTTGTGGATGATGTTCTGATCTTTTTGAATGGGGCTATAAACAACTCCTCAATTTTCAATGCAGCTCTTAAATTATTTTGTAAAGCCACATGTGTGTGTTGTAATCATTCTAATTCCAACTTGTCATATTTAGGATGCTCACAACATGAAATATATTTTTCCCTTCAACGATTTCCCTTCAAATCCCTAGAATTTGAAGATGGTCTCAAGGATCTAGGCTTCTGGCTCAAACCCTATAAATGCAAAATCACTAATCGATCTTGGCTAGTGGCCAAAATTGAAAGTAGACTAAATATTTGGCATCACAGATGGATCTCAAGGGCAGTTCATCTTGTCCTTATCAAAAATGTCTTAGAGGCAATCCCGATATACTGGATGTCACTAGCTTGGATCCCCAAGGGCATACTTTCCAGAATTTAGCAGATTTTTTGTAGATTCTTGTGGAAAGGATCAAAAGAAGGCCACACATTTTCCTGGACCAGATAAGAACTAATTGCCCTGCCTAAGAAGGGGGGAGGCTGGGGATTAAAGGACCTCTCATGTTTTTCCAAAGCACTCGCTTCAAAATTGGGCAAGCAAATCCTTACTATAGACAATTTATGTACCAAGGTGTTCATCAAGAAATATATCAATCCTCTTCGCCCTATCAAATGGATCAAGAGCCCAAACCGAAACAGGGTAAATATATCCATGATTTGGCATGCCATTCTTAATTCTATTGTGCACATTAGAAATGGATTGGCTTGGATAATCGGTTTGGGCAGATAGGTTCGTATCGATATGGATCTCTGGTCAAGTTGTGGCAATGCACACTCCCTCACACCTAATCTCATCCAATTTTTGGAACAAGCGGACATTACTAAACTTGATCACATTGTTGATCCTGCCAATAATTCTATTTTTTCACAAGCCTAGAAATTGACACTCAACATCCACATCCCTGAAAAATGGCATCAGGAGTGGTAAAGCTACATTAGTGTGTTATCAAAAACACATGTAAGAATTATGGACAGGGACGATGAACTTATTTGGGCCTTATCAAAGCATGAAAAGTATACCCCCAAGGATGGATACCCCATCATCTATGCAGATCATAAGTCTCCTAGCGTGATATGGTGGTGGTGCCTCCTATGGAAATTGAAAATCCCTCCTAAGGGCAAGATTTTTATGTGGTGTATATTGTACAACAAGTCACCCATAGGAGTCAATCTCCAAAGACGGTCTCGTCATGCTCCCTCCTAGTGTGCCCCTTGTAGGAATGATGACGAAAGAATTGATCATCTCTTCCTTCATTTCCCCTCTACCATTGCTTTCTGGCACCGTCTGCTTCATTTTTTGAATATCAACATAACTTGGACATGAAAAACAATTTCAATATCTTGGGAATCGTGGTGGAACCAAGCACATCCCAATAAGCTTCGAAATATCCCACTTCTTGTTCGTTGGGTTATTTGGATTTGCAGTAATATGCTTATCTTCCATGAGAAGAACCCCAATGGGACAATTGTCTTTGCACACATTTCCACTCTATATTAGATGATTCCCGAGGATGACCCCAAGTGTATGCACAAAACTATCATGGTAGATACCATTGACAAAAATTCCCCATGGGAATATTTTGATGGATCTGCACAAAATGATGGTTGTGGAGGTGGTGCAATATTATATCCTCATGAGGAACATCACTTCAAATTAATAATGGATCTAGGAAGAGGCACCAACAATTCTGCAGAACTATCCAGTCTCACACGCCTTCTCTCATTTTCACTTGAAAAAGGATGTAGGCACCTTCAAATATTTGGAGATTCCAAAATTATCATTAATTGGTTCAATCATGAATCTATTCATCACATGCACATGCTTAAGAACCTATTGGATGAAGTTTTATTATTAAAATCACAATTTGATATCATTTCACGTCATCATATTTACAGGGAGAGGAACCATCTTTCTGATCTACTATCCAAGGAGGCATCGCACCAGCCACGTGGCCATTGGATGATACAGGAGTAGAATGGACATGAATTCTACCAATATTACCACAGGCCTTTTGATGAACAACTCTCTCAGGGGGCTGCACAACCCTGATTTTGGGATGATTCATTTTTTGACAAATCTATTTTGCTTATATCAGACTTGTGTACATTGATTATATATTGTATATTTATCGTGTGCTATCAGGTTACAATTATGTAACAAACTCTTTCAAAGTATGTGGCTTGCCAGCAAATTTTGATATATGCTTCTTGTGAAGCATCTACAACATGTAATTTCCAGACATATAATGAAAGTTACGATTTTTCCTTGGGGAAAAAATAAGATATATATAGATATATATATATATATATATATATAGAGAGAGAGAGAGAGAGAGAGAGAGAGAGAGAGAGAGAGAGAGAGAGAGTATGTGTTTGTTATTGTTGACCCTAGTAAAATATCGAGTAGTATTTAAATGCTACTTTTTGGAAAGTTTTCCGGTAAAGGTTGATTTAAATCACAAGTTCACAAGTTTGATATGTGAACTTTTCACAATCGAAGTTCCCTAGAGGATTTTGAGGATGTTGAATCCCTATATGTAGTAAAACAAACCAGTTTAAAGAACACAAATCAATATTTGGCCACAATTTTTTTCATCATATTCCTACTATAAATATGTCAGAAACTCCAAAAAGTGGCACTTAAAGACTACTCCGTAAAAAATTCCAATCCCCAAAAAGGAGAATTATTTAAAAGTAAAATCATTTAAATACTTCTTAATAAGAAGGAAATGTCTGATTAATTCAATTTTTAATAATATGGTATTAATAATAATAAAATATTCGACAATACAATTTTATCTATATATATAATCCAATTTTAAGGTCATGGCCAGGCCAGACACCAAATTGGTGTATGAGACCCCCTTGTTTATGGGACAAGGGATCCACCTCCACGCAACGATTTGACTGCTAAGTCTACGAAGGCATACATACTCTACCCCTCTCCAGTTTCGAACCTGTGACCTCTTAGGAGGAAACACATGCTCTTAACCATAGAGAGAGAGAGAGTGTGTGTTTGTGTGTGTGTGTCTCAATCCATCTTAACCACAAATTTATCAAGTACTAATAGGGATTAAATCTCAAGGTGTATACCATTTTTCTAGTTTTGCATTCTAAAAATAGCTTTTCATATCTACTGATTTTATCTCACTAGCTTGGTAGATCCATGATTAATATGAATATATATTGGTAAACTAGAAAACATAGGGTCCAATGTGAAGGCTCCAAGAGAAAAGTTGATTTTTCTTCCTCAAAAGTCGATGTTGAAAGGCATGTGTCCAACTAGTTCTTTTTTAATCGTTCGGAATACAATTTTTTGGTAGAATATGTTTAAAATTTAGTTATAATTTAGGAAAATGTTTTATTTTGTTAAGTCTTTGTATAATTAAATTTACTTTTATATTAAAAATAAATTTTAGATAATAAATCTGGAAAAATAAATCATTATCCTACGTTTTCATATAGACTTTTTTCAATATGCTAACTCTATTTTTACATTTAAAAATGTAATTTAAATGATAACTTAAAATTATATTAACAAATTTTAATTTAAAAACTAAATAATGCCTGAATACAAATTATTTTTGTTAAAAGTACTGCACACACACATTTGATAAACCGATGGCAAGAGGGGAAGGAATACTTCATGGCCCTAAGGAGGACAAAGTATTGAGGTACCCATGGGGTATTCATCATATGGAAAATAATCATAGAGAGATATATGCTTTTTACTAGGGAAAACTTCACTAGTTATTATTTCTATGAGCCCTTAGAAAATACAAGTTGTTTTCCTAGAAATACATTCACACTCCAATATCCAAGACAAAGCCTTTTCCAAATAATAAACATGTTTTATCTTTTGTTTTCTTATACAATCACAAGATCATTGAAATAATGCACATTTCCTTTCACAATGACAACATGGTTTCTTAAACTATAATAAGTAGGATGAAAATGCAATATGCCTAAAGCTTCTTCTAAATCCCTTAGGTTTTCAATGTCCTCCTCTTTACAACAAAACATATTCATCATAGCCCATAAGTTTTCCTCACTCTCATATGCAAGGGACCACAATGGAGGAGATGACTTAGAATCATGGAAATAGTTTCAAGTAACTTTGGAGTTGGGTTGTGCTTTTTTATTTTATTGCTCTTCCTCTAAACTCTTTCTTATGCCCGGCAACATTCTTCACTTCTTGTTTGCACGCAGTGAAATTATATTTCCTATCTATAGCAAGTTTTTGTTATGATATGATAATCGTTCAATGGTATATATATTCTTAGTAGTCCACCTTTGAAATAACACATTAACATTTAGAGAAAGAGAACCAAATAGAGATATGGACTCACATCATGGCATGAAAAAGGGATTATTTGATTAAACAACATTACATGGAATATATTCTTTGTGCTACAAATCACATTCTCATGAGTTTTTCTCTCCACAACCATTTCATCATTTCACTTCATATGAAATATTGTTTCCACATCATATAATGAATCTCACACAAGATTTAAAGCCACATGCATCATATGTTAGTCACGACCAAAATGAAAATATTCTCTAAAGTATGATACACATATACACATGGAATTGAAGTGTACATAAACCTTATAACCATGTATTATTGCTAGTCTTAACTCTACAATGTGAAGGATAGGAATCTCATGTATGGTGTGCACTTGTTAGGTAAACACGACTCAATGAATGAATTAAGGTTATTATATTAAAAATTGTGGTTTTGGATACCTGGTATTGGTGGCTTGTGGTATTGAGCCAATGGCATTACATGTGACCAAGCATTTAAAAGACTTGGATATTCTCCATTGTAATGGGTTACATTTGAGTCATGGAGGCTCACTTGGCTAGGTATAGGATGTTGGCTAGACAATGGCCTAACTCTGTCTATGTCAAGGTTAATAATGGATCTATTATTTGTTGTTTTTTCCCTAATTAAGGTTTTCTAGGGTAAATCATGGCTTATGTGTGTTTTTACTATATATGTAATAAGGAACTTATGTATGGTGGTGCACTTGTTAGGTAAACATGCTTCAATGAATGTATGAACATTATTAGGCTAACAATTGTGGTTTTGGGCACCTGATATTGATGGCCTGTGGTATTGAGATGATGGTATTACATGTGACCAAGCCTTTAAGAGGCTTAGGGATTCTCCATTATAATGGGCTAGAGTTGATTCATGAAGGCTCACTTGGTTGGGGCTAGGATGTTGGTTGGGTTGGATCTGTTTATGTCAAGGTTAATAATATATCTATTATTTGTTATTTTTTTCCTTATTAGCATTTCCTAGGGTAAATCATGGTTTATGTGTGTTTTTACTATATATGTAATGTTATGATCATTCCTCTTATATTATTTTGGATACCAACAAGTAGTATTAGAGCCATGGTTAGCCTAGATTTTGTAGCAAGAATGGCCTGCACATTTCTTAAATGATGGATTCGTACGCCTAAAATATTTCCATGGTCCAATGACGAGAATTATTTGTTACATTAGAATTCGTGAATGATGGCTTTGTACACCTAAACTATTTCCATGGTCCAATGACAAGAGAATTACTTGTTGGATTAGAATTTGTAAGATGAACAACAATATAGATGTTTCCACTATAGTTATGAAAAATCAATTGAGGAGGTTGTTCTTAGTTCATTGTTATTGTTAGTTTTCACTATAGAAGAAAGAGAGATGAGCCATGGCCATAACATGGTGTGGTGTCAACTAAAGCAAATGCTTAACTTTTGGTTGGAGTTACACTAATAAAACACTATTGATGATACTGTGTGGTCCACCCATGGTGCAAACTTCATTGCAAGAAGGCATTAGAGGGTTTGATTCATGATGGGATGTGGCATGTTTAACACTAGTGTTAATGATGGCTTGATATTTCCCTATGCCCGAAAGCATGTTTGTATAAATTGACCCCATTACCATCACAATAGTTAGCTATTAGCAATGTAGGCATACCGAATAGATATTGGATCAAATAGGGTAAGGAATTCATAAACATTACGTCAAATACAATGCAAGGATAAAGATGATGCTTTCAAATGTCGAAAAAGTGAACTCACATTAATGAGTTTCAGGGTTACATTTATGGCACTATAGGCTTCATGCTTAGCATATATGAGTAGCTCATGGAATGCAGATAGACAGTTAAGACACAGAGAAACATGCATTTTTTTTTCATCCATCGATACCCTAGAGCTGGAATAATGTTTCATGTGGCATGGATAAATGCATAATGTGAGGACCTTGTAAATCCAATTAGGATAGTAGCGACTGAGAGATGAGACCTGGTAACGTGTACTAGTGGCATCAAAGCAAACATGTGGCCAGGAAATGCAAACAAAGAGTTTGATGGAATGCTTCAATGAGATAATTATGTCGAGAGGTGCTCTCCAACCTAGTATGGAAGAGATGTTGTCCTCCGTTGTCATGTTCGATTAGGTTATGTAAACACACACACACACACACACACACACACACACATATATATAGTATGCCCCTTCCACATGGGCACAAGTTAATCTAGGGATTTCATGGGGTTTTGAAGACGAAACCTCCTGGAACATAATGTATCACCAATTGAGCTATCCCTGGGGTATTTTGGCTAGGTCAAAGTACACAAAAATAAAAATAAAAATAAAAATAAAAATAATTATAATTATAATTTTGAATTGAAACACTTTGACTTGGTCAGATTACATAAATACAAAATAAATAATTATAATAAATAAATAAAACAACCTAAACTCATCTTAACTCCTGATCTACTAAGTTCATAGAGGGATCAAATATCCTTTCACACTAAAAGAGGTTTGCACCACAATATATTTCACTGGGTTAAGAGAGGTCATAAGGTTTAACCAATCATTGTTGAGAATGAGAGGATGGATAGTAAGGATATAAAATATATGTGTGTGTTATCATGGGGTTGAATTTTTTTTAATTGCATGTAAATGGGCATGCATACACCTATAAAATAATGCCTAAAAGTTGGAGTTAACCTAGGTAATAATGGGACATGCCAAATTACTAAAGACCGTCTCTATAAACCTTTAGGTGGGTAACTTGGCTAGTTTGTCTAGTTTTGGTCCGTCTCTATAAACCTTTAGGTGGGTAACTTGGCTAGTTTGTCTAGTTTTGGTCAACTGAAACCAGGTCAATTTTAAAAAGAGATTGTTGGGTAAAATGGGTTAAGTAAAGGAAGTAACATTATTATGTTAACAATTGTGGTTTCCAGCACTTGGTATTGGAGGCTTGTGGTATTGTGCCCATAGTATTATAGGCTTATGGTATTGTGCCCATGGTATTGGAGGCTTGTAGTATTTTGCCCATAGTATTAGAGGCTTATGGTATTCTGCCCATGGTATTGGAGGCTTGTGGTATTGTGCCCATAGTATTAGAGGCTTATGGTATTGTGCCCATGGTATTATGTATGATTAAGTCTTTAAAATGCTTTAAATTTTCAATTTAATGAGCTAAAGTTGAGTGATGAAAACTCACTTGGCAATGGTCAAAGATGTTCATTGGCTGTATTCAGCATAATAAAAGTTTATTATTTGCTAGTTTTTGTTAAATCATAGTTTATGTGTATTTGTCCAAGTAAATCATAGTTTATGTGTATTGGTAAATAATTATCAATATATCTGTTTATATTGTTCTGAAGAGTGCTTTAGTATGATTAATGCTTTTGTTTCCGTTTAATTGTTCCTAGCTGAAATCAAAACGACTACCTTCCTCTGTTTCTATTCATGTCCTTATGAAGCTCCTCCCATTTCAAATCAATACTGATGTATTCATCTGTTTCTGTTTTCTTGTCATTATATGGCAGATCTGAAACCCCAAGGTGACATGCACCTCTTGTTCCCTATGGTCCAACGAAGCTCCTCTCATTTGAAATCTGAACTTTTTTATTCCTTTTTATTTATATTTATATTTTTTGTTTTCTTGTCCCACTATGATACATCTAAAACCTAAAGGAAAGAAGCTTCTCTGGTCCAAACGAAGGTCCTGTGTCGTTGCTCCACACTTCAGACACGATGCCATTTTCCATTCTCGCACTTCTATATGTTATTGGGTTTAGTTTCTGGAATCTCAACAAGGCACTGCTGGGCATGTAGTAGATGCTTCACAACACCACTCATCATTTTTAATTGCTTCCACTAAATCAGGAGTGATGGGTAGTGGAGAGCTGGTGTGGTGAAGCAGCTTCTACCTACCCAACAGTACCCTGTTGAGTTTACTGAACCTAAGTCTAATAACATATTTCACCAGTTTGATATAGGCAAAATTGTGAAAATGGAAAATGATATCTATTGTTGCCATCTATGGTAAAAAACCTCTTTATCTTAAGTCACTTCAATGTCTGCAAAATGTACAGGCAGACAAACTATTCTCCACTTTTCGAAAGATCTGTCTTGCACATTTACGGAAAGCAAAATGTACAGGCAGACAGATTAATGGAAGAAGGGTGTTGCGCGTCTCGAATCACATCCTCTTTCAGGGTTTTTCTTTTGGTACACTTCTGCCTCATAGATATTGAGGGGATCCCCTGTTTTTGGTCGCTAACTAGTAGGCCTTGCTGAGTATTGACTTCATCTGTTTGTATGCACTGTGTTGCCTCAGGTTTTTCGTTATTTTTGTTTGTGTATTAATCGCTGGCAGCACTCACATTTAGGCTTCTCTCAGAAATGCAGAATGAGTTTTTGCTATCCTATGGTTGTCTTGCAGGAGTACTATCATGTGTAAAATTTTCATCTCATTAATGGAAAATCCGTTTTTTTGTCCAGGTCAAAAAAGAAAAAGTTGTAATGTTACATGTGAAGTATTAAAATAATTAGTTATGAGAGACTTGGAATAATTTATTTATTTTGAATGATTGTTTCATTTGTAACTAACCAGATTTCCTATATCACTATGGATTTCCTGTATAGTTTCTATCTTTCATAAGTGAACTCCATATGACTCCAAGGTCTATACCCCTGATTCATTTTCTCTTTCAATATTCTCCACAGTATTTATTGTACTTTACTGCATTGTCTAATATCAGTATCTTTTTTATCTTTCAATGTTTTCCAGTCTTTAATGTAGGGTTTGAACTTTGATTGAATGGCTACTGAAAACTTCTCTTTTTTTATGTTGTAGAAGGAAGAGTTGCAAGCGAAATTGGGGAAGAAAAGGCGAACAGAAGGATCTATTGGGGTTGTTGCTTATAGCATTATAATATAAGTTTTCTTTCTTTACTTTTGTGGCCTTAGAATACTGTGGAACATCAAACTATTTTGGAATGCTTCGGCATATGTTATATGTAATTTTTTATCAATTTAATAAAAAAAATATTATTTTTTTTCAGAAAAAAATGATTAAATTTATTTTATGTTAAATATATAATTCAGGTAATAGATTTAGGGAAAAAAATATTATTTTCAGTTTGTAGATAGAAAATTATTTTTAGATTTTAAAATTTAATTTAAATCGTCACTCTAAATTATATTACTAAATTTTGATTTTTTTCGTAAGTTGAGTAAGATTATTTTTCATTCATTCAAATTTAAAGGCAAATTATAGAGGACTTTCGGTGACCCCAACCTATCTTGTGGGAAACTAATGGTGCCATAGGCCATATGCCTGCAACTTAACAAATAAACATACAAATAAAAGTGAAAATCAAATGCCCATCATTTTCTTTCAGCAATTAATTAATAAACAAAATATTTAAAGAGAATTTGGCCTCATGCTTGGCCTCTCTTCACACTCACACACTCTTCTACATCTTCCGTGCCTACATGCCTCAAGAGATCACCTATTTATACAAATGGATTAGAAACAAATGAGGTTCTTGATCCTAAGCTAACTCCAAAAACATCTCTCATTCAATCCCATATCCCTAGATAAGAGCTAACTATCAATAATCCTCTCAATCCTTCCTCAATCCTCTGGAATCTTCTCCTATTTACAATAATTCGAATTTTCTCCTAAATACATAGGAAAATACATTAATTAATTAAATCCTAACTGAAAAACTAACTCATTTAGTAAATGACTAACCCAGGGCAGATGCTCCTGCATCAGATTCCCAAGGTAAAAAGAAAAAAAACATGGTCTCCTGGCCATCAGTCTTCATAAAATGTTAAACATCCTCATAAAATGTTAAACATCCTCCCGGATCCCAAACTTTCATTTCCAATAAATTAGTTGTTTTGGCATGTTGTCGATGTTCTTTGTTTCCAGGCTTCTAATGTAGTTGTCCTTTCTCCTTGCTGGTGTATGCTTCTTTCCTTTGTGCTATATGTTTTTTCTCCATGAATTCACTAGGATATTACACATCTATCATTCTTTGATTCTTCTCTTGGAAGTCGTCTTCATTGCTGCCACTTTGCTACTGCATTTTCTTCACAACTGTTCTTTAGATTGTTCAACCAAACCTCTAAAAAATCTATTTTTGCAGCAATATCCTCCATATTTATGCCTTTGTAGACTTGCATAGGTTCCTCCAATGGCTCTTGAGCTTCCTTAATTTGCATATTACTTTCGGTTTCTTGCAATTCTCCACTACCTGCGAGCTCAAAAAAAGTATTAGTTTCAAAATCATGAGACTTGGAGGTCTCGCTTATGGCTTCCTACATCCCTTCCTTATGTAGCACACAATACTTCAAGCTATCCACTGACTCTTCTTCATCCATATCCATATGTATGACATCATCGTCACCCAACAATCATCCTTTTTTGAGTGCACACATATATCTTTGTCTGGAAGTTTAGTTTGCGCTTCAATCTTCATTCCATCAATTGTTTAACTAGCCATTTAACTGTTCTTTTTATTATCCATCCGTGTCTTTGTGTTTGTAGTATCTCTAGCAACACATCCAATAGTGTCTTTTATTCAACAATTTCTCTCTCTTCATTATTAATGCCAACCGTTATGGCATAATTGTTGTGTCCTTTCTCTCGATCCTGCATCTTCATTATCTGTTGTGAACTTCACCTTGTTCACTGTAACTTGCAACCAAGTTGTTTCCTCCAAACTTGGCGAATGGTTCTCTTCACTTGAGCATTACTTCCGGAGCACTCCTTGCTCCTCTTTGTTGCAAACAACCACTGCAATATTTCTTGTCTTTACAATGACCAAACTCTTGTGTGTCGGGCTTCACCGATCATGCACCCAATTACATTCTCGAACTCAAACCTTTGACTTGATTTAGGACTCATTAACTCTAGACTTGACATCAAATTTTTATTAATGGACCTTGGTGTACTTTGACTCTAACTTTGATTCATTTTTTACTTGACTCAAGATCACAACTTAGACTTCTTGATTACAACTCTTTTTGTGGCATCATGTCAACAATCCCTTATGATATCACCCTTTATAAAAGTGCTTAAAACAAAGAACATAACTCCTTTACAAAGTCCCATATAAAGCCTCTCTCCCATAACTCTCCTACTTGGAACACATAATTGAAAAGGTAAACTTACACTATGAAGCTATGCATTCTCAAACCCACACATGGTGTTATGAAACCATATATCACCCACTCAAAATAGTCTACAACAATTCACCATTTGTCCTCCACCATGTTTTACAACATCAATTTACTTTCACCTTTACCTTTACTATTTACTTTTGCCTCAAATTTTTGCTTCAATTTAAACTCACAAACTCACTTTTAAATTCATCTTTACATGGAAACATTTTTAATTCTAAGAACTTCTCACCATAAAAACTTGACATGATTTTCTTGAATTAACCCAATAACTTTTATGTATTTAGCCTGGACTTTCTCTTTATAACTTTACTTCATAATTGTTTTACTTTTGACATCACTTTGTAGGAGAACTTTGTTGATGTTAAAAGCGTTATGGTAAAATAAGAGTGGCACATTTTTTTTCCCTACCAAAAAGATAAATAGAGAAGCCTTAAAATCCAAGTGAACTTTAAGTTGTCAAAACTTATTCCAAAGTGTGACTTCCATGTGAAGTGTGATTCTTTTTTTTTCAAAATAGATGCTTGTCCATGTGAATAGCATAAAAGAAAGGAGTTGTCTACCAAGTCCGTGAAATAGCTCGGACGAAAGAAAATTGCCGGAATATGGTCAACTAAAATTCAAAAAATCAGGTACTTGGAGTGTTTGGAATCCATTTTTGATAGTGGAAATGGATTCAGCACTATAAAAAACCCTTAGGGCACTCAAAATACTAAAGTTTAACAACTGTAAACAAGATTCTGGGCAAATCTTTGCCATATTTTCTGAAAATAATTGTCAGATTCTGGGCGAAAACGCGGCCATTTTAGACTGCGTATAAAAGAAATATACCTCCTGTAATTATTAAGCATTGCACATTTATCAAAGTTCATTCAACCCCGATTTACTCACCGGTAGAGGTATTCAAAAAAATTAGATCTCTTAGTGGACTTCTACCATGGCCAATAGTTCACACTGCCCACCATTCATGTTTTCCATTCAACCCTTTTTAAGGAAATGCGTTTTGGACAACTTATTAGAGGATAAAAATATGATGAGTTCATTTTGTTTTCCTTGAGACAAAATTTCACATCCCATTGGTTACAAGCATTACACATTATCTAATAAATCAACTCAATCGTACCACGCTCAGCCTCCTGAATGAATCGTCCATTTAGTAAGACTGCTAAAATGAGCTACGTGGGTCCTCACACAGGTCACCAAACAACTTTACCCAGGTTTGGTGCTCCAACATTACACAGCTCAGCTCCAGCTCCAGGCTTAGGATGGGCTCAACGACTTTCTAAGTCTTCACATCAAATCGAATTTCAACAAGTAGTAGAGAAATAATATACAAATTGATTTTCAATAGGCAGTAGAGAAATAATATATAAATCCCAACCTGCAACGTCAACCTCAAACAAATTCATGCAGCTTGTCCAGTCAACATTCTCTGCGCTTTCACGCAACTGCAAGCCTTAACGCAATGGTTTTTTGATCTTCATCATCAACAAGAAATTTCTGCTCTGATACCAAATGATGGCGCCACAGGCCATATGCCTGCAACTTACAAATAAACATACATATAAAACTGAAAATCAAATGCACATCAATCTCTTTCAACAATTAATTAATAAAAAAAATATTTATAGATCATTTTTCCTCATGCTTGGCCTCTCCTCACACTCACACACTCTTCTACATCTACCCTGCTTACATGCCTCAAAAGATCACCTATTTATACAAAACCAAAGAAGGTTCTATATCTTAAGCTAACTCCCAAAATATCTCTCCTAATCCCTATCATCTCTCATTCAATCCCCTATCCCTAGATAAGAGCTAACTATCGATAATCCTCTCAATCCTTCCTCAATCCTCTCGAATCTTCTCCTATTTACAATAATTCCAATTCTCTCCTAAAAACCATAGGAAAATACATTAATTAATTAAATCATAATTTACAAACTAACTCATTTAGTAAATGACTAACCTAGGGTAGATTCTCCTACATCAGAAACTAGGTATGTTGGCCATCAATACACATTATAGGCTAGCCAAAATCTATAAGTTTTATGTTTGTCTTTCAAGGCTCTGTAAGCCTACAAATATACCCAACAATTTCTCCCTATATATCTACAAAATTCTATAGTACTCGACATATACAAATGAACAAAAACTATCAAAATTCCAAAACAAGCATAAAGACATAATCTAATCAGAAGACTCCACTGGAGCACAGTCATGAGCACTCAACCCCGGTAGTTTAGAATGGGGGAGGTACAGGACATGCCCCTCAATTCAACCAAGGTGTTTGTTTTGATGTTGAATCTGAACCTGAATCAACTACAACTCTGTTTGAATTTCCTGCAATCTCGGGTCGGGTTCCCTGAACTGTCCCAGAGGAGACATTATAGCTCGGGCCACCAGGCTCTTCATTATCTAATACAGGTGCACCCTGTGCTTGTACTGATTCATGTATCCCCAAGTGTTGCCCAGATCTAGGACAAGATCATGCCAGTCCTCCACCTTGACCTCCATGGCTGCACGATGGTTCAAGTCTCTCCCAAATTTTAATCAGTTGCTTAACCTCCGTAGGTGTTCCAGAATCATATGCATGCTTTTCTCCATGTATTCACCACACATCAGTAAGTTGACCACTATTTCTTAGATTTTTTCTTGAGGCCTTGGAGTTTGCCTTTGTTTTCCTGTATCTGTTGCCACTACTCTGGCCGCATGCCCCCGTCATTTTAGTTCCCCAAACCATATTGACCCAAGCACCATCCCTCAACATAAATATGAGTTGGTCTTGAGCCCCCGCCGAAAGCCCGAGCCCAACAATATTTCGATAGTCCCCCGAAGCGTTGCTGCAACCAACACCTGTTGTAATGTCCAGGGTATATTTATGCCACCAAACATAGCAACCTTTATTGGGCATAATAGAACAATGAAGAGTCAGTTTACACCACCAAAACATAACCCATTTCATATTAGTGGAGCCACTCCACTTTTCCGCAGATTTGAGAGTCACCCTTTGGGAATGATTTGAACCCTTGGGATGTCAACAACAGAGGATGGAATTTGGTATTTTCTCGTCCATATGTGCTTCCAAAGATCTGCCCCCCCTTGAATCCATCTCCACCACAACTTCATTCCCATGACCTGATTGAGGATGAAGGGATCCCTAAGTCCCAACCCTCCAAAAAGTTTAGGTTTGGTTATAGTATCCCAGACCACCATTGCCCATTTTTTTGGCTTCTTGAGCTCCCCTCCATAGGAATTTTCTGAAAGTGTCCACCATGTTAGAATAAGAAATTTTCGGATCCACGAGGCTTGGTAAATGGTAGATCAGTATCGATTGAATAACATACTTAAGAGGCATCCTGAGGTATTTCAAGGGAAAATATCCAATAGTAAACCCCAGAGTTCCAGGTAGAAAGGCTTGGGAAGGGGAAAGGGTGTTGAAGAAGAAGATGTTATATTTCTCATTGTTTGTCACAGTGCCACAGGCTTGCATAAATTCATGAAGAATTATTTTTATGAATTTGGATTTTCAGAGAGAGACTTGGAAGAACAACATAATATCATCCAAAAATTACTGGTGGATGAGAGGGAGATCATTTCCCCATAAAAGAAGCCCAATGATGGCACACGAGTTCATAACAGCCTTAATGTACCTACCTAGCCCCTCCGCTGCCAAGTTGAATAGAAAAGGGGAAATAGGATCACCCTGGTGGATGCCCCGAAAGGGGTTAAAAGACCTCGAAGGGGATCAATTAAGGAGGATGGATATCATCGGGTGTGAGATCATAGAAGATATTCAATCGATCCATCTAAAATCGAAGCCAAAGGATTTCAAAAATATCCAGGAGGAAGGGCCAGTTGAGACGGTCATAGGCTTTAGAAAGATCTAGTTTTATCAGCATACCTTTCACTTTCATATGTTTGAGGGAGTGGACATCTTCTTGAGTGGTAATGATTCCATGAAGGATTTGGCGTCCTTGAATGATACCTATTTTCTCAGAGGATATTAGATTAGGAAGCAAGGTGTAAGTATCTTAACCATCACAATAGAGATAATCTTATATATGACATTACATAGAGAAATAGGTCTGAAGCCTTGGGGGTCTTCAGAATTCGTCGATTTAGGAATGAGAGAAATAAAAGATGAGTTTAGAGATTGATTTACCTTTCGAGATCTACGTGAATCCTCCACCACTTCAAGAATGTCCTACCCCATGAAGTTCCAAGATGCTTGGAAGAATTATATCATGAATCCATCTAGGCTTGGCACTTTGTTTTTGGCAAGATCCTTGACAATTTCTTCTACTTCCTCCAAGGAAACATTGCACATCAAGGCCATGTTTTGATCTCTACTCACCAAACGTGGAATATGCCCAATTATTCTCTGAATAGCCTCTATTCTATCTTGGTTTGGCTATGAGAGAAGGTCCTATAAATTATCTACCAAGAGGGTTTCCATCTCATCATTGTTGACCAATCTATTACCAGTGCAATATTTTAGAGAAAATCACTGGTTATGTTGGCGATGTTGAATAATGGCCTTGTGGAAGAATTTCATGTTCCTTTCCCCTTCGCAAAGACACTGAACCCAATATTTTTGTTTTGATAGGATTTCCTTATGCTTCATCCTTTCTTAAAGATACGTGAGAAGCCTTCCTTCTTCAGTTGTCAGATTCTTCGAGCGACCTTCCATGATCATTCTTTTTTGGATAGATTGCATTTTCGTTTGAAGATTAATTTGTTCTTTAATTATGTGGCCAAACTCTAGCTGATTCCATTTTTTTGATTTGATTCTTGAGCTCCTTAAGCCGGAGCTAGAAAGTATGCATGTAGTTCCTATCTCGTTCCTCGTTGTTCATCCACCGATTTTCTACTTTACCCAGAAAATTCGAGTTGCAGAGCTAGAATGATTCGAACCAAAATGGACGATTCCTAGGCGCTAGCTTCAAATCCATTTCCAAATGAATCGGCCAATGGTGGTTTGATCCCATGCATGGGATGATTGCCACTTCAAAGAAAATATCTCTTGATATGAGTCCCTCCAACACCAGAAATATGTCTAATCGGCTTGCAGCTTGGTTATGACCCCCTCTCCTGTTGTTCCACGTATATATTCTGTTCTGGGTGGGAATGTCAACTAATTGAATATCTTTGATGAGATCACCGAATTATTCCATATTTGTAGCTTGTCTCCTATTGCCTCCTTTTTCCTCCTCCAGTAACATGATGAGGTTAAAGTCACATTCAAATAGCCACAACTCTTGTTGAAAGAGATGCTCGAGACTTCCAATCTTCTGCAAGAAGGAATATTTCTCTCCTGGAATGTTGGGGCCATAGACAACATATATGATAGCCCAGTACCTTGTACCCATATGCCATAATATCCCTAATATGATTCAGGGCATACTCATCCATTGGTAAAATATTATTTCTGATGGGTTCCAGAGGATAGAAACCCCTCCGAAACTTCCACATGCATCCAAGGCCATCACTTCATACGTCGGCTTCATCTTACTAGTTATCTCTTTCAGTCTCACCTCCGAGACCTTGTTTTCCTGTATCAAAATTATATTGGGTTTTTCTTGCTTCAATCTTTCCCTTAAGTATCATTGTTTTCCTCTATTGTTGAGGCCCATTCTATTATAGGAGAGCACAATCATTTATAATACTTATTAAGTTGGTGGAAGACTATTGATATCAGTACCACCCTTCCCAAATTCACTAGCATTTCCCCCACAATTTGTATAGATTCATGTAGATTTTTCTGCCCTCTTTTCTTCCCTCCTTTACCAGGTCCACCGGGGTATGTTGCACTGTCCGAATGGAAGCCCAACGGATATGGTGGATCTGGGGGTTTCTGACTCTGCTTGGCCTGGTATTGCTGAAAGGTCTCCTGATATAGCCTTTTTTGGCCCTTGAGGATAAATATCTCATTCAAATTTTTCCATTTATTCAGTAGTATTTTCAGAACCCGTTCTTTCGTGCTTAAGTATTCCTTTGCATCGTCGATCTTGATATTGTTTTGGCTTTCATTTGTCTCCATTCCCTCTTTTTCTGATAGCTCCTCTTGTGCCCTCCACTTGGGCGTGGGAATTGTTTTTGACAAAACCTTAGCCAATGGATCTACTTGTTTCCCTCTGTTTTCCTTATTTGGGGTTTCCCCTTGCTCCTGAAAAAAATTAAATCTATTATTGGGATTAATATTCCATTTCTCTTGTTGCCGAACATTGGCCTAGGGTTTATTTTTTGCCAACTTTTTCTTGTAGGAGACTTCTTGGAACACTTCTTCATCCACCCGCGACTGGCCTCCTGCTGCTAACAGATGAGGTTCACTCATTTCCAATTGATTAAGAGGGAAGGATTTATTCAAATTTCCATACTCATGGCAGTGTCTATAATGAAATGGGATATGCTCGTAATCCAAAGGTTGTTGCCATACTACATCTTGGTACTCCAGCTCCCAAAATTCAGGTAATGGCTCAACTATATTCATATAGACACATATGGGAGCAAAGGATGTGTATCTTCCCCGAAGAGTAGCATCGGAAACCTTTACGAACCTACCTATGGAGTTTCCAATACCCTCTAGTATCTCAGGGTCCCAGAAATAGTCAGGTAAGGTGAAGAGCCTTACCCATATAGGAGAGCCAGTGTGGTGAAGCAACTTCTACTTACCCAGCAGTACCATGTTGAGTTTACTAAACCTAAATCTAATAACGTATTCCACCAGTTTGATATACGTAAGAGGAAAAATGGGGAGAATGGAAAATGATATCTATAATTGCCATCAACCTTACAGGTTAAAAAACTCTTTATCTTAACTCACTTTAGTGTCTGAAATGTGAAAGTTGTAATCTAGGATATGGTGATATATGTTATCACGCTGTTTATTTATTTTTGTGGTTATGATGAATGTTCAATATTGACCATGAAATTTGAAAAGAGGCTCACAGTGTGGCTTAATAGATGGTTTACTTCAGATTAGTGTTGGTCAAGTGTGTACTTTAGTGCATAGCCACATTTTGGTTGCATATAATTTGTCTTCCAGCTGAAGTTATTTGTAGGATTAAGGTGATTATGGCTGATTTCCTTTGGGGAAGTTGGGGATAAGAGGAAGATTCATCTAGTGAACTTTGGGGATTTAACTAGATAGGTATGAAAGGGTCGGTGGGGTAATTAGATCTGGAAATTTTTAATAGGGTGGCCTCTAAATAAGGTTTATGACACCGAATTATTAAGAGTAATTATTTGAAGCAACATTCAATGATTTCTTGGATCAGAGTTGATGCACCTCTTAATAAGGAGGTGTAACTGTGCTGATGAAAGTCACCCCATGGCTAGTGAGTAATCTAAGGTGGAATGTGGGTAATGGTGAGTTAGTAGAGATAGGCTTCGATGTCATCATTGGTATGCCAAGGTATTTATAGTTATCCCTTCCTCTGATAAGTTTTTTACACTGCACATGTATTATGTACATCAAGGATGCCATGGTGGATAAGGTTCCTGAGGGCTAGCGAAACCAATGGAAATAGGCAAAGACCATTGGAATCTATGGGGACCTCATAGTTGAATGGGTAGGATATATTTTTAGTGTACAAATAGCGGGCATTTGTTGTCCTAAGGAGGAGGATCTGTTGACGTGGAATCGCCATATGGGGAGGCCTACTGTCAAAGATATATATGCTATTTGAATCAGGGGCAGTTTTGCAACCCTTTATTTGTGTGGTTTTAAGCTGTGTGGAAGTGGGACATACCACTTACATTGACATACCACTGGTGGAGGGAGGTTATGTGGAACCTGGGAGATGCCCATTATGCAAGGTATCTGTGGAGGATATGAGTCATATATTTCTTTGATGTTATTCATTGTTCCTTTGTAGTACAGTATGGGAGGAGGTTCTTTTGTCCTTGCAAATTTTCTTTGGGTAGGAGCGATCCACGGTGGAAAACTGCTTGTCGGTATGGTTTAGGGAGCATAAGGAATATAGAGCTCTCCCTCTCTATATATTCTGGGGGATCTGGAGGGCTCAAAAAACCTTGATTTTTGAGCAATAGTTCCTGGTGTGAGGGAGATTAGTATTAGGATCACTCCCTTCTTCCTTAAGAAAGGTCCAGTGACCTATAACCAATCCACGGTTGCAGGGAAGTGCAGAATAATTTCCCAGTGAGATTCTTTGATGGGGCTCCATCAGAGGGGACATGTGGAAGTGGGATGCTGATATGTTTGAGCCAAGATGAATACCATTGTTTCAAATGGTGTAGTTGTTAGGGCACAAATACTAGGTTAGGGTTGAGTTGTTGGCACTGTGGGGCATCTTCTATTGTGCCACTTAGTTGGGGATAAAATAGATTGAGATATTTGGTGATTCCAAAGTCATCATTGATTGAGATAATTAGCGATCAAATCTACATGCTCTAGCCCTATCTCAAAGGTTGATTAGAATAGGTTCTCTGTTCCAGCCTTGTCTCACTGGTTGATTAGAACAAGGTCACTGTTCCAGCCCTGTCTCACTGGTTGATTAGAACAAGGTCACTGTTTTTCTCACTGGTTGATTAGAACAGGGTCACTGCTTGTCAAGGGATGTATAAATGAGTTTTTGCTATCACATGGTTGTCTTCGAAAAGTACTATGATATGTGTAATTTTTCATCTCATTAATGGAAAATTTGTTTTTTCTCCCTGGAAAAAAAGAAAAATTTGTAATGTTACATGTGAAGTATTAAAATAATTAGTTATTAGAGACTTGGAATAATTAGTATTAAAATAATTATTTAGTTATTAGGTTCCCGGAAACTTGATGCAAGAGTACTCTATTAGTGGTTGTGAGCGTAACCTACATTCAGCATATACAACAGACTCAGATTGGTCATAGCGTTCACCTCGCTCTTTGGCCAATGAAAAAATGGCATAACATATGACTCCAAGGTCTATATCCCTGATTCTTTTTCTCTTTCAATTTTTCCACAGTCTTTATTGTACTTTGCTGCATGTTTAATATCAGTATCTTTTTTCTCTTTCAATGTTTTCCATAGTTCTTAATGTAGGGTTTGAACTTTGATTGAATGGCTACTAAAAACTTCTCTTTTTCATGTTGTAGAAGGAAGAGTTGCAAGAAAATTGGTGAAGAAAGGGTGAACAGAAGGAAAAGGATGCATAGTAGAGCTACTGATGATGGAATAGTAGAGGTGTAGAATCCTTAGTCGATTCTTCAGTCAATTCGACGACATTTCTGGTGATCAAAGTTAAGGCTCCCTATTCTGCCTTCAACTAGTACCTCTTTGATATTTTTGAGTAGAAACACGACTATTCTGCCACCAACTACTACCGTTTTCATTTTTTTTCTTGAATATATTTTTTCATGGTAGAATTTGTTTAATATTTAGTTAGAAATTATTTTCATTGCTTGATCAAATTTTAATGATGTGATTAATCAGAAAGACATTCATCTACATTATGGATCACAAAAGTATTAGATCTAACATGCTTGACCATTTATTAATTAAATTTATTTTGTGCGTGAAAATATATTAGGGTTGTCGCTTATAATATAAGTTTTCTTTCTTTAATTTTTTGGCCTTAGAATACTATGGAACATCAAACTATTTTGGAATTAGATTTTAAAATTTAATTTAAATCATCACTCAAAATTATATTACCAGTTTTTGTTTTTTTTAGTAGGACCTTTTTCTTTCATTCAAATTTAAAAACAAATTATAGTAATATAGAGGATTTTTAGTGACCGCAACTTGTCCTGTTGTAAACTAGGTATGTTGGCCACCGATACGCATTATAGGCTAGCCAAAATCTAAAAGTTTTATGTTTGTATTTCAAGACTCTGTAAGCCTGCAAATATAGCCAAAAATTTCTCCCTATATATCTACATAATTCTATAGTACTTGACATATAAAACTAAAAAAAAAACTACCAAAATTCCAAAACAATTAAGCATAAAGACATCATCTAATCAGAAGACTCCACTAGAGCAAGGTCATGAGCACTCGACCCCATTAGTTCAGATTGGGGGAGGTATTGGATGTGCCCCTCAATTCAACCAAGGTGTTTGTTTTGATGTTGAATCTGAACCTGAATCAACTGCAACTCTATTTGAATTTCCTACAATCTCGGGCCTATTTCCCTAGCCTATCCCAGAGGGGACATTATAACTCGGGACACTAGGCTCTTCATTATCCAAACAGGTGCACCGTGTGCTTGTATTGAGTCATGTGTCCCTAAGTGTTACTCGATCCAAGACAAGATCTTTCTAGTATTCCACCTCGACCTCTGCGACTGCATGATAGTTCAGGTCTGTCTCTTGAATTTTAATCAGCTACTTAATCTCTGCAGGCATGCTAGAATCATATGCATGAATTTCCTCCTATAGTCACCGCACATCAGTACGTCGACCACTCTTTCTCGGATTGCTGCCCAAGGCCTTGGAGTTTGCCTTCGTGTTCCTATATCTATTTCCACTACCCTGGCCACCTACCCTCGTCGTTTTAGTTCCCTGAATCATATTGACACGAGCATTGTCCCTTGGTGTAAATCTGAGCTGGTCCTAAGCCCCCACCACCAGCCTGAACCAAGAAATATTCCCACAGTCCCTCGAAGCGTTGTTGCAACCAACACTTGTTGTAATGTTTGGGGTCTGTTTACGCCACCAAACAGAACAACATGTAGCGGGCAAAAAAAAATGATCAGGAGTTGGTTTATGCCACCAAAACACAACCCATTGCATATTAGTAGAGCTGCACCACTGTTTTGTAGATTTGAGAGTCACCCTGTGACCTAGAAGGCTATCGAGGCCTGCACTACTCCCACAAATATTAATTTAAACTTTTTCATCTCTGAGATAATCCTCGACAGATTACGGCTTCACACAAATCATACCCATAGAGTACATAGGCACCTTTAACAGGCTCTTTCCCCAATAATCACGACATTAAACCCACCATTTACGATCACTTCACCTACAAACAGGCTGTCAAGAGTCAGAACCTCCCCGACCCCAAAAAATAGAGAAAATATTTCTTATGCCCCGACACCCACTTTTAAAGAAAAACATTCCCATTCAGGAGAGAATAATGCCAAACTTGACCGAAACATGGATAGAAACATCCAAATTTAAATACATGACTACATGCCTTGAACCTTCACACAGACACATTTTGTTCCAATTCGGACCAGTCCAACGCACAACCCATACAAGTTCATGACTGTAACCTACAATCAGCAGACCCAAAGGGGAGGTAGGAGGAAAAACATACCCAGACTCACATTCCATAGGGTTTTGATGTAGACTTAGAAGAAACTAGCAACACCTCCACCATGAATGTCCCACCGTTGAGCACCAACACCACTGAATTACTTGAATTATCCACACCGAAAAATTTCCAGAGGAGGAAATGGACATCACCTCCAGAGCTTGCCACCATATCAAACTCCTCCCGTGTGTGGCCACTCTAACATAACCCTGCGTGTCCTTCTCATTCTATTGCTTGTATCCTTGCTTGGCTGGAGTGACGGTTGGCCGCCTCCTAGCCTTAACTCCGAACATCCCTCCCATCACCCAAATCACAAAGTTAATTATTATACCCTCTCTCACCCCGATCGGGAGGGGGGGGGGGGCTTGGATACCTTCCACCTATATATTCTAGACCTATTGGAGGTCTTGATCCAAAATAGGTCGGAGAGAATCCAAATCCTCTCTATGTTGGATATTCCTCCATTGGGAGTCTATGGACTCACCTTGGTGGTGGAAACCCTAATTGGCCAAGAAATCAGTTGCTTTACTTCCCGATCGTAAAACATGAGATAGGATGATGTAATTGAAGAAAGGAAAGATTTCACTGATCTCCTGGATAATACTAGTTTTCCTCCAACTCTCACTGATATTTTACCACTTGGTTCCTTCATTTAGCTTCTTGGTGATTTCAATGACCATTATGGAGTCTCCCTCAATTTCCAATTTTTTAATTCCTTCTCTTCGAACTATGCGGATACCATGCTTAATCACGTTAGCTTCATTGTTCGTCGCATGTCCGCAGTCTGTAAAATAAATGTGGAGAACCTAACTTTGGGAATCTATAAACAGTTCCCCAAACATTGCATCACCCAAATTCCCTTTGGATGCACCATCAAAGTTCATCTTGAGGAATTTTTCTTGAGGAGCTGAAATATGGATGGTGAAGAAGAAGGAGGGGGTAGAGGCTTCCACGATTCCAGAGTCAACATTTAGGGGGATAGATTTAGGACAGCCAGAATCCCGACTTTCTATGGCATAACTTTCCAATCATTAGTGTGCCACCTTTCAGCAAAAATGGTTTCTCTTACGTTTTGGATTATTCCTTTCCATATATCCTCTTGCAAGATACTTTTGTCTTTGAATACTCATATGTATCCCTCCTTCTAGATCACCTACAAAATAAATCCTAGGGTTGTGTTCCACACCTTGTTTAGAACTAGGCTGGAGAAAATACCTATCAGCCACACTTCTATGGACATTGTGATGTTGGATGCATCCTTGTCCAATATTCTAAAAAGTTTCCCTGTGTTTCTCCACATTTTCTCCACAAACAGACATGAGTTGAGGAGGTGTTCCATGTCTTCTGCATTCTCATCATACAACTAGCACTTTTCAGGGCCATTAATTCCCTTTTTTTGGAGTTGGTACCATGTTAAGATACGTTTTCGGCTCACGAACCATAAGAAGTATGCGAATTTTGGCCACAATTTTCCAGTAGATATTTTCCTCTAGATCAGGTTCCCCTGTTCTTGGTGTCCATCTATGGTTAGCCTATAAGCCTCCTTTATCGAGAACATTCCCCTCTGTGTATAACCCCACCTTAAAAAATTTGGCCCCTCTATAGTAGCAATCTTTCTCTAGGATAGCTATTTTTTGAATTCTTCCCATTGGATTGATGTTGCGGGGGGGGCGTTGGTAGTCCTGTATGTCCTTCCATTGGTGCCATGATGTATGATGCTCTCCCTTCTAGAACTGCGCCAATGTCATGCATTGATGGGTTTTGGTAAATAGAAAGATATCATATAGATATTTCCGACTAAATAATTTGGGGTGTTTCTTCTAGGAGTCTTGCCAAAAAAGCACCCTTTTTCCATCCCTAATTTCCAAAAAGTATGAGACCGAATAAGGACTTTATTCATTGTAGCTAGATTCTAGATTGATGACCCTTTGGGAATCATCTGAACCCTTATGATGTCATCAAAAGAGGATGTAATATGGTATTTTCTCGTCCATTTGTGCTTCAAGAGATCAGGGCCCCGTTGAAATCATCTCAACCACAACTTTTCTCCCATGACTTGATTGAGGATGAAGGGATCCATAAGTCCCATCGCTCCCAAAAGTTTAGGTTTGGTTATAGTATCCCAGGCCACTGGTGCCCATTTTTTTGGCTTCTTGAGCTCCCCTCCACAGGAATTTTCTAAAATTGTCCACCATGTTAGAACAATAAATTTTCGGAGTTGCGAGGCCTGACAACTCGTAGATAAATATCGATTGAAGAACATCCATAAGAAGAATTGTTCGACCAAATATGTTTAGTGCTATAAGGGACCATTGATGTAACCTAGCTTAGATATGCTCCATAAGGTCTTTCCAGTAGGAGGTTCAAAGGGAATTATGGACAAGAGGCATCCTGAGGTATTTCGAGGGAAAATATCCAATAGTAAACCCCAGGGTTCTGACTAGAAAGGCCTGGGAAAGGGTAGGGGTGTTGAATAAGAATATGTTAGATTTCTCATTATTGATCATAGTGCTAGAGGCGTGCATAAAGTCCTGAATAATTCATTTTATGGATTTGGCTTTTGGGAGAGAGACTTGGCAGAACAACATAATATCATCAAAAAAAATTTGGTGGGTGAGAGGGAGATCATTTCCCCACAGAAGAAGCCCAATGATGGCACGTGAGTGCATAACAACATTATTGTACCTACTTAGCCCCTCTACTGCCATGATGAATAGAAAAGGGGAAATAGGATCACCGTGGTGGATGCCCTGAGAGGGGTTGAAAGACCTCGAAGGGGAGCCATTAAGGAGGATGGATATCATCGAGGGTGAGATCATAAAGAGATCTGATCGATCAATATAGAATTGAAGCCAAGGGCTTTCAAAATAGCTAGGAGGAAGGGCCGGCTGAGATGGTCATAGGCTTTAGAAAGATCTAGTTTTATCAGCATACCTTTCACTTTCATCTGTTTGAGGGAGTGGACCGTTTCTTTGTTATAAAATCATTTCTCACCTCTTTTTACTTGATGCTCTATGTTATTTTATGCTCACATATATAATTTAAAATATGAAAAAAATATAAAATTCCCTATTTTCTAGGCGGGGTTTATGGGTTACACCGGAAGCCTACTTACAGGAGCTCGTGGCCAAATTGTTTCCCAACTAAAAAAATTGTTTTGAGGAAGTATAAATACACCTCATGGGAAGGCCTAAAGGGGAGGGAGAGAGAGATAGTTATTGATACTATAGCCATTTAGTTGCTAATCAAGTCTGATTATCCTTGTGCCTCTTGCACTTCCCAGGTTGTGGAAACCCTTATTTCCCTCTTTGAGATGTTCACCTCTCTTATGTGACATCCTTGTGTATACTTATGGAAGAATATTGTTGAGGGTTGGGCTGGACGGATACGAAGGACAATTTTTCTTGGAATTATGGCTGAATCAGGTGGTATTCCTCCACATCTTTTACATACATCAATAAAGAAGCTTTGTCCCGTTCACGATGCCGTGATATTTAATTCTTTTATACATGTTATGATACTGTTATAATTGATTTCATGTTTTTTTTTATAAGCTTATATGATCTAACCACTAACATCTAGATCATGATTTCAATTAATACTGGTCTATGTGCTTTTCTTGAATGAGTTGCAGGTTTTGAAGCATGTGGAGAAGTAGAGGGTTTGAACCCTGCAGGATCACTTTCAAACGTAGGACCTACAGGTAAGGCCACTTCTCTCAATTTTACTAGTTTAAGCATTAGGACTGTTAATTTTCTTGCTTACTGATATATGCCTCTTGCTATGTTGGGGTTCTCAACCTAGACCCTAGGATAATTCATTCCGTAACATTCTTGAGTGGTAATGATTCCATCAAGGATTTGGCATCCTTGAACGAAACCCGTTTGCTCAGGGGATATAAGATTAGGAAGCATAAGTTTAAGTCTCTTAACCATCACAATAGAGATAATATTATAGTTGACATTACATAGAGTAATAGGTCTGAAGCCTTGGGGTCTTCAGAATTCGTCAATTTAGGAATGAGAGAAATAGAAGATGAGTTTAGGGATTGATTTACCTTTTGGGATCTGTGTGAATCCTCCACCACTTCAAGAATGTCCTTCCCCATGAAGTTCCAAAACGCTTGGAAGAATTGTGTCATGAATCCATCTC
Source organism: Pinus albicaulis (assembly GCA_034641835.2). NCBI lineage: Eukaryota > Viridiplantae > Streptophyta > Pinopsida > Pinales > Pinaceae > Pinus > Pinus albicaulis. The sequence goes on from CM076575.1 coordinate 413,053,879, forward strand.
GGTCTGGCACTTTATTTTTGGTGATATCCTTGACAATTTCTTCCACTTCGTCCAAGGAAACCTTGCACATCAAGGCCATGTTTGATCTCTGCTCACCAAATGTGGAATATTCCCGATTATTCTCTAAATAGTCTTTGTTTTATCTCGGTTTGTCTCAGAGAGAAGGTTTTGGAAATGATCTACCAAAAGGGTTTTCATCGCATCATGGTTGACCATTCTATTACTAGTGGAATATTTTAGAGAAAAGATCTGGTTGTGCTAGCGATGTTGAATCATGGCGTCGTGGAAGAATTTTGTGTTTCTTTCCCCTTCACGAAGCCACTGAACCCAAGATTTTTGTTTCCATAGGATTTCCTCCTATTTCCTCCTTTCTTCAAGCTATGTGAGAAGCCTTCCTTCTTCGATTGCGAGATTCTTCAAGTGGCCTTCCGTGATCATTATTTTTTGGATAGATTGCATTTTCTTTTGAAGATTAATTTTCTCTTTCATTATGTCGCCAAACTCTAGCTTATTCCATTTTTTTATTTGATTCTTGAGCTCCCTAAGCTGAAGCTATAAGGTATGCAAGTATTTCTTGCCTTGTTTCTCATTGTTCTTCCACCAATTTTCTAGTTTACCCCAAAAATTTGGGTTGCGGAGCTAGAATGATTCGAACAGAAATGGAAAATTCCTAGGTGCCAGCTTCATATCCATTTCCAAACAAATTGGCCAATGGTATAATCCCATGCATGGGAGGATTGCCACTTCAACGAAATTATCTCTTGATACGAGTCCCTCCAATGCCAGAAATATGTCTAATCAGCTTGCAACTTGGTTATGACCCCATCTCCTATTGTTCCACACACACACACACACACAGATATATATATATATATATATATATATATATATATATATATATATATATATATATATATATATATATATATATATATATATCAATAAGGATATAAAATTATAGTATAGGGAATAGTATTAAAATGATTAAATTATGAATGATATAATAATTTGGTAAAATGATTAAATTATAAAATTAATAAGGGAAAAGGGTAAATAATAGTATAGGGGAAATATTAAAATGATTAAATATGATTAAATTATAAAATTAGTAAGGGAGAAGGGGTAAATAATAGTATAGGGAATAATATTAAAGTATTGAAGTAGTTAAGAGAAAAATAAGAAATGAATAATATAAAATAAAAAGAATATTTATAATTAATAAAGAGCGGAGAGGGGAGAAAAAAAAATATATCACCAATATATATATATATATATATATATATATATATATATATATAAGCTAGGAGATAATATAATAATATAGCTCAAGGGGTAATATCTAACAAGAGGAAAAAGCATAAAAACAAAAACCAGAGAAAAAGAAAACATGGAAGCAAAAGGAAGAGGATAAATCAAAATAAAGGGATGCAAATAAAACCAAAGGAAAACAACGCACGAGGGCGAAATCACCTTGAGAGGGCTGGAGTCCAGCTCTTACTTAGTTTCCACCCATTATCTCTGTTGAGTTTTTTTGTATGTCTCTCAATTTCAATAGCCTCCCTCAGCTTTCTATGATGGAAGTGATCCACCCTAGCAATGAATTTGGAGTATTCAATGCATACATGGTGACATGATTTCCCAGCATCCTCCGCAAAGGCAGAAGTGCAGGATTAACTGTGCCTAATGTCTGCAGCATGCTTTTGGATTCTCTGTCTAATGGATCGACCAGTTTCCCCAATATAGGGAGTACCGCAGGAGCATGGAACTAAATAAACACATTTCATGTCGTTCGGGTCTATAGGGTCCTTAACCGATCCAAGAGAATTCTTGATAGTACTGATAAGTCTAAATGAAGAGGCGACATTATTTCTCCTAAGGACATGGGAAATTTTGCTCGAGGTCCCTTGGATAAACGAAAGATTCACTTTAGAGATAGGATCCAACCAAGAAGATAGGATCCTATATATAAAGTGAATATTTCATGTATCTAAGGGACCTCAGACAGAATTTCTCATATCCTTAGGAGAAATAATTTCGCCTCTTCATTTAGACCTATCAATACTATCAAGAATTCTCTCGGATCATCGACCTGAAGGACATGAAAGGTGTTTATTTGGTTCCATGCTCTTGCAGTACTCCCTATACTGGGGAAATTGGTCGATCCATTAGACAGAGAATCTAGGAGCATGTTGCATACATTAGGCACAGTCGATCCCACACTTCTGCTCTTACAGAGCATGCTAGGAAATTGTGTCACCATGTATGCATTGAAGATTCAAAATCACTGCTAGGGTGGATCAGTGCCATCATAGAAAGCCGAGGGAGGCTATTGAAATTGAGAGACATCCTAAAAATATCAACATAGATGATGGGTGGAAACTAAGTAAGACCTGGACTCCAGCCCTCTCAAGGTAATTCTACCCCCGTGCATTTTTTTCCTTTGGTTTTATTCTCATCCCTTTGTTTTGATTTCTCCTCTTCTTTTTGCTTCTGTGTTTTCCTTTTCTCTAGTTTTTGTTTTATGTTTTTTCCTCTTGTTAGATATTATCGCTTGAGCTATATTATTATATTATCTCCTAGATAATATATATATATATATATATATATATATAGATAATTTTATTTATTTATTTATTTTTATTTATTTTCGCCCCCCTCTCCGCTCTTTATTAATTATAAATCTTCCTTTTTATTTTATATTATTCATTCCTTATTTTTCTCTTAACTACTTCAATACTTTAATATTATTCCCTATACTATTATTTACCCCTTCTCCCTTACTCATTTTATAATTTTATAATTTAATCATTTTAATATTTCCCCTATACTATTATTTACCCCTTCGCCCTTATTAATTTTATAATTTAATCATTTTACCAAATTATTATATTATTCATAATTTAATCATTTTAATACTATCCCCTATACTATAATTTACCCCTTCCCCTTTATTAATTTTATAATTTAACCATTTTACTAAATTATTATAGTATTTGTTGTACCCTTCTCATGAACAATATTTTTAAATAAATTTTTTTTTTTCTAACTAATTAACTAAATAACGGCTAGTTTAACAACTATCACTGGGAAATTACGCATCCTTACTATTTATTCAATGAGATCGTTCTCCTTCTTCACCTTGTCCCGAGGATGAACCACATTAGATGGTTCGAAACTTCGACCAAATCCTAATGATGTGATTAATCCAACAGAATTCTATCTACATTATGGATCACAAAAGTCTTAGATCTAACATAGTTTCTTCTTTTCTTGCATATGTATGAATGTTTTATATTGTCCATGATTCATTTCACCTCTATGATATGTTCATTTTCAAGTAAGATAAGAAGAATACATCTCTTATGCTCTGTTTTCTGAAAATCACCATAGTTTGTTTCATTTTTTTTTCAGTTTAAAAGGAATTCGTGCACTTTCATGCTCTTTTTAGCACCTCACCAGTCTGATCCATCTCACCTAAGAACCCTAAAGTGTTAGAGTGCCTACCTACCTTTCCCCATTGAATGTCTACAATTTTAATCTTATTTTCCCTGACCTAGCCTCTTTGACCTAATCCTCTCATCCAACAACCCAATTCAAACAAACAAACCCTTTGTAATTATACCTAGCCTAAAACCCTATTCATCCAGCCCTCTTGGCTGTGATTTTGTGGAGAGAGCCCTCTCCAGTTTGGTAGGGTTAGCTACTAAGCCAACAGATTGGTATGTGGCTACCTTTGTTGGACTCTTTCTTAGCCTTGGAGATCCGATGGAGTGATAACAAGACACATGCAGAAGTCCAAGAGGGCTCAGAAATGGTTAAAATTAAAAATGGCCAGAACGCACTCAAAACAGAACAAGATTGAAGTGATCATCACACTGATTCCAACAGAGCGAACCACACTCCACTCTGAGCTTGTATGAGGGAGATAGGGCTCTTCAAGTTTTGACATGACAGGGAAAAAGTAGGGCCCACAATGTGCCAGATGGCATCTCAGTCAGCAAGTGGGACCCACATGGCAACCCATCAGCCATTTACACTTGGCACCAATATATTTTGTCATTTCCCCTAAAAAAAAAATAATATTAAAAAAATCCCATATAAATACGAAATTCATTAAAGTAAAAAAAAAAAAAAAAACAAAAATCAGCTTAAGAATCACATGGTTATTTCAATACAGACATATATATATATATATATATATATATATATATGGTTGAGAATATAACCATTAACTAAACCAAATGTCAAAAGTCTTGAACCAATGTGAATATATGGTTAAAATTAAACTCAAACCAACGAAAATATGAAAAGGTTATGGTACACGGTACCAAAACAATATGGTGCTTAAACTTATGGTTCGTGGGTTTTACCACGTATCTCTGCAACCAACATCAATGTAATATTAAATCAATGCCAAAAGGCCATGGCAACAGAACCGGTGGGAGTTGAACCCACGACCAACGATTTTGTTAGCCCCGCCTACATGGTGGTTCCACAAAACAGTTACAAACAAAAGCCGCCAAACAATAAATGCCATATTAGACGAATTTTTCCATTGTTCAAAGAGAACCCAAACTTAGCATTCCACCAAGTCCAAAAAAATGCGGTTTGGTTATTAAAAACATATATTTTAGCGTGGGTGGGGATTGACCCTAGGTCTTACCCATCCTAGTTGTGCCATTTTCCATCAGCCCAATAGCCTTGGATTTGGAAAGCCCACCTCTCTTTTAACAGTTAAACCTGACCTTCATTAGCACAGGTAGGAAATGGAGCCATGAGCGCCAAGCACCGAATGATGGAGCGACGGGAGGCGAAGATCGGGAACCAGGAAGAGGAACCACGAGGGATGGAACCTTGCCTTGGTAGAGAGGGTGTGGAACCTTGAGCTGGAGAATTTTCCCAATGAGGTAAAAATGCATTTTCTTTAGAGAATCGCGGGGGAATCAAAAGATTCTTGTAGGCCCAGATTTTAACGGTGTCAGAATTCGACGAATGGATAATCAATTTTACACCATCGGACGCCAGAAATTCAGTGGTGCAGTTAGTTTTTGCAACTGAGCTTTCCATTTTTCGGCCAAATTCAGAGGTGAAGGTACATGGATTAGTCATGTTATGTTTTCCTTCATAATTTTTGAGATGATGTATTATGTTTTGAGATCCTTATTCGATGTTATGTTGCGGGATCGATTTTTCCACATCATGTGATATGTATTTTTATTTTCATGCTATGTATTATTTTTGATATCCCTCTATAACTATTTTGAAGGGATACGCATTGCCATATTGTATGATTTCATGTTAGTTTTTCATGCTTAGAGGAAGCCTTCTTGAGTGAGAATTCTTGTAAGCAGAACGTCTCGTGGAGAAATAAGCCACTCGTGTTTGAGGGTGTCTGTATTTGCTTTGAAAAAGAGTCTTCTATGTACATCATCATCTATCAACATCATTATATGAAGCGGCCTCCACTATATTGACACCGGGCCCAAAGACATACCTACACAGGGTGAAATCCGTTATCAAATATCTCGTGTTCTTATGTTTATTATTGTTGTCATGTTTGCTCTTGATTAAAGCATGCATATTTTTTATTTTTATGCTCTTTTAAATGTAATTCTAACAACATCACATAAGAAAAATATCATGGGTAAATCAAATAGCTGACAGACCTAGATCAAGATTGGTATCAGAGCGGTCTTCTCGCTGATGTGAATTGCGAGCGTGAAAAACGATTGAATGTGCAGTAATGGTGGATGAAAAAGACATGTATGAGGCCATGCTCAATATGTCCAAAATGGTGGACATGATGTACGAAGCTTATGAGAGATGAGAGAAAGAAGAAGCATAAGACAATGCTTTATCCACATCTTCCAGTGAACATTTATCACCTTCATCATCTTCTCATCATTTGAATGAGGGGATTAACTAGAGCCTTTAAGAAGATAACGCTGAATTGAAAATGCTTCTACAAGAAGAGAAAGAGGAGAAGAAGAGATTGCAACTTTATTTGCAAGCAATAGAAGAGGCCTTGGAAGAATTGAAGCGCAATGACCAGAGTCTTTAAGCAGATCATGCTAAATTAAGGAGGCGCCTACAAGAAGATGAAGAGGAGAAGCAAAGACTGCAGCTTCAGCTACAAGCCACAGAAGAGGCCTTGGAGGATTTTAAGCGCATCAAAGGCTTGAAGAAGCCATCTTCAACTGTTTCAAAATCGACATATGAAGTAAACAATGTTCATTGTTCTTCAGTTTCATCTTCACATGCTATTATTTCTATTGGAAATGTGGAGGTACCCATTACAAGAACTGGCATGAGGCTCCTAAAAAAAGAGGAAGAGGAGAAGCAGAGACTACAGCTTCAGCTCCAAGCGACAGAAGAGGCCTTGGAGGATTTGAAGTGCATCGAAGGCTTCAAGAATCCATCTTCACCTGTTTCAAAATCGACATATGAAGTAAAAAATGTTGATTTTTCTTCAATTTCATCTTCACATGCTATTATTTCTATTGGAAATGTGTAGGTACCCATTACGGGAACTCGCATGAGACTCCTTACCAAGATGGGGTACAAAAGAGGAGGACTTGGTGTTGAGGGCCAAGGAATGACTCAACCATTGGAGGTTGTGCATAGACCTTGATATGCGGGTTTAGGATACACTGAAGGAGAATGCTCAAAGGTGTTAGGAGCTTCCAAGACATTGTCAAAATCATCGAGAAAGAGATTGATGGGAACACTTCACCATCATCCTATGACACTGCACATTGCAAAGAAAGAGCCAAGGCAAGCTCTTATCGCCATAATTACACCAGAGACCACTAGGAAAGGTATAAAAAGTCATGGTATTCTAGTGTTCATTTCGATTACAAACATGTCACTAATAATGAACATAAATCAAGGCATTGAAAAACATGTATTTTTTGTGGATTACATAACCATGTATTTGCTGAGTGTTGGAAAATAATGGAAACATGAAAGAGGATGACGCGTGAAAGGCCTTCTCCACAGTAAGAAAAGAAGAAGGTAAAGTAGGTCTAGAGGAAGAAGACTCATTGCAGTCATTGTGAAAGAAGTGGCCAGAAAATGGCCACGTGTTGGAGGTTCCATCCAGAGAAACGTCTTAAGGACAAAGCATCAGTGCAGGAACTAGTTGAAACAGTTGTTCAATATGCGAATGTGCCACAAGGAGACGACCCATTCACTTTGATAAGTGAGAGATGGTTTTTATAGGTGTGGTAGTGTGTCATGGCCACATTTTTGTAAATCATATGTTGCAACTTAAAATGTAAAAGTGATGATGTGTTTTCCATCACTTGTTAAGAAACAATGATGTTTTGGCCTTGTATTAATAGCTAGGGTATTGATTTCCATTTTTGATGTAAAATTGACCACCAAGTATGTGTTATAAACCTGGATTCTTGGGTCATAGTTGGTCATGTAATTGAGCATGTAATTTTCAAAATATTGTACTACATTTTTGTAGAGGATGCAAGTGTTGATTCATTGCTTATGGCGCCAAAGAACAAAGGTGAAGGAGAAGTAAGGGTGACTTGTCACGACACTTGTGGTGCAGACAATGTACACGATAGTTGCAAATTATGTTCATGATTTTGGTGGACCAAAAGCTCCTCAGTGGGGACGATTGATCTAGGTGGATCCATACACAAGAAAAAGTCCAAGAGGCCTCAGAAATGGTTAAAATTCAAAGTGGCCATAATGCTCTTGAACTGGGAAAAGATAAAAGTGATCATTGCCCTAATTCCAACGGTGTGAATGACACTCCAATTTGAGCTCGTATGAGGGAGATAGAGCTCTTCAAAGTTTGACATGACAAGGAAAAAGTGGGGCCCATAGTGTGCCACATGGCATCCCAGTTAGCAAGTGGGACACACATGGCAGCCCACTTGGCACCAAGATATTTTCTCCTTTCCCATAAAAAAAAAGACAAAAAATAATATTAAAAAGTTCCCACATAAATACAAAATTCATTAAAAAAACAAAAAATAAAAATGAGTTTAAGAATCACATGGTGATTTCAATGTATATATATATATATATATATGGTTGATAATATAACCATAAAAAAAAACCAAATGTCAAAAGTATTGAACCAACGTGCATATATGGCTAAAAGTAAACACAAACCAACGAAAATATGAAAAGGTTATGGTACATGGCGCCAAAACAATATGGTGCCTAAACTTATGGTTCGTGGGTTTTACCATGTATCTCCGCAACCAACAGTCCCAAAGGCCATGGCAACGGAACCGGTGGGAGTTGAAACCACGACCAGCGGGTCTGCCTTCCCCGCCCATGCGGAGGTTCCATAAAACAGTTACAAACACAAGCCGCCAAAAAATAAATTCAATATTAAACGACTGTTTCCGCCGTTCAAACAAAAACCAAACTTAACATTCCGCCAAGTAAAAAAAAATAGGTTTGGTTATTAAAAATATATATTTTAGCACGGGTGGGGATTGACCTCGGGTGTTGCCCATTTCATTTGCGCCATTTGGAAACGAACCAACAACCTTGGATTTGGAAAGCCCACCTCTCTTTTAATATTTAAACCTGATCTTCATTAGCACAGGAAGGAAATGGAGCCATGAGCACCAAGCATTGAACAATGGAGTGACGGGAGGCAGAGGTTGGGAACCATGAAGTGGAACCACGGGGCATGGAACCTTGCCTAAGCAGAGAGGGTGTGGAACTCTGAGCTTGAGAATTTTCCCAAGGAGGTAAAGAAGCATTTTAACATAATGGTATCAAATTTCTAGTCAAATTTCACGAAATTTCGCAGGGAACGCACTACTACATTTGGCGGAAATTCCGACACCTGTTTCCGACGCTTTTGACCAAATGTCGGAAATTTTCCCAAATTTTTTCCATCCTGCCCGAAACCGTCGCTATACCGACGTCTATAGAAAAGTGTCGCAATACCGACACTTAAACAAGTGTCGCAATTGCGACGTTTAAAGGAAGACGTCGCAATTGCGACACCATGGCCCAAAGCGTCGCTATTGAGACGACTCTAAACGTCGCAACTGCGACACAATGTCTAGGTGTCGCCATTGTGACGTTTGGAGGCACCGTCCTAATAGCGACGCCTTTTCCGCCGTCGGTATAGCGACGGTTATTTTCGCGCTACATAAAAATACCAAACTTATATGGGCGCTACATAAAAATTCGAAACTTATATGCGCGCTACATAAAAATGATTTTATTGTTTCGTATTTGTCGCAATAGCTACATTAACATTTGATATCACGCGCGCATTCGCCCTCTGCTCTTGCAGAACAGCATTTGCCCTCAGTATTCGTGCTCAGCTCTTGCAGAACAGCATTTGCCCTCAGCATTCGCCCTCAGCGTTCGCCCTCAGCTCTTGCAGAACAACATTCGCCCTCAGCTCTTGCAAAATGGTAAGTTCTTACTGCAGGCCCTTCCTCCTATAGTAGGGTTGACTCTATTTGGTTTTTTTTGGTCAATTCTATTGGATTGTGTTAGGCTGTATGGTTCTCTCTAGATGTCAAGAATCAAGATTCAATACCCTCTATTATCTTCACCACCCAATACAAGATTTAAATTTTTCCCAAAGAAACGCTTATTAATTTGGCAGCCATTATTTCTCCCTGCTTTAAAAACCCTACATTTAAATGAAAACAAGCATTGCATTTCAACAACAAAAATCTATTAGTGTTCAAATGTACATGTGTGCTACATTAACGTCTGATATCATGCGCGCATTCGCCCTCCGCTCTTGCAGAACACCATTCGCCCTCGCACCCTTAGCTCGGCACGCATTCGCTCAGTATTCGCCCGAGCTCTTGCGAACAACATTCGCCCTCGCATTCGCCCGAGCTCGGCACGAAAGATTTGCCTCGATTCGCCGCCCTTTTCGCACAGCATTCGCCCGCATTCGCCCCTCGCCCGAGAACGCATTTTGCCCTCAGCATTCGCCCTCAGCGTTCGCCCTCACCTCTTGCAGAACAACATTCGCCCTCAGCGTTCGCCCTCAGCTCTTGCAGAACAACATTCGCCCTCAGCTCTTGCAAAATGGTAAGTTCTTACTGCAGGCCCTTCCTCCCATAGTAGGGTTGAATCTATTTGGGTTTTTTTGGTCAATTCTATTGGATCGTGTTAGGCTGTATGGTTCTCTCTAGATGTCAAGAATCAAGATTCAATACCCTCTATTATCTTCATCACCCAATACAAGATTTAAATTTTTCCCAAAGAAACGCTTATTAATTTGGCAGCCATTATTTCTCCCTGCTTTAAAAACCCCACATTTAAATGAAAACAAGCATTGCATTTCAACTACAAAAATATATTAGTGTTCAAATGTACATGTGTGCATCACTTGTGTAGGGTATTCCTTTTCCACTTTCACATTATCCAAGAATGTATGCAGTATAGTTCATATTTTTTGTGATTTAGATTATCTTGAAAAAGGAAAGGTAAATTATTTCCCATGGAAAAAGAAGGTTTTCCCTTTTTATAGGTTGTTTGGACTTACGTGGAAAAATTTATGGTATGCCTTTCATATTATGTAGTTTAAATTTGAATTAACATATTATTCTACATGAAAATATAATTACCTATGTGATGTCCTTCATCACTAATTAAAATTATAGGGTTTCAATTTCCTAGACTCTAACTCATCCGATGCTAAATTCTAGGTTCTCATTGGTGGATCACTCTTCCATTGATTTCCTTTCCCTTTGGATCTTGTCATACTTTAAAAGTCATCAATGATACATATATTATTTCAGGTATCCCAAAAGGCTTTATAGTAGAACATATTGTGAAGTTTTTTTGACACTTGAGGATTCTTTTTAGAACCGCAACGTGGTCTATGCTATCGAGTTATATATCAAGCAACTTGTCCTTAATAACCACACTATGAGGTAGGTTCAACCAGTTTGAACTTGTTGGGACATAGCATATGAAGTTGTGTGATGAGTCCATATCACAGGTCTATTATGGTGAAAAAAGTGAAGACATGTAATGATAGTTATTATGTTAACATTACTAAAAACATTTTCGAAATTATCCATGCTATCAAGATGTCAAAATTCCAAGCATTAGGTGTCAATACTCGTAGCTAATAGATAATAATAATAATATAAAAAAATCACAACTTTATTCTTGAAATATGATTGTTACACATTGGTAACCTAGTTCATGAGTTACTATCACCCAAAGATTGCAAAACAAACTTAAAATATAAATTAAACCAACATGAGAATCCAACTAAGGGTTTCTCGACAAAATCATGCCATAACCTAGCATTTTTAAACCCAAATTTGAATCCATCATAAGTAATACAATGCAAACTTAGATGGATTTTCAATGCATGTTTGCATGCTACACTTATTCTCTGTCTAGATATCATTTTTTAAATGGAACCATTAGTCAAGCCCACAGTCCTTTTTATGTGAAAAATTTCAGCTCTATTTGAGCTTTTTTTTGCTCCACCACCTCCATAAACCAGTGTTACACGGGGTCTCGCCCCCCCACCTAGGGGTCTAGATTCCTCGCCCCCTCGCGCTCCGGGGTCTTGGGGACTTCTAGGGGATGTTTCCCTCACGCGCCCTCACGTCCCCTCACCGCCCCTTTTAGTTTATGGTTTCGTGTTAAAATTTGATGTGCCACTTAGCATATTTGAGAATCCAAGTGATTCTGATTCAGATGGTGACATGGTTGATCCTGATATATTCGTGCAGAAGTTGGATGCAAAGACTAGTGGGGCATTAACTTGAGCATTTATGCTCATTTATCAGTATGATGATATCATTTGATATTCATATGTTATGTTTTATGTTTTATGTTTCAGACATAACTTATTTGCGTTTAAGTTTTATGTTTCAGACTTGAGTTGTAAACTTCAGTTTAAACTCTATTTTGAATCTTGACATAATATGTCATATGATATCTTAAACTTTATTTTCATTGTACATTGTTAGTAGTTACATTAATGATTATATAGTTACAAACTTACAAACTTACATGCATGATTGTATGATGTATGTTTTAACTTTTAAATTTGTTTCAATTATATGATTCATCATTCATCGATTTGTAATTTTATCATTTATGATTTATCTTTCATGATGCAAGTGTATGATGACTATATATACATTCCTTGCAAAAATATAGTTACATTTTAAATATTGAATTTTATAATTTTTATGACCCCGACGTCCCCCCACGTTTCCTGAAAATTGGTAGGGAGCTTTTGCATAGGCCGCTCCCGCGCTCCCTCGTCCCCTCGCTCCCACCTCCAGGGGACTTTGTGGAACATTGCCATAAACATATGCAAACATATATCATGATCTTGGAATTCCATTACATATGTATGTGCCAATGTTCCATAATCTTGCCCCATCATCAATTTAAGAAATTTCCATTGAATATCAAATTATGGACGGGGGGGAATTTTTGTTGCAACATTTGGCTCAAAATCAGGGACCATCTTCGTATGAGGTGAATGAGAACTATAGACATTTGAAGAAGTAGATTAGTGCCTTTTCCTCTGGCCATGGAGTCATATACAGTCATCCATCACAAAAATTTGTCTTTGTTCATTCTCACCTTGAAAGTTGCAAAAAATCATGCCCTAATTGAAACGACACTAAATTTGAAAGATATAATAAAAATGCAAGCTAGAAGTGCCCTATTAATACAAAGTGAAAACCTTCCTACCTACCCTAACTGAGATAAATTTTGATTGAATAGGAAACATGATATTTCCAATGGAGTTGATCCAACAACTTGTTAAATGTATGGGACTAAATCATGCATTTGATTTCCAGGGAAACATGCGCATGAAGAGAAAAAGGGCAGAATTAATGGAAAATCCATACATGGCACTTATAAAAACTACACCGAAAGGTCAAAAAATACTTAAGGCCTTAACTTAATTTGAATCCAAAAATGACAAAACAGGATTAGTGAAAACACGAGAGTGGTGTGGGTGAACAACATAAATAAAAAGTGAAGATACTTTTCCCCAAGATGCCTTTGTCACCGTTGTATGAAAACATGTTTTCCTTTCCCTTTATACATGCAAGTGAATGCATTATAGGTATGGTGTTTTCCCAGAATAGGAGAAGCCCACTTAAATATATCATTTGTGGATTGAATGTTTGGGTGCCTTAATGTGCAATGACATGTTTCCAGGACTGAATTCAATGCAAGGCATATTTGAAACTCTAACTCTGTCTTCCGGTGTCTTATTAGAAATTATTTCAGTTTTCATTTTGTGTTTTCAAGTTAGATATTATTTTCAAGTTTTTACATTTATAATTTTATTGCAATGTGGCAGACTGATCAGAGCAGTGCAGGAACAACCCCGAGACGGGATGATAGCGGAAAGAGGCCAGCGGAAGAACATGTAAAGTGCCAGCATTGCTCTATCTTTAGGTATTTTAGTTATTTACATAATTGAAATAATATTAATTTTGCTCAAATATGCAGACACCTAGCCATGGTACGCCTGATGATTCCCTCTTTGAGGAAGAGCTTTCTTCATCCCTATCTCCAGTGTTCTTGTTGCAAAAAAAGGCACGAGATGCAAGGTCGGAATTTAATGCTTTGATAGATGTGCCTCAAACACCTGAAACAGAAGAGAGGATACAACATCTTATGAGGCAGCTAGAAAGATATCAGGTAATAATAAAAAGTCAAAAGGATATTTTTTTTGTTCTACATGAGATGAATTGTGATAGTTTGATTTTTAATTTTTACATTGACTAAACTAACAAAAATTTCTTTTGTATGTAGCGTTTTCTGGCATTTGCTGAACCCGGTGTTGGTGGTAGTGGGACACAAGGGAAAGATATTGCCCAACAACACTCTCGTACACCTTCTACTCCTTTAGGTGCTAGCCAAGAAACACACCCTGCCCAAGCTGACACCCAGCCAACTGCTGAACGTGTTGGCAATGATGAGGATGATATGGCCAACTACATTATTGCGTTTCCTGGAGCTACACGTGTCAGCTCCACAGGGACCATTAATGGCACGTTGTTGGTGAACGATGAGGGTGTCCCTATAAAGCATGTACAACTCCCAGGTAAATTTTAATATTTTAACTATTTCATGTACTTTATCTAAAACATATTTATTATGATTTTTATTTTTAAATTAATGACAATATCTTTTTTTTTTTTTTTGGTTTTATTCTGTGTAGGAAACAATGAGTTCTACAGGATTCTGGAGAGCCATGCGTTGGTAATTTTTGGCCCAACCATACATACAGGGTGGAATTCCTAGAATTCCAACCTGAAAAAAGAACTTCTAGATTATTCAGAAGCCCTTTTGGGGGCTTCAGACATTTGGATGGGGGTGTTGGGCACTAAGTAGCTTACAAATATTTGAAATATACCAGGACACCCAGGACGTAATTGCACTTAACTCAGATTTGAGCGTCCTCTCACAGCTTTAGACAGTGGAGAGCACTCATCCATGACGGAAAAGAGAAAAGGGAAAAGAAAGAAGGAAAAATGCCAACTGGACCTGCAAGGTAAATTACAACTTTAATTCAATAGCTTTAATTTTCTTTATGTCTAAAATAAAAGTGTGCTACGTCATATCTGACTTCAATCTTTTGATGCTAGGTTGCCTGACACCTCAAAGGCAACCAAAGCTAGGATTGAGAAAAAGGGCCATCACAAGCTCGGCCAGGGTGGCTACTTGAAATTAGCTGTAAGAATTGTAATTAAGTAGCTAAACATCTTATAATTAATTGTATCGCCTTCCAACGTTTTTGTAATCCTATCAGATATGATTAAAAATACACAATCATATATAATGTAGGGTGATGACTTTGGAACAATAACTACAGAGGAAGATAAAAATATTGCTTTCCGTTTTGGCTATCAAGTTGTAGTTGAACGTCGCAGAAGCTTGGGGCAGGTCCCAAGATCTACAATGCCTAATAAGGTAAAACATTAACCTTTCAATATTTTTGTTTTCGTCCATAAATTTAATGTCTAAAAACTTTGTTTAAATCAGGGGAGCAACACTACCGACGAGGTAAATAACCCAGTTTTAGAGCCAGATGTAGATGATCCTCTCGTGCAAACTGATCATTGTAGTGGGGACCAGGCCGACAATGCTGCTATCAGTGAGGGCCGTGACGGTAATTAATTTCCACTTATAATTTTTTCTAATTATACCTTGATGGTTGTCCTTATAACGTTTTTTGTTTAAATGACAGAGAATGTTTCCCCTGAGGATCTTACCACCAGAGAGGAAGATAGGGCAACAGTCCCAACGGCGACCACTGGTGCACCAGGTAAATAATCTCATTGCAATTTTTTTTATTAATATTACCAAACTAGTTCAATGATATTTAAAAAATGACAATTAAAATTTAATATTATCTGTTTTTGTAGGCGATGCCCCGTCACTGGATGAGACCAAACATCGTGACTACGCAACTAGGTCAGCGGCGACAACTGGTGCACCAGGTAAATAATCTCATTGCAATTTTTTTTATTAATATTACCGAACTAGTTCAATGATATTTAAAAACTGACAATTAAAATTTAATATTATCTGTTTTTGTAGGCGATGCCCCGTCACCGGATGAGCCCAGACATCGTGAATACGCAACTAGGTCAGCAGTGCGGGTTGAAAGGCACGAAACAGGAGCAGAGCACGATGATATTGATGATGTAATTAGGAGCTTTAAAAATAGGAAGAAGAAAAAGAAAATTTGACAATGTAAAATATTGTATTATTATAAGACAAACGTTACCATACTTGGAATGTTTTTTTGCGTTATATAAAAAACTCATTTATCATACTATTTTTATGTCAAGCATTAATTGCAATGTTTCCTTGCGTACTTTTTGTTGAATTGTTTTTTATTAGTTATTGAATATTTTTTTTTATGCTCATGAAAGTAAAAAATGAAATATAGATTGGGTATTGGGGAATTGAGAGTGATGTGAGGGGGGGGAGGGGCCATAAGAGCTTCCACCTTCACTTGGTTGGCCCTGTTTAGTAGAGAATAATTTATTGGAGCGATTTAATCTTGGAGCAAACCTCCCTTGATCCAGCGTAGCAACAAAAAAGTCACTGTTGACTTAGTTGCTACTCTTTCGGATCGTGGGAGGCTTGTTCCAAGTTCATGCGACTCCAATAAATTGTTCTTGAAACGAAGAGGAGCTTATTCAGGTATGTTTTGACATTTTCAACATATGTTCTAACATCATCATAAGAATGCATCTTAGAGTAAAAAATACTACATCAATTACTTGTATTTATTGTATAGATAATGATGGATTTTGATTGACTTGGCAGTGCAGGTACAAATCCTCTTGCATCATGAGCAATACAACTTGTCAACCAGGGTCATGTCCAGGATATTTTTGCTTGTGCGCTTGACCATGTTCGTAATGTCACATTTTGTAAGTTCCTTTACAGTTCATAATTCAATATTAAGCTTGTTCACGATTATTATCTAGGTTTTTTGTATGTGTTTTTTCAACTATTTGATTGTAAGCAACTATGCATGTTTCCTGTTGTTCACTATGATTTCTCCCATTACCACTCCCAGGATGAATCCGACTTTATTGTTACATAGGTTACTTTATTGTTACCATGATTTCTCCATTTACGATTTCATAGGTTACATCATGTAAAGTTGTCAATCTCAGGTTGGTGATGAGCTTTAGTTCTCCAGATTTGGGGCTTTTCTGATATTTTCTCCCTCATGTCATTCCTGCATCACCTCGTTGTTTGAGCATGCCAATTGTCTACCACTTGTACCAATTGGCACATGTCAATCTCTCAGTGGTGCCACATTTCACCTATTTTCAGTGAGAGTTTAGGGTTTCTCTAACATAGCTTCAGAAATCCGATTCAGTGCCTGCTTGAATATTGTCACATAATACTCATGGTTTGGATTGATGAGCATGTTCCGAATGGTTGGTTGATTCATAAGAACCACCTACAAATCTCCTTCCCCAACACACAGAAATAAAAAAAAATTTCTTTGACAGAGACAATAGTTTGGGTTACTTTTTGAAAACAAACTTCTATTCCCTCAATAACTCAAAAAAACTATTACCTTACTCACCGAGAGGGATTACAAAACTATGATCGCTACAAAACGTAAAGCAGAGCAACCAACTCACCGTTCTGTTCAAACAAACATATTTCGTCTTCTAAAACATCACACTTTTTCCTTCGCATCGTGCAAGTACAATTAAAAAGTTACACTCGCTTTTCACTAATCGCTATGTAATAAAAAGCGCGCATCGTCTATAAAAAAAAACTACCAAGTTTTTCGACCTTTTTATTTTTATATGCCGGAACATATAAAACATATTATAATAAACCCTCTTTTAAAAAAATAAAATTAAAAACTAAATTCTATGGTCGACCTTTTCTATTTCGTACACATGATATATATATAATATTTATATATTAAACTATCAAAACATTAAAGAATCCTTTCCGTCGGACTTCAAAAGTCTGAATAGATTGAATTTCAAACCAAATTCGCGTTCCAAAATGGGATGCTGACGTCTGCCTAATTTTAACTCGATTTCTCAATCCATTGTGCCCTATAAAAAATTTGGGTCCGGTTTTCAGGTTTTCAGATTCCCTTCAATTTCATGCGATCCAATATTAATGCTCCACGTGTCCTCCTTTTGAATTTACAAAACTGTCGGGTAAATTTCTGTTTGTTTAATTTCTGGTTGGTGAATTGCGTTAATGCTGGCTGTTGTGTTTAAATACAATCCTGTACATAAATATGGCTATGGCCGTCTACAAAAAAAACTTGTAGGAATTTTAAATGCTGAATTAAATTTCTGGATGGCATGCAAGCAACCTCCAAAAAAAATGTTGCTGCTGCATCCGTCCTTCTGCTGCAGCAGTTGAAGTTAAAATTCAACAACACAGGGTTTAATAAGTGAGGGTGTAAAGGTAACTTTTTGTCGATGGTACTGGATTAAGATCATCTATTCATTTTTGTAGGGTCTTATGGTGTTTGGTTTTTTAGTTTTGGGTTGGGTTTATCGAGTCTAAGATAGTTTTTGAGTGAAAAAATTGCTATCAGGTATTAAAAAATTTTGGTTCTTTTGTCAAAATTTATGAGCTTGTTAGGAAATACAAAACTGACAATGGTTGTATCTAAAATTTGTGGAAAATAATTTGAAATGAAACCTTTTTGTTTAGGTTGTTGCAGCAGGTGCAAACCCCATTCAAATTACTAGGGGCATTGACAAGACAATAAAGGTCCTTGTTTCGGAACTCAAAATTTTGTCAAAGGAGGTAAACGCTTGCCTTTTGAGTAGGCTGGTTTTCCTTTTTGCTGATGGTTTGGTGTATCTAATTGAATTAGTTGCCTAAGGTATTTTTTGGTTGCAAAATCCTTTTCATTTTTCATACAGTATTGGCCTTGTAGAATACATTTGATTGTGTGGTCTTATTAGATCTACAACATTTGTAGTTGTTTAGTCTTATGGCCGAGGTGCACTTTTATTATGGAAATAGTTGATGCAATATTTTCATTTAATCCTTACTGCAGGGTAGCATGTTGAGAAGTTTCTTGTGAAACATTTGGTATTAAAAATGACACTTGATCCTATACAGCATCATGCACTTGACTTCAAAATTCATATTCAAAGTGTGCCAGACAATTCTTGCAAAATTTCAAATATTTATGTTGTTTTAAACCATTATCTTTTTCATGTATTGGATGCTGAAAAATGTGAAAAATACTTTGGTATGAAACCAACTGGTGAATAATTTCCAGCAAAACAACCACTTCCAAGACATGATTTAGAAGTAGAACATATGTACTTATGAAGCATAGAAAGATATCCTTGATGCATTGTCAATGTTTGGCTAGGGTTATTTTTAGAGAAAATAACTCCTTATTCCTAGAATAGTGATCTTCAATACAAGTAAATGCCAGAGAAGAGAGATCATCGTGTGACGCAACAAAACTGAAATTGGACCCCCAAGGAGAGCTGGTGTGTCTACAATCGCTCTGTCAACATTTTCCCTTGGTTTACCCCGTTCTTTTCCTCCAGCCTGAGTCTTAATTGACTTCTTTTTTCTTCGGGTTTATTTATCAAATTCGTAGAATTTGATAAATAAATACTATCCACAATGGTTGGACTTTAATTTATATTCCTGACTTTATATTATCTCCAAGCCTTATAACCAATGTTTAACCTTCAACACTTTGTATTTATACTCCACATTTATTTTTAAATAAATAACTTGTAATGAACTTTTGGCTCTATATTTCACCACCCAGCCTTACAACAATCACGCTCCAGACTTATGCTAATTATCCGCCAATCGTTTAATTAAACAATTTCATTATACTTCGGCCCCACCTATATATATCAATAACCAATCAAACACTCGTATCGTACCTGGCTATCCTTCGCACACCTTAGTTAACCTCTGGGCAAGTTCAACGTGCGACCACCGTCCGATGGCCCTTCTCCAAATCAACGACTCTTGGCAATTTCGCTCGGCTTCCAACGTCGGGCTTTAACGTGCGATGGCGCGGGTTAAACGGTGGTTTTCCGGGGGTCACTTCGCCACGTGTCGCATTCCCTATGGAATCGCTCGCGAATAAGAAATACCGCCTACTCCGCAAAAGCGGTGCGATATGGGCAACCCGCTTTTGTGATTCCGCTCGTGGTTTTGGTAGAGGGCTTGACCACGGGTGCATGTCCGGTTCCGCTATCCTTTTGTTTGTTAACTCATGTCCAATCCTCGGGTCAGGTTCCGAAAGCACAACAATTTTGTCTCTTTATTAAGCGGGATTTTAATATGTGTATTATCAAAGAAAAACAACACAAATTTTATAAGAAAATTGTTCAAAAGTCGAGCCCGCCGGACTTCAAACGGCGATAAACCATAATTCAAACCAAATTCGCGTTCCAAAATAGCCTGCTGACGTCGGCCAATTTTGTGACGCTAATTTCTTATCAAATTCGCCCTAATATTTTACGGGTCCGGATTTCCACTGCGCGAGCGGCCCAAACAAAGATCCGCTCCAATCAATTTTTGCCACGTGTCCTCAATAAAAACTTGCCCTGCTCCCGGCTGCGGGTGCATTCGATGGCGTTTAAGGTGATGGGACATGGATATGGTGATTTCATATTAATCGCATTAACATTTAACGTTGTTCAATTAAGTTTTCCACATCAAACCTCGCATTAATTAATTTTTAACACCGTTCAAGATCGGACCTCCACTCCTCTCGAGCGATTCCGCACGCTCCAATTTGATCCGGCCTTCGGCTCTCATTATTAATGATCGGAGATTCATTATGACGGGCGTCCTTTGATTGCATTGTAGACGGGTTACAAAATGGCGCTTTTAGCCATGGTTTTTCGGCATGCGGTCCTGTCGGATTACACCGCTCGGTAACTCGTGACGATAAGGAGAAGTGGCAGTGAACTTCCGCCTAGACTTTGTCGCATATTTCCATTTCTCTCGGTTCTATCTCTCCGTATGTCTTCCTCTGTTAATTGGAATTGCTTTGCCTTTCATCTCTTGTGCCCATCGCGCCTCAAGATTGCACCCATGCCTCGCGTGCGTCATAGGATGCGCTGTCGCGAGGGGAGCACCAGAGGTCAATCCCCGCGCGCTCCCCTCCGGCTACCTCAACGGGAGATGACTTCGGCCGATCCAATGATTATTACTTAGGTCGATATCCAAATACTAGGAGTGGGTGGGGTCGGCTTGTAGCATCCGGCCACCGTATGGATTCCCCCTCTCCGGCTTCCCCCACCGCTAGTTCACCTTCTCCACGACGCGCACCGTGCACAGTTTTCCTTTGATTGCTCTCTCAACCGCCCCCGCGAATCACGTACGTAGCTCACCGTGGGTCTTCCGCGAGGAGGCCCAAACGGAGGAAGAATGCACCCGTCCGGCGGGTCTGAGCTCGGAAAAAGCCAGCCAGCATTCGGGCCTTCAGGAGGGGAGCCGTGGCATGCATGTGGAGGTAGAACCTAGCAATCCTGGACCTTCCAAAGGATGATGCCGAATTGTGGAGGAACCAGCAGAGGAGTAGTTTGGTTAATTTGTTTTTCTTGCTTAGCAGGCCCAGTTAATTGGGCTGGTTTTAGTTTATTTTACTGTGCTGGACCTTTAAGTAATATTTTTGAATTCTGTAAATTAAACGTTCAAGACTTGTTTCCCCGTATGAGGGCAGTCTTCTTAATTTTTTGATTTTTTGATGACAAATTTGCCATGAGTATGGCCAGGCAATGTTTTTGACTTCGGTGTAATTTTATTCGCAATGTTAATAGATTAACTTTACTTAGAATTCTCACATGATTAGCGTTTTTCTTGATCTGTTCAAGAATTTTGGGTACTTTAATTTGTATTTGGAACAATGGACGTCGGTACTCTATCTGTTGCTTTACTGTTCTACATACTGCTATTTCACTTTCTTATAGATGCCTCGGGTATATTTGGATGCTTTCTCAGATTGTCGATAATCTCCATGTGGACCGTTACTGGATTTTATATCATGTCCCTGTATGTGACATGGGGTATTTTTCTATCATTGTCTCGGGTGGGACTTCCACTTTTCTGGATGGATATTTGGGTTCCAATCTTCAGATGTGAAAATGTAATGACTTCATGGACTGTTTTACTTCATATAATATATTCAAAACAACGTTTTTTCTCTTCTGAAAAAAAAATGATTAATTTTTATCATTCTGCCTTCAAAACTAGCGATGCTGGTCTATGTTGCTGGTTTATTGATATGGTCTGATGGTCTTTTTATATTTTGGACATATCACACTCCTCACATGATTAGCGTTTTTCTGTGTTCAAGGATTTTGGGTACTTTAATTTTTATTTGGAACAATGGACGTCGGTACGTACTCTATCTGTTGCTTTACTATTCTACATACTGCTATTTCACTTTCTTATAGATGCCTTGGGCATATTTGGATGCTTTCTCGGATTGTCGATAATCTCCATGTGGACCGTTACTGGGTTTTATATCAAGTCGCTGTATGTGACATGGGGTATTTTTCTATCATTGTCTGGGGTGGGACTTCCACTTTTCTGGATGGATATTTGGGTTCCAATCTTAAGATTTGAAAATGTAATGACTTCATGGACTGTTTTACTTCATACAATATATTCAAAACATCGTTTTTTCTCTTGTGAAAAAAAAAATGATTAATGTTTATCACTCTTCCTTCAAAACTAGCGATGCTGGTCTATGTTGCTGGTTTATTGATATGGTCTGATGGTCTTTGTATATTTTGGACATATCACACTCCTCACATGATTAGCGTTTTTCTCTGTTCAAGGATTTTGGGTACTTTAATTTGTATTTGGAACAATGGACGTAAGTACTCTATCTGTTGCTTTACTATTCTACATACTGCTATTTCACTTTCTTATAGATGCCTCGGGCATATTTGGATGCTTTCTCAGATTGTCGATAATCTCCATGTGGACCGTTACTGGGTTTTATATCAAGTCCCTGTATGTGACATGGGGTATTTTTTATCACTGTCTGGGGTGGGACTTCCACTTTTCTGGATGGATATTTGGGTTCCAATCTTCAGATGTGAAAATGTAATAACTTCATGGACTGTTTTACTTCATATAATATATTCAAAACAACGTTTTTCTCTTGTGAAAAAAAAAATGATTAATGTTTATCACTCTGCCTTCAAAACTAGCGATGCTGGTCTATGTTGCTGGTTTATTGATATGGTCTGATGGTCTTTTTATATTTTGGACATATCACACTCCTCACATGATTATGATTAGCGTTTTTCTCTGTTGCGGGGTTTTGGGTACTTTAATTTGTATTTGGAACAATGGACGTCGGTACTCTATCTGTTGCTTTACTATTCTACATACTGCTATTTCACTTTCATGGACTGTTTTACTTCATATAATATCTTCACTTTCATGGACTGTTTTACTTCACTGTTGTAGGGTTTTGGGTACTTTAATTTGTATTTGGAATAATGGACGTCGGTACTCTATCTGTTGCTTTACTATTCTACATACTGCTATTTCACTTTCATGGACTGTTTTACTTCACTATTGTAGGGTTTTGGGTACTTTAATTTGTATTTGGAACAATGGACGTCGGTACTCTATCTGTTTCTTTACTATTCTACATACTGCTATTTCACTTTCATGGACTTTTTTACTTCATATAATATCTTCACTTTCATGGACTGTTTTACTTCACTGTTGTAGGGTTTTGGGTACTTTAATTTGTATTTGGAACAATGGACGTCGGTACTCTATCTGTTGCTTTACTATTCTACATACTGCTATTTCACTTTCATGGACTGTTTTACTTCACTGTTGTAAGGTTTTGGGTACTTTAATTTGTATTTGGAACAATGGACGTCGGTACTCTATCTGTTGCTTTACTATTCTACATACTGCTATTTCACTTTCATGGACTGTTTTACTTCATATAATATATTCAAAACAACGTTTCTCGTCTTTTAAAATTTTAATTTTTTTTTTTAAATTGAACCCTCCGTCGATCTACCGACGCCTTGTAGACGTCGGAACTGCGACAACCCAGAAACGTCGGAAGAGCGACGTTCCAAACGTCGGACCACATATCGTCGGCATTGCGACATCTTCCAGACGTCGGAAGAGTGACGTCCAAAACGTCGAACAACGTTTAGTCGGAATTGCGACAGTTTACAAGCGTCGGAAGAGCGACGTCCAAAACGTCGGACCACGTTTTGTCGAAATTGCGACGGTTTACATGCGTCGGAAGAGCGACGTCCAAAACGTTGGACCACGTTGGGTCGGAATTGCGACAGTTTACAAGCGTCGGAAGAGCGACGTTCCAAACGTCGAACCACATTTCATCGAAAGTGCGACAGTTTACAAACATCGGAGGCGCGACGGTTTGTGAGACGTTGGAAGAGTGACGCTTGTTCAGAACGACGGAAGAAGTGTCGATAGTGCGACACTTTTTACGTGCGTCGGAATGGCGACGGCATGACAAACCACGGTTTGTCCACCCCCGAACTGTCGCTCTTGCGACGACTATGTGTCGGAATAGCGACGAATTGGCCGTCGAGGCCGTCAAATTTCCCGAAATTTTGCAGGGAACACAATGGCGATATCAGATTCGCCATTTGAGCAATGGATTTCTAGTCAGCGCATGGAGAAAAATATTTGGAGAATCATGGGAGAATCAAAAGATTCCTATAGGCCCAGATTTTGACGGTGTTGGAATTCGATGAATGGATAGTCGATTTTACACCACTCGATGCCACAAATTCAGTGGTGCAGTCAGTTTTTGCAGCTGAGCTTTCCATTTTTTGTCCAAATTTAGAGGTGAAGGTACATGAATCATTCATGTTATATTTTCCTTCATAATTGCTGAAATGATGTATTATGTTTTGAGATCCCTGTTTGATGTTATGTTGCGGGATCGCTTTTTCCACATTATGTGAGATGTATTTAGCTTTTCATGCTATGTATTGTTTTTGAGATCCCTATGTAACTATGTTGAAGGGATCCTCATTGTTAAATTGTATGAGATCATCTTAGTTTGTCATGCTAAGAGGAAGCCTTCTTGAGTGAGAATTTTTGTAAGTGGTTAAAAGTAAAATATGAAAAGGTTATGGTACATGGTGCCTAAAATTATGGTTTGTGGATTTTACCACGGATCTCCACAACCAACATCAATATAATATTAAATAAATTTCCTAATTCCATGGTAACGGAACCGGTGGGAGTTGAACCCACAGCGGGTGGGTATATTGGCCCTGCCCACATGACGGTTCCACAAAATGGTTAAAAACACAAGTTGACAAACAATAAATACCATATTAAATGACTGTTGTCGACATTCAAATGAAACCCAAACTTAACATTCCACCAAGTCTAAAAAAATGCGGTTAAACCATCCTAGTTCCGTCATTTGGCAATGACCCAACAACCTTGGCTTTGGTAAGCCTGCCTCTCTTTTAATATTTAAACCTGACCTTCATTAACACGGGCAGGAAATGGAGCCATTAGCACCAAGAACCGAACGGTGGAGCGACAGGAGGCAGAGGTCGGGAACCAAAAAGAGAAACCACGAGGGATGGAACCTTGCCCAGGCAGAGAGGGTGTGGAACCCTGAGCTGGAGAATTTTCCCAAGGATGTGAAAATTCATTTTAACAAAATGATATCAAATTTATAGTCAAATTTTACAAAATTTCTCAGAGAACACAATGGCGACATCAGATTAGCCATTTTAGAAACATATTTTTAGTCAGCCCATGAATCAGAATCTTTAGAGAATCACTGGGGAATCAAAGGATTCTTGTAGGCCCAGATATTGACAGCGTTGGAATTTAAAGAATGGATAGTCGATTTTATGCCACTCGACACCAGAAATTTAGTGGTGCAGTTAGTTTTTGTAGCTGAGCTTTCCATTTTTTGGCCAACTTCAGAGGTGAAGGTACATGAATCAGTCATGTTATTTTTTCCTTCATAATTGCTAAGATGATGTATTATGTTTTGAGATCCATGTTCGATGTTATGTTGCAGGATCAATTTTTCCACATCATGTGAGATGTATTTAGCTTTTCATTCTATATGTTATTGTTGATATCCCTATGTAACTATGTTGAAGGGATACTCATTGCCACATTGTATGAGATCCTATTAGTTTGTCATGTTAAGAGGAAGCCTTCTTGAGTGAGAATTCCTGTAAGCGGAACATCTCATGGAGAGACAAGCCACTCATGTTTGAGGGTGTATGTCCTTGGTTTGAAAAAGAGTCTTCCATGTACTTCATTATTTCTTAACATCATTAGATGAAGTGACCCCCACTATCTTGACACTGGGCCTGAAGTTGTAGCCCACACTAGGTGAACTTCGTTATCAAATATCTCGTGTTCTTAGGTTGCTAATTTTCGTCATGTTTCCTCTTGATTAAATCATGAATATTTTTTCTTTTTATGCTCTTTTAAATTCAATATAGAAACATCACATAAGTAAAATATCATGGGTAAATCAGGAAGTTGACGAACCCGGATCACAGCCTGTATCCACCAAGGGGGGAATTCTTGTTGGGAAAAATACTGAGAGGGGGGGGGGGTGAATTAGTATTTAGGACTTAATCAAAACTTTTTATTTTTCCATTCAATAAAACCCATACGCTACTTTGTTGAAGCTAACTAGCGTATACACGCGGATATCCTTCATAAAACTCACGTATACATAGAGATCTTGTTATGCCATTAATTCTTCACTTATATCATTCCATCATTCATTCATTAGATGTTCAATAAACTGTAAACATGTGCAGTAAGAACAGAATAAATCATCACACATAAGCAACACACATGAAAACCAAGATTTTAGGTGGAAACCCAAGTCGGGAGAAAACCACCGCTGCCATTGTCTCAGCCTTCAATATTTTATTATAGAGAAAACATCTTACAACATATGTGTCGGCGTAGCCTCCTACCGCATGCAGTACCCACTCGCGCGCTTACCGGGCCTCACCTGGAAGGGAGCTACAACCCCCGATCTCGTTTACCAGCCTCACCTGGAAGGGAGCTACAACCCCATGACTGAAGGCTACAACCCTCAGCACCACCTTGGACCACGTTTCATCAATTTTCACACTGGATCCAGGTTTCAACGCAACCCTTTATTCAATTATCAATCTAACATATTTTTCCCAAAACTTCATGCCAGAACAAAGGAGACCACTCGTAACCAAAATATCCGAACCAAGACTTCGTAGAATATATTCATTCAACATCCCATGTATCCTTTGTGTATATTATTCTACACCGGTCCATGTGTGTTCTTCGCAGGACATCCGCTATCTTTCATTGCTCTTCAAGGAATACTCACGACTCATCACCTTTTAGATCAATGTCTCGAAGGGTGCATCAAGGACTCAGAATCATCAATTAACCGCGTTGTCTGTCCCTACGGATATTCCTTAGAGGAATTCCTTCTTCGCCGATGCTCACGCTGCCCCCCCTTCAAATAATGATCTTTTTCCTTTATATAGATCTCGCCTTTCTCAATACCATGAGTCTAAAACCACTCAACCGCTAATGGTATTCCTTTTATTTTATCCCCGGGGCTCTTCGATTTCTTTTTAATTTATTTATTCAAACGAGGAGTTTCAAATTATCTATGTGCGCCCAGCCTTTAACCCAAAGTTTAACCCTTCGAATTTTATAAACAATATCCAATGCTTTTCCATACGCAAGTGTCTTGTTGATGTGGTGAGTTCTGCAAGCGAAACAGCCATACATCTCCATCGTTTCGTATTAATAATCGTGCCAATCCAATTTGAAACCCCAATATTTGTCTCCGCCATATAATATTATAAACATTAACGAGCCACTGACTCATCAGTAATATATTATCCATATAACCTTTCGGGTTCTTCAAATAATATTCAATCTTTGATTCCGGGCCCACATCGTAACTTACAACCGACGGAAATAACATATGGCGGAAATGCGATATTGCGATCGTACGATGTTGCGACGGGCGCACATCGCAAATATAACATTTGCGACGGAACACAATGGAATGGGCGGAATTTGCAATATTGCGATGTTGCGATGTTGCAATGATCGCACATCGCACATCGCAGATTTCACATCTACAAGACATTTTAAAACTTCTGAACTTGCAAAACTGCGATTTTGCGCTCAAGTGGTAGGGACCACTTGTCCTTCTGCTGCATAAGTGACTTCCGCCTGTTTCATTCAATATTTCATCCCTTTGGTTGTTGAGGCTTTAAACGCCCGACTTGACTGTTTTGATTAAACCTGCTCCTCCGTTGGACTTGATTTATGGGAATAACTTCATTCCACTGTAAAGACGGCTCTGCTCAACACCATAATCAACTCTCCTCTGCAATTTGTGGCTGCGGCCCATGACAATTAATTCATCCTTACATTTCTCCCTTCCTTCTTGAATGCGTTTTGTTGTTCACCAAAAGTCTGCTGCGCCTTTGTACTCTTCCCATTCTGTCTCTGCTCCTTTTGTTCGTCCTCTGTTCTTTTCTTCTGACCTTCTGTATTGATTGTAGATACATCAGATTTACATTATTAACGAGTTCATCAAGACATATTCCATCAAGGACAACTTCATTACGTAGGTTGCCATTATCTTCATCAAGTGGGTTGCCATCAAGGACAACACTCGCATCATATTGCCAACAATCTTCCCCTTTGGACTTGATGGCAACCATGATGGTGCTTGATCACCATAATAGATAAATACAATAATCATAACCATTATTCAAACACCAAGATATTTCCCCCCTTTGACATCAAGGGCAAAGGGCGGATCAAAACCAAAACAAGGTTTATCTTCCCTTGTAGAAAGATGAGCTCTGTAGATCTAAAGTGCACTGAATTTACCATGCTCCCCTTGAGTTCATGCTGAATCTTTCAACAGATTTTTTAATGAAGTACATGACTCTATAACTCAACCAAGTATGACCATTCCTATCACCAAGGAATCATACTTACATCAATGATCCAACCAAGTGGATTTACATATGAGACTCAAGTACCCAACCAAGTGGGTTTACACATTTTAACTCAAATACCCAACCAAGAGGGTTTACAAATCTGATGCAGCTACCCAACCAAGTGGGTTTACAAATAACAAGTTTTTACATGACTGAATATTACAATTTTACATCATAGGTCTCAACATGACCTTTTCATCAAATTACAATTATGACTTTTCATGACCAATACTAGAAAGACCTCAAGAGAGATCCTATATCAGAACCATCATAATGCCAACAATGCAAGGCTAGGGCTCCCCCTGAAAATGTGCATCCAAACATCCTTTCCATATGACCAAGGCTCCTCTTGTGCAACCTGAACACCTTCAACAACAAGTTATCGCAAAAATCTCCGCATGATCTGTTCGTATCTCTCGAATTATAAGACTTCCCTCCATCCAAAAGATAATCTTCATCAAAAGAAATCAGCTCATCCATAATATTCATCACAAGAAACCATGTATTATCTCTTCATCATTTAGAACCGAGAAATAAGTCTGACAAAGGCAAATAATGACAATCATTAGTAGTCGCACTCAATGCTCCCCCGAACCTCTCGTCTCCCATCTTTAGCTGTCATATCAATTATCTTATCAATAATGCATACGCGCATTTGCCTCGCCGGAACTCGCGTGTATACGCAGCTTTAGTTCATTGAACCCGCGTATGGAAAGTAAAATGTGGAAAATTTCTCACATTCCTCCATCTCCCCGAATTTTTTCTTCCCGTAATTGCCTTCTTTACAAATAATGCTTTGTCGTAAATAAAAAGAACTGTATCAACCAAACCAATCATGGGAATTACCATACATCACTCCCCCTGTGACGATACATTACAAAACCCTATAATGTATCTTACATCACTTCTGCAGTCATTAAGAGAAGTAAGCTTCAGAAGCTGATGACTGCAGTAGGGTCAGTATTCCTACGTTTCTGACCGGTCCTCCTTCTTTTTCCAAATTTGCTTGAACTTTCTAATTGTGTGCTGGAAATTGTCCACTTTCTCAGATCTGTTTATCCTGCATTCTTTTTCTATATGTCCATACTTCTTACAAGCATAACATCTCATGTGGCCAAAGAAATAAGCATAAGAATCATAATGAGCTTTTCTATTCTTCCTTCTATTGCAATCAACTGCTTTATGCCCATACTTGTTGCATGACAAACAATATCCCTTGAAGAAACAAGAGTACCCTCTTATATAGAATCTGTTTGTTTGTGGCTGAAACAATCTGCTTCTGCAATTGGCTACAACATGTCCATGATTATGACATTTAAATCATTCAACATTATTGAATGATTTCTTTTGAGAATTCATGATTGTTGGTTGACCTTTTGTTACTTCAGGTTTTGCTTTGTCATCCTTTGAATCTTTAGCACCTCCTTGTGAACTAGATTCTCCTTTAACCATTTCATGAAAACCCAGACCAAGTTTAATAGAAGGATACCTTTGACTGTTAAGAATATTGTCCAGAATCTTAGTACTATCTTGAAACCTCAAAATTTTATCCTTTTCTTCTAATTTACCTTTGAGAATGTTTACCTCAACTTCCAAGCTCTAGCATTGCTTCTTCATACTTTCTTCAACCCTTTTTCTTTCTTCTAATTGATCATTCAGATTTAGAATCTCTTCTTTCAACCCATTTTCTTGTTCTTCAAAATTTTGTAAGATTTCTTCATTCTTTTTATTCGATGCTTCGAGATCTGCTTTCAGGGAGATGACTTCTGCTTCAAGTTCTTCATTCTTCTTATTTTATTTTTCCAGATCTGCTTTCAGAGAGATGTTTTCTGCTTCAAGTCTTCCTTTTCAAAATGACAAAGGGGTTCTTTATTCTTCTTATTTGATTTTTCTAGATCTCGCATTTAGATCGTTTCTTTCGCTTCTAGTCTTTTCATTCGATTGATGCATAAGCATGGAGCCTTTGATACTTGTCTATCTCGCCTTTGATACATATCCATCGACCTTCATTCGAGAGATCATATCTTTGTAGATAGATTCTCTTTCATTAAATAATCTTTGTTGATCTTCAACTTGGATCTTGAGAACTGTTTCTTCATCCACAGTATTGCTTTCATTGTCTTCATCTTTGCATGCATAAGAAAATAAATCCCAAGGATAACAATCACTACCTGATTCATCTTCTTCATTTTCTGCTGCACAAGTTTTCTGAGATATCTTCTTGCTTTGAGTAGCCTTCTTCTTTTGCTTTCTTCCCATTGCGACGGATCTCCTTCAAGCGATCAAGCTTCTGCAGAAGGACCTGCTCTGATACCAATTGTTGGGGAAAATACTGAGAGGGGGGGGTGAATCAGTATTTAGGACCTAATCAAAAACTTTTACTTTTCCATTCACTAAAACCCATACGCTACTTTGCTGAAGCTAACTAGCGTATACACGCAGATATCCTTCATAAACCTCACGTATACATAGAGATCTTGTTATGCCATTAATTCTTCACTTATATCATTCCATCATTCATTCATTAGATGTTCAATAGACTGTAAACATGTGTAGTAAGAATAGAATAAATCATCACACATAAGCAACACACATGAAAACCAGGATTTTGGAAACCCAAGTCGGGAGAAAACCACCGCTGTCGTTGTCTCAGCCTTCAATATTTTATTATAGAGAAAACATCTTACAACATATGTGTTGGTGCAGCCTCCTACCAGCACGCAGGCACCCACCTGCGCTCGTTTACCAGCCTCTCCTGGAAGGGAGCTACGACCCCCTGCTCTCGTTTACCAGCCTTTCCTGGAAGGGAGCTACAACCCCCTGACTGAAGGCTTCGACCTTCAGCACCTCTGCGGACCACGTTTCATCAATTTTCAGACTGGATCTAGAAGTTTCAACGCATCCCTTTATTCAATTATCAACGAACATATTTTGCCCAAAACTTCATAACAGAACAGTGAGACCACTATAACCAAAATATCCGAAATAACCCAGACTTCAGAGAATATATTCATTCAACATCCCGTGTATCCTTCTGTGTATATTATTATGCACCGGATCCATATGTGTTCTTCAGTAGACATCTGTTATCTTTTCATCGTTTCTTCTGTTGAATACTCTCACGACTCATCACCTTTTAGATCAATGTCTCGAAGGGTGCATCATGGACTTAGAATCATCAATTAAGCGCGTTGTCTGTCCATACAGATATTCCTTAGAGGAATTACTTCTTCACCAATGCTCTCTCAACCACACCATCGAATAATGATCTTTGTCCTTTATATAGATCTCACCTTTCTCAATACCATGAGTCTAAAACCACTCAACCGTTAATGGTATTCCTTTAGTTTATCCCCGGGGCTCTTCGATTTCTTTTTAATTTAAATTATTCAAACGAGGAGATTCAAATTATCTATGTGCGCCCAGCCTTTAACCCAAAGTTTAACCCTTTGGATTTTATAAAAAATATCCAACGCTTTTCCATATGCAAGTGTCTTGTTGATGTGGTGAGTTCCGCAAGCGGAACAACCATACATGTCAATTGTTTGTATTAATAATCGCATCAATCCAGTTTGAAACCCCAATATTTGTCTCCGCCATATAATATTATAAACATTAACGAGCCACTGACTCATCAGTAATATATATATCCATATAACCTTTCGGGTTCTTCAAATAATATTCAATCTTCGATTCCGGGCCCACATTGCAACTTACAACCGGCGGAAATAACATATGGCGGAAATGCGATATTGCGATCGTGTGATGTTGCGATCGTGCGATGGCGCAATGATCGCATATCGCAAAAAACGGAACTTGCGATGGCGGAGGGCGATGATTATAATATGCGCTTTTGCGATTTTGCGCTGATCGCACATCGCAAATGGGAATTTTGCGATGGGCAATTTCTGAATCTGTAAACTTGCGCTCTTGCGATTTTGCGTTGATCGCACATTGCAAATAATCCATATCAATAGGACACTTGAAACTTCAAAACTGCGCTTTGCAATTTGCGCTCAAGTGGTAGGGACCACTTGTCCTGCCACATTCAAAGATTTAAAGTCTTTCCGTTGTTTAATCATACTTTCATAAATTTTCTTCATACTTGGTTGTTGAATGCTTAAATTCCCGAATTGACTGTCTTGAATAACTCTGCTCCTCCGTAAATTAGATTTACGGGAATAACTTCGTTCCACTGTAAGGACGGATCTGCTCAACACCATAATCAACTCTCTTCTACAATTTGTGGCTGCGGCCCATGACAATTAATTCATCCTTACATTTATCCCTTCCTTCTTGAATGCGTGTTGCTGTTCACCAAAATTCTGCTGCGCCTTTGTGCTCTTCCCATTCTGTCTCTGCTCCTTTTGTTCGTCCTCTGTTCTTTTCTGCTGATCTTCTGTACTAATTGTAGATACATCAAATTTACATCATTAACAAATTCATCAAGGACAAATTCATTACGTAGGTTGCCATTATCTTCATCAAGTGGGTTGCCATCAAGGACAACACTCAGCATCATATTGCCAACAATTGTTGGTGGTTTTCTATAATTCAAATATTTATCAAGAGAGCCTCAGTCAAATTTTCACAATTGAGCCTAAGCCACAATCTGTACCAATTAAAGCCAGAGTTGTAGCCAGAGAGACTTCAGTGTTTGTTGAATAAGTTTTTTGTGAATGAGCACTTCCATATTCAGAATTGTTCGAGGAACTACATTGATAGTTCCAAAGTTAGTGGTCACCTTAAAGCCACTTTTTTGGTTTTTATGAGAACTTATATAAAGGTTCCAAAGTTGGTATTGATTGAGACCTTGATTTCACCCACATTGGTTTGTGGTCATCTTTAAAAATTATTTCTAAGAGACATTCAAATCTTGGTTGAGATGCATTTTTTCATTTTGAGCTCTTGATCTTGGACTTTGGTACATACCTTCAGATTAAGGGGGGAATGTTAAACATATAATCGTCAGGATTAATGTTGGGTTAGTTTGTGTTATGTTGAGTGGTTATTAGAATCCAAGAAGACTCAGAAACTAAATCAACGATTTCTTGTATGTATTTATACGTACACATTGTACATCATTCATTGAGACTAATCATTAATATACATTTGAATTTGGTTTCCAATTGTGTGTCTTACAGTTTGGAATATCATAAGTCTTGAAATGCTCCATCTGGAGACTTCCCTTGGATGACTTAAATGGACAAACTCAAGAATTGGATATGAGTGAAAATTTTAATGGAGCCACGTTGGGCAAGGCTCAATAACTTTGGGTGATTCGAACACCATGACTAAAATGCATTTCCCAAATGAAATAAGACTTTATATTTCTATTGGAATCTCGTAAAATAGAAGTATTTTCTTGTACAAACCATTCCATATGGTATTGAATATATTTGAGTTGAAGAGCTCCTTTTCTTATACTTTATATTGGAGATTGAATCAATTTTTCACAGGTGTTTTTTTAGGGTTGAGAAAATGTGATGAACAGTTTACCAAATAGCAAGAAGGTGAGTAAAACTAAATTTCCACTCTCTAATGTTGATTTTATTATTTTTTAAACTATGTAATGGAGATATATGAATTAAATGGTTGACTAAGGGATCTATTAACCGAAGGCGAGTCTGATCAGGTGTCAGAGAAATAAAAGGAGCAAGCTATCATAGCTCTAGTATTTCTATTTTTCAAGGTAGTGAATCTTCTAAATTGTTTGGTGGGATTCTTTGCAGTTTGTGAACAACACCTTTTGAAAAAACAAGCTAGTGCTCCGACTATCTCATCACTATAGAAAATGGGAACTAGCGGGTGAAAAGAAACTGAATGTGTTGGAATTATGATGTATGTATTGTCCTTGATGGAAAACCACCTGTAGTAGGATAAGGATGTGTTGACATGATGATAACAGGATGAGTACACAAGCCAATTTAGATGTGATAGAGAAATAAATACATGTCAGCGACAGAGGAATGATGAAGGTAAATTTTGAGGAAGTATATGCAGGTTCTATGAAGAAAATTCATGTACATACGCTGGTATGATGAAGAGAAGTCGTGTATACACAGGTTTTGTGAAGCCAAACCATGTACATACGTAGGTATGATGAAGAGAAGTTGTGTATACTTAGGTTTGGTGAAGCAAATTCACGTACACATGTGGGTATGAAGAATAAAAAAAGTGTACAATTTGCACACTATGGTTTACTAAATACCAAGTGTCCTTACCATTGTATTAGCCCATAGTAATGAGAATTTCAACGAATATTTGATCTTGTCAAAGAATACCATCGAAATTAGTGTGTATTTGACCCATGGTATTGGCTAAGGCCTAAGATACATAAAGAGATGAAGACCCACGTATTTGAGGTGCATATGAGAGGGTGATTGATGACTACTTCGATCTCAAGTATGATTTCATGGTATGGGTTATTAATAAGTGGATGATCTGAAATAAGTATGCACCTTGTAATAAAATGATAGATTAGCATCATTAGACTTGAAATGACTATGTATTGTATGATTTTCTTATGGGTTGATTAGATATGTGGTAAGACACATCTTTATTATTGTGTATGTCGTGATCTGGGAATGTTTGTAGTTTTGAAGTGTGGCACGACTATGAGTTGGTAAGTGAAAATCTATATGCGGGTTTGTCATTGGTAATGCACGTAGATACAAGGGTACTCTTTTGATTAGTAACGTATCAATTCTGTAGTATGGGAAGATCTATACGCAGATATTATTTCTAAAAAGCATGTATACATGCGGAAATTATTTATGATAAGCGCATATGAAAGTTAGGGTTTCTTCAAAATAATATGGTTGAACAGTATATTCAATATTGATATGTTTTTGTTTGTTTGTCAATGAAGTCTTCATGTTGATTTGGGTTTGATAGTGATGTCTTGAGTATTGATACTGCTACTAGTTGTATGTGATTGAAGATCAGTGATTTTTTGTTTGATTCAGTGATTCAACGATTGGTTGAATGATTTGGTACAAAGATCAGTTTCAATTTTTTATATATGGTATTTTTCTTAAATGATGGTAGTGGGTTCAGTCTAAAAATTTGATGAAAAGTGGCCTACATGTTGTAATGTGTTGAAGCGGGTGGATCTAGTGTAAAAATTTATGAAACGTGATCCATGATGGTGTTGAGGGTTGGAGCCTTTAGTGAAGAAGTCAAAGCTTCCTGCCAGTAGTAGCTGGTGATCAGATCAGGGGGTCGTACCTCCCTTCAAGTGGGTGTTGGTAAACGAGATCAAGGGGTTGGAGCTACATTACAGTAGGTGTTGGATAATGAGTGGAGGTTGTAGCCTTCTGCAAGTGGGTGCCTATGTGCTGGTATGAGTCTCCGCCAATACAAGATTGTAAGAAGTTTTCATTATAATAAAAATTGAAGACAGGGACGACAAAAATGGTGGTTTTCTCCCACATTGGGTTTCCACCTTAAATACTGGTGTTGATGTGTGTTGATTATGTTTGATGCTTTATTTTGTTATTACTGCACATGTTTACTGCTTATCAAATGTCTGATGAATCAGTGATGCACTTGTTTAAGTTAAACAGGTGAGGAATTAACTGAAATATAAGTTCACTGAATATATGCTAGTTGTCTGCATAATAGTCACATGCATACACAAGTTTACTTTAGTAAAGTAGCATACAAAAATTGGAGTAAGAAAAGAAAAAATTAAGTGAGTTTTAAATTATTGATTCACCCCCCTCCCCTCCCTCTCAGTAATTTTCCCAACAATTGGTATCCGAGCAGGTTCTTCAGAAGAAGCTTGTTCGCTTGAAGGAGATATGTCATGATGAGAAGTCTTGAAGGAGTATTTACTATCAGGCCACCACTGTTCAATGGAAGTAATATAATATTCTGGAAGATATGAACAAAGGACATATTTTTCAAATTCATGTAGCTAAAGTTAGCAAAGGACATATGGGACAAGATCATCCAGAGCTATGAAGGTGACGGCAAGGTAAAAAGTGCTAAACTTCAAACTCTTAGAATTCAATATGAAACTATCAAAATGCATAATGATGAAATTATTGCAAGTTTCTTCCTGAGAATAGATGAGATTGTGAATTCTATGAGAAATATGGGTGAAGATATAAAATACTCAACCTTAGTAGAGAAAATCTTGAGATCTCTATCTCCAAAATTTGAGTCAAAAGTGTCTGCCATTGAAGAAAAGGAGGATATGCATAACCTTACCATTGTACAACTCCACAGGATTTTAACATCCTTTGAAATGATAAAATGAGGTCCCTTGGAAATCAGATAAGTTTCATTCAAAGCAACTGCAATAAGAAAATAAAAGGAAGAACAAAAGAAATCAGGTTCTATATCAGAAGAAGATGAGGGAAATTTTGTGAAGAAACTCCAACTAGGAAACGAAAGATTCAGAGGTAAGCTTCCCTTCAAGTGTTTTTATTGTGGTAGAGTTGGTCATTATTTTGTTAAGTTTCCTCATTTTTAGCCTCACTCTCATGTGATTAAAACAATTCTAAATCCAAGATAATTAAATTAAATTATTATCATGAAAGTTGGGATTTATCCTACCTTTCTAGATTGGGTTTGTTCCTCATAGATAGGAGTCAGTTTAGGTCTTGTTGGTTGAGAGATTCTCTCCAACTAGTTAGGCTCCTATATTAGTGTGTGGTTGAGATATTTTCACAACCAAGTTGTCCCAGATAGAAGAAATATCTTGAGACAAACTTCCTCATGTATTTATATTTGTATCATTGTCATATTTTCACATTACACAAACATTATGAGAGGAGTATAGTGAGGTTGAGGCCTTTTCCGCCACTTTTCTATCTCTGGTAAATTATGTGAGTTTTTTTTTATATCCTACATGTGGTATCAAAGCATAGGTCACGAGTTCGATACACACCTGGCTCGTGTTGGGGGGAGATTGTTGGAAATTGGATAAACCAATGCTCCCCATGTGTTTCATGACATGGAATAACTGCCTCTCGTGGATCCTTATCTTGGGCGATGCAATCATTGACTAACACCTGTGGGTTTTGGTCTAATGAAAATTATGATTCCCAACATGTGGTATCAAAGCACATGATTTTCTCTTTGGGATTAAGAGGGTGAGAAGGTTTAAGAGAGTGAGTTCCAAGCTCAGCCATCATGTAAATTATAGTGATGAGTATGGTGACCTAGTAGTGAAGGAAATTAACCGGACGAAACCAAGCAACAATGGAGTTCTATATTTTTTTGTGTATGGGTGGTCGTAAATGTGTTGTGGAAAGTTAATGGAAATAAGCGTTGTTGAACCTGTTGAGTGTAGAGCATATATTTTGTATCAGAGTTTATATGCGGAAACCAACTTAGAATTTGTGTCAAGCTTAGTCCTTTCTCAGCCAGAAGCAAACCCCACTCATGCTGGCTTGATCCTTCCAACAATTTGTGCGAACTGCTTCACTGGCTCCAACCAAATCTGCTCATTTTTCTGTGGCTTCTTCGTGAGGCTAGTGTGAATGAAGGCACTGGTGTGGATCTCCAATGGTTTTTGAATGATACTGATGGTTTATAGTTTTTTAATGAAATATGTGATTGACTAATGCTGTTGGCACAAGAATACGCTTTTCAAGATGTCAAATCATGACAACATCCAGATCCCACAGCAAATTAGTCGCTGCCAGGACAAAGACAAGGTCATTTGTTTGCATTAAACCATCCATCTGAATAAGTAGCTCAGTCTTTAAATGTCTGTGCTCACTGCTACTTCAAAGGGTTTCTTTGGAGGATCATTTGAATTTTTTGAGGAAGATAAATCTGGATACAAAACAAGAGAAGCCTCAGCTGATATCAAGCAAGTTTTCCCGTACTTTCTTCTAGTAACCAAAGCATCGGGTCTCATAGTCACTATTAAATTGTAAGTTAAATTTTTTCTCTTTAAATATGATAAATATATCGTGGTAGGAAATTCATTGGAACAACGTAGATTAATGTGTGCATTGTAAGCTTGAGTAGTAGCATGAGGAGGTTGTAAATTTACAGGAGAAGAAAAGGCACAATTATGCAAAAATAGAAAAATGCATTAGATGAGTTATTGGTAAAATAGTTGTGAATAATCGTTGGAATAGTGTGTAGGGGAAGCCGAGTCCATTGCTTTCAGCCCTAATTTTCAAATTTTATTTTCTTTTAAATCAATGAATTTGATACGGTACTTGGAGAACATAGTTATGATGATGGTAGGAGGAGCGATAGCGTAAGTGCCTCCATATTCAAGAGATATTAGAAATCCAGCGACATGATCTTACACTTTCTCGAGCATATGCCCATAAACATCTCACTTGTTGACCCCATGCAATCATCCTTTTTATTTTTGTATCTGTTATGAAATCCAAATATTTCAAAAGCTCCACTCCTATTTGTGTAGCCGACCACTTGATAGAAAATTGATTGTATTATAAAATGTTTTGGAAAGGTAAGTATTTTTTATTTGACAAGATAACAGACACACATTCAACAAAAAAAGGCCTCGTAAAATCGGAGGGTCCAATATGACTCCCCTCTTGTAGCCAAATAGAACTTTGCATTACGTAGTTGTTGGAAATATTCAATCCTACCAAATTTCTCGGGACCACTGAACTTCAACCATGGAGCTTCTAACTTGTCTAGAAACTGTTATGAGAGCTTTAGAAGTTTGAGTAGATCGACTTCCCCTTGCACCCAGCCCAAGAAGTTTGACCAAATCATATTTTGCAAATTTTTTCAACATTATACTATCATCAACATGTCCATGTATAATATCGGCTTTCCAAGTATTAAAAGAACTTGTGTCACGCTTGTCTGTGTTATTCTCTTGTTTAATTATGAAGGACATATTTAAAAAGTACTTTAATGTATTTTGGAGAGATAAGTGACTTATCTTAATTTTTTTTTTTTTGGAGTCATAAGGGTCAAATTTGATGTTTGTAAAGTTTCTTGGAGAGATAAGGAGTATTTTTAATTCTTTATGTAATGGAGTGATAAGTGAACATTATTGGAGTGACTCAATCAAGTCCATTTCAAATTCAAATAAAAGTTAAAGTTTTGAACTTTGTTGCTAAATAGTGTCAACATTGGAGTTAAAAGGATGAAGTTGATTACTTATGTACTCAATACTTAATAAAAAAATATCTCTTTTATGGTGATTATGTCCTAGATCTGCCCAAAATTGAATAAGGGTATCTTAGGTACACCGTGAGTATGTTTGTGATGACGCATGATTCTTGATGGTGCTTATTTTTTTGTGTCTATTTTTGACACTAACTTTTAAAAATGGTACACATGGAGTACACAAAAAATGAAAGTAATGCACGCACATAATCAATTCCATTCAAGCTCATATAATCAAGCAAACTACACACAATCAAGAAGCTGCAACACATAACCAAAAATATCAAGTTGTTAACATCTGCATTCAAAAATGATTCTACATCAACAAGAAAATTCACTCAAGAAAATCAAGGTAATGAAGCTGCAAACTCAAGCATTCCAAGGCATGGTCTACATCAACATTCAACAAAAATTGGTCATTGTGTAACTTGCAAATAAATTTATTTTTTGTAAGTCAACTTATAATCAAACTCAAATCGAGTTGAGTTGTAAGCGTGCATTCTTCGTTTAAATCAACATCCAAGTCTTGAATTGATAGGAGGAAAAGTGAGTCAATTCTCTTCAACTGAGTCAATTAAGTCAAGCGAGTCCATTGTTTTTAACTAAGTCATTCAAATAATTATACAGGACACCCTTCTTTTGATCAATCAAGTGAGTGAGTTCAAGTTATTCCAAAGTTCATAGCATCAAGAGAACCAATACAAGAGAGCATGTAAAAATGGGAAAAGGTGGAAAACTTATTCAAAGTGCAGAGCTGGAAATTAAAGAGTTGAAAGAGTGCAATCATGAGTTACATAACACAATTGAAATACTGGAATGGAAGTTGAAGTAAAATCAAAACTTAATCGATGAAATGACCAACACATTAGAAGCAACAAAAGACTTTCAAATTGAGCTTGAAATGAAAGAAAAACTCATTAGTTCACTCCAAATAAAATTAAGTGAAAATCAAGATCTACTTGACGCATGATGTATAGAAAAGGTCGATGAAAGTTGCTACACCGAAGACATCATCCAAAAAACAAATGAAATTTGTGATAAAAGTGACCTTATTCAGCACATTGGTGAAGGTTGTCACAAAGAAGATATAATAAACCAAATTGATGCAAGTTACGACACAAGTGATCTCATCCAGCCGATTGTACTACTGCATAATGCAACTAGTAGTATTGGAAATCTAAGTGAACATATTAATGAAACATGTGAAATAGATGAATCATTAATAGAAATGGTTGATTCTCAGTGTGATACAGATGATTTAATAAATACATCTCAGCATATCGGTAGCGGTAGTAGGTGTGAATAACAACAACACGATGATATTTCCAAGAAAGTGATCAAACCTTGGGAAGAAATCTCCTTCAACAAAGATCGACATGGCCTAGGTTACACTAAATACAACAGTTTGTATGTTCCAAATTACTCAAAACCAGTGCAGTTTGTAAGTGCAAGCTTTCTAGATAGTGCTCATAATAAGTGTAACCATTGTATGTGAAATGGTCATATGGAGATTACATGTTTTTACCTCCACCCTTGTCACCATTGTGGCAAGAAAAATCATTCATCGGAAATATTTTGCAAGCGAAATCAACCACCCAGAGTGAAGATAAATTATGCATGGATTGATCATTGGAAGTGGTCATCTATAGTAAAACAATTGTTTATGTGTTACTGACAGATTCAGTCTCACATGAAAACAACTTTTCTAGTACAATGAAGATGGTGAAACTTTCCTACACCTGAAGAGGGGGAATTTTGAATTCAAATTTCAATTGTATCTCCTTTTAGCTGAAAAAGGGGGGAAAATGATAATAATGGAATTGAAGGTTGATAGACTAAAAGTTTTGACAACATCTACAAAGTAGCGGTGAGCAGTTTTCGACATCATCAACAAAAGAAACAGTCAGTCATTTTTGACATCATCAAACATTGGGTGATCATCAGCAGCAATGATCATCATTAGTAGCCAGTGGGTGGTCAATATCAATGTATCCAGTGGGAATTCAACATCAAGTATCGAGTCGACAGTTTCAACATCAGCAAATTCTCCAGTGGGCATTCTCAATATTTTGTCAGTGGATAAGAAAATTCACCAGTGGGCTTCATCAACATTTTGTCAATGGAAAAAGCATGTTGATTGCATGCATAGTATAGATGGATCCTTTTACATCTTGGCACATGATGTAGCTGTCAAGAAAAATTCAGAGATGAATCAAACTTTCAGCTAACTCATGTTCTCTTCAGATTGATGTTTTTTTGGCATCCAACTTTGGTGGTTTTTCAGGCAGTGTTTTTGATGATCAACAATTTCAACATGAGAACTTGGAACATGGTTCCTGGTTATTATTTGGACTTATGATTTAGGGGAAGGATTTTAGCCTCACTCTCATGTGAGTAAAACAATTCTAAGTCCAAATTAAGTAAAATAAAGTATTATCATGAAAGTTTGGATTTATCCTACCTTTCTTGATTGGGTTTGTTCCTCATAGATAGGAGACAGTTTAGGTCTAGTTAGTTGATAGATTATCTCCAACTATTTAGGCGCCTATATCAGTGTGTGGTTCAGATATTTTCTCAACCAATTTGTCCAAGATAGTCAAACTATCATAAGACAAAATTCCTTGTGTATTTATATTTGTATCATTTTCATTATTTTCACATTACACAAACATTATGAGAGGAATGCAGTGAGGCTGGGGCCTTTTCCGCCACTTTTCTGTCTCTAGTAAATTATGTGAGTTTTGTTTAATATCCTACACTCATAAATAAAATCATGAAAAGGAGAAACAAATTGAAAATAAAAGAAGTTATTATACGCATGAAGATAGTGATGGTTTATCACTTGGAGAAGAGGGAGAGTTTGATCAAGATCTTCAAGTACTTATGTAATTTACTATTAATGAATCTGATGACAATTTCATGGATGCTCTAGAAGAGAAGGATATTTTCACCAAAGAATCTCCTAGATCAAGGAAGAAAATATGGTTGCATGGATATTGTTTCTCTTGTAACTCTTTTGGGTATAAAGCCATTGATTGTAGGTCAAGTATGTTGAACAGAACCAGCAGATAGGATAAGTTCCAACACATAATAATAAATTTCAAGAAAATATGGAGAAATAAGGAACACTGGTCAGAAACATAGGGAATTTTGACCCTACTGCAGTCAATGGTTTCTAAATCTTACTTCTCCTAGTGACTGTAGAAGTGATGTCAAATGCATTATCAGAACCAGTTATGTATTATCACAGAAGGAACAATATATAATGATTCATGTGGCCATTTTTCTAATTCTGGTTGCTTATATTTTTGATAGTGCATCTTATGTGATAATAGAATATAGGTACAGATTGCACAGGCTCAGGGAGAGCTAAAATTGTGAAATTTCAGTATTTCAATTTCTATACGTTGATCCTATAAAATACAATCACGTATATATTCAATTTCCTACACAGACAGTGGCATATATTTTTCTCTAATAGAGCAATAGTGGGATAGACTCAAGAAAAAACTCTGAGATGCTTCAAACAATTATTACTTGGATTTCTTGTTGTGATGTTGTGTCAAAACCTGATCCAAAATACATCATAAATGCACCTAATGATTCATTACCTAAAATTTAGGGATGTTAGAAACAGTCCCCCCAAATTTAGCTAAGAACTACGAGTCTTTGTCTCCTTGAGTAATTACAAGATTCCTCAACAATGAGGGGCATAAACAGACTTCCTTATCGATAAAAAAATCTTTGGACAACTGTAGATTTTGATTATTTTTCACTGACACCTATCCATAAAGCATCCAAGACAAAAGCGTCGCATTTCACATAGAAGCATCGTGTTTTTCAACAGAAGCATCACGTGCCTTGGAGGGTGTTTTTAGCTGACTTTTAGGCATATTATTATTGATCTGAAGATTGGGAAAGGTAGTCCTGTATGTCCTGTATCCAACCCAACCTTGAAATGATAAAATACCTCCTACAAGGTCTTCAAAAATTCTTTTTTCCAAGATTACTCCAGAAGCGTCATGTGTAGTGAAAATCAATTGCAGAAACATGAAAAATAGGGTGTATTTTGAGTTTTTCTTCAAAAATAGGAGGTGTCTTGGAAAACCAATACCATATATGGAATTTAAACTTCAGAAGGAATCCAATCATGTAAATAAAACCTCCATTGGAGACTCTGAGTAAAAGCGTCGGGTGCCTACACGGTGCTTCTACAAGGGTTAAATTTCTAGAATTTGCCAAAAATCACAAAAAATATCAAAAATGCTCAAAACTTTCTGAATTGTGGTCCATGGAATCCTTGAATGAGGATCTAAATAGCTAGATATGCCTCAACCAAAAAATCCAAGTTTTCCTTCTTTTTAGCTTAATAAGGGTTTCTTTAAGCTTTTCCTTCAAATTCTTAACCCTAGTTTTCGCGATTTGGTTCCTAGTGAAGTAATGTCTCACCATGTGCCTCTCAAGGTTATTGTTTCTTTATACCTTCTTTAAAAGATTCTCGAGATTCTCATTCACTCTTTCAAGCCAAAACTCTTTGTCTTGCTCGATCTCCTTAGCAATCATATCATCAAAACTTTGTTCGCCTAAGAGAGGAGATGACTTTGTTTCTTGTTCTTTTTTCCTAGTTAATCCTCTTGTTCTTGGCCTCCTTGGATTTATTTCAGTCTCATTTTCTTCCAACTGATCAAAATCTACCACTAATTTTCCCTTACCTTTCTCGGCCTCAATATCT
Organism: Pinus albicaulis; assembly: GCA_034641835.2. Taxonomy (NCBI): domain Eukaryota; kingdom Viridiplantae; phylum Streptophyta; class Pinopsida; order Pinales; family Pinaceae; genus Pinus; species Pinus albicaulis. The sequence goes on from CM076575.1 coordinate 413,098,237, forward strand.
GCCTTAGGTTTGCTTTGGAGTAGTTGTTTCACCTTCAATTTCATGTTTTCTTGTTGTAGGAAGGTTAACATGAAATTTTCCCTTGAGAGGTTGTCCTTGAGCTCAGCTATATCTGCATAATTTTCCCTAATTATCTCCTCAGCTGAATTTTTTTCCACCTACTCTGCCATGTCAACCTCCAAAGGTGTTTTCTCCTCATGTTTCTGCAAAGGTGACTCACTCTCATGCATAGGTGGCTACTGCATGGTTTCTCTCTACTCAGTTGTAGGTTCAGGTGAAAGAACACCTTTAGTGATCATAGCAGAAAAAACCATCATTTTACCTTTCTCATAAGTTTGAGTGATTTAAGCCCTTCGCGTCTTTGGGACCTCTGCTGATTTTCTTGAAGAGCCAACCTTGTGTGGATTTGTTGATGTTGATGGTATGCTTTGAATAATAGGTGGACTAGTAGCAGGCATAGAAGAAATTGTTTTCATGAAAGTTTCCCAAGACATATTGATTTTTGAAAGCTGATGAAAAACTATAAACTTGACCAAACCATGGTGGAACAAATTAGTTTGGTGATCCTTTCCTTTACTTTGTACTTTTTCAGTCATTTTGACCAGACTCCTAAATAGATAGAGGAAAAATGAGTGGCTTAGTGGAAGTGAAATGAATCAATAGCCTTATGTGGTACTGGTAAAATCTTGAGAACCTCCCTTCACATGTGAAATACTTCATGATCAGCTTCATCAAAGGGGCATACTTATCAACTGAATTCCTGAAGGGAAATATGTGTTCAGGAGCATATTTTCAATGTGGTTTTAGGAACATTTTGTAGTTCTCAATGTCAAAGTCCATCACTTTGAACCATATTTCTCCATGGTTCGGGATATCTGTTGCTGAGGCGATAAAATTTGCTGATATATTGAATTCAATCCCTACTATTTTAGCCTCTCTCCTAAAGCTAGTGGAAAAAACGCTTGTCAATTTAGCATGACAACCTACCTCTTGAACTCTTTCATAAAATATTAAACAACCACTGTCTTCAAAAGATTCCTTGACATAGGGACAAGCATTGATCTCCTACAAATTGGATGGCTCAAACCTGGAATGATGACCTCCCTTATTGGGCTTTCTCTTCTCACCTTCCATGATGTTTGTTAGCAAAAGAAAACCTGAGCTTGTTGTAAAGGAAAGGGAAGATGAAAATTAGGAAAACAAGGGATGATGATACAATGATTTTAGGGATAGAAATGAGATGGAATGGGGTAAGGGAAAAATCCATAAAAAATTGGGGAAGGAGGATGGTGAGTTAGAAACACAATGCAAGTGAAAATTTTGGAAATGAGTATGGGAAAGATGGAAAAACTATTAAAACACATAGTTAACCTAGTTTTCTTTGCAAATGCGTAGTGAGAACTAGTGTTTGAATGAAAATTGTAGAAATGAGAGGTATGAGTGATATGTAGTGACTTGGTACGGTATATGAGTGATGTTTCAAGGTTATTACATGATGAAAGTAGGGGTTTCCCAACTAAATCAAACAAACATCTCAGCATTCCAAAAACGTAGTTGAAAACCTAGAAGAGGGAATCCACCCTTCGCTGAAGAAATTCACTTGAATGAAACGTAAGGTATGATTACTTACTGACTTGGAAGCCTATGAACCTTGAGAAATTATGAATTGACCCTTTTGATGGTGTTTTGGATATTGGATGGAAAAATCGTAGAAAACTCCCAAAAGCATAGCGTGGCTGCCCCAGAAGCATAGCGAAGAGCAGTTTGGAACAATTTTTGCTGGTGTCTTCGATCTTTGGATGGTTGTGGAGAGCTGTGAGCATGAAAGAGGAGCTCTTTTGAAAACCAAAGGATGAAATGAACTCAAAAAACTTCATTTCCCTTTATAACTCACAAATTTGCTTTTTGTCTTTAGTAAAATCATATTGTACTTTGAGATTTTTTTTCTTTTTGAAATTTTTATCATGTAGCATACTTCTTGAGAAAGGACAAGTTTCCTTTTCTTTATTACCTATATCTTCTAACTCCCAATGAAAGTGACTTGAATGGCGAAAACGATTATTATTTTCCTTTCTCTCATGACATGATATTATGATGAAAAAAAGAAATAAGCCTAGACCATGACCTAGATGAGGGTATGTTGAGTGATCTATGACCCTAGACTAATGATGAATGGCATGACCTTGAAATTGATGATGACCATGAATGGGTTGGAGCAAGCAGCATTAGACCTATACAACATTCAGTGAACAAAATTTATTTGAAAACATGAAATTTTGTCTAAGGACCACTACCAAATAAACTTGAAAGAGTGTATTTGATCACTGAACATTCAGACACTAACATTGGCTCTAGCTGAGGATGGCAGCTCCTTTGGGAGATGTCAAGAACACCATAGATTAGGTAGCCTAGTCCATTTGGGAAATGGATTAAAAAATAAATAGAAACTGAAATAACTTTGACAAACTGAAATGACTAATCAAAACAAAAAATGACTTTGACTTGGAAACTGACGTGAATTTTTGAACTTTTTTGGAAAACATCAGCTGACCATAGAAGCTTCACGGCCTTCTCCTTGGGCTTCAAACTTCTGTTACAACTTCCTTATTCTTTGACAGCAAATAAAATGATATTTACAATGAAAGTGAATATTTTTCTTCAAGACCATGTGAGATAATGTTTGAGGAACCTACCATTCAGTAGTCCTCCTAGAATTTCCTGCCCATCAAGACCTTCTAACAAAAATTCCTTATTCCCCCTTAATGTTGTAATATTGTAAGGACATTTCCATAGGTTATCAAACTTACCATGATTTCCTTTGTATTCATTTCAGGCATCCCATCAAAGAACAATATATCCTAATTTGAAATCATCAACTTTGGTTTTCTTCATAGATCTTCTTGATTTTCTCCTGAAGCTTTGAAGCGTGATTGAAAAATTCTTCCCTTTACTATTGTAAATGAATCATTTGACTAATACTTCGTTGGATGTCATTTGGATCACTGTCAATTTCCTGCAAAATTTTCATCGCCGACACTGCTAAGGAAGTGGGAAACACTGTGTCTACACCATAAACTAGCTGAAAGGGCGACATGCTAATGGATCTCTTTGTGCTAGCTCTGTCTACCCATAGATCATTTATTAACTTCTTGTGCCAATTTCTCTTGTTCTGTTGCAACAATTTCTTTATTATGTTCAATAATTATTTGTTTGATAATTCATCCAATCTGTTGCCTTGAGGATAGTATGATGTAGAATGCCCAAATCTAATGTGATATTTATCACAAAATTATATCATATTTTTGGACTTAAAGGCGGCTGCATTTTCAATGATAATTTTCTATGGGCAGCCAAAATGAGACAAAATATTTCTCTCCAAAAAATGAATAATGACGATGTTTGTTGCTTGCCTCATGGGAATGGCCTATACCCACTTTGTGAAGTAATTGATGGCAGTGAGTATCAACTTATGTTGAGTTGATGATGGAGGTTGAATCTTGCCAATGAAATCAATCCCCCATTGCTGGAAGGGTGCTTGAACTGCAATTGGTTTCAAGGGCAAAGGTAAGAGCTTTCTCTTTCGCTAAAAAATCTGACAGTCATGATAGCTCATGATAGTTTTTTAGACATCAGAAAATAAAATTAGCCAATAGAAGCCAACCCTAAATATCTTATTTGTTGTAGTCTTCCAGAAAATATGACAACCACAATCACCTTTATGAAATTCATTCATCACTTTTTCAACTTCACCTTCTACCAAACAATTTAACAAAATTCTGCCTGGATCTTTCTAATATAAAGCATTGTTAAGAATGCAATATTTAATAGCCTTCAACTTCAGAGATCTACCTTTACTGCTGGGAAAACAGGGAGGAGGATTCAAATGTTGCAGCACATGAATACTATTAGTATACCATGGTGATGAAGTAAAAATTTCAGATACCTGAGGTAATGAATCAACTTCTTGCTCCTCAGATAATGCAACAATGAAATTGATGTCCAAGGCATGTAAATTTGAGATAGCCATGAGCTTAGAAAAGCCTTGTCCCTTGATCAATTTTGTAGGTTTGATTTCTAATTCATACTCCAACATAGCAGCTATCCATTTTCCATGCCGACCTTCGGGATCATTCTGTGTTAGCACATCTTTGATAACATCATTTGGGACATATGCAAGAACATGAGAATGAATAATATAGACTTGAAATTCCTTCAATGCTTTTACTAGTGCCAAGGCCAGTTTTTAAATGATATTGTAATTTAAGGTTGTGTCTCTTATGGTTCTGCTAAAAAGGGAAATGGGCTATTCTATTTTCAGATCTTCTGTTTCCATAAGGACAACAATGCGAGTATGTTCAGAAGAAAAAGAGAAAATGATAAAATCAAGTATATAATCTGGGCTGATAAAAATAGGACCATGAGACAACACAAAATTAACTTGATTGAATGATTTATTTTCCTCATCGGACCATTTCACCTCACTGTATTTCTTCAACATATCAATAATTTCCCTTGAATGTTCAACAAGGTTAGGAATAAGCCTTCTCAAGAAATTGATTTTATCATTGAATGATTGGATTTCCTCCTTTCTTCTAGGATAGTCCAAATTCTAAATTGCCTCAATCCTTGAAGGATTTATCTGAATGTCATCTTTAGATATGATGTGACCAAGAAATTTCCATTCTTCCATAGAAAACAAACTCTTCTTTGGATTCAGCGCTATGCCAAAAATTTTGTACCTCTGAAAAACTGTCTTCAAATGGTGTAAGTGCTCTTCATCCGTCTTGGAAAAAAACTGTGCTGTCATCAAGATAATTGACAAAAATACATCCTTTTAATTTGCAAAGGTGATATTTATTGCTCGCTGAAATTTTCTCCAACATTCTTCAACCCAAAGGGAATCTTAGCGTACATAAAAGTACCCCAAGGTGTTGTAAAGGTTGTCTTCTCTTGATCATCCGGATGACCTAAAATCTGATTATACCTGGGATAGCCATCCAACAATGAAATTATGGAAGAACCATCCACCCTTTGAAGAATATGATCCATCTTTGGAAGTGGGTATTTGTCTTTCAGTGATACTTTTTTTTCAGATTACGGAAATCTATACATAAGCGAATCTCACCGGTCTTCTTTCTTACTGGCACTAAGTTTGACATCCAATTTGAAAAACGAAGAGCAGATATAATACCAACAGTATGCAACCTATTCACTTCTTTTTTAATAGAGGGAAACAACTTTGGATTCATTCTCCTTAGTTTCCGGAAGAAATGCTTCTGATCAGGCTTTAAATGAACGGTGTACTGAATTATACTCTTATCATACACTTTCAGATCAGAATACTCCCATGCACAAACATCAGAAAATTGAGACATGAGTGTTGCACATTTACCTTTCATTTCTCGGCTCAAGGATTTTGATATCTTGACCATTTTTGGCATCTTAGGAGTTCCAATATTGAGGCCTTCCACTCCTACTTCAGTTGGAAACATTGTTGGTTTCTGTGCAACATCATCCTAGTCATAAATCTTCTCCAAAGGTACAAGAACTCTTGGAATGGAGTTGTCTTTCAACTGCAGTACATTCATTTCTGCTGCATGTATTTCTTGGTCATCTTCATAAAACTGGTCATCCATTTGTGAACTCACAAACTCCTATTCCGTCTACAAGAAGTTGTTTATTTGTTTATAATATTGAAATAATTTCCAATACTAAACATTATCTGGAAAAATAGGGCAATTTTTGACGTTAATTTCATACTTCTTATTGGGGTACACTGGAATTTTGAACATGATGGCTGAAGTGGCAAGAGAATCAACAATGACATTGATGTTCCTTGGAATCAATGACAAAGTATATTTAGTGAAATTCTTGAGGATGTCTAACACTACATTGTCGTAAGCTCGCATTCTAGGATGCTTGGCATGGTATTCCCCTTTGAATTGCTTTATTAACAATTCAGAGTCACCATACACATAAATTTTCTTGGCACCTAATTTCTTAAGAATTTTCATACCGATTATCAAAGCCTCATATTCTGCTTCATTGTTTGAACAATCAAATGTCAATTTGTAAGAATACATTCAAACATTAGGAGGAAGGTTAGATGATGATTCATAGGGTTGTGAATCCATACTCCAATTCCAGCCCCTTCCTTACCTAAGGCTCCATCGAAATTCATGGACCACAAACCACTTTCTTCATCAAGAAGCTACAATTTAGATGACTGATCTTGAATAACTGCTTGAAAAAGTTCTTTCGTAACAACAGGTTCTATTTATTTCACTATTTCAACTATATTTTTGGTTGATGCACTTGGCTGCAAGATACTTGACATATTTTCTTTTTTTTCTGCACTTGGAAATTTTTTAACAGAATTTGAAAACTCTAAATTTTCCACTTTTTCTTCAATCAAAACTTTTGATGATGCTAAATTATAATCATCATTGAATAAAATAAAAGACTCTAAATTTGTATGAACATCATGTATCAAGTGATTATTAGGCTTCTTGCTACTGATCATGTACTTCATCTTATTTTCCCGGTATAGTTTTCTAAGTTTCCCAAAAACCAGTATAGTAGCATAGGAAAAGTCCAGCTACAAAGTGCCTCTAAGTTTAGCTCCCCATGACAAGGAGAGTAGAAATCCATATCTAGGAGGGATATCAACTACAATGTTAACTCCCTATATTACTAGTATAGTCCCTTATTGTTGTTAGTGTAACCCCCTTATTGTTATTATTGTACCCTTGTAACCCCAATATTGTTATTATTGTGCCCTTAAATTATTATTGTTAGGTCGGCTAGGATTACATAGTGGCCCCATTAGGATTACATTGTGGCCCTATGGACTCCTATATATAGAAAGGAGGTTTTGTAATTTGTATCATCCAAGAATTTTTCATTCATGTAATGTATTGGAGGTTTCCCCCTCGAAGTGGCTCATTTATAAGGTGTTGATATCTCTTTTCTTCTATTTTTGGAGCTGGTTTCACAACATTTGGTATCAGAGCTTTGGATTCTAGGGTTTCGCTGCTCCAAAAAGGTCATCGTGGAATTTTCGCTATAACTATTTTTATACAAAGGTTTAGAAGCTGAAATTTTTAGGGTACGAACCCAAGATCCTGAGGAACATCGTTGCAAAATTTTAGAGCTTCGTTCACAATATTTTTGGACATATGATCTGTGGAAGGCAGGGCTTTTTGCAGGATCCTGAATTTCACTTAAATAGGGCATCACGGAAATTTCGTTATAAATTTTCTTCTACGAAGGTTTAGAAGCTGAAATTTTTAGAGAGTGGAGTGGAATTCCTGAGGAACATCTTCGCAAAATTTCAAAGCTTGGTTCGCAATATTTTAAGAGATGTGATTTGTGGAAGTTAGGTCTTTTTTAGGATCCCGAATTTCATCTCAAAGAGGTTATCGTGGGAAAACCTTCATAACTCTCTCTCTGAGAATCAGATTGGAATGATGTAAAAAGTGTCCAAAATCACACGGACTTTAGTTTCTTGTCTATCAATTTTAGAGCCAAAGGAGGAAAGAGTGACACGTGGCAAGTAGTACAAGTGCGCTATATTGAACCAGTCCATAATTGGGTCATTGTGGGAGATTGGGCATAACTTTGCCTTGAAGAATCCAAATCAGATCAGGCCTGTGGCATTCGAACGAAGATTCAAAGGGTGACTTCAGGGCCAAATTTCAGATGTTGAAGATCCAAAATCACAGAGATAATTCAGTTTCAATTTCGAGTTCCTCAAAATCAAGAAAAAGGTGTGTATTTTTTTTTCAAATTGCATAAGTCTTGTTTGAAAAATTAGTTCTAGTTGATTCCAAAGGCCTATTGAGCATAGATATCAGTATTGGGTTCTAAAATGCCTCCTAAAAAGAACTCAACACCAATTAATCCTTCAGAAGGCTCTACTATGACTCATGAAGACGAAGAAATGCAACATGAGATATCAAAATTCCATGAGCAAGTGCACCAAATTTTGCTATCGCAAAGAGAAACAAAAATTGAAATGGATGGTTTAAAGAAAGGCGTGGAAGCTAAGATGAATGGTTTGGAAGCTAAGATGGATGGCATGGAAGTTAGCATGGAAGCTAAGATGGATGACATGGAAGCTAAAATGGAAAACATGAAGAATGATCTAAAAGCAGATATGGAAGGTTTGACAAAGTCGATACAACAAATGTTTCCTAATGGTGAAAATATAGTAGAGGAAACTAATGATGAGAACAAAATAGATGATAATCGTGATTTCATAAACTCTAATATTGGCAGGAAGAACCACCATATTCCAAAGATGGATATGAGGAATTTTGATGGCAAGGATCTCGTAACATGGATACTACAGATGGAGCAATATTTTGATCTCAATAATATGCAAAACACACAAAAGGTACACATTGCAAATTTACATCTAGAACAAAATACATTTGTATGGTATCGATGGCTTTGCTCCTGTAAAAATATTTTCACTTGGTCAATTTTTACGGAGGAAATGATAGCACATTATGAGGATACAAAGAGCAACACCTTCTTTAACCAATTGATAAATCTCAAACAAAAGGGTTTAGTGGGGGAGCACATTGAGGACTTCCAAAAATTGAATATAAGGGTAATTGATATTACAGAGGAGCACAGGATTGATCTCTTCATAGGTACTTTAAAGGATAACATCCAACATGAATTTTGCGTTTTGGAACCTGATTCATTGGAGAAGGCATTCAAGTTGGCAAGAAAAATTGAATGTAAAATTATGGCGACAAGGAAGCCTACCACTCACTTCTATAAAGAGGGAAGTGTTGCTACTCCTATATTTCAACAACCTACAAGGTTGACACCACAAAAATTGGAAGAAAAAAGAGAAAAAGGGCTTTGCTACAGTTGTGATAGCAAATACACTAAAGGTCATAAGCATGCTGAGAAGAAATTATTTTACATAGATCATGAAGAGGAAGAAGAAAATGAACAAGAAGAAGATATACACCAGGAACTAACCTTAGAAGAGGAAGAAATAAGTAAGACCATATCGTGTAATGCATTGGCAGGAATTACCACTCCTCAAACTCTCAAGATAGAAGGACATATCAAGAAGAAAAAGGTAATAGTGTTGATTGATTCAGGTAGTACCCATAATTTTATTCATTGTAAGGTAGCCAAGGAATTGAATTGTTTCCTACACCCAACACCAGAATGTCAAGTGATGGTTGCAAATGGAGGAACTATAAATTGCTCTGGAAAATGCCATAATATCAAGCTATCCATGGGGTAATATGTATTGAATATTCCAATGCTTTCCATCCCAATGGGAGGTGATGATGTCGTACTAGGAGTACAATGGTTACAATCTTTGGGGACGATAGCTTTTAATTTTCAAGAACTTTTATTGAATTTTTTTTCGAAAGGAAAGGAAATGGAATTATGGGGTATCACAGGGAAGCCAGGAAAGATAATAAGCTCTAATGTCATGACAAAGCTTCTGAAGAAAGAACAACGAGGCATAATTGCACAATTATGCTCACTAGAAGTTCCAACATCAAAATCATATATTTCTCCAGATCTCCAAAGAGTCTTGGAAAATCATTCCAATGTGTTTGATACTCCCAAAGGACTCCCACCTATTCGTGATCATAATCATGCTATTCATTTGATTCCAGGAAGTGTTCCTCCAAACATCCGACCTTACAGATATCCTTATGCCCAAAAGAGTGAAATTGAACGTATGATTGCAGAAATGTTAGAGGCTAGTATAATTCAACCTAGTCAAAGTTATTTATCTTCTCTTGTAGTATTGGTACATGAGAAGGATGGATCATGGCGCATGTGTCCAAATTATAGGGAGCTCAACAGCTCACCATTAAAGATAAATTTCCCGTTCCTGTGATTGATGAATTATTTGATGAATTACATGGAGCAATTTATTTTACCAAGTTGGATCTTCGTTCAAGATATCATCAAATTAGAATGAAGATGGAGGATATTTCGAAAAAAGAATTTCGAACTCATGAGGATTTGGTCATGCCTTTTGGCCTTACCAATGCACCTTCTACATTTCAAGGGTTGATGAATTCCATTTTCAAACCCTTCCTTAGAAAATTTGTGCTAGTATTTTTTGATGATATACTAATCTACAGTAGGTCTTGGAAGGATCATGTTGAACATGTTGACAGGGTGCTCAAACTATTGCAGGAGAAACAATTATATGCAAAAACATCCAAATGTTTCTTTGGAGTACAAGAGGTGGAATATCTAGGTCATATTGTATCTCACGAGGGTGTTAAGGTAGACCCTAACAAAATTAAAGCCATTAAGAAATGGAAAGTCCCCACAACCATAAAGCAGTTGCGAGGATTTCTCGGGTTAACAGGGTATTATCGCAAGTTTGTTAAGAATTATGGGAGAATAGCAGCACCTCTAACAACATTATTGAAGAAAGATGCATTTTCATGGACACCTGAAGCAACTAAGGCCTTTGAACATCTTAAAGAGGCAATGTGCCTAGCACCGGTCTTAGCTACGCCAGACTTCACAAAAACCTTTATTGTGGAATGTGATACCTTAGGAAATGGAATTGGTGTTGTTTTAATGAAAGAAGGAAGACCCATTGCTTTTCAAAGTTGTCCAATCAAAGGAAAGTATTTACAGAAAGCTATTTATGAGAAGGAAATGTTAGCAATACTACATGCACTAAAGAAATGGCGACCTTACCTAATGGGAAGACACTTCAAGGTAAAAAATTATCATGATAGTCTTAAACACTTTTTGGAACAAATACTATCTTCAGAAGAGCAGCAAAAATGGGTCACAAAGATGTTGGGTTATGACTTTGAAATAATCTACAAAAAAAGGAAGCTAAATGTTGTTGCAGATGCACTCTCAAGAAAGAATGAAGAGGTGGAAGCATTGCTTTGTGCCATTTCTATTATCCAACCAGATTGGATAACCCAAGCAAGAGATGAATGGAAGAAGGACAAAGATGTATGGACACTCATTCAAAAGTTGCAGCAAGATCCTAGTACATCTGATACATTTAGTTGGAAAAATGATTCCTTATGGTACAAAGATCGCTTATATCTTTGTAAGAATTCCCATCTAAAACAAAAGATTCTTCTGGAATTGCACACTTCTCCTTTAGGAGGACACTCGGAATTTTTAAAAACTTACCACAGGGTGAAGAAAGAATTTTTTTGGGATGGCCTTAAATCTAATATTCAAAAGTTTGTGATGGAATGTTTGGTTTGCCAGCAGAATAAAGTTGAGACAATTAAGACCCCGGGACTTCTACAACCTTTATCCATTCCAAGTCAACGTTGGGAGGAGATTTCAATGGATTTTATCACAGGTTTACCTAAGTCCGAAGGAAAGAGTGTCATCATGGTGGTAGTTGATAGACTTACCAAGAATGCACACTTTTGTGCTTTATCTCATCCATTTAAAGCAAGTACAGTTGCTACTACATTTATGGACAGAATTCAAAAGCTACATGGAAGCCCAAGGGTTATTGTGAGCGACAGAGATCCCATTTTTACTGGAAATTTTTGGACGAAGTTATTTTCTTGTTTGGGTACTCAATTAGCTCATAGCTCATCTTATCATCCTCAATCTGATGGTCAAGCTGAGATAGTAAATAAATGTTTGGAAGGATATCTTCGTTGTTTTGTATCTGATAAACAAACACAATGGGTCAAGTGGTTACCTCTCCTTGAATGGTGGTATAACACTTCCTTCCATACTGCAGCAAAAATGACCCCATTTATGGCACTTTATGGATATCATCCACCATCCATCACATCATCTTTAAGATAAAATTTGAAGGTTCAAGCAGTGGAATATCACATCGAGCATCAACAAGAAGTTCTCCAACTCTTAAAGGAAAACCTGAAATTGGCACAAAATCGAATGAAACAACAGGCAGATCAACATCGTAGCGAGAGAAGTTTTGATGTAGGAGACTGGGTATTTTTGCGGCTACAACCATACAAACAAATGTACCTCAAGCAAGCTAAGAAGGAAAATAAATTATTGCCAAAGTACTATGGTCCTTTCAAGGTGTTGCAAAAGATTGGTACTATGGCATACAAATTGGAGCTTCCTGCTTCTTCACGAGTGCATCCAATTTTCCATGTTTCATGCTTAAAGAAGGTTCTAGGTGAAAATATTCCAGTGCAAACAATATTTCCAGAACTTGATGAGGAAGGAAAAATCATATTGGAACCTAAAGAGGTCACAGAAACCAGAACTCGACAGCTACGAAATCGATCAATTTCAAAGTATCTCATCAAGTGGAAGAACTTACCCACTAAATATTCTACATGGGAGGATGAGAATTTTATACAGAATCACCCAAATATATTTAAACATTGAGGACAACACTTTTTTGAAGGAGAGGGGAATGTTAGGTCCCTATATTAATAGTATAGTCCCTTATTTTTGTTAGTGTAACCCCCTTATTGTTATTATTGTACCCTTGTAACCCCCATATTGTTATTATTGTGCCCTTAAATTATTATTGTTAGGTCGGCTAGGATTAAATTGTGGCCACATTAGGATTACATTGTGGCCCTATGGACTCCTATATATAGAAAGGAGGTTTCGTAATTTGTATCATCCAAGAATTGTTCATTCATGTAATGTATTGGAGGTTTCCCCCTCGAAGTGGCTCATTTCTAAGGCTTTGATATCTCTTTTATTCTATTTTGGAGCTGGTTTCACAACATTTACAACAACATCCATGAGGACATTCTTGGTTTGAATCTTCTCTAAAGACACCACTAGATATTTAATGAGACCAAGCCATTTAACCCTTCCTAAATCAAATGAGTAAAGGTCATGGTAGGGTCTGGTAATATTCAATCCTATTTTGTCCATGATGGCTTTAAGAATGAGATTATGGGATGCTTTGGAGTCTAGGATGGTGTTATGGAGGATAAAATCATGAATTTTTAGGCTAAGGTAAAAATGAGGGACCTCACTATATTCTAATTCACAATCTACAACAGGGTCGAATAAAATTTCAAGGTGATCATCACTCACATTCACCATATCAGACATTTGATCTACCCTAAGCAATTTGGTTACCTGAAAATTATACTGGTCATTATTGACTATTTCAGTTAAAGGAACAGAGACTTTCAGTTTTGAGATTTCATTTTCAAGACTAAATAAGGCAAAATGTTTTTCTACCTCTTTAGATGGTGCATCTTTCTTTTCAACCTGATATTTGTGTGGAATCTCCTTTCTTTGTCCTCTGTCTTTAATTTCATCTTTATTTAGATTGTTGGTAGAAGCTTCATTTCCTTTTCCATGATTAGGAACAACAAGTCATTTATCTTTCCGCTGATTTGAAGTAGTCATCTCTTTATGGCGAACATTTGTTTGAGAATTTTATTTTTTCTGACTTGAAATTATAGGCGCATTCTATTTCTCAAACCATACTACCTTTGCACCTGAGTAAGAGCATTATGATATCCTCTTTGGTAATATTCTATCCATACTGAAAACATATCATCATTAGACAAAACATATTGCTGATCATCTGGCACATAAAACTCTTCAGAAAACTAATCTTCCTCAGCCAGGAAAATAGGCTATTAATTTTCTTCAAAGAGATGATTTTCGCTTGAGATTGCTTCTTCTTCTTCATGAGGGCCTTCTGTATAGTTTTTCTGAAATGGAGTGAAAATTTGTTGCTGACCTTGTTGATCCTGATCCCTCTGCTCCCTTTTCTCTATCGTGTATTGAGGCTTCTGTTGTTGACCCTTGAAATTGGGATTTATGATTGAAGATTCAGCTTGTCTATCCACGATGGTCATCTCGTCCATCATATTCTCCATTGTTTTGATCAAGGTATCGATTTTTCCCTCTGATGAAGTATATTTTTCTTCCTTGATGGTTACCCTCTTTTCTATTTTGATTTTTGACTTCTTGATAATTATATTCACTTCAACGCTCACTGCATTTCTCTGCATTTATTCAAGGGTAGATGGATTTCTTTCCCTAAGTTGGTATGCCATATCAGGATAGAAACCATCTGGGTAATGAAGTAGTGTGAGGCCTGGAGGAGGCTTGATGTTTCCAAGAATGGAATCATAAATACTATTGAATCTAGCTACAAAGTATTGCAGAGACTCATTAGGATTTCTTTTCAAGGCGTTGTATTTATCTAGAATTTGTAAAGGATTTTTCTTCTCCTCCAATTTTTCCCTGAATAATTAAATTAGTTGTTGTGAATTAGCTACAGAACCAAATGTTAGGCAACGAAATCATTTTTTAACCTCCCTTGAGAAACTGTGTGCTAAAATTCACATTTTGGCGTCATCATTGTCAATCTCTTCAAGATCGATGAAATCAACCACTTTTACAATGTGTTGGTGAGAAGTAACCTCTCATGTTACATCAAATAGAGGCAATATTTGACCATAATTCTGAGGTAGTGCAGTGAGTTGTGGTGGTAGAATTAACAGAGAAAATTTGGCCATGACTAATGGAGGAGGTTGTGGAGGTGTTGATGGAGTGTGTAATTGAAAAGGAAGTGATGGAGTAAAAGCGAGGGATGATGGTGTGGTTGTATGAGAAGGTGTGATTGTAGATGTAGAAGAAACATATTTTTGTTGGTATTGGAAACAATATTTTTCAGATGTTACTTGAAACTTATCGACCAAACCCTGAAATTTATGAAAGTCAGACAAACCTTACTATCAACCTCGAAATAAGAAGACTCAGAAAATGGTAAGTATGTCTAAAAATCAATGGGGTCAAATAATGTTTCTAAAAAGAAGGATTCAAGCTTAGACATGAACAAATATGTCTTGAATTTAAAATTGAAGGACAAATCTTCTGGAGCAATTAAACTCGTAGGAAAGGATGTAGATTTCACAAGTGGAGGTAAACCCTTTCTAACTTTTCAGGACTTTGTTTTCTGCTTTGTGGAAAGACTCTCAGGCTCATTAACAATTGGCGAGGGATTAGGGTCTGGATTTGACCTCATGTGTCTTCTGGGAGGCATTTTTCTTAAGAATATTCACTTACATGAGTTCATTCATCAGAGGAAGTAGAGAAAATTTATGAAAATCTTATAAAACAGAGCACAAAAGTAAGATTTTTTTTTATAGACTCATAAGATTTATCATATAGAATAATACATGTGATTTCATGGAAGCATAAACATTAAAATTGATGGTGTTACTGAGAAAAAAAAATGCTAATAATCATACCACTGGAGTCCCAAAATTATAATTGCAACATGTCTTTGATTTCACTATAAAAAGATGTACATAATCCCCACACTGCAATATCAACTATCCAACCTCTAAAATGACTTGAGTTGGATTACATATAGAAAATAGAGAATATTCCACCTCATTCAGTTGAAACCTTATCCAAAATACATCATAAATTCACCTAATTAGTCATTACCTAGAATTTAGGGAAGTTAGAAACAATCCCCCCAAAATTTAGCTAATAACCAGGAGTCTTTGTCTCCTTGAGTAATTACAAGATTACTCAACAATGAGGGGCATAAAAAGACTTCCTTATCCACAAAAAAATATTGGGATAGTTGTAACCTCGAGATTTTGAATATTTTTCACTAACACCTGTCCAGAAAGCATCCAAGACATAAGCGTCACATGTCACACAAAAGCGTCGTGTTTTTCAGTAGAAGCGTCACGTTCCTTTGAGGTCATTTTTAGCTGAATTTTAGGCATCTTATTACTGATATGAAGATTGGGAAAGGTATCCCTGGATGTCCTTTATCCAAATCAACCTTGAAACTGACAAAATACCTCCTGCAAGGCCTTCAAAACTTTAATTTTCCAAGCTTACTCTAGAAACGTCGCGTGCAATGAAAATCAGTAGCAAAAACATGAAAAATAAGGTGTATTTTTAGTGTTTCTTCAAAACTAGGAGGTGTGCTGAAAAAACAAGACCATATCTAGAACATAAACCTCAAAATGAATCCAATTATGTAAATAAAACCTCCTTTGGAGCCTCTGAGGAAAATCATCGCGTGCCTACGCGACGCTTCTACAAGGCTTAAATTTCCAGAATTTTCCAAAAATCACAAAAAATATAAAAAATGCTCAAAATTTGCTGAATTTTGGTCCATGGAATTATTAAATGTTGATCTAGACAACTAGAGATGCCTCAGCCAACAAATCCAAATTTTCCTTCTTCTTCATCTTAATTAGATTTTCTTTAAGCTTTTTCTTCAAATTCTTAACCATGGTTTTGGCGATTTGGTTCCTGGTGAAGTAGTGTCTTGCCATGTGCCTCTGGAGGTTATTGTTTCTTTCTACCTTCTTCAAAATCTTCTCAAGATGCTCATTCACCCTGTTAATATATAACTCTTTGTCTTGCTCGATCTCCTCAGCAATCATATCATCAAAACTTTGCTCGCCTAAGGGAGGAGATGACTCTGTTTCTTGTTCTTTTTGCGTGGTTAATCCTCTTTTTCTTGGCCTCCTTGGATTTATTTCAATCTCCTTGTCTTCCAATTGATAAAAATCTATCACTTATTTTCCCTTACCTTTTTTTGCCTCAATATTTGCCTTAGGTTTGATTTGGAGCAGTTGTTTCACTATCAATTGCATGCTTTCTTATTATAGGAAGGCTATGATGAAATTTTTCCTTGAGAGGATGTCCTTGAGATCTATTATCTCTAAATCCTTTTCCTTGATTATATACTCTGCTGAATTTTTTTCCACCTACTCTACCATTTCAACCTCCAAAGGTTTTTTCTCCTCATGTTGTTGCAAAGGTGACTCACTCTCATGCATAGGTGGCTGCTCCATGGTTTCTCTTTGCTTAGTTGTAGATTCAGGTGAAAGCGCACCTTTAGTGATCATAGGAGAAAAAAACCATCCTTTTACCTTCCTCATAATTTTGAGTGATTTCAGCCCTTGGCGTATTTGGGACCTTTGCTGGTCTGCTTGAAGAGCCAACCTCTTGTGGCTTTGCTGATGCTGATGGTATGCTCTGAATAATAGGTGGACTAGTAGAAGGCATAGAAGCAATTGTTTTCATGAATGTTTCCCAAGACATATTGATTTCTGAAAGCTGATGCAAAACTATAAACTTGACCAAACCACGGTGGAACAAATTATTTTAGTGGTCCTTGCCTGTAATTTGTACCTTTTTAGTCATTTTGACCAGACTCTTGAATAGATAATTAGGCAATTTGAGTGGCTTGGTGGTAGTGAAATGCATCAATAGCCTTATGTGGTATTGTTACAATATTGAGAACCTCCCTTGACATGTAAAATACTTCATGATCAGCTTCATCAAAGGGGCATACCTATCAAGTAAATGCCTGAAGGGAAATATGTGTTCAGGAGCGTCTTTGCAATGTGGTTTTAAGAATATTTTATAGTTCTCAATGTCTAAGTCCATCCCTTTGAACCAGATTTATCCATGGTTTGAGATACCTATTGCTGAGGCGATATCAATTTTTGATATAGTAAATTAAATCCATGCTATGTTATCCTTATCTCTCCTAAAGTTGGTGGAAAAAAGGCTTGTCAATTGAGCATGAAAACCTACCTTTTGAACTCTTTCACAAAATCTTAAACAACCACTGTCTTCAAAAGATTCATTGACATAGGGAGAAGCATTGATCTCCAACAATTTGGATGGCTCAAACCTAGAATAATGACCTCCCTTATTAGGCTTTCTCTTCTTACCTTCCATGATGTTTTTCAACAAAAGAAAACCCTAGCTTGTTGTAAAGGAAAGGGAAGATGAAAATTAGGAAAACAAGGGATGATGATACAATGATTTTAGGGACAGAAATGAGATGGAATAGGGTTAGGTAAAAATCCCTAAAAAATTGGGAAGTAGGATGGTGAGTTAGCAACACAATGCAAGTGAAAATTTTGGAAATGAGTATGGGAAAGAGTACAAAAAGGTTAATGTAATGTTCCAAAATTTTCCGACAATAATTTGGAACATTAATTTTTGTTGATTTCACCTAGGAGGAGAATAAATGGATAAGGAGACCCATGCATAATAAAAATATCAATAAAATATCTCTATGTATGAAAGGGGACCATAGCTAGTTTGCACACCCTCATGTGTGAACAAGGTGATTTGCAAGGAGGCTTGGTTAAGCTTGACCAAGTCAACAGCGCTGCAATAGGAGGAGTGGCTTACTTAGGAAGCCAACGCAGTGTGAATGAGGAAAGGGAAATTTGGTGGAGGAAACCCTAATGGAGCTTTCATTTGTTTAAAAGGAGGACAAGGTAACCATTGTTTCTCATGCTTGTATTATTCATTTCATTGTCTTGTGAGACAATTGTGCATTCCTTGCTGCTTAGCAAGAATTGCCGGAGGAATTCTTGTTTAGGATTCTTTCTCCTTCTTGAGAGATATCTTGAGGGATTATTCTTCATTTTCCTCACATCCAGGCTTGAGGCCAAGCATCCTCCATCAAGACAACAATATTTTTGCAGTAGATTAACACTGTGTTGCTAGGTGTTGCAGTGAGGGTTCACTACACCATCTCCTTTAGCTATTTTTCAGAGGAGAAGTCTCTCCTTCCTTTGGAATATCAGTTTGGAGGCATCCTGGAGCTTATTTCATATTTTGGCATCAAGGCCAACTCATTCTCTTGCCCTATAGTGCAGTTTCATCCAGTGACTGCGTTATTCTAGAGGATCATTTGTAGTAGGGCTTTACAGATACATTTGGAGGGGAATATCTTTAGTGAAGGGATCAGCCTTTCACTTGAAAGATCCATTGGAGGAGGCATATTTAGTTTGAGCATCAAATTCAGCCATCTCCATCCAGTTCTATTTCTGATTTTCCATATTTTTGTATTGACACTATTATGCAGCAGTTTCCCTTCATGAACTACGCAGTCATAGCTTGAGTTCATATGTAGATCAATGTTCTCATCGTGATTTATGTACTTGTTATTTGAGGCTAAGCATGGCCTATATTGTATAACATTTCCTCAAGATCTTTTACTCAGTTGTTGCTGCTATTTCTTAATATTATGGCTATGGATTTCTCTCATGTTTTTATGATTTGAGTGTTGCTGCTACACCATTATTGTTCTTGCTTATTGCTGGAGCTCCAACTTTAGAATATTCGGAGATATTCTCATTGTTGTAGCAATTTCCTGAAAAAGGAACATTACAGTGGTATCAAAGCATGATCTTTGGCTTAGCCTGTGGCTTCAAGCCAAAGTGATGAATCCTTGAAGGGGAAGATTTCAAACTCTATAGACAGAGTCTGCAAATGGCCAAGTAGCCTCTGGATCCCATCCATCTTTCAAAGGTGACATATCCAGTAAATGCCCCTACAATCAATCTCTGGAATAAAGCTTTGATATCCCTGAAGAGGGAATATTACAGGCCCGTGCATGTCAGCCATCATATCAGAGAGAGAGAATATGAAGACTCCATTATATGGAGAGAAAAGGGAAGATAATATTACCAAGCTTCTTCCAAAATCCTTACCAAGCATTCATGAATAATTTGAGAAGATAAGGAGGGAGATTTGTACAAGGTCTCCAAAAGGGTTTGAAGTTGAGTCAAACTATAGATTTTCTTGTAGGGGATGTGAGCATGCAGCTACACCCTATAATACACAACGCAGTCACATGGCCAACTTTTCCATGAGAAGAGAAGAAGAAGAAGAATAAGTGCCAAAGAAAGGAACTCTTAGAGGTTTATTGCATGAGTATGAGTCTCAAACCTAGAGGTTTAGAGATCATATTACTTTTCCGGAGTTTTGCAAGATCATGGTGAGGAGGAGCAAGCAACATGACGAGGATAGATTTCTTCTATCTATCTTTGATTGTCCTCCTACTTGTTTAGCCAAGGTTTGGATTGAAAATCTAGACACCTTTTTGCAGCAACATCAGATTCCTGAAGATGAAGCCATCAGAGTAGTAGCACTGCACTTGGGAGGTAAGGTCTATGCATGGTGGTTATTTGAGTCCTTTACTTTGAAAAATGAAAATGCCTCTTCCTATGCAATGTTCATTAGAACTTTTATGAGGAGACTTGGTAGAAGAAATTCTGAAACACATGTGGAGGAAGCAAACACATTCAAACAAACAAAACCCTTACATGTATTAAAGAAAACCATAGATTCAGAATCACTGCAGAAATCTGTGAAGGAGGCTGATATCTTGCATGATGCTTTAGTAGAGGAAAGATCTTCATTCTTGGCACAAATATGCAAGGAGATCCCTTTTCCAAAAGAGGATCCAACCATTGGAGGGTTGCCCACTCATGTTAAGGAAGCTGAGGGCAACAACGCTGTCATTTCTAGAGTTGATCTAGTACCTCATGCAGAGGAAGGAGGATCCCTTGCTCCAACTAGAGGGATTCTCGCATAGAGGGATTCTCGCATTCTAGTCTCAAGGAGAAGCTATTGCATGCAGCACAGGAGGACTTCTTTTCCATGCATTTTGATGCATATCTTGCCTTGGCAGAGGAGTTCATTTGGGAGGGCATCCAGCAGGACATACATCAGCATATGGAGAGATTCAGAGCCCGGATTATGATGGAGAGGATGTCACAACCAACATCCTACTCATTGAGAATAAGGGAGCATTTTCAGTTGAGCCATTTCATCTCAAGTCTTCTAGTGCATGATGAAGAATGTACAATTTCACCTTATGTTTTGTACTTTTTGTCTTTTTATGAGCAACATATTGTACCAAGGAGGATTATCCCTTCTTGCATAATGAATAATGTACAATTTCACCTTATGTTTTGTACTTTTTTTCTTTTTATGAGCAACATATTGTACCAAGGAGGATTATCTCTTCTTGCATATTGTATCATGATGTACTTGAAGCCATTTGTATCATTGAGATTGGCTATCTCATTGGTGGTTTGTGGGGAGAGACACATGATTTTTTGTGTGCACCATTGACACCCTTTTGTACTTTCATGTTCACATATTGTAGGATGATTGTGGTAGCAAACAAGTGGTTGGGAAAGCACTTGTTTTTGTTTGACTTGATGCAGGCAGGGCTTGCACTGTGCTGGTTCCTTGTATGGAGCCTTGATCCACTTTCCGGTTGTCATTTGGAAACTTTTTCTTATTGTACTATGCTTCCATGTATTGTTGATATGTTTATATGTATGGGGAGCTTTACTTGGAGAGTGGGCTTGAGATTGAGGATTCCCATTGGGAGCATGATTATCCTTACTATACATGTTGTACATTTTAGGAGAAACCATGGGCCAACCATGAGGGCCATAATACATTTCTTTTCTTCTTGTGGGAAAAACCACTTGAAGAGCTTGAGGAGGCACTCCATGGGACATGAGGAGTTGGAGGAGTTTGCACAGTCAAATCTTTTTCCTTTGAGGATGAGGGGAGACTCATCTATGAGCCACTCCATTTATATGAGAAAAACATATGGTGGGAGGATTGTTGATTTGCATGATGATTTTTCTATATATATGCATCTCTTAACCATATATGTGCAGGGATTTGCTCAAAGGAAGGATATTATTCCTTCTAGATTTGATGGTCTACATGAGGCCATTATGGTTGTTCACTCCCTAAGAGGAGATGGGGAGGAAATTTCTCATGGAGATCATACATACATTTCACATCACATCATCCACCTTCTCCAGGAGAATGGGGCAACAAGCAAATGGTGGGGAGGCCACCCATCATTTTATTTTCTATGGCAGTGGAGAGTCAAACTGCATTGGCTACATTTGAGGGACCATTGTCCTTCTCATTTACTTCACATGACAGCCAACATGATTCTCCTTATGGTTCCCTTGATTTATATTGCTAGAGCTTTCCTTGGGAGCATGATTGGAGGAGAGACACATTGGGTGGATGTGTCCTTGGAGGGAGAAAACTCCCACACACTTTGCACTACACGTTCTAAAGGGAGCATGGGAGATGGTATGGCCACTACAACAGCTCATTTGTTTCATTATGAGGTGAGCCATATGAGGAATGAGATGCCATATGTTGATGACTTACAACTCATCATATATGGAGATACTTGGGCCAACATGATTTGCAGCGTTGGAGGAGAGGTCCTTGGGGATCTAGTCTTCATCTTGCCACTTGAGGGCAAGTATTTTGCAGCCCAGGATCAAAATTTTCTCTACGATTATCATGAGTGGAGAGAAGGAAAGCATGGGATAGGCTACATTGTCTACCATGAGCAC
This sequence comes from Pinus albicaulis, assembly GCA_034641835.2. Lineage (NCBI taxonomy): Eukaryota > Viridiplantae > Streptophyta > Pinopsida > Pinales > Pinaceae > Pinus > Pinus albicaulis. The sequence goes on from CM076575.1 coordinate 413,120,394, forward strand.
ATTTTCATCCCACCTACTTTGCCGGAGCCAAAGGTGGAGGACAGTTTCCAGGAGTTGCCTAATTGGGAGGTAGCTCATTTTGTATTGATGATTGCTTGGGGATGGAGGATCCACATGAGGAAGATTTTCCTCAATACTACATAGACTCCATGCCTTGAGAGAAGGCTTTCCAGTTCTATCCTTGCAGTTGCTTGAGGACAAGCAACATTTGGGAGGGGAGGACTGTAATGTTCCAAAATTTTCCAACAATAATTTGGAACATTAAATTTTGCTGATTTCACCTAGGAGGAGAATAAATGGGTAAGGAGACCCATTCATAGTAAAAATATCAATAAAATCCCTCTATGTATGAAAGGGGATCATATTTGGAGCTAGTTTGCACACCCTCATGTGTGAACAAGGTTATTTGCAAGGAGGCTTGGTTAAGTTTGACCAAGTCAACAGCGCTGCCATAGGAGGAGTGGCTTACTTAGGAAGCCAACGCAGTGTGAATGAGGAAAGGGACATTTGGTGGAGGAAACCCTAATGGAGTTTTCATTTTGTTTAAAAGGAGGACAAGGCAACCATTGTTTCTCATGCTTTTATTATTCATTTCATTGTCTTGTGAGACAATTGTGCATTCTTTGTTGCTTAGCAAGAATTGCCGGAGCAATTCCTGTTTAGGATTCCTTCTCATTCTTGAAAGATCTCTTGAGGGATTGTTCTTCATTTTCCTGACATCCAGGCTTGAGGCCAAGCATCCTCCATCAAGACAACATTATTTCTGCAGCAGATTAACACTGTGTTGCTGGGTGTTGCAGTGAGGGTTCACTACACCATCCCCTTCAGCTACTTTTCAGAGGAGGAGTCCCTATTTCCTTTGGGATATCAGTTTGGAGGCTTTCCGGAGCATATTTCAGACTTTGGCATCAAGGCCAACCCCATTGTTGGAGTGAAATCCTCTACGGACGAGCGATCTAGCCGAACTTAGGGTCTAGCAACAATCGTTCACGCTATAGCGCAGGTTCCTAATTGCAAATAAACCAACTAGCGATGAAGGCTTACCTGGAATCCAACGCTGTTGCTTGTAGAAGAGGTAGCGCTCCCGTTCCTTAGCCCTGGTAGATCACGATCCCCACGATCTCCGTGATGGACACCTGCACATGCAAGAAAAAAAACAAACGCAAGCGTAAAATACAGTAGATGCAACTATATGTCAGTCAGAAAGGACATAACTCATCATCATAAACAACAAGAGTGGAACCATAACCAAGAGTCGTTCATTAATAATCAATCAAAGGAAAATTACAACCAATTTCTGACGCTGAATTCTCCTTCGGAAGGGGTCGCCAGCAGAACACGTCTCGAAACACCTGTCGAGGATGGGACAAACCTCTCTCTTAAGCTCTTGAAAATAGTCTCCTTGCTTGAATTGGCCTTAAGGGAATTATGGAGGCTCTTGCGGCATAAGGATGTGAAAGCTCTTGGGAACTAGCTTGCAAAGGAGATGAGCAAGCTTTTATAGATGGAGGAAGGGGAGTTGGGATCCCTATAATTATGGGATTGGCCCTATCATCAAGAAAGCTTCCATGAGAGGTGGAAAACCACTTCCTCTCTATGGAAATCAATAGCCAAACCTCCCAACTCAAGATAGATATCAAATTCCTAGATCGATTTAGGATGAAACTTATGTGCCATTTATTTTTAAAAAACACCTCTTGGAAATTGGTGACACGATTGCGACTGCGGGACGGAGCGCCAAGCGGCGGCCTCTTTAGTTATTTTCCCAATTGGCGCGGGTCTTTGAGCGCTGCTGTGCTTGATGCAAAAAGGGCCATTTTCAGGGTTTTCCACAAGGAGATGTCTTCAGGGCAATGAAAGCTCTTGTTTAGAGGGATGTCATGAAAGTGGTTTCAAGCCATGTCACTGCTCACAGGTCACAAAATGAGCCCTCCAATGTGCGGGATGGGGATTGCAGGGACGGTGACAAATTACTGTGTAACAGATGCCCCCTAAAGCATGAGGCCCGAGAGAGAGAGAGGGGTGAAATGCTTTACGAGAACGTGTCCAACTGAAAACTCCGCTGTCGGAAAACCTGTGTTGAGAAATACAACTGATATCTTAGATACATGATATATATGTGGTATGGGCGCAGCCATCCATAGCAGAGTATACAATAATCCAGATCCAAGGCATGGGCGCAGCCATCTAGTGAGGATCGATAAATAGACTCAGGTATGGTCGCAGCCATCCAGTAAGTGAGTCATGTAACCAATCATAATAATCCACAAAATCGCAGCCTAGATTACAACAGACAAAATCCAGGGTCTTGCGCTCCATCTCGACCTGAACACAGTACAAGTCCAAGCATGTGAATAAATGAGCTGAAGTCGAACATGCAAGAACATCGTCGATTACCAGCCAATGTGATGGTGATGCTGAGGCACGAGAGTACCACCAATAATGAAGATGGCCCTCGAGGTACTTCTGTGGTACAATCTACGGCATGTGAATCGGTGATTTGGCGTTGAACTGTGAACGGTGATTTGGCGTCGAACATCGAGGACCAAATGTTGTATCACTCGATTGGAGGCCGATGATGAAAACCTCGCGTCGCATGCGAAGAATCGAATGCGAAGAACACGCCATTGAGGCATGCAGGCATGCGGGCTCCAAGGCACCAAAGGAGTCTCTAGATCGGCTTCTGGATAATGGTGGAGTCGACGGAAGTGACCTTGATCGAAGGTGGGCCATAATGTTTCCCACATCATCGACAGGAACGAGAGGAACATAATGTCTTTTGTGGATCCCGATCGGATGAAAATAAGAGGAAGGTTGAGTCGTGCGAGGTCAACTTCTCTTCGGGTATATTGACGTGTGTGGTGGATTTGGCGGTTTGACATCAATAGATCAGAGGTTATGATGACAAGACAAAGAGCAGATGAGAGGTCAAAAGGGATCACCCAAACCCACGGAGGCAAGTGAAAAATGAGATGAGATGTCTCCAACCCGACACGAATGCAAAAAAGTGCCATGTTCAAGAGCGACATACTGCCGACACGACAATGATGTTAGTTCCATTTTCCCCACCATTTCTGGTGAGTACCTCTTTATTTTTACACAAGCTTGAAGAGGGTACCATATGCTTGCTATATAAGTCCATCCTAGTACATTTTACAAGCCCTAGGAAGGAGGAACTCGGATATCGTCATTATGACTGAATCCAATGTCATCAGGGTTTAACGAGTCTGACAAAGGAAGAACTCGACGCCTTTTCATGTTTAGAGACTTTGAAAAGACAGCAGAACAGTAAACTCCAATGGTCCCTTTTCGGTAAATAATTTCTCGAATCCGAAAAGGTAGAAAAATTTGTATGAGAAAACATCCTAGTCGCAATAGGCTAGGGTATTTCTTTTTCGTAAATAATCTATCCCAGCCCAAAAAAGGGGTAAATGTATACTGGTTAGATGTCGTTTCGTGGTCACTTTAACGAGATCGAAACAACAAGGGCCTCGGCAATATTTTCATGTTTAGAGATTCAGAGAAGAGCTAAAAGTTGACTCCTCCTAGAGGAACAAGCGGTATAAAGGGTAGCAACTGGTTCCGGTAATGGTGGAACTACTCAGAAAAAAGTAAAGGTTAAGAGGCTGGCTAACAAGACCACTCATCGCAGCGGTTCCTCAAGAACGGGTAAAACAACCAAGTGAAGGCATATGATCGGCCAAGCAGATGGGGGACGATGGAATGAGAAAACCAAGGCTCATCTGGCAAAAACAGGCTGATAAAATGGCAATCACAAGAGGTAAAATGGGAATGGTTTCATTTTTATGCAAGCTTGAAATCAAGAAACTCTGCTTGAAGTTGGTTTCATTTTTACACAAGCTTGAAACAAAGATAAACCATGCTTGAAACCGGTTTCATTTTTACACAAGCTTGAAACGGAAACAAACTATGCTTGGAATAGTAAGCATGCCCCCCAGCATGGTGACTCAATTCGAGGTACATGCCCCCCTAGCTTTAGTCCATATGAAAGGCAGATGGAGTGAAGGTTCAAGTTACGAGATCAAGAGAAAGACTCGACTAGGATTTTACGAGAACTTAACAAAGACTCGAATTGAACGAGAACGTGTTTCATTGTTTTAACGAGGTTGACACATTAAAAGAACTATCCTCAGGACACCTTGTTTCATGGTTTAAGGAGCTTGACACAAGACAAGGAACTCTGCTCCGACAACCTTGTTTCATTTTTTTAAGGAGCTTGACACAAGACAAGGAACTCTGCTCCGACAACCTTGTTTCATTTTTTAAGGAGCTTGACACAAGACAAGGAAATCTGCTCCGACAACCTTGTTTCATTTTTTAAGGAGCTTGACACAAGAAAAGAACCATGCTCCGACCGACTTCATCATAATGAACAAGAAGTCATCGCTTCTAAGAGTTCCACACCGTATGGGAAGGAAATCATCCCTGAAGTTTGACTCCTAATGCCCCACACTCCATGCACGACTCCGCACCACCACCAGGCATGTGCACGGGGTAGGTAGCCATACAGCTGACCTCGTTGTGCGTATACAATGGGTCGATAAAAACCGTAGAAGGGATGATGAGGGCCAAATTTTCACAACATCGTTAACATCGTGACCAAAGAAACCTGAACGAAAGTCGATCAATGGTCACGATCCGTCCTTCATGCGGAAAACATACCACACGGAAAAGGGAGGAGACAAGTGCTCCCATGGCATAGGTGTAATCGCGCCCCAAGAGTAGATTGAAATCCAAGGGGCCTGGAACAACCATCACGTCCATATGGACGGTTTTACCTCCCAAAGTAACAGGTAACCTTGGAAGGATCCCTAACGGTTGACTCGTCCTTCTGTTAAAAGTCAACAGATTCTGCGTAACAGGCGCAAGCGGCAGCGAACCGAAAGCTTTCCAGGTAGTTGAGGATAGAATTCTAACAAAGGCGCCTTCGTCTATAATGGTGCTGGGTACGACCAGACCAAAAGCCTGTACTGTGATCTCGAAAGGCACATAAGACGGAAGGCGGTATCCTACAAATCGATTCCAATCAAAGGAAGCGACCAAACTACTTAGAGGGGCTACCATCGAACCGATATGGTCTTCCCCTAGTGTTACGGAAGAAGAAGGAGCATCCTCCACGACCTCCATCTCGAAGGCGGGAGGAATATCCTCTGGGACCTCCATCACGGGAGGTGGAGGAGCAGCTTCTTGAGATACGGGGACAGGAGAATCTTTCTCCAAATCCGAGGAATCTGAAGAAACAAGAAGAACCTGAGGGGGATGAGGTCCACTCTCAATGGAAAAGACCTGGTGCACCGTAGACGGGGCCAGTTCAACCGATCCCACGACCAATGGTTGGTCGGGAATGGATTCCTGACTTTGAATTTCTGAGGGAGCGGGATCGACCAAGGATGACTCTTGACCAATCGTGGCATCAGCAGGTGGAGGACTCAAAGAAAAATGTTTATAACCAGCCGGGAGGCATGGTGTAGAAACAACCGAGTTGCCCAAGACTCACTTGGCTTCATCCATATACGGACAAAGGTGAATGGCATGGTGCCCTTCACACAACCTACAAGGATTGGTAATCTTACCCTGCTTCTTAGGAGCCTTACCAATAGCAGCCGAAGACAGGCCCCCAACTTGACTCCCGGAATCCAAAGGCAACGGCGGACGACTGCTGGACCATTCTTCAAGCACCTTGGGAATGCCAGGGCAATCTCAAAGAAGATGGTCTCCCATGCACAACATGCAAGGGAACTTGACTTTCCGTGGAGGGTTGGGAGGTTGGTCGAGAGGAGATGTTTTAGGCGCAAAAGCCGCAGAGCTAGCCTCTCCTTTATTGGACTTCTTCTTCTTTGTCTTCTTCTTCTTCTTCTTAGCCACCTGGTTACTCGAATCCAGACTTTCACCAAGCGAAGTAGAAGAGGATGACACAGAAACAGGCGAAGAAGGGGAGAGGTCCACCTTAGAATCAACATGATGTTGTTCAGGTGGAGGAACTGATTGACCAATAGCTGAGACATTCGAGACCACACAGGTTGAAAACAACCAAATAGGAAACCCAACAGTTAGCCCAAGAAGGGACAACGTTGCCATATAAGGAGCACCAACATTTCCAAAATAAGGAAATTGACCAGGATTCCCATCGGAGGGGATTCCTTGGTTGGTGAACTCTGGAAAATTTGTCATCAACAACTCAAAACCGCACACGGGCTAAAAACTAAGGCACACAATCAAACGGCCAACAAGAAAATTCTAACAGGGCATGTGATCGCAGGTGATTTATTTTACCACATTGAAAAATAGGAAACTTCACCGTTTCATGTTTTAAGAGTCGAGAAACAGTTGAAAAGGTGACTCTATCTCTTTCAAATTTGACGCAAGCGTGAAAGGACAAGCGCTTGGTGATACTTTCAAATTTAAGGAGTCAGATAGAATCAAAACGACTACTCAGGAATACTAGGAAAAGGGTGTACCAAATAACCGTGAACTGCAATATACACCTTGGTTTCAAAATGAAAGGGAAATCAACCAAGGACTTAACGTACGTGCAGACAATCTCCCTGAATGCTGTGTTCGGTGTATCACGGGTATAGGGCGGCAGACTCGGCTTCCTATGGATAAAGGATTGAAACCTAGTGGGGTCCCCCTTTATATACGTGACGGTACAGGGAGCACAAGTCCATACTAGTGCTGTCTAAAGCCAAGAGGCGAACGACAACTACTAGGTTCAAAGACGCCGAAAAACGTCTCTAGCCTAGACCTCTAAATGTGTTTCATTAGATTTCAATGCTGCCTTAGTGTAAATTGAGTAAATTTTAAAGTTCATCTTCAATTACGTTTCAGTTTTCAGGCCCTACCGTATGTTATATGACAATCTCCTGTATGCAGCTACATGAGAAAAGAAAAATTTTCAATTCGATGAATGCTATCTAGTTAAGGGAAGAGCTTAAAACAATGATGTGATACAAAACAACACTGCAAACAAAATATTTTCCAAACTATATGACTTTCACTATCCAAAAGTAATTTCAAACATTCAACGATGCAAACAATGCAATGTGATCTATGCAAAATCCTCTCTTTCGAAAACTATGCAATTGTAATCTATGCAAAATTTCCTTTTTCCTTTTCAAATTATAAGAATGCACTCAATGCATTTTTCGATGAAAGGAGAATCTACTTAATGCATGCTTTTAATAAAAGAAAATGCACTCATAGCGATTTTTAGCTTTCAATCATTAAACAATGTGATCTAAGTTCAATGATAAATCTCAAAAATACTTTTCAATGCAATGTGATCTAATGCATTTTAACAAAAAGAACACTTTGAGAAGAAAACTAAATAAACGCAAATCTTCTTAATGAAGAATGAATGCAAAAGAGATGTAAACAAACACTAAGAATGCAATCGTTGTTTCAAACACTTTGTAACGAAATCCCTCAAAAGGCGACAAAACATATGGTCAAACACAAAGAGGACTTTGAAAGTCAAAACAAGGCATTCATTCCCTTTTACATCAAACAATCATGGAAATAAGACATTCCAACCAATGAGAAATGTAATCTATGCTCATACAGTGAAAATACCGGAAGGGAAAGACACACTGGTGAAGGATTTAGGGAAAAAGTCTCAATTTTCATACATCCTGAAATTGGCTTGACTTGTACATTGACAACTAGCGCCAACTGGCGCGACTTGCACATTGAAAACTGGTGCCAATGGCCAATTGGCACGGGTTTCTAACTAAAAACAAGCGCCAACGCTTGAAAATGAAAAAAACAAAGAATTTCTCCCAACCAAGACCAGACTCACCACTTCAAGCAGAATCTTCAAGACTCAAATGAACCATGTAATCTAGGCTCAAAGCGAGACACACACAAATAAAGCTCAGAAAGCTCAAAACAGATTAAACCCTAGTGCCTCACAGGATTGGTGCGACTGTGAGGCTGTAACTAGCGCCAAAAAGCAATTGGCGCAGGTAATACACAAGCAACTTGTGCCAATGGGCGCGACTGTCAAGCTGAAAAGCGCGCCAGTCGAGTTTACCAGTCAAAAATAAAAAAGAGCAATCCAACAAGCAGACCAGTGATGATCAAGCTATTAAAGACCCAAATTCACAAAAATAACCAGCCCAAAAGAGTTGATCAAGCAAGGAGGATCAAGAATAAACCAAAAAGGCAAGACAATGCTCCAAAGGGTTCAGTTTACAAACTAAACCGGAGATTGACTGAAGTAGCGTTGATCTACTTCGCAATTGCAGAGAAAAATCATTTTTAAGGCTATCTAGCCAACTTCAGACTCCGTCTATATCTTATAAAACGAATGACAACAAGCCAACGTTCCCCAGCAGAGTCGCCAATTTGTTGTGGAGGTAAATCCCCTCTGTGGACAAATGCGATCCCTACTAGCCCAGACCGGGTCTAGCAAAAATCGTTCACACTACAGTGCAGGTTCCTAATTGCAAATAAACCAACTAGCGATGAAGGCTTACCTGGAATCCAACGTTGTTTCTTGTAGAAGAGGTAGTGCTCCCGTTCCTTAGCCCTGGCAGATCATGATCCCCACGATCTCCGTGATGGACACCTGCACATGCGACAAACAAAACAAACGCAAGTGTAAAATCCAGTAGATGGAACTATATGTCAGTTAGAAAGGACATAACTCATCATCATAAACAACAAGAGTGGAACCATAACCAATAGTCGTTCATTAATAATCAATCAAAGGAAAATTACAACCAAGTTCTGATGCTGAATTCTCCTTCGGAAGGGGTTGCCAACAGAACACGTCTCGAAAAGCCTGTCAAGGATGGGACAAACCTCTCTCTTCAGCTCTTGACAATAGTCTCCTTGCTTGAATTGGCCTTAAGGGAATTATGAAGGCTCTTGCAGCATAAGGCTCCTGGGAATTTGGGAACTTGAAGAATAGCTTGCAATGGAGATGGGCAAGCTTTTATAGATGGAGGAAGAGGAGTTGGGATCCCTATAATTGTGGGATTGGCCCTATCATCAAGGAAGCTTCCATGAGAGGTGGCAAACCACTTCCTCTCTATGGAAATCCGTAGCCAAACCTCCCAACTCAAGATAGATATCAATTCCTGGATCAGTTAGGACGAAACTTCCGCCATTTATTTTTTTAAAACACCTCTTAAATTGGCTGACGCGAGTGCGACTCTGGGACAGAGCGCCAACTGGCGTGGCCTCTTTGAATTATTTTCCCCATTGGCGCGGGTGCTGAATTGCCTGCTCGCGCCAATGCTAAAAGGGCCATTTTCAGGGTTTTCCACAAGGAGATGTCTTCAGGGCAATGAAGGCTCTTGTTCAGAGGGATGTCATGAAATTGGTTTCAAGCCATGTCACTACTCACAGGTCACGGAATGAGCCCTCCAATGTGTGGGATGGGGATTGTAGGGACGGTGACAAATTACTGTGTAACAACAACCATTGTTTCTCATGCTTGTATTATTCATCTCATTTTCTTGTGAGACAATTGTGCATTCTTTGCTGCTTAGCAAGAATTGCCGAAGGAATTCCTATTTAGGATTCCTTCTCCTTCTTGAGAGGTATCTTAAGGAATTTTTCTTCATTTTCCTCACATCCAGGCTTGAGGCCAAGCATCCTCCATCAAGACAGCGTTATTTCTGCAGCAGATTAAGACTGTGTTGTTGGGTGTTGCAGTGAGGGTTCACTACACCATCTCCATCAGCTATTTTTCAGAGGAGTCATTATTTCCTTTGAGATATCATATTGGAGGCATTCCGGAGTAGATTTAAGACTTTGGCATCAAGGCCAACCCATTTTCTTGCCCTACAATGCAGTTTCATCTATTGACTGCGTTATTCTAGAGGATAATTTGCAGTAGGGATCTAGAGATACATTTGGAGGGGAAGATCTTTAGTGAAGGGATCATCCTTTCACTTGAAAGATCCATTGGAGGAGGCATATTCAGTTTGAGCATCAGATTCAGCCATCTCCATCCAGTTCTATTTCTGAGTTGCTGCAGCTACCCAGCAACTCTGGCATTTCTGTAGAATTTCCATTTTGTATGTTTTGCAGCCAATCCCTTTAGGGATTATTTATTATTGTTTCCAGGGGTTGAGACTTTGCTCTCCCTATTGTATTTGGGCCACATATTGACATATTTGTGTATTAACACTATTATGCAGTAGTTTCCCTTCATGAACTGCACAGTCATAGCTTGAGTTCATATGTAGAGCAGTGTTCTCATCATGATTTATGTACTTGTTCTTTAAGGCTGAGCATGGCCTATCTTGTATAACATTTCCTCAAGATCTTGTACTCAGTTGTTGCTGCTATTTCTTAATATTATGGCTATGGATTTCTCTCATGTTTTTATGAGTTGAGTGTTGCTGCTGCACCATTATTGTTCTTGCTTATTGCTGGAGCTCCAACTTTAGAATATCTAGAGATATTCTCATTGTTGTAGCAATTTCCTGAAAAAGGAACATTACAGTTAAAACACAGAGTTAACCTAGTTTTCTCTGCAAAATCATAGTGAGAACTAGGGTTTGAATGAAAATAGTAGCAATGAGAGGTATGAGTGATATGTAGTGACTTGGTAAGGTATATGAGTTATTTTTGAAGGTTATTAGAAGATGAAACTAGGGGTTTTCCAACTCAAGCAACCAAACATCTCAATAATACAAATACGTAGTTGAAAACCATAGAAGAGGGAATCCACCCTTTGCTGAAGAAATTCACTTAAATGAAAGGTAAGGGATGATTACTTCCTGACTTGCAAGCTTCTAAAACTTGAGAAATGATGAATTGACCATTTTGATGGCGTTTTGGAGCTTGTATGGAAAAAGTGTATAAAACTACCAGAAGCGTAGTGTGGCTGCTCTAGAAGCGAAGCGAGGAGCAAAAGCATACGAAGAGAAGTTTGGAACAATTTATGCTAGTCGTCCTTGATATTTGGATGGTTGTGGAGAGTTGTGAGCATGAGAGAGGAGCGCTTTTGAAAACCAAAGGATGAAATGAGCTGAAAAAGCTTCATTTCCCTTTATAACTCACAAGATTTGATTTTTGTCTTTGGTAAAATCATATTGTACTTTGAGAAAAAATTCATTTTTTTGAAAAATTTGATCATGTAGCATACTTCTTGAGAAAAGACAAGTTTCCTTTGCTTTATTACCTATCTTTTCTAACTCCTAATGAAAGTGACTTGAATGGAGAAAATGACTATTATTTGCACTTTCTTTCATGACATGATATTATGATGACAAAACAAAATAAGCATAGACCATGACCTATATGAGGGTATGTTGACTGCTCTATGAACCTATATTGATGATGAATGACATGACCTTGAAATTTATGATGGCCATGAATGGAGTGAAGGGAGAAGCATTAGACATAGACAACATTCAGTGAACAAAATTTATTTCAAAATTTATTTGAAAACATGAAATTTTGACTAAGGACCACTACCAAATAAACATGAAAGAGTGTATTTGATCATTGACACTAACAGACCCTACATCTTTGGTCAGAGGATATATTCAAATGCATAGCCAATATTCTGGAGAAATACCTCGAACATGACAAATCCTTCATTTAGAGAATGGACATTTCCACAGTCATAAACATAATGTTGAGAGCTTCTGGAGAACTGTGTATATTGCTCGTTGAGCTTGACGTTTTGAGTGAACACTTCGCCCATCTTCAGGGGCAGGAAGCTAGAGCATAACATTAGAAGAGTGTTGGACCAAGATTTTATAGGGAATGAAAAATTAGTCGTTAGAATAAAGGGGGTTAATAGGGTCTATGAGCATTAAATGAGTCAAAGTATTGAAACAAAATTAGAAATTTAATATCAGATTATACTATTAAAAAACAAAATTTAAATTGATAAATGATAATTGACCGTTATGGAATTAAATTAAATTTAAAATAAAAATTAAATTAAATTAAAATTAAAAATATATTAAAATTAAATTAAAATAAAAAAATTTAGATTAAATTTAAAATTAAAATTATTTGGATAATATCTTATTATTAGAAATATAATGAATGAGTAAAGAATAAGGGTTAGGGTATTCAATGAATTAATATAGAAAAATGATAGGGTATTAAATTAATAATAAATTGAATGGAAAGTGAAATAGGGGTTTTGAATTAAAGAAAGTTTATACATAAATTTATTTAATTCAAGAGTCGAGGGCGGAAGATGGGACGAGATGATCAATGATTAAGCGTTAAATTATTGGATAAGCCTAAATTAAAGGGGAAAAATCCCAATAAGATTAATAAGATTAATAAAATTTAAAATTAAGGAGGAGAAAATCCCAATAAGAAAATATCAAAGGGGGCCTAAGAATGAAATGAATTAATGGAAGCGACGGAAATTGAAGAGACATGAAAGGGGAGATGAAAGGAGAGGAAAAGACATGACAGTAAGGGGGAAGGGGGGGGTGGGTGTCAGGAAATTAGGATAGGTTAGAATTAGCGATAGGGTATTCATAGGAAAGAAAGTGGATGGTGGGCTTCCATGATTAGCTTAAATGATACCCGTCATCATGATTAAAGTTATTGGGATGCTTCTCAATTTCGAGGGCTTCCCTAATGATCTGGCTGGAATGGAAAGGGGCAGTAGCAGGGATTTTGGATTTATCAAAGAAAATTAGATGTCCAGTAGAGTGAGAATGCTCAGCTATGGCCAATTTAGTGACACAGTTATGGTAGGTGTCCTCCATGTGTTCTTTCAATCGGGTTTTAAAGGATCTGCCAGTTTGTCCTATGTAGGACTTACCGCAAGAGCAGGGGATCTCATATACACCAGGACCTAACAAGGGGTCATTTTTGTCTTTGATAGAACTGAAGAGCTGGTTGAGGGTTAGATGGGGTTTAAATAAGGTTTTGATGTTCATTTTGGAGAGAATATGTCTAGGAATATGGCATTTACCCATATCATGGTCCACCTTGACACTCGTGAAGGGTTGGAGAAAAACCTCAAGATGTAGTGGAGAAATACTACTAGATTGCAAATGTTGGTCTATGAAGGGGTTCCCTTCCACTATAGGCACTACCACAAAGTTGGTCATCTCTTAAAAGAGTTCTCATTGCTCTCTAAAGACAATCCTCCTCTGGCGACATTGGATGATATTACTGGGAAGGTCAAGAAATCACCTCATATGGATCAGTAGTCGAAGAATGTAGGGCCATGCAAATCAAAACTGATCACAGATAATCAAAGGAAATTGATTGCGTATGCCCATCCACCTTCACCAAGGATCACCATAGCTTGCTCAACTTCTTCTGGACCTCCTCCGGGTACTGTTTCCACTCTTCCTTTCTCTATTCCTTTTGTTTATATTGAGTCATATGTATCTAATCATAAACACATGAAGGAGGTTAATATATCCGGTTGTAATCTTTCTTCGATTTCGTACCCCTCATCTATCTCCCCTAATTTTTAATCTATTCCTCCACCTACCATCCCGACCTTTACTCTGTGTTCCTCTTCCACCATGGAGGAATCCTATGATTCTCTTACCGGTCACCGATGCAACCTGCGACCTTGGACCAAAAAATTTGCATCATCTGATTGTGGATTGGGTGCATCCTCTCCCCTAAAGATCCTCAAACATACCCGTGGTAAAAATTCTAACATGTTCAAATCCATCCATAAGGCTGGAATAAATTTTTTTTAGGGCAGACAACTATGTATTTTAGAGGTTCTTAGAATAATAAATACCCCTTATTCGGCCCCCTCATGAAGTGGATCTCCCTCAACTTTCGCGGGTTAGCTAGCCCTGCTAAACATCTATCCCTAAAGAGACTCCTAGATGTGAAGAAGGTGGACACAATTCTATTATAGGAGATACTTTCTGTTTATGAACATATTATCCCTTCACTGGCTTCAATTCTACCTGGTTGGACACTCCATGCCATTGATGCCCGTGGACAATTTGTGGCCATCGCTATTGGCATCAACCCCAGGGTATTGAGGCTCCTAAATGTATGGGGTAGGGAGGGAGTACTGGTAGCAGATATATTCTTTGAAAAACTTGGGATAGAACTCCAATTGGTGAACATGTATGGCCCCTACCACAATCGTATGGAGTTACTGGAGACAATGTTGAATTCATCATACATGCAATTTGATAACATCATACTGGGAGGTGATTTTAACTTTTCTATTGGTCTAGCAAAATCTTGGGGATCCCATGTGTAGTCGAACACACTCTCAGACATGATTGGCCCCTTGTTGGAGAAACACCAATTTATTGATATACTGATGTCTTTCCTTCAAACTACCTAGAGAAACATGAGAACTAGGAATGCCATGCTTGCTAGGAGGTTGGATCGATTCTTCATTAAAGAATCCCTACTTGATAAATTGACATTGTACAAATAATCGGTTGGTTCAGGTGGAGTTTATGATCACTCCCTGATATATTTAGACATCTCTGGCACCTCGTCAAAGCCTAAAGCCCCCTTCAAATTCAGCTCGACTTGGCTACTGGATGCGACCTATATTTAGCTTGTTAATGATGCTTGGCATGCTGACCGACCTTCCCCTAAACAGACAACAACAACATTTTTTGCAAATAAACTCTTGTGCCTCAAAAAGAAAATGATTGAATTGGCAAAGGCTAAATGAGTACATGATGATATCACTCTAAGACAATTTGAAGAGGAACCAACCATGCCTGATGACCCTAGAAGTGGAGGTTTCTCATTAATTGAGTCTAAAGACTGGGTCATTAAGTTGGAAGCGGACAAAATTAGGATCCTTAAAGAAAGAAAAGGGACCTGGAGGCTCAAGAGCATAGCTACTTGGTTACAAGTCATAGATGACAACACCAAATTTTACCAACAATTTGCTAAAGGTCAAAAGGCCATCAACACCATTTGGTCTCTTGAAAATGAGGAAGGACATATTGTATATTCTTTAAATCACCTGGCTTCTTTAGGCACCTCCCATTTTGGTCGAATTTTCAAAGCACCATAGGAATCCACCTTGGAGGAAATCATCAAAATTGCTGGTCTCTTCCCTCGGATTGTTGATGATGATGCAACTAAAGACCTGAACAAACTTGTGTCGATGGGATAATTAGAAGGTGTGCTCAAATAGTTCTAGAAAGACAAGAGCCCGAGACCAGATGGTTGGCCAGTTGAGTTTTATCTATCCTTCTTTGAATTACTTGGTCAAGATATTCTTTGTGTGGTTGAAGAATCTAGGACTAATGGCCGTATGCATGATGAATTTAACTCAAATTTCATCACCCTCATTCCCAAATCTGATTTTCCTCGAACCTACAATGACTATAGACCCATATCCCTCTGCAAATGCATATATAAGATTATTTCCGAAATCATTATGAACCAGATTAAGCCTATTCTATCTCATTATATCTCACAGGAACAATTCTCATTTTTGGACAATCGTCAGATTCATGATGCAATTGGCATCACAGAGGAAGGGCTTCATTCCATGCATATAAATCATTTAAAGGGCATGATTCTCAAAATTTATCTAGCAAAGGCTTTCGACAGGACTAAATAGTTATATATTTGGATGCTTCTGACACATCTCGGTTTCCCTATATTTTTCATCAACTAGATTATGTGTTTTATTTCTACAGTGTCATGCAGTATTCTCATTAATGATTTTTCATCATAACTTTTTCCATGTTGAGCGTGGACTCAGGCAAGGCTGCCCCTTGTCGCCCTACTTTTCTTATGGGTAATGGAAGGCCTGAGTAGGATTCTAGCTGATGAACAGAAAAATGGCAGATTGAAGGGCATCAAAATAGCTAAAACCGTGTTCTATCACACCTCCTATTTGTGGATGATGTTCTCATCTTCTTGAATGGGGCTATAAACGACTCCTCAATTTTCAATGAAGTGCTTAAATTATTCTGTAAAGCCACATGTGTGTGTTGTAATCATTCTAAATCCAACTTGTCATATTTAGGATGATCACAACATGAAATACATTTTTCCCTTCAACGATTTCCCTTCACATCCCTAGAATTTGAAGATGGTCTCAAGGATCTAGGCTTCCTGCTCAAACCTTATAAATGAAAAATCACTAACTGGTCTTGGCTAGTGGAAAAAATTGAAAGTAGACTGAATATTTGGCATCACAGATGGATCTCAAGGGCAGTTCATCTTGTCCTTATCAAAAATGTCTTAGAGGCAATCCCGGTATACTGGATGTCACTAGATTGGATCCCCAAGGGCATACTTTCCAGAATTTAGCAGATTTTTTGCAGATTCCTGTGGAAAGGATGAAAGGAAGGCCACACATTTTCCTGGACCAAATGGGAACTAATTGCCCTGCCTAATAAATGGGGAGGTTGGGGATTAAAGGACCTCTCATGTTTTTCCAAAGCACTCGCTTCAAAATTGGGCAAGAAAATCCTTACTATAGAAAATTTATGTATCAAGGTGGTCATCAGGAAATATATCAATCCTCTTCACCCTATCAAATGGATCAACAACCCAAACCAGAACAGGGTAAATATTTCCACGATTTGGCGTGCCATTCTTAATTATATTGTGCACATTAGAAATGGATTGGCTTGGAGAATCAGTTTGGGCAGACAGGTTCATATTGATATGGATCTCTGGTCAGGTTGTGGCAATGCACACTCCCTCACACCTAATCTCATCCAATTTTTGGAAAAAGCAGACATTACTACACTTGATCACATTGCTGATCTTGCCAATACGTCTATTATTTTACAAGCCCAGAAATCAACACTCGACCTCCACATCCCTGAAAAATGGCATCAGGAGTGGGAAAGCTACATTAGTGCGCTATCAAAAACACATGTAATAATTATGGATAGGCACGATGAACTTATTTAGGCCTTATCAAAGCATTACAAGTATACCCCCAAGGATGGATACCCCATCATCTATGCAGATCATAAGTCTCTTGATGTGATATGGTGGTGGTGCCCCCTATGGAAATTGAAAATCTCTCCTAAGGTAAAGCTTTTTATGTGGTGTATATTGTGCAGCAAGTCACCCACAGGAGGCAATCTTCATAGATGGTCTCGTCATGGTCCCTCCTAGTGTGCCCCTTGTAGGAATGATGAAGAAATAATTGATCATCTCTTCCTTCATTTCCCCTCTACCATTTCTTTCTAGCACCATCTACTTCATTTTTTGAATATCAACATAACCTGGACATGACAAACAATTTCAATGGCTTGGGAATTGTGGTGGAACCAAGCACACCCCAATAAGATTTGAAATATCCCACTTCTTTTTTGTTGGGTTATTTGGATTTGCAAGAATATGCTTATCTTCCATGAGAAGAACCCCAACGGGACAATTTTCTTTGCACACATTTCCACTCTATATTAGATGATTCCCGAGGATGACCCCAAGCATATGAACAAAAATATCATGGTAGATACCATTGACAAAAATTCCCCATGGGAATATTTTGACGGATCTGCACAAAATGATGGTTGTGGAGGTGGTGCAATATTATATCTTCATGAGGAACATCACTTCAAATTAATAATGGGTCTAGGAAGAGGCATCAACAATTCTGCAGAACTATCCAGTCTCACATTCCTTCTCTCATTTTCACTTGAAAAAGGATGTAGGCACCTTCAAATATTTGGAGATTCCAAAATTATCATTAATTTTTTTAATCAACAATCTATTTTTCACATGCACATGCTTCAAAACCTATTTGATGAAGTTTTATTATTAAAATCACAATTTGATATCATTTCACGTCATCATATTTACAGGGAGAGGAACCATCTTACCGATCTACTATCCAAGGAAGCATCACAACAACCAAATGGCCATTGGATGATACAGGAGCAGAATGGACATGAATTCTACCAATATTACCACAAACCCTTTGATGAACAACTCTTTCAGGGGGCTGCACAACCCTGATTTTGGGATGATTCATTTTTTGACAAATCTATTTTTCTTATATCAGACTTATGTACATTGATTATATCTTGTATATTTATCGTGCGCCATCAAGTTACAATTATGTAACAAACTCTTTCAAAGTATGTGGCTTGCCAGCAAATTTTGATATATGCTTCTTGTGAAGCATCTACAACATGTAATTTCTAGAAATATAATGAAATTTACGATTTTTCCTTGGGGAAAAAATAAGATATATATATGGAGAGAGAGAGAGAGAGAGAGAGAGAGAGAGAGAGAGAGAGAGAGAGAGTATGTGCTTGTTAATGTTGACCCTAGTAAAATATCGAGTAGTATTTAAATGCTACCTTTTGAAAAATTTTCCAGCAAAGATTGATTTAACTCACAGGTTCACAAGTTTGATATGTGAACTTTTCACAATCGAAGTTCCCTAGAGGATTTTGAGGGTGTTGAATACCTATATGCAGTAAAAAAAACCAGTTTAAAGAACAAAAATCAAGATTTGGCCACTATTTTGTTCATCATATTCCTACTATATATATGTCGGAAACTCCAAAAAGTGGCACTTAAAGACTACTCCATAAAAAATTCCAATCCCCCAAAAGAAGAATTATTTAAAAGTAAAATCATTTAACTACTTCTTAATAAGAAGGAAATGCCTGATTAATTCAATTTTTAATGATATGGTATTAATAATAATAAAATATTCGATAATACAATTTAATATATATATATAATCCAATTTTAAGGTCATGGCCAGGCCAGACACCAAATTGGTGTATGAGACCCCCTTGTTTATGGGACAAGGGATCCACCTCCACGCAACGATTTGACTGCTAAGTCTACGAAGGCATACATACTCTACCCCTCTCCAGTTTCGAACCTGTGACCTCTTAGGAGGAAACACATGCTCTTAACCATAGAGAGAGAGAGAGTGTGTGTTTGTGTGTGTGTGTCTCAATCCATCTTAACCACAAATTTATCAAGTACTAATAGGGATTAAATCTCAAGGTGTATACCATTTTTCTAGTTTTGCATTCTAAAAATAGCTTTTCATATCTACTGATTTTATCTCACTAGCTTGGTAGATCCATGATTAATATGAATATATATTGGTAAACTAGAAAACATAGGGTCCAATGTGAAGGCTCCAAGAGAAAAGTTGATTTTTCTTCCTCAAAAGTCGATGTTGAAAGGCATGTGTCCAACTAGTTCTTTTTTAATCGTTCGGAATACAATTTTTTGGTAGAATATGTTTAAAATTTAGTTATAATTTAGGAAAATGTTTTATTTTGTTAAGTCTTTGTATAATTAAATTTACTTTTATATTAAAAATAAATTTTAGATAATAAATCTGGAAAAATAAATCATTATCCTACGTTTTCATATAGACTTTTTTCAATATGCTAACTCTATTTTTACATTTAAAAATGTAATTTAAATGATAACTTAAAATTATATTAACAAATTTTAATTTAAAAACTAATAAATGCCTTAATAAAAATTCTTTTTGTTAAAAGTACTGCACACACACATTTGATAAACCGGTGGCAAGAGGGGAAGGAGTACTTCATGGCCCTAAGGAGGACAAAGTATTGAGGTATCCATGGGGTATTCATCATATGGAAAATAATCAAATAGAGATATATGCTCTTTACTAGGAGAAAACTTCACTAGTTATTATTTCTATGAGCCCTTAGAAAATACAAGTTGTTTTCCTAGAAATACATTCACACTCAAGTATCCAAGACGAAGCCTTTTTCAAATAATAAGCATGTTTTATTTTTTGTTTTCTTATACAATCAGAAGGTCATTGAAATAATGCACATTTCCTTTGACAATGACAGCATGGTTTCTTGAACTATAATAAGTAGGATGAAAATTCAATATGCCTAAAGCTTCTTCTAAATCCCTTAGGTTTTCAATGTCCACCTCTTCACAACAAAACATATTCATCATAGCCCATAAGTTTTCCTCACTCTCATATGCAAGAGACCACAATGGAGGAGATGACTTAGAATCATGGAAATAGTTGCAAGTAACTTTGGAGTTGGGTTGTGCTTTTTTATTTTATTACTCTTCCTATAAACTCTTTCTTATACCTGACACACATTCTTCACTTCTTGTTTTCACATAGTGAAATTATATTTCCTATCTATAGCAAGTTTTTGTTATGATATGATAATCCTTGAATGGTATATATATTCTTAGTAGTCCACCTTTGAAATAACACATTAACATTTAGAGAAAGAGAACCAAATAGAGATATGGACTCACATCATGGCATGAAAAAGGGATTATTTGATTAAACAACGTTACATGGAATATATTCTTTGTGCTACAAATCACATTCTCATGAGTTTTTCTCTCCACAACCATTTCATCATTTCACTTCACATGAAATATCATTTCCACATCATATAATGAATCTCACACAAGATTTGAAGCCACATGCATCATATTGTTAGTCACGACCAAAATGAAAATATTCTATAAAGTATGATACACATATACACATGGAATTGAAGTGTACATAAACCTTATAACCATGTATTGTCGCTAGTCTTAACTCTACAATGTGAAGGATAGGAATCTCATTTATGGTGTGCCCTTGTTAGGTAAACACGACCCAATGAATGAATTAAGGTTATTATATTAAAAATTGTGGTTTTGGATACCTGGTATTGGTGGCTTGTGGTATTGAGCCAATGGCATTACATGTGACCAAGCATTTAAAATACTTGCCTATTCTCCATTGTAATGGGGTACATTTGAGTCATGGAGGCTCACTTGGCTAGGTATAGGATGTTGGCTAGACAATGGCCTAACTCTGTCTATGTCAAGGTTAATAATAGATCTATTATTTGTTGTTTTTTCCCTAATTAAGGTTTTCTAGGGTAAATCATGGCTTATGTGTGTTTTTACTATATATATAATGTTATCACGATTCCTCTTATATTGTTTCAAATATCAATAAGTGGTATTAAAAACTTGTTTAGGCAACTTTACTATGTGAAGGATAAGGAACTTATGTATGGTGGTGCACTTGTTAGGTAAACATGACTCAATGAATGTATGAACATTATTAGGTTAACAATTGTGGTTTTGGGCACCTGATATTGATGGCCTGTGGTATTGGGATGATGGTATTACATGTGACCAAGCCTTTAAGAGGATTAGGGATTATCTATTATAATGGGCTAGAGTTGATTCATGAAGGCTCACTTGGTTGGGGCTAGGATGTTGGTTGGGTTGGATCTGTTTATGTCAAGGTTAATAATAGATCTATTATTTGTTATTTTTTTCCTTATTAGGATTTCCTGGGGAAAATGATGGTTTATGTGTGTTTTTACTATATATGTAATGTTATGATCATTCCTCTTATATTATTTTGGATACCAACAAGTAGTATTAGAGCCATGGTTAGCCTAGATTTTGTAGCAAGAATTGCCTGCGCATTTCTTAAATGATGGATTCACATGCCTAAAATATTTCCATGGTCCATTGACAAGAGAATTATTTGTTAGATTAGAATGTGTAAATGATGGCTTTGTACACCTAAACTATTTCCATGGTCCAATGACAAGAGAATTACTCGTTGGATTAGAATTTGAAAGATGAACGACAATATAGATGTTTCCACCATAGTTATGAAAAATCAATTGAGGAGGTTGCTCTTAGTTTTTTGTTATTGTTAGTTTACACTATAGAAGAAAGAGAGATGAGCCATGGCCATAACATGGTGTGGTGTCAAGTAAAGCAGATGCTTAACTTTTAGTTGGAGTTACACTAATAAAACACTACTAATGGTACTGTGTGGTCCACCCATGGTGCAAAATTCATTGCAAGAAGGCATGAGAGGGTTTGATTCATGATGGGATGTGGAATGTTTAACACTAGTGTTAATGATGGCTTGATATTTCCCTACGCCCAAAAGCATGTTTGTATAAATTGACCCCATTCCCATCACAATAGTTAGCTATTAGCAATGTAGGCATACCGAATAGATATTGGACCAAATAGGGTAAGGAATTCATAAACATTACATCAAATACAATGCAAGGATAAGGATGATGCTTTCAAATGTCGACAAAGTGAACTCACATTAATGAGTTTTAGGGTTACATTTATGGCACTATAGGCTTCATGCTTAGCATATATGAGTAGCTCATGGAATGTGGATAGATGGTTGAGACACAGAGAAACATGCATTTTTTTTCATCCATCGATACCCTAGAGCTAGAAAAATGTTTCGTGTGGCATGGATAAATGCATAATGTGAGGACCTTGTAAATTCAATTAGGATAGTAGCGACTGAGAGACAAGACCCGGTAACATGTACTGGTGACATCAAAGCAAAGGAAATGCAAACAAAGATTTTGATGGAATTCTTCAATGAGATAATTATGTCGAGAGGTGCTCTCCAACCTAGTATGGAAGAGATGTTGTCCTTCCTTGTCATGTTCGATTAGGTTATATATAGTATGCCCCTTCCACACGGGCACAAGTTAATTGAGGGATTTCATGGGGTTTTGAAGACGAAACCTCCTGGAACATAATGTATCACCAGTTGAGCTATCCCTAGGGTATTTTGGCTAGGTCAAAGTACACAAAAATAAAAATAAAATAATTATAATTTTGAATTGAAACACTTTGACTTGGTCAGATTACATAAACACAAAATAAATAATTATAATAAATAAATAAAACAACCTAAAATCATCTTAACTCTTGATCTACTAAGTTCCTAGAGGGATCAAATATCTTTTCACACTAAAAGAGGTTTGCACCTCAATATATTTGATTGGGTTAAGAGAGGTCATAAGGTTTAACCTATCATTGTTGAGAATGAGAGGATGGATAGTAAGGATATAAAATATATGTGTGTGTTATCATGGGGTTGATTTTTTTTTAATTGCATGTAAATGGGCATGCATACACCTATAAAATAATGCGTAAAAGTTGGAGTTAAACCTAGGTGATAATGGGACATGCCAAATTACTAAAGACCGTCTCTATAAACCTTTAGGGGGGTAACTTGGCCATTTTGTCTAGTTTTGGTCAACTGAAACCTAGGTCAATTTTAAAAATAGATTGTTGGGTAAAATGGTTAATTAAAGGAAGTAACGTTATTATGTTAACAATTGTGGTTTCCCGCACTTGGTATTGGAGGCTTGTGGTATTGTGCCCATAGTGTTAGAGGCTTATGGTATTGTGCCCATGGTATTGGAGGTTGTTGGTATTGTGCCCATGGTATTATGTATGATTAAGTCTTTAAAATGCTTTAGATTTTCAATTTAATGAGCTAAAGTTGAGTGATGAAAACTCACTTGGAAATCGACAAAGATGTTCATTGGCCGTATTCAGCATAATAAAAGTTTATTATTTGCCAGTTTTTGTTAAATCATAGTTTATGTGTATTTGTCCAAGTAAATCATAGTTTATGTGTATTGGTAAATAATTATCAATATATCTGTTTATATTGTTCTGAAGAGTGCTTTAGTATGATTAATGCTTTTGTTTTCATTTAATTGTTCCTAGCTGAAATCAAAATGACTACCTTCCTCTATTTCTATTCCTGTCCCTATGAAGCTCCTCCCATTTCAAATCAATACTGATGTATTACTCTGTTTCTATTTTTTTGTCCCTATATGGCAGATCTGAAACCCCAAGGTGACATGCTCCTCTTGCTCCCTCTGGTCCAATGAAGCTCATCCTATTTGAAATATGAACTTTTCTATTCCTTTTTATTTATTGTCTTTTGTTTCTGTTTTCTTGTCCCACTATGATACATCTAAAACCTAAAGGAAAGAAGCTCCTCTGGTCCAAACGAAGCTCCTGTGTCATTACTCCACACTTTAGACACAGAAGTGAGTTAAGAAAAATGTGGTGCTTACATGTAAGGGCGATGGCAACAATAAATGCCATTTTCCATTCTCGCACTTCTATATGTTATTGGGTTTAGTTTCTGGAGTCTCAACACGGTACTGCTGGGCATGTAATAGATGCTTCACAACACCATCCATCATTTTCCATTGCTTCCACCAAATCAGGAGTGATGGGTAGTGGAGAGCTGGTGTGGTGAAGCAGCTTCTACCTGCCCAACAATACCCTGTTGAGTTTACTGAACCTAAATCCAATAACATATTTCACCAGTTTGATATACGTAAAAGACAAAACTGTGAAAATGGAAAATGATATCTATCGTTGCCATCAACCTTACCTGTAAACAACCTCTTTATCTTAACTCACTTCAATGTCTGCAAAATGTATAGGAAGACAAACTGTTTTCCACTTTTCGAGGGATCTGGGTCACTGTTGTCCACTTTTTGAAAGATCTGTCTTGCACATTTACAGAGAGAAAAATATACAGGCAGACAAATTAATGGAAGAAGGGTGTTGCGCGTCTCGGATCACATTCTCTTTCATGGTTTTGCTTTTGGTACACTTCTACGGGAAGGCCTCATAGATATTTGAGGGGATCCCCTGTTTTTGGTCAGTTTTTTCTGCACAGTAAGGAGATTTCAGTAACTAGTAGGCCTTGCTGAGTATTCACTTCATTTGTTTGTATGCACTGTGTTGCCTCAAGTTTTTCTTTATTTTTGTTTGTGTACTAATCGCTAGCAGCACTCACATTTAGGCAGTAGTTTGTGGGTTTGGTTGTCAAGAAATGTAGAATGAGTTTTTGCTATCATATGGTTGTCTTGCAGGAGTACTATTATGTGTAAAATTTTCATCTCATTAATGGAAAATCTGTTTTTTTGTCAAAAAATAAAAAGTTGTAATGTTACATGTGAAGTATTAAAATAATTAGTTATGAGAGACTTGGAATAATTTATTTATTTTGAATGATTGTTTCATTTGTAACTAACCAGATTTCCTATATCACTACGGATTTCCTGTATAGTTTCCATTTTTCATATGTGAACTGTAAAGCTTGTTTTATATGCGTGTGCCGAGGTTTCTGGAAACTTGATATATATATTTGTCTAGAAGTTTGGTTTGTGCTTCAATAGTCGTTCCATCAATTGTTTAACTGGCCATTTAACTGTTCTTTTTATTATCCATCTGTGTCTTTGTGTTTGTAGTATCTCTAGCAACACGTCCAATCGTGTCTTTTATTCAACAATTTCTCTCTCTTCATTATTAATTCCAACCGTTATGGCATAATTGTTGTGCCATTTCTCTCGATCCTGCATCTTCATCGTTTTTTGTGAACTTCACCTTGGTCACTGTAACCTGCAACCAAGTTGTCTCCTCCAAACTTGGTGAATGGTTCTCTTCACTTGAACGTTACTTCTGGAGCACTCCTTGCTCCTCTTTGTTGCAAAAAACCACTGCAGTATTTCTTGTCTTTACAATGACCAAACTCTTGGGTGTCGAGCTTCGCCGATCATGCACCTAATTACATTCACGAACTCAAACCTTTGACTTGATTTAGGACTCATTGACTCTAGATTTGACATCAACTTTTCATTAATGGACCTTGGTATACTTTGACTCTAACTTTGATTCATTTTTGACTTGACTCAAGATCACAACTTAGACTTCTTGATTACAACTATTTTAGTGATATCATGTCAACAATCCCTTATGATATCACCCTTTATAAAAGTGCCTAAAACAAAGAACATAACTCCTTTACAAAGTCCCATATAAATCCCCTCTCCCATAACTCTCCTACTTGGAACACATAATTGAAAAGGTAAAATTACACTATGAAGCTATGCGTTCTCAAACTCACACATGGTTTTATGAAACCATATATCATCCACTCAAAATAGTCTGCAACAATTCATCATTTTTCCTCCACCATGTTTTACAACATCAATTTACTTTCACCTTTACCTTTACTATTTACTTTTATCTCAAATTTTTACTTCAATTTAAACTCAAAAATTCACTTTTAAATTCATCTTTACATCTTTACATGGAAATATTTTTAATTCTAAAAACTTCTCACCATAAAAACTTGACATGACTTTCTTGAATTAACCCAATAAATTTTAAGTATTTAACTTGGACTTTCTCTTTATAACTTTACTTCATAATTGTTTTACTTTTGACATCACTTTGTAGGAAAAATTCGTTGATGTTAAAAGCGTTATGGCAAAATAAGAGTGGCACAATTTTTTTTCCCTGCCAAAAAGATAAATAGAGAAGCCTTAAAATCCAAGTGAACTTTAAGTTTTTCTTCCAAAGTGTGACTTCCACGCGAAGTGTGATTCTGTTTTTTTTCAAAACAGATGCTTGTCCATGTGAATATCGTAAAAGAAATATACCTCCTGTAATTATTAAGCACTGCACATTTATCAAAGTTCATTCAACCCCGATTTACTCACCGGTAGAGGTATTTAAAAAAATTAGATCTCTTAGTGGACTTCTACCATGGCCAATAGTTCACGCTGCCCGCCATTCATGCTTTCCATTCAACCCTTCTTAAGGAAATGTGTTTTGGACAACACTTTTTTTCAGAAAGAAAAAAACGCTGAATATATTGATTATATATACAGTACATATTCATATAATCTCAACTGTAGTGATACACAGCGAGAAATCCACCATCAATTGCCCCATAGAAGTCTGCTCATAACTGAACAGAGAAAAATGAGTGGGCATCCACATGAACAGGTCACGATCCGACCCGAATACAAATTACAATCATCTAAAGGAGAATCAGATGATAATAGGAAATGTTCAGATGCAACTCCTACTGCCGAATATGATTTCAAAAGGAAAGCTAAACTCAAGAAGCATCAATAATTGATTGAAAGTATAAAAGGAGGATACTCCTGAGTTAGCGATATTTATATGAAAATTATGATATTGCAGGCCGGATCATAAAAATTGAGCAAACGTGAACAACAGTTCAGCTGCAAATAGATAAATAAATGCTAATGGGCTGCCACATAGTATATATAACACGTTCGCTTGATAAGCCACGCTCGCTTGCCACGCTCGCTTGCCATAGATGTACCTGCTCGCATGCCATAGATGTGCCCGCTCGCTTGCAGAGGTCATATATACAGAGAACCAAAGATACCGGATATTATAATGTCACGCCCATATGAAATAATGACCGCACAGTAGATGACAGAGAAACGCAGGCCATTAGGTGATCACGCTCGCTTGATGTAGATTGTGATAAGTCCATATAGAAACGTTCAAAGCGAGACCAGCCCTCACCAGTGAACAAAAAGTATGTATTGTACCTTGACAAAAATAGCAGGGTGGAAGGTCCGGTTTATAACTTATAGGTCCTGCTAGACCCAAAATAACTTAGACAAATGAGCAACCGCAGACAAAATAACAACAAAAACAGAGATAGAAATTTTAAGGAAGAGGGATGTGAGACACGCCAGTCTGTAGTCCATTTGAAAAATGGGCAACCATCAAAAAGCTGAAATCCTCCAGAAGTCCCTTCTTGGAAAGCCTGTCAGCTCTAGTATTGTTCTCACGATAAATATGTTTGATTGGGGGGCAGTCTAAACGTTTCCAAAGCTCCCTGGTCCTTTCGATCCATCCTTGAAGATGCAGAGTATCCAAATGAGTCTCATTTTTAATCCAGCCAATCACCAATTTAGAGTCCCCAAAGATGTTAACCACCTGTATCTGAAGGTCATAAGCAACAAGTAATCCACCCCACAGCGCCATGACTTCAGCTTTATTATTAGAACCTGGACCACCGTTCCAAAGGATATGATATCGTTTGTGTTCTGAAATCTTAATCCACGCCCCACAACCAGTAGTGCCATCAGCAGCAGCACCGTCAAAGTAAACAGCGGGAATGGAAATATCATGTGGTCTTATACGACGAGATCCATCAATGATATCGGGCATAAATGAGGGAATCTTGTCCATCCATGATTTAATGGCGAGATAGATCTTATGAATCTGGATAGGAATCTGGTCAAAAATCCTCTTGTTTCTTGCCAGCCAGATCTCCCAAATGAAGTAAAATGGCAGCGATCAGTACTGACTGTGCAACTTGTCCCAAACCAAAGCGGCGGACATGAAGTCCACAGGTAGCCATGACGGGTCCAATATGGAGACGCTGAATAACTTCCAAATATGAATAACAGAGGGACATGAAAAGAACAGATGAGAGATTGATTCTTCTGCAGCCAAACAGAATACACACCATCCTGGACCATGATGACCCCGCTTTCTTAAATTGTCCCACGTGAGCACTCGACCTTTCCAAGTAAGCCACCCAAAAATAGTTATTTTGATTGGAATTTTCCTCTTCCAGAAGAGACGGAACGCGCTTGGAACCTGCAACATATGAGAAGAATCAATAAAATTATGATAAACATCTTTCACGATTAGGGAGCAATTTCTCATTGGCCCCCCCCCAGACTAATTTGTCACCCCTTGTAGCATAGCATAACCCAGCCCGACGCAAAGAATCCC
Organism: Pinus albicaulis; assembly: GCA_034641835.2. Taxonomy (NCBI): domain Eukaryota; kingdom Viridiplantae; phylum Streptophyta; class Pinopsida; order Pinales; family Pinaceae; genus Pinus; species Pinus albicaulis. The sequence goes on from CM076575.1 coordinate 413,148,711, forward strand.
TAAAGAAATTCCAGTCATCAACCACAGCTCCATCCAGACCAAGTTGATCCGCAGATTTGAAAATGGGAGCTGAATGAGACCAACAGAGAATTATCTGAGAGTATAAAAAAATCCCGCAGAAATAAAGAGCATGAATAAGATTCCGAGAAGGACCACATTCAGGCGCCAGCTGAAGGAGAGTGGCCGCGCCAATGGGAATGTGACTACCATCCCTAAAATTCCATCTAAGGCGAGGAGCAATAAGAGGAATGATTTTTCTAAAACTGTGCCATATACACGAAATGAAACGAGGAAAAGTAAGAGTGTTGCAGCTTATCATAAGTAAAGCGTCCCCTTGAATATACTTGGCTTTAATAACATCATTCCATAATCCCGGGCAGGAAATGGCTCTCCAAAATGATTTTGATAATAGAGCGCAATTAAAAACCTGTGTGTCAAGTATACCCCAGCCATCCGACCCCTTGGGCTTGCATATGTCAGCCATGCTGCAGAGGTGATATTTCCTCTCCAATTTGGCTCCACTCTAGAGGAAATGAGAAATGATGCCATTAATCCTGGAAAGAATACCTGCGGGGATGTAAAGAAGATGAGCCCAGAAAACAATCATCTGAGATAGCACCGATTGGATTATAATATACCTACCCCCCATCGATAACCATCGATGAGTCCATCGCTGAATCCGATCCCGCAACCTGTCAAGAATCCAAATCCAATCTCTATTCTTGTATCCACATGGCTTAATAAAAAAACCCAAATATTTGAAACCATTTGAGATATGACGCTTGCTTATACCCATGAAATCAGCAATGAAAATAATCGCCTGGATGTCTCCATATTCATATAGTAGAAAAGACTTACTGCAGTTGATGCCCAAACCAGTAGCACTTTTGAAACGTGAGAACATGATGTGGATATAGAACCAATGGTTCCGTCGCAAATAACCAAAAAGCAATAAGCCGTCCACAAATAAGGAATGTGAAGTTGAGACAGAGTTTGAGAAAGCAAAACCTTCAATATATCCACTCTGTTCAGCAAAATGAATTATTCTACTAAATCCATCCATAACAATAAGAAAGATAAGAGGAGAGAGGGCGCACCCCTGTCGCAATCCCTGACTAGCCTTGAAGAAACGAGATGGAAATCCATTTACAATAACTGCGAATCTAACATTTGAAACACAGGACATAATCCATCGTATAATCCGGATTGGTAAGCCAACCTTGAGCAGCAACGACCGAATAAAAGACCAGTCCACTGAATCATAAGCTTTGAACAAGTCCACCTTCATAATTAGAGCTTCTTGTTTGGCAGAGTGCATAGAGTGGGCAACCTCCTAGGTGATATAAATTGCATCATGAATAGATCTGCCATTTAAAAACCCATATTGTTCCTTTGATATATTGGCAGACAGAACAGCTTTGATGCGGTTTGCAATAATTTTTTATGACAGCTTATACAGCAAATTGCACAAAGCAATAGGCCGGAAATCCGCAAATGACTATGGATCCGAGACTTTCGGGATGAGAGCTATAAAAAAGGAGTTCAGATTAGCAGGCATGAAACCCCTGCTCTGGAAGAGTTCCAGCATATCAACGATCTCATCACCCATGAGATCAAAAAAGTGAACGAAGAATTCGGAGGGCCAGCCATCAGGGCCCGGGCACTTATCATGAGAAAAGGACTTCAGGACCTTAAGAGCTTCATTCCTAGAGATAACCTGATCAAGAACAACAATGTCATCCACTCCAAAAAACCTGGGAAACTGATCGAGAACCCATGTTTGATTCGAAACATCAATAGACGGATCACATGAGTAAAACTTAGAGAAATATGAATAGGCCTCGTCTTGAATGTCTGAAGTGGAGAAGACATAATCACCATCCTCCTTTCTTATTTGCCAAATAGCATTCTGATTGCGTCTAGCATTTTCCGATTTGTGGAAATAATGAGTATTGAGGTCGCCCTTCTTAAGCCATAACATTCTACTCTTCAGACGCCAAGTAACTTCTTCAATACGCAAAATCTCCCATTTTCTAGAACCAAGATCCTGCAGTAGCCGCAATGCTTCATCATCTGGGATAAGTGCCACAAAAGAATAATATAAGTCGGCCATTTTTGCAAAAATCTCTAAGAGCTCCTTTTTAAGATCCGATTTTTTCTGGATCTCCCATTCCTTTGTTGCTTTCTTGATACTCTGGATCTTATGATAAAAACGGTCCCAACCCATGAGGCTGTCATCATCGATATTTTGTAGCCAAATCCTATGGACCATTTTTGTATAATTCGCATCTTCAAGCCAAACCCTATTAAATTTGAAAGGTCTACCACAAGCCACAGAAAAAGATTTCCATGATAGCCGAATGGGCATATGATCGGATACATTTGATATAATAATATCTGAACGAAGCAGACTCCATCGATCAACGAGGTCAATATGAACCATAGCTCTATCCAATCTTTTGGAAATAAACTGGTCGTTGGCCCGCTTATTTGTCCACGTCGGCAGCAGAGGAAGAGGACGAATGTCAGTCAAATTGAAACAATATAGCAAGTCACATAAAAATGGAGAAAGAGGATCGAATCTAGCATTTGAACCCCATACTTCATCAGGTCGCATAGTAGAATTAAAATCACCCATCAATATAAGATTGTGTAAAGCAAGAAGACCAGAGTCAGCCATGCGCTGCCAAAAAGACAGTCTGTTGCGATAGGGGGCATATAAATTAATAATATAGACATAATCCTCATAACCTCTAAGATGACCAGCCAACAAAATTCCCCCAAAGAACCTGTAGGCCTTAAAAGTGGCCATCTCCGGATTCCAAACAGCAATTAGACCACCAGAATGACTGACAGCATCAACCGCAGCAGCTTTCCAACCAGTTTTGAAACTGAGAAATAACTTAATGGCTCTGTCCCTGGCACATAAGGTTTCTTGAGCAAGAAAAATAATAGGATCACCCGAATTCAGAATCTCACGGAGGCAATGTGCTTTGGAGGCATCGCCCAACCCCCGAATATTCATGGAAATGATGTTATTCATCTCGACTCAGGTTCCGGGTGGCGTGCTCTAAGCGCCCGGGGATCTTCCCAAGTACCATCACTAATCGAGATAGGGATATCAATGAGACTATCATCGTAATAATAAAAAAGAGAAATGGCTTTGAATTTTCCTTTTGAAAGTCTACTAGTCCCTTTTGCCGGGCCTCTATCAGATGAGTTTTTATTATCAGAAGATAAGGGCGGTCTGTCAAAGATAGTGAGGGCAGCTATGTCGACATTAGGGTTCGCCAATATGGCCTCTAGATCAGAATCAACAATATTCCTGGGGGAATTTAGAATATTAATAGGGTCTGTCGAAACAGGAGGCATATCCAGAGTGGTATGGGGACTACAGGATGAACTGGGGAGAGGAGCTGAAGACTCACCGATATGGAAATTCGGGGAAGGATACAGTGGTGGGTCATCCATAGACCGACGAAGAGGGGCAGTGCTGTTAGGGAGGCCTTTTACAAAATCATCTACATAGGAGTAATTAGGTGCTACAGGGCCATCATCATCCTTGTAGTTCATGGAAGTTAATGGAACAGGGTTGGAAGGCAAATTTGCCTCCAGGTGGGATGAACCAACAGGCGGCTGAGAATCAATTTCAGAAGTATGATTAGATTCAGGGGCTAATACCCGGCAACTATTGAGCATTCCGTCTGATTGATCCTGAGCAGTGAAAAAATCATCATCATCAGAGATATGGGAACAAGGATTACCTGTACAACCATCCAAAACGGGCCCAGAACCATGGATCTTCTGCTTTTCAAATCGTCTGGCTTGAGAATCAGTATCCGCTCGATGCATGCGCAGACGATAAGGGAAATTTTCTTTGAGGTGACCAGTGCGATGGCATATAAGACACCGGAAGGGAATGCCCCAGAAATCAATGCGCTGAAGGTGCTTTCTGTTACCCCAGACGAGATCGATGTCTCCAGGCAGCCCACCAGTGTACTCCAATTCAACAAGAATCCAAGCAATTTTTTTATCGCTGGCCCCAATAATACTTGGATCGATATATTTTGTGATGCCAATAGAATTGCCAATCGCCTGAAGCGCCTTCATAGTCCAGAATTCCAGGGGTAGACCCAGAAGTTTCATCCATATGATACGATTGCGCGGGGCCTCCAGCACAGGATTGAAACCAACATACCAAGGAATAAGCTGCAGAAAACTACGGCCACGAACCCAGGTACGGCAAGTGATCTTATGAACATCCTTAACATCCATGAAATGAACACTGAACCAACCGTTAATGAGAATACTAACAATTGGTGTGTATCCTAATATAGATTTCCATTGTTTTTTTATCCATGAAGCCGTATCAAATTCGCAGTTTTCCGGAAACAGCCATCTTCCAATAACCTCCCTCTTCTGCAGGCTCGCCACCCGCTTGCAAAGATCATCAAAGTCTAACGCAACTTCTTTAATTTCCATGTTGTGTTTATAGCAGGATTTCCGTCTCTTGCGCCTACCACGACGCTTCTGATTATAGCAGCCACCTATCGGATGATGCACATCAGGAACAGAACCATGAAGAGCCTGCTTGATAATATGCTCGTCAACTTCATCTCGCTGTAAAACGTCCCCAGGAAACTGATGGGGGGCAATGATATCAACTAAGTCATAAGTTCCGGCCATAGATGTGATATCATATGAATGACATCAATAGCCGTCACCGCACAAGCACAATAGGTGGTGTTTGCTTAGAGAGACCGGGATACAGCTGGCAACATCGTGGGAACGCAGAAAATCAAAGCAACAGAGGCTTGGAAATCGAAGAAATAATGATGTGCATGAATCGAGAGCACAATAGGATCGAGTGAAAATAGTGACTTGTACAAGGACAAAGCCTTTGGAAAGCGGGATGAGAGAAGGAAAATGCTGGAGAAATGATAGAGGTGATGTCAGTCGAGCCGTCAAAGAGCGAAGACAGTGTGATTTGTTCCGTGAGACAAAACTTCACATCCTATTGGTTACAAGCATTGCATATTATTTGATAAATCAACTCAATCGTACCACGCTCCACCTCTTGAACAAATCGTCTATTTAGTAAGAATGCTAAAATGAGCTACGTGGGTCCTCACACAGGTCACCAAACAACATTACATAGCTCAGCTCCACCATTACATTACATAACTCAGCTCCACCTCCAGGCTTAGGATGGGCTCAATGACTTTTTAAGTCTTCACATCAAACTGATTTCAATAGGCAGTAGAGAAATAATATATAAATCTCAACCTGCAACGTCAACCTCAAACAAATTCATGCAGCTTGTCCACTCAACATTCTCCACGCCTTCACGCAACTGCAATCCTTAACGCAATGGTTTTTCGATCTTCATCATTAGCAAGACTGTTCTGCTCTGATACCAAATGATGGTGCCACATGCCATATGCCCACAACTTAACAAATAAACATACACATAAAACTGAAAATCAAATGCACATCAATCTCTTTCAGCAATTAATTAATAAACAAAATATTTACAAAGAATTTTGCCTCATGCTTGGCCTCTCCTCACACTCACACACTCTTCTACATCTACCCTGCCTACACGGCTCAAGAGATCACCTATTTATACAAATGGATTAGAACCAAAGAAGATTTTAGATCTTAAGCTAACTCCCAAAATATCTCTCCTAATCCCTAACATCTCTCATTCAATCCCCTATCTTTAGATAAGAGCTAACTATCGATAATCCTCTCAATCCTTCCTCAATCCTCTCAAATCTTCTCCTATTTACAATAATTCCAATTCTCTCCTAAAAACCACAGGAAAATACATTAATTAATTAAATCCTAACTTAAAAACTAACTCATTTAATAAATGAATAACCCAGGGTAGATTCTCCTACATTAGAAACCAGTTATGTTGGCCACCGATACACATTATAGGCTAGCCAAAATCTATAAGTTTTATGTATGTCTTTTAAGGCTCTGTAAGCCTACAAATCTAACCAACAATTTCTCCCTATATATCGACAAAATTTTATAGTACTAGACATATAAAAATGAACAAAAACTAACAAAATACCAAAACAAGCATAAAGACATCATCTAATCAGAAGACTCCACTAGAGCACAGTCATGAGCACTCAACCCCGGTAGTTCAGAATGGGGGAGGTATAGGACATGCCCCTCAATTCAATCAAGGTGTTTGTTTTGATGTTGAATCTGAACCTGAATCAGCAGCAACTCTGTTTGAATTTCCTACAATCTTGGGTCGGGTTCCTTGAACTGTCCCAGAGGAGACATTATAGCTCAGGCCACCAGGCTCTTCATTATCTAATACAGGTGCACCCTGTGCTTGCACTGAGTCATGTATTCCCAAGTGTTTCCTAGATCTAGAACAAGATCCTGCCAGTCCTCCACCTTGACCTCCGCAGCTGCATGACGGTTCAAGTCTCTCCCAAATTTTAATCAGCTGCTTAACCTCCTTAGGTGTTCCAGAATCATATGCATGCTTTGCCCCATGTAGTCACCACACATCAGTACGTTGACCTATATTTCTCAGATTGTTGCTTGAGGCCTTGGAGTTTGCCTTTGTTTTCCTGTCTCTGTTTCCACTACCCTAGCCGCATGCCCCCGTCGTTTTAGTTCCCCGAACCATATTGACCCAAGCATCATCCCTCCACATAAATCTAAGCTAGTCCTGAGCCCTCGCGACCAGCCCGAGCCCAGCAATATTTCCATAGTCCCTCGAAGCATTGTTGCAACCAACACCTGTTGTAATGTCCAGGGTCTGTTTACGCCACCAAACAGAACAACTTGTATTGGGCACAACAGAACAATCAGGAGTCGTTTTACGCCACCAAAACATAACCCATTGCATATTAGTGGAGCCACTCCATTGTTTCGCAGATTTGAGAGTCACCCTGTGACCTAAAAGGCTATAGAGGCATGCACTACTCCCACAACTATTAATTTGAAAGTTCTCATCTCTGAGATGGTCTTCTACAGATTGTGGCTTGACACAAATCATACCCATAGACATAGGCACCTTTAACAGGCCCTTTCCCTTTCCCCAAATTTCATGACAGTAAACTCACCATATACAATCACTTCATTCGCGAACACACTGCTAAGTGTCGGACACTCCCTGACTTCAAAAAACAGAGAAAAGTCTTCTTATGCCCTGACACCTAGAGTCAAAGAAAAACATTTGCATTCGGGAGAGCATAATGCCAAACTTGACTCAAACAGGGATAGAAACATCCAAATTTAAATACATGACTACATGCCTTGAACCTTCACACAAATGCAATTCTTTCCAAGTCGGACTAGTCCAACCCACAACCCATACAAGTTCAAAACTATAACCTACTATAACCACACCTAGGGGTGATGTAGGAGAAAAAACATAACCAGACTCGTGTTGCATATGGTTTTGATGCAAACTCAGAAGCGACCAGAAAAGCATCCACCCCGAATGTCCTATCGCTGAGCACCAACATCACTGAATCATGCGAATTATCCACACCACAAAATTTCTAGAGGAGGAAATGGCCATCGCCTCAAGAGCCTGCCACCATATCAAACTCCTCCTGTGTGTGGCCACTCTAACAGACCCCCACGTGTCCTTCTCATTCAATTTCTTGTAACCTTGCATGCTTGGAGTGATGGTTGGATGCCATCCAGCCTTAACTCTAAACATCCCTCTCATCATCCAAATCCCAAAGTTTATTATTATACCCTCTCACCTCGATCGGGGGGGAGGGGGAGGGGGGATTCGATACCTTCCACAACTAGATTCTAGACCTGTTGTAGGTATTGATCCAAAATATGTCGTAGAGAATCCAAATCCTCTCTATGCCGGATGTTCCTCCATTGGGAGTCTATGGACTCACCCTGGTGGTGGCAACCCCAATTGGCCAAGAAATCTGCTGCTTTGTTTCCCGATCGTAAAATATGGGATAGGATGATATAATCGAAGCATTAGGGGAATTTTGAGGTCTAAAATGGGCCTCCTAAGGAAATAATAAAATAATAGCTAAATCAATAAAATAATATTTATGAATTTTCAATTCACTTTTTGCACCACAATCCATGTAACCATAGTTAAATTCAATTCAAAGGTTGTACCAAAATAAAATTAATAAAAAAATTGTATTGATGTGACTATAAATAAGAATGAGCTTTTCAAGAAAAAGTCATTATAATTGAACAACTAATGCATTTGTCCTTTGTACTTAAATAACTTAAAATAAAATATAAATATAAATTTATAAATTCTTAATTATATTATATGCTATTAATTTAAATTTATATTATTTAAATTGTATAATAACATGTAATTAATATACTATATAAAAATAATATAATATAATATAATATAATAAATGTATAGGGATATGCATTGTTTCTTTCAAGAAATATGAAATGACAATAACATATTTTTATTCAAAAGTGTGAAATGACATTTATTATGAGTACTTTACTTTGACTTTAAAAGTACTTAGAGAACTACCATGGTTAACCATGAGTTTTTATCCACCATTGAGAATGTGACAAGTAAGTACTTTTAAGTCAAACAATTCCACCTCAACCATTAGGGATGATGTCATCCCCTAAAATGTGATTCTTTCTCATAAAGTGAATTTTGACTGTACATTTTCCTTAGGAGGCCCATTTTATACCACAAAATTCCCCTAATGAAAGGCAGGATTTCACTGATCTCCTAGATAATACTAGTTTTCCTCCAACTCTTACTGATTTTCTCCCACTTGGTTCCTTGATTCAACTTCTTGGTGATTTCAATGACCATTCTAGAGTCTCCCTCAATTTCCAAATTTTTAATTCCTTCTCTTCGAACTATGTGCAGACCATGCTTAATCGTGAGCAATTCAACTTCATTGTTCGTGGCATATCCACAGTCTATAACATAAATATGGAGAACTTGACTTTGGGAATCTCTAAACAGTCCCCCAAACGCTACAGCACCCAGATTCCCTTTGGATGCACCATCAAAGTTCATCTTGAGGAATTTTTCTTGAGGGGCTGAAATATGGATGACAAAGAGGAAGGAGGGGGTAGAGGCTTCCACGATTCCAGAGCCAACATTTGGGGAGATAGATTCAGGGCGACCAAAATCCCGGCTTCCTATGGCGCAACTTTCCAATCATTAGGGTGCCAGCTTTCAACCAAAATGGTTTCTCTTACATTTTGGATGATTCCTTTCCATATATCCTCATGCTAGATACTTTTGTCTTTGAATACTCATTTGTCTCTCTCCTTCCAGAATGCCCACAAAGGAAAGACTGGCGCTAGGTTCCACGCCCTGTTTAGAACTGGGATGGAGAAAATACCTTTCTTCCACACTTCTATTGACATTGTGATTTTGGATGCATTCCTGTCCAATATTCCAAAATGTTTCCATGTGTTTCTCCACATATAATCCACAAAGGGATATGAGTTAAGGAGTTGTTCCATGTCTTATGCATTCTCATCACACAAGTAGCAATTTGCAGGGCCTTGAATCCCCATTTTTTGGAGTTGTTCCCATGTTAAGATACGTTTTCAGCTTACCAGCCATAAGAAGTATGCAACTTTTGGCCACAATTTACAGTCCATATTTTCCTCTAGTTCGGGTTCCCCTGTCCCTGATGTCCATTTGCGACTATCCTATAAGCCTCCTTTATCAAGAACATTCCCCTCTATGTTTAACCCCACCTTAAAATATCTGGCCCCTCTATAGTAGAAATATTTCTCGAGGCTAGCTATTTTTTGAATTATTCCCATTTGATTGATGTGTGTGGGGGGGGGGATCCTATATATCCTTCCATTCAGCCCATGATGTATGATGCTCTCCCTTCCAGAATTGTGCCACTGTTGTGCATTGTTGGATGTTGGTAAACAGGAAGATATCAGATAGATCTTGTCAGCTAAATAATTTGGGGTGTTACTGTCAGGATTATTGCTAAAAAAGCGCCCTTCTTCCATCCTTGATTTCCCAAAATTTATGAGGCCGAATAAGGACTTTATTCATTACAACTAGATTCTAGATTGATGACCCTTTGGGAATGATTTGAAACCTTAAGATGTCAACAACAGAGGATGGAATTTGGTATTTTCTTGTCCATATGTGATTCCAAAGATCAGGCCCCCCTTGAATCTATCTCCACCACAACTTCACTCCCATGACTTGATTGAGGATGAAGGGATCCCTAAGTCCCAACCTTCCAAAAATTTTAGGTTTGGTTATAGTATCCTAGGCCACCAATGCCCATTTTTTTGGCTTCTTGAGCTCCCCTCCATAGGAATTTTCTGAAAGTGTCCACCATGTTAGAACAAGAAATTTTCAGAGCCACGAGGCCTAGAAAATGGTAGATCAATATCGATTGATTAACATCCTTAAGAATAATTGTTTAACCAACTATTTTTAGTGCTCTAAAGGAACATTTATGTAACCTGGCTTGGATATGCTCCATAAGGTCTTTCTAGCAGGAGGTTCAAAGGGAATTATGGACAAGAGGCATCCTGAGGTATTTCGAGGGAAAATATCTAATAGTAAACCCCAGGGTTCCGAGTAGAAAGGATTGGGAAGGGGCAGGCGTGTTGAAGAAGAAGATGTTATATTTCTCATTGTTGGTCACAGTGCCATAGGCTTGCATAAAGTCCTGAAGAATTATTTTTATGAATTTGGATTTTCAGAGAGAGACTTGGCAGAACAACATAATATCATCAAAATATTGTTGGTGGGTGAGAGGGAGATCATTTCCCCATAAAAGAAGCCCAATGATGGCACACGAGTTCATAACATCCTTAATGTACCTACCTATCCCCTCCACTGCCAAGTTCAATAGAAAAGGGGAAATAGGATCACCCTGGCGAATGCCCCGAGAGGGGTTAAAAGAAATCGAAGGGGATCCATTAAGGAGGATGAATATCATTGGGTGTGAGATCACAGAAGATATCCAATCGATCCATCTAGAATCAAAGCCAAAGGCTTTCAAAATATCCAAGAGGAAGGGCCAGCTGAGACGGTCATAGGCTTTAGAAAGATCCAGTTTTATCAGCATAAATTTCACTTTCATATGTTTGAGGGAGTGGACATCTTCTTGAGTGGTAATGATTCCATCAAGGATTTGGCATCGTTAAACGATACTTTTTTTCTCATGGGATATCAGATTAGGAAGCAAGGGTGTAAGTATCCTAACCATCACAATAGAGATAATCTTATATATGACATTACATAGAGCAATAGGTTTGAAGCCTTGGGGGTCTTCAGAATTCGTCAATTTAGGAATGAGAGAAATAAAAAATGAGTTTAGAGATTGATTTACCTTTTGAGATCTGCGTGAATCCTCCACCACTTCAAGAATGTCCCACCCCATGAAGTTCCAAGATGCTTGGAAGAATTATATCGTGAATCCATCTGTGCTTGGCGCTTTGTTTTTGGCAAGGTCGTTGGCAATTTCTTCCACTTCCTCCAAGGAAACCTTGCGCATCAAGGCCATGTTTTGATCTCTGCTCACCAAATGTGGAATATGCCATTATTCTCTTAATAGACTCTGTTATATCTTGGTTTGGCTCTGAGAGAAGGTCCTATAAATGATCTACCAAGAGGGTTTCCATCTCACCATGGTTGACTAATCTATTACTAGTGGAACATTTTAGAGAAAATCTCTGGTTGTGCTGGCGATGTTGAATCATGGCCTTGTGGAATAATTTCATGTTCCTTTCCCCTTCGAGAAGCCACTAAACCCGAGATTTTTGTTTCCATAGGATTTCCTCATGTTTCCTCCTTTCTTCAAGATATGTGAGAAGCCTTCCTTCTTCGGTTGCCAGATTCTTCGAGCGACCTTCCGTGATCATTCTTTGTTGGATAGATTGCATTTTCTTTTGAAGATTAATTTTCTCTTTCATTATGTGGCCAAACTCTAGCTGATTCCATTTTTTGATTTGATTCTTGAGCTCCTTAAGCTAGAGCTAGAAAGTATGCATGTATTTCCTACCTCGTTCCTTGTTTTTCTTCCACCTATTTTCTACTTTACCCAAAAAATTCGGGTTGCAGAGCTATAATGATTCGAACCGAAATGGACGATTCCCAGGCGCCAGCTTCAGATCCATTTCCAAATTAATTTTCCAATGGTTTGATCCCATGCATCGGAGGATTGCCACTTCAAAGAAAATATCTCTTGATATGAGTCCCTCCAACACTAGAAATATGTCTAATTGGCTTGTAGCTTGGTTATGACCCCCTCTCCTGTTGTTCCACATATATATTCTGTTGTGGGTGGGAATTTCAACTAATTGAATATATGTGATGAGATCACCGAATTATTCCATCTTTGTATCTTGTCTCCTATTGCCTTTTTTTTTCTCCTCCAGTAACATGATGAGGTTAAAGCCACATTTGACTATCCACAACTCTTCCTGAAAGAGATGCTTGAGCCTTCCAATCTTCTGCAGGAAGGAATATTTCTCTCCTGGAATGTTGGGGCTGTAGACAACATATATGATAGCCCAGTACCTTGTACCTATATGCCAGAATCTCCCTGATATGATTCAAGGCATACTCATCCACTGGTAAAATATTATTTCTGATGGGTTACAGAGGATAACAACCCCTCCGAAACTTCCCCATGCATCCAAGGCCATCACTTCATACGTTGACTTCATCTTACTAGTTATCTCTTTCAGTCTCGCCTCCGAGACCTTGTTTTCCTGTATCAACACTATATTGGGTTTTTCTTGCTTCAATATTTCCCTTAAGTATCGTTGTTTTCCTCTATTGTTGAGGCTCATTCTATTATAGGAGAGCACAATCATTTATAATACTTATTAAGTTGATGGAAGACTATTGATATTAGTACCAACCTTCCCGAATTCACTAGAATTTCCCCCACAATTTGTATAGATTCGTGTAGATTTTTCCACCCTCTTTTCTTCTCTCCTTTACTAGGTCCACCGGGGTATGTTTCACTATCCGAATGGAAGCCCAACAGATATGGTGAATCTGGGGGATTCTGACTCTTCTTGGCCTGGTATTGTTGAAAGGTCTCCCGATATAGCCTTTTTTGGCCCTCGGGGATAAATCTCATTCAATTTTTTCCATTTATTCAGTAGTATTTTCAGTACTCGTTCTTCCATGCTTAGGTCTTGCTTTGTGTTGTCAATCTTGATATTGTTTTGGATTTCATTTGTCTCCATTCCCTCTTTGTCTGCTAGCTCCACTTGTGCCTTCCACTTGGGTGTGGGAATTGTTTTCAACAAAACCTTAGTCGATGGATCTACTTGTTCCCTCTGTTTTCCTTCTTCGAGGTTTCCCCTTGATCCTAAAAAAAAGTAAATCTATTATTGGGATCAATATTCCATTTCTATTGTTGCCGAACATTGGTCTAGGGTTTATTTTTTACCGACTTTTTCTTGTAGGAGACTTCTTGGAACACTTCTTCATCCACCCGTGGTTGGCCTCCTGCTGCTAACAGATGAGGTTCCCTCATTTCCAATTGATTAAGAGGGAAATATTTATTCAAATTTCCATACCCATGGCAGTGTCTATTATGAAATGGGATATGCTCGTAATGCAAAGGTTTTTGCCATACTGCATCTTGGTACTCCAGCTCCAAAAATTTAGGTAATGGCTCAACTATATTCATATAGACGCATATGGGAGCAAAGGATGTGTATCTTCCACGACGGGTAGCATCGACAACCTTTAAGAACCTACCTATGGAGTTTCCAATACCCTCTAGTATCTCAGGGTCCTAGAAATAATCAAGTAAGGTGAAGAGCCTCACCCATATAGGAGAGTTGGTGTGGTGATGCAGCTTCTACCTGCCCAACAGTACCCTGTTGAGTTTATTGAACCTAAATCCAATAACATATTCCACCAGTTTGATATACGTAAAAGGAAAAATTGGGAGAATGGAAAATGATAACTATTGTTGCCATCAACCTTACAGGTAAAAAAAATCTTTATCTTAACTCACTTCAGTGTTTGAAGTGTTAAAGTTGTAATCTAAGATATGACAATATATGTTATCACACTGTTTATTCATTTTTGTGGTTATGCTGAATGTTCAATATTGACCATGAAATTTGAAAAGAGGCTCGCAGTGTGGTCTAACAGATGGTTTACTTCATATTAGTGTTGGTCAATTATGTACTACAGTGCATAGCCACATTTTGGTTGCACATAATTTGTCTTACAGCTGTAGTTATTTGTAGGATTAAGGTGATTATGGTTGATTTCCTTTGGGGAAGTTGGGGACAAGATGAAGATTCATCTAGTGAAATTTGGGGATTTAACTAGATAGGTATCAAAGGGTCGGTGGGGTAATTAGATCTGGAAATTTTTAATAGGGCGGCCTCTATAGAAGGTTTATGACACCAAATTATTAAGAGTAATTATTTGAAGCAACATTCCATGATTTCTTGGATCAGAGTTGGTGCACCTCTTAATAAGGAGGTGTAACCGTGTTGATGAAAGTCACCCCATGGCTAGTGAGTAATCTAAAGTGGAATGTGGGTAATGGTGAGTTAATGGAGATAGGCTTCGATGTCATCATTGGTATGCCAAGGTATTTACAGTTATCCCTTCCTCTGATAAATTTTTTACACTGCACAGGTATACATCAAGGATTCCATAGTGGATAAGGTTCCCGAGGGCTAGCAGAACCAATGGAAATATGCAAAGATCATTGGACTCTATGGGGACCTCGTAGTTGAATGGGAAGGATATATTCTTAATGTACAAATAGCGGGAATTTGTTGTCCCAAGGAGGAGGATCTATTGATGTGGAATGGCCCTATGGGGAGGCCTTTTGTCAAAGATGTTTATACTATTTGAATCAGGGGCAGTTTCGCAACCCTTTATTTGTGTGGTTTTAAGCTGTGTGGAAGTGGGACATACCACTTAAATTGACATACCACTGGTGGTCCATGACAAGATTTTAACATGGGAAAATCTGCTTAAGGGAGGTTATGTGGAACCTGGGAGATGCCCATTATGTAAGGTATCTATGGAGGATATGAGCCATCTATTTCTTTGATGTTCTTAGTTGGTCATTTGTAGTGCATTATGGGAGGAGGTTATTTTTTCCTTGCAAATTTTCTCTAGGTGGGAGCGATCCACGGTGGACAACTACTTGTTGGTATGGTTCAGGGAGCATAAGGAATATAGAGCTCTCCCTCTCTATATATTCTGGGGCATCAGGAGGGTTCAAAACACTTTGATTTTTTAGCAAGGGTTCCTGATGCGAGGGAGATTAGTATTAGGATCACTTCCTTATTCCTTGAGAAAGGTCCAGTGACCTATAACTAATCCATGGTTGCAGGGAAGTGCAGAATAATTTCCCAGTGAGATTCTTTGATGGAGCTCCATCAAATGGGACATGTGGAAGTGGGATGATGATCAGTTTGAGCCAAGATGAATACCATTGTTCAAATGGTGTAGTGGTCAGGGCACAAATACTAGGTTAGGGTTGAGTTGTTGGCACTGTGGGGCATCTTCTATTGTGCCACTTGGTTGGGCATAAAAGAGATTGAGATATTTGGTGATTCCAAAGTAATCATTGATTGAGCTAATTAGCAATCAAATCTACATGCTCCAGCCATGTCTCACTGGTTGATTAGAACAAGGTCTCTATTCCAGCCTTGTCTCACTGGTTTATTAGAACAGGGTCACTGTTCCAGCCCTGTCTCATTGGTTGAATATAAAAGGGCACTGTTTTTCTCACTGGTTGATTAGAACAGGGTCACTATTTGTCAAGTGATGTAGAAATGAGTTTTTTCTATCATATGGTTGTCTTCGAAAAGTACTATGATATGTGTAATTTTTCATCTCTTTAATGGAAAATCCTTTTTTTCTCCCCGACAAAAAAGAAAAATTTGTAATGTTACATGTGAAGTATTAAAATAATTAGTTATTAGAGACTTGGAATAATTTGTATTAAAATAATTAGTTAGTTATTAGGTTCCCAGAAACTTGATGCAAGAGTACTCTATTAATCGTTGTGAGCGTAACCTACATTTAGCGTATACAACAGACTCGGATTGGTCATAGCATTCACCCCATTCTTTTTCCAATGAAAAAATGGCATAACATATGACTCCAAGTTCTATATCCCTGATTCTTTTTCTCTTTCAATTTTTCCACAATATTTATTATATTTTTCTGCATGTTTAATATCAGTATATTTTTTCTCTTTCAACATTTTCCATAGTTTTTAATGTAGGTTTTGAACTTTGATTGAATGGATACTGAAAAATTCTCTTTTTCAGGTTGTAGAAGGAAGAGTTGCAAGAAAATTGGTGACGAAAGGGTGAACAGAAGGAAAAGGATGCAGAGTAGAGCTACTGATGATGGAATAGTAGAGGTGTAGAATACTTAGTCGATTCCTCAATCAATTCGACGACATTTATGGTGATCAAAGTTAAGGCTCCCTATTCTGCCTTCAACTAGTACCTCTTTGATATTTTTGAGCAGAAACGCGACTATTCTGCCACCAATTACTACCGCTTTCATTTTTTTTCTTGAATATATTTTTTCATGGTAGAATTTGTTTAATATTTAGTTAGAAATTGTTTTCATTGCTTGATCAAATTTTAATGATGTGATTAATGAGAAGGACATTCATCTAAATTATGGATCACAAAAGTATTAGATCTAACATGCTTGACCATCTATTAATTAAATTTATTTTTTGCATGAAAATATATTGGGGTTGTTGCTTATAATATAAGTTTTATTTCTTTACTTTTTTGGCCTTATAATACTATGGAACATCAAACTATTTTGGAATTAGATTTTAAAATTTAATTTAAATTGTCACTCAAAATTATATTACCAAATATTTTTATTTTTTTTAAAGTTTAGTAGGACCTTTTTCTTTCATTCAAATTTAAAAACAAATTACAGTAATATAGAGGATGTTCAGTGACCACAACTTGTCCTGTGGTAAACTAGGTATGTTGGCCACCGATACGCATTATAGGCTAGCCAAAATCTAAAAAATTTATGTTTTTCTTTCAAGACTCTGTAAGCCTGCAAATATACCCAGCAATTTCTCCCTATATATCTATAGAATTATATAGTACTTGACATATAAACTGAACAAAAACTACCAAAATTCCCAAACAAGTAAGCATAAAGACATCATATAATCAGAAGACTCCACTGGAGTAGGGTCATGAGCACTCGACCCCAGTAGTTCAGACTGGGGGAGGTATTGGATGTGCCCGTCAATTCAACCAAGGCGTTTGTTTTGATGTTGAATCTGAACCTGAATCAGCTGCAACTCTATTTGAATTTCCTACAATCTCGGGTTTGGTTCCCTGGCCTTCCCAGAGGGTACATTATAACTCAGGACACCAGGCTCTTCATTATCCAAACAGTTGCACCATGTGTTTGTAATGAGTCATGTGTCCCTGAGTGTTGCTCGGATCCAAGACAAGATCTTGCCAGTCTTCCACCTCGACCTCTGCGACTGCACGATGGTTCTGGTATGCCTCCTGAATTTTAATCAGCTACCTAATCTCCGCAGGTGTGCTAGAATCATATGCATGCATTGCCTCCTGTAGTCGATGTGCATCCACTCTTTCTCAGATTGCTGCCCAAGGCCTTGGAGTTTGCCTTCGTGTTCCTATATCTTTTGCCACTACCCTGGCCGCCTGCCCTCGTCGTTTTAGTTCCTTGAACCATATTGACACGAGCATTGTCCCTTGGCATAAATCTGAGCTGGTCCTGAGCCCTCACCACCAGCCTGAGCCAAGCAATATTCCCACAGTCCCCCGAAGCGCTATTGCAACCAACACCTGTTGTATTGTACGGGGTCTATTTACGCCACCAAATAGAACAACATGTAGTGGGCACAAAAACACGATCAGAAGTTGGTTTATGCCACCAAAACACAACCCATTGCATATTAGTAGAGCCACTCCACTGTTTTGTAGATTTGAGAGTCACCCTGTGACTTAGAAGGCTATCGAGGCCTGCACTACTCCCACAACTATTAATTTTAACTTTCTCATCTCTGATATGGTCCTCGACAGATTATGGCTTCACACAAATCATACCCATAGAGTACATAGGAACCTTTAACATGATCTTTCCCCAATAATCACAACAGTTAAACCACCATTTACGATCACTTCACCTACAAACAGGCTATCAAGAGTTAGACCCTCCCTGACCCCAAAAAACAGACAAAAAACCTTCTTGAGCTCCGTAAGATGAAGCTACAAAGTATGAAAGTAGTTCCTGCCCTATTCCTCGTTGTTCTTCCACCAGTTTTCTAGTTTACCCAGAAAATTTGGGTTGTGGAGCTAGAATGATTCGAACCGAAATGGACGATTCCTAGGCACTGCTTCATATCCATTTCCAAACAAATTAGCCAATGGTATAATCCCATGCATGGGAGGATTTCCACTTCAAAGAAATTATCTCTTGATATGAGTCCCTCCAATGCCAGAAATATGTCTAATCAACTTGCAACTTGGTTATGACCCCATCTCCTATTGTTCCACGTATATATTACGTTGTGGATGGGAATGTCAACTAATTCAATATCTGTGATGATATCACAAAATTATTCCATCTTTGTATCTTTTCTCATATTGCCTCTCTTTTTCTCCTCCAGTGACGTGATGAGGTTAAAGTCACCTCCGACTATCCACAACTCTTCCTAAAAGAGCTGCTTAAGCCTTTTGATCTTCTGCAGGAAGGAATAATTCTCTCCTGGAATGTTGGGGCCGTAGACAACATATATGATAGCCCAATACCTTGTTCCTATATGTCAGAATATCCCCAATATGATTCGGGGCATACTCATCCACTGGTCAAATATTATTTATGATGGGTCCCAGAGGATCAAAACCCCTTCGACACTTCCCCATGCATCCAAGGCCATCACTTCATACATCAGCTTCATATTACTAGTTATCTCTTTCAGTATCGCCTCTGAGACCTTGTTTTCCTGTATCAACACTATACTAGGTTTTTCTTCCTTCAATCCTTCCCTTAAGTATCTCTGTTTTCCTCTATTTTTCAGGCCCCTCAAGTTTTTCTATTCATTCAGTAGTATTTTTAGAACCTATTCTTTCGTGCTTAGGTCTTCCTTTGTGCTATAAATCTCCATATTGTTTGGCTTTCATTTGTCTCCCTTCCCTCTTTGTCTGCTAGCTCCTCTTGTGCCTTCCACTTGGGTGTGGGAATTGTTTTCGGTAAAACTTTAGCCGATGGCTCTACTTGTTTCCCTTTGTCTAACTTCTCAGAGCTGCATTTTCAATGATAATTTTCAGTGGGTAGCCAAAACGAGACCAAATATTTCTCTCCAAAAACTAAATAATGAGGGTGTTTGTTGCTTGCCTCATGCAAATGGCCTATATCCACTTAGTGAAGTAATTGGTGGCAGTGAGTATCCACTTATGTTGAGTAGGTTATGGAGGGTGAATCTTGCCAATGAAATCAAGCCCCCACTGCTGGAAGGGCACTTGAACTACAATTTATTTCAAGGGAAAAGGTAAGAGCTTTCTCTTTCCCTGAAAAATCTGACATTCATGTAGACATCGGAAAATAAAATTGGCCAATAGAAGCTAACCCTCAATATCTTATTTTTTTAGTCTTCCAGAAAAGATAACAACCACAATCACCTTTATGAAAGTCATTCATCACTTTTTCAACTTCATCTTCTACCAAACAATTTAACAAAATTCTACCCAGATCTTTCCAATACAAAACTTTGTTAAGATTTAAATATTTAAGAACCTTCAACTTCAAATATTTACCTTTATTGTTGGCCAAACCGGGAGGAGGATTCAAATGTTGCAGCACATGAATAATATCAACATACCATGTTGATGAAGTAAAAATTTCAGATACCTGAGGTAATGAATCAACTTCTTTCTCCTCAGATAATGCAACAATGAAATTGATGTCTAAGGCATGTAAATTTGATTTCACCATGAGGTTAACCAAGCCTTGTCCCTTGATCAGTTTTTAAGGTTTGATTTCTAAGTCATACTCCAACATAGCAACTATCCATTTTCCACGCTGACCTTCAGGATCATTCTATGTTAGCACATATTTGACAACAATGGTTGGGACATATGTAAGAACATGAGAATGAATAATATAGACTCGGAAGTCCTTCAATGCTTTTACTAGCACCAAAGCCTGTTTTTCAATGATATTTTACTGCAAGGTTGCGTCTCTTATGGTTCTACTGAAAAAGGCAATGGGTTGTTTTGTTTTCTAATTTTTCTTTTGCATAAGGACAACATCTAGAGTATGTTCAGAAGGAAAGGAGATGATAAAATCAAGTATATAATCTCGGCTTATAAGAATAGGAGCATGAGACAACGCAAAATTAACTTGATTGAATGATTTATTTGCCTCATCGGATCATTTCACCTCACTGTCATTCTTCAACATATTCGTAATTTCCCTTAAATGTTCAGGAAGGTTAGGAAAATAAATTGATTTTACCATTGAATGACTCAATTTCCTTCTTGCTTGTAGGATAGTCCAAATTCTGAATTGCCTCAATCCTTGAAGGATCTATCTGGATGACGTCTTTAGATATGATGTGACCAAGAAATTTCCCTTATTCCATAGCAAACAAACTCTTCTTTGGATTCAACGATATGCCAAATTTTCTACACCTATGAAAAATTGTCTTGAAATGTTGTAAGTGCTCCTCATCCGTCTTGGAAAAAACTGTGATCTCATTAAGATAAATGGCCAAAAATACATCGTTTTCATTAGCAAGGGAGATATCCATCACTCGCTAAAAACTTTCTCCTCCTTTTTTCAACCCAAAAGGAATATTAGATACTTAAAAGTATCCCAAGGTGTTGTAAAGGCTGTCTTCTCTTGATCATCTAGATGAACTAAAATTTTATTATACCCGAGATATCCATCCAATAATGAAATTCTGGAAGAACCAACCACCCTTTGTAGAATATGATCCATATTTGGAAGTGGGTATTTGTCTTTCAGTGATACTTTTTTTCAAATTACGGAAATCTATGCACAAGAAAATCTCATCGGTCTTTGAAAAACGAAGAGGAAATATAATACCAAAAATATTCAACCTATTCACTTATTTTAAAATAGAGGGCAATGTATTTGGATTCATTCTCCTTAGTTTTTGGTAGAAAGGATTTTGATCAGGCTTTAAAGGAATGGTGTGTCAAATTATTGTTAATTTTGGGAAAATAGGTCCAAACTCCATGTGTTTATGCTCAGATGACGATGCCAATATTTTTATTAGATTCCTCTTTTGGAGAGGTGTAATATTGATCTAAAGATCATCTTGATCGAATGAGAAGAACATGTATTTTTAATTTATTACACATGTGCAAGGTCAGCCTGATTTATCCCACATGCATAAGAGATGTGTCACACACCCCCATAGATGACTATATATTAGAGAGACTTGGATTTCATTTTACACACACATTTTTGGGGAGGCATTCTCTTCTTTCTTGGATGATGTTGGAGCAGTGTTCTTGATTATGAGTTTAGGGCTTCTTGGTGTAGCATCTTGATGGAAAATTTTTATGAGCAGTCTTGGGGTTGTGTGACACATGTGGGAGTCTAACTTTATGAATAATTTACTGGTTGAAGCATCTTGCTGATCACCGTAACGCCACCATTCTTCATCTCTGTTTTTGGCTTGTCTTCTATCGATCTATTGGTGTGTTCTATCTGCATCTTACTTTCATGTGATTTCCCTAGAAGTCTAAAGTAAATTTGCATCTAGCATAGAACATATTTAGAAATTTACATGGTATCAGAGCTAGGAGAAGACAAAGCCCATCTTGTTGAGAATCTAGGGTAGCAAGATAAGGACTGTTTTCAATTCCAATAAGGGTGCCGTAAGCTACAACAAGGTTGTGTGG
Organism: Pinus albicaulis; assembly: GCA_034641835.2. NCBI lineage: Eukaryota > Viridiplantae > Streptophyta > Pinopsida > Pinales > Pinaceae > Pinus > Pinus albicaulis. The sequence continues at coordinate 413,170,608 of CM076575.1, forward strand.
TAGGCCACAGGCCATACCACCACAACAAGTGATAGTGTGGGCAGTCTGTGGGGCTGTTTGGTGCCCTAACCTTTAGCATGGAGGGAGATCCCTTCCCTAAAATACAACCGCAATCTCTAGGGACAATTTTGGGAAGTAATTAAAGCGCAACATATGCACTTCTAAGTGTTTTAGGTGACATCATGGGTTTAAAGGTCCGTCTATAGGCAACCTTGAGGATCGCATTTTTGTAAGGGGAGGAGGAGGCAGCTCCCTAAAGGGATGAATCATCAAAAGGTTGTCTCAGCCTACGTGGAAGGGAAACGTATGTTGCTGTAAGAAAGCCGTAGTCCCTACCTCATTTTTGGAGGATGTTGTAGGCCTAACATTAAATATCCTAAAAGAAAGAGCTGGATTGAAAATGGATATGAGTGGATTATGATTTTCGAGGGGAAAATGTTCATGAAGCAATCGAAAATCCAAGTCAAAGGTAGAAATGGGCAAAGAACATAAAATCAATGAGTTGGTTCTCCCGTAGGTGGAAGTGATTCGACATCTGGAAACAACGACATGAGACTTGAAAGATTTAAAAACCTTTGGAAGTATGGAGCTCGATAACGATATGACCGAAGGCCAGCGGAACAATTTTATGCGGGACTTGGCGGAGCTCAAGAAGTGTACATTACACATCTCACTTTCTACACGCAAACATCGAAAGATATCTTTGCTTGATATCTAAGTCAAATTCTCACCGCAAATCTTCGTCAGACTTGTGCAAAAATGGCGCTTGCTTGTGCCTGAGAGATTCTGTGTACTATCTGAGGACTGAAGGTGTTATGCTTCAGAAATTGGAGAAGGCCTCAGGTTCAATTCACAGTCATTGAGCTTTCGACAGAACTTGGATTTCTTTCCCTAGTTGTGTGAGGAGAATGATATAGATATTGCATATCCATGATGGGTGTTGTGGCTCATTTGCAATATCCTTTATTTTAATTTTTCAAAAATACAAAAAAATGGAAAAATATAAAGAATCTATGTTAAAGTACAAGTTTCTCATACTTTAACTCAAAGATCTAGTTTTTTGTATAAATTAAAGTTCAATAATTTAAAATATTCATGAAGATGGGTCCCAACATTCAATTGATGACCGAGCTAGTATGTGAGTGAGATCCAAAGAAATGTTTGTTAGGAGATAAAAGCGGCAACCCGTAGGCACATTCGACGCACGAGTTAACGGAGAGAGTGCCTCCGCAGTTGACCCCGTTGACTGAGGGGCTGATTAAGATATGCAATCAAGATTAATTGCGGGGGCATGACCTCGATGAGTGCTCCATGCCTTTGAGGCCTCCCACAGTGACGTAAGCTGTTGGTTGGCGACATCTTTCAACCACGTCATGGTACTTTTTAACGGTCTTTTGGCGCATCAACTCAAAATTTAATTCATAAACCCCGCGCCACCTATTTAAAATTGGTTCTTATTTCCGCAAGGCTATTGTTATTTATGTTTTCTTGTTAATTTTATTGCACCTGTGTCTTCCATTTTTTTCCGCGACCTTGTCGTTGTTCGCCACCCTAAGCAGAATTATGGCTAAGAATTCATATCTTTTCATCTCATCAAAACATATTCCTCTCATGGACACTAAGAGGGATATCCGAGACACTGTGTGCTCTTTAGAACACCTTAAATTCTATCAACAATTCTTTTTGAATGACAAAGTATGTTCAATTTTCTTCGCCTTGGCCAAAACAGATGTATTGTTTGTATGTATTCCAAGAACGCACCTTTTTCCTGAGTTTTTGCACTGGCTGGTATCTGTTATGTATCCTGGAAAGTGTTTTGTAATGAATTGTCTAGGATAAAATGTTTTACAAACCTCAACCATATTAATTCCTCAACCCCTATGTTACCCAGAGTCAAAATCTTATGTTCAATTCACTGACGAGTCATTAACAACGCATTATGATAGTCTTGCAGGTCAAGAATTCAATTAGTTTGTCTTCTTTCTAAAGCTAGATATGAAACGGTTTGTACCTGACAACAAATAATTCTCCATGGAAGTTTTTTACATAGAATTTCGGTCAGTGCTTAGGTGTATTTCAAAGATATTGGGAAAATAAAATGAGAGCATAATTGACAAATAAGTTCTGGGACTATTTGCATTGATGATGAAGCTAGGAGTAGTGCTAGATATTCCTTCATATTGGAAAGAAATTGTTAATACTCAACTCATGAGTTTATCACTCACTGGGTCATTCAGGTTCCCTTCTCTTATCATTTACCTATTTTTATATCAAAATGTGGAAGAATTATTGCAAGTTTGGGGTTAAACATCATGGATGTAAATAAAGAGAGGCGGTTAGTAGTGTTTTGGAATGATGTAGTAAGAGAGGAAAAAAATGAGGGTCTGTTTGATTTTGCAAATAATTTCATGTCTACTGCATATATGATTTTGAATGGGGTTTCTCACCCATGTTTCTTGCTAAAGGCTCAAGATTTTCTGCAATTGGGGACAAATTCTAAATTTGGAGATTGGTATGTTTATGAAGACTACTCAGAGATTAGAATTTATGGGGCTGGGGTAGAACCATATAGGCTTCCTATATTTGAGCCTATGAGATTATTTTCCTTAGAATTCATTAGGAAAAGTTTGAATGTTGACCAAATAAATTTTGTACCTATGAAAAAGGGGCATATGTTTAACCTACCGATGTCTATGGGTATGTTTATAGTCAACATGAGACAAGAAACTGATGAAGTTAATATGATGTTAGATGGAATGCACTTACTGCTAGGAGATAAATGGGCTTATGATCCCCATAATGTGATTTCAAATAGGAGAATTGAAAATGGTTACTCAAAATTTGTTCATGAAAGAAGACCTGACATAGAGAAGCTAGCAAATAAGGGTTTTGTAGGTTCTTTTGGCTCTAATATACAGACTCCTATCATATCTGAGAAATCAAGCAAGAGAAGTAAAGAAGCAGTTGTAGATTCTGAAGATGACTAGTAGAAAGCTGAAAAGAGGAAAAAATTCAATGAAGACTTAGCAAGTGCTCAACCTGGTTTCTCACTTCAACTAGGAGATGAGAAAAATGTCCCAGCCTCACCACGAAGACATGGAGATGCTCAGGAACAAGTACCTTTTATTAAACAAGTATTTTCTCAGATTACTGAAAGAAACCAAAGGATGAAGGCCAGCATGGAGGCATAGGCCGAGTATTAAATAACACCAGATCAAACAATATTTCTGACTACCATGGATCTTGAAAAAGATCAATTTAAGATTGCTCTTTCTCACCCCTCTGATATGACTATAGGGTCATAAAATAATTTCAATACTATAAATTTAATTGTTGATGTGAGAAAGATTCTGCTTGATAAAGTAAAATTACATATGAAAAAATATCAACGGATAGTAAATGATTTGACCAAAACTAATGCAATGGTTGTTAAGGCTGAAAACATAATAGGGAATGTTATCAAGCAACTGAAATTGGAGAAAGCCAACTACAGGGCTTTAACAACACAGAATGAAGAACTCAAGAAGATAATTGTAAATATTGGAGTATATCCAAATGAAAGGTCTACTATGCAAAAGTTGCTACAAAGTGTAGAATCAGAGATTTCTGTGTTGAAGAAAAAGTTGAAGTTACCTATAGGAGAGAATTCTATGGCAGCAGAGGTGGTAGAAGTGGAAAGTGAGAAAGAGACCCTTCTTCACCATCTCTTGCAGAAAGAAGAAGAAATCACTAAGTTGAAGGAAAATGTGCTGTTATTACAAAATCATATTGATTCTCATTCCTACACTATCATTTTCTTATCTGGCAATGATTATCCAACAACACAAATATATCAATTGAACACTGAATTGAAGATGGAAAGGAAAGATCTCAAAAGGGCACAAAATTATCTGGAGACAGTAACAAAAATAATGCAAGATAAGGATGGGGAAATTAATAAATATATGAAAAATTGCCAAATAGATGATGCTGAGATTAAGAGTCTAAAGGAGAAATTGAAGGGAAAAATAACTTTGATTCAGGCTAAAGATATCATTTGGAATTAAATCATTGAAGAAATGAGAGCAGCTTGGGGATCTCTGATTATTGTATTAGAAGAAAAAGGCATTATCATAGATTTTGAGGAGCAGGTTATGGCAGACAAGCAGAAGACTATTAACAAAGCCATATGGCCAAAGAAATTTATTGATTTCATTGATTCTAATATTGATCAAGAGTTAGAGGAAAATGAGATTAAATATAGAATTCTATATGTTGTAGAGATTAACAAATTGATTGTTAAAAATGCTTGCAGGAAAACCACTGAGAAGAAGCTGACAAAGATTAAGGAGGTAGTAAAAAAGTTTGACAATATATATGACGAAAGAGCCAGGGTAGGATTTCCATGATGCTAGGGCCTTGGAGGCAATATTTTATCATGGGATTCTTATGAACCACTACTGGTATTAGCAAAAATCAAGGTGGATAACACTCATGAGAAGACTCATATTTTGAAAGGAGTAACAATTATTAACTTTCTTCAGAGGCATTTTTAGCTATTATGGTTGGTGAAGACCTTATTTACAGAGAGACCAACATTCAACAGGATAAATGCCTTTAGGCTGGAGTACAACAAGCTGATTAATTCTCCTAAGACAAATATTGAAGTGTGGAAGAAATGCAGAGCCTGGATGACTGTTCTACCTAATGACCCCTCAACTTCAAAGAAAGACAATTCAGCCAACCATGAAAATACAGCAGCAACGAGACTAATTCATATTCAAAAAAATAGATTAAGATTATCTTTGCTAAGAGAGTTCAATTGTAATAAGAAATTATGATGATATGTAATAGGTAGTTTAATAAGTTTCAAGTAGTTTAAGTAGTTACGAGTAGTTTCAGCAGTTACAAACTGCTTTAAATTGTATTTAAAGAGAAAGAGAAGAAAGGAAATGGTTCCGAGTTTTGGACCTTTGGAATACTGCAAATTTTGTACTCAATTTTCTGATGATTAATGAATGAAGATCAAGATTCATGCATCTATTGTTGTTGATATGTTTTCTAGTTTCCATTTTTTCTATTTCCTTCTATGAATAAAATGAAGTAATGTAGCTGCAGGTCTCTTTTTACATATGTGAATAAGAATTAAATATCCTTAATGGGCGCTCCTTCATTTTAACTAATCTACTTCATAAAATTTCCTCTAAAGTTTAAAGTGATAGATTATGTTCATCAGCATATCAGTTTGAGCTTCCTTCATGTTCTTCTTATCACTCCATTTAATATCAGCAGATAATGGCATTGTGAAGCATTTGTTGCATCAGATTCTTGAGGGTTTTAATAATTAATTTCTGAAGGTGATTAAGAAAAGAAAATTTGGTATTATATTTCTGTGACATATATATATATATATATGTATTGAGAATTGATTCCTTACCAAAACCAAGGGATTTTTTCTTAAGATACAACATTTTTTGGTACCATTGCCGGGGACGAAGAAGTGAAGTTTATTCCCTGGTTTTTTCTCATATTTCCTCTAGTTGTTCAAAGAGGAAGAAATATCAGGTTGTGTTTTTATTTCATAATTCTGGCTTATAAAAGGACTCATACGAGGCTAGAAACCTCGCAACAGGAAGCTCCTATTCTATCAGATCCTGAAAATTTGGTTTCTAGAAAAGCTCAGAAACCAAAATGCTTTCTACACTTGATGCTACACTGCCTGCACCTGGCAGTAGTTCACATAACCCTTCATCTAAGGATATTTCTCGAAAACTCATTTTCTTGGAACAAGAATACTTTTCCCCACCAATACATTTTCAAGAACCAAGGCTAGAGGAACAATCTTTTGAGTCTATTTTATTCACATTCACACAATCTAAAAAAAATATAGTTGCTGGTTCTTCTGCTATTGTTCATCAAACCCTTCCCATATCAGTTGTTTCACCCCATTCATGCACATTCACAACTGGTTCACAAACCCCACCTACTCAAGGAGCGGTTACCCAAGGCATAAACATGGCAACCCCTGATTTCTTGATGAACAAGTATGCACCGTTAAATCTCCACAACCTATGAATGTCATACCCTAAGAATACCTCAAGTTACTTCCTCGTTTTACTGGAGAAGATGAAGTGACTGCAGAACAACACTTGCCATTTTTTTTCACTTTTGCTGATAATTTAAATGTTGAACATTTTGTTGTAGTGATGAGACCTTTTGTACAGTCTCTGAATGGGGAGGCAAGAAAACGGTTTAAAGGTTTGCCGAATGGCTCAATTAATAATTGAGAGGAATTAGAGACACAATCCACCCAAATATGGGGTGAAAAAAGAGATCATGGTTATTCATTAACAGAGTTTAATGAAATCAAGAAAAAACCTAATGAAAACATGAATGATTTTATTAAAATATTCAACAAATTATATAATAGTTTACCCATAGAAATGAAACCTCCTCTTGTTGGAGCAAAGGTATTTTTGGCTGGAGCTTTTGAGTCAGATTTTAGTTTCACTTTAAGATAAAGGAGATCTCCTACTCTTGAGAAAATCCAAACTGATGCTTTGGAAATTGAAGCAAACATGACTATTGTTGGGAAAACACAAGAAAAGCAGTCAGTTCAAGAGAAAGGTAAGGCCAAAGAAGAATCACCATAGGATCATAGGATTGATGAAATGACAAAGGTTATCAAGAATTTGTCAAATTAGTTAATGAAGATGGAGTTAGAGAATAAAAACTCCCAAAGGCCTGCACAACAAAACATAGGAGTTTTCAATCCTCAATTTAGAAAGCAGCCCTTGCAAATCTTACAAAGAGAGAGAAAAGATGAAGATCAAGTTCAAGAACCACTATACATAGAAGAAACACCTTCACAGCCTATTGAATATGATCAAAGGGAAGTTGAAGATCAGATATCTGCCATGTACATGAAATAATATCAAGAAAGAGATCAAGGATGCAGGATGATGAAGAACAACAAAAAGAGGTAGTTCCTTCTCCTATGGCAAATCCAAAACCAAAGAACTTAGTAAAACAATCAGATAAGGGAAAACAACCTATGAATCCAGTAAGTGGAACTAAAAAACACCAAGCTAAGACTTCCCAAAATAAGCCTATTGATACTAATAATTTGGAGAAGGTTGGTACTGTGTCTGAACAGATTACTAAGCCTAGCAGAAATCAAGAAGAATGTGAGAAGATTGTCAAACAAAATCAAAACTTTAGTCTATCCAAAGAGCTAGAAAAGGTCAAATTCCAAGTACCCCTTCTTGAGCTAGCTAAGACACTAGGTTACAAGAAGGAGATTGCAGAATTCATTAATCTTTCTCAATCTGATGATATTGGTGATACTGTGAATTTTCAAGAGGAAAAACCAGTGGTCACTTTTGGTCCACATGTGGAGGAGGCAGATTCTTCTATTCCCCCATTTTATATATCACTGCTTCTTGATGATTTCATTCTTCATAATTGTATGTTGGACTCTGGTGCTTCACATAATCTCATGCCATTATCTGTAATGAAAGAATTGAATTTACAAATTACTAAACCCTATAGAGGCCTATACTCATTTGATTCAAAAAGGGTGAAGTGTGTTGGGCTTATCAAAGACATGGTGGTATCCCTGGCCCAAATTCCAGCCAAAAGTATCATGATGGATGTAGTGGTTGCAGATATTCAGCTAGATTTGGTATGCTTTTGTCCAGATATTGGGGAGCAAAGCTTGGAGGTGTTTTAAAACTAGACTTCACATATGCTTGTGTTCAATGGGGAAGAAATAAGGTTATACATAGAAACAAGATTTGTTAAAACTACCACAAAGAAAGATGCAATAAATTCCCCTATCTATGGTCAAGAGAAGGAAGATCTTTCTTGTTTTATGCTGCATGAAGATGCAGAGTTTTTTGAAGACACAGAGAAGTAGCTTTCTTCAAAAATTGTACATAATGAGCTGGGTTCAAACAAAATTTGGAAGTGTTATTTTGATGGTTCCTATTCAAAAGATGGCACATGAGCTAGATTTTTACTGATATCTCTAAAAGGTAATTTTTTGCCTTTTTTTTTAAGCTTGAATTTGAATCAAAAAATAATGTAGCTTAGTATGAGGCATTAATTTTGAGTCTTCAAATTGCTAAGCAATTGGGAATCCAGTGTATTTCCATTTTTGGTGATTCTTAGTTGATTATAATACAAATTAAAAATCTTTGTCAAATCAAACACCCAAGGTTGAGATCATATAGGAATGAGGTATGGGACCTGATTGAGAATTATTTTGAAGCTTTTAATCTTCAATTCATTCCAAGAGAAGAAAACAAAATGGCATATTCATTGGCAATTACAGCTAGTACTTTCAAGCCACCTATAAATGCGAAGTTGAGGTATGAGATTGAGTTGAGGCATAGACCCTCCATTCCTGACAATGTTAAGCAATGACAGGTTTTTGAAGATGATGAGCAGATAAATCATTTTCTAAAAATGATTGAAAATTTTGAAGATAGTGAAATAGATCAAGAAAGTGAACAAAATGATCAGAATGAAGACTTGAAAACTCTTAAGCAATCAACAGGTGATCAGAAAATAATCCAGTTGAAAGATAATATATTTTTGAGAGGATTAGTTCCTCTTGAAATATTGTTTGATTCAAATGATGTAACACTGGATCAAAAGAAGGCACCTCAAGAGGGTGAGATGGAATATTATAATGTGGGAACTCAACATGAGCCCAAGGTTGTCAATTTATTCAAGGGTGTCCCTAATAATTATAAAGAAAGGTACATAGATATTTAAAAAAAATATATGGATGTATTTACATAGTCCTATGAGGATTTGAAAACATATGATCTAGATATTATTTAGCATAAGATACCATTGAAGAATGGGGTCAAGCCTCACAGATATAAACTTAGGCAGATCAATCCATTTCTCCTTGCTCCAATTGAAAAGAAAGTGAAGAAATTGTTGCAAACTAAAATTATAGTCCCACTCAGATATTCAGACTAGGTTTCTAACCTAGTTCCTATGAGGAAAAAGAATGGAGATATAAGGCTATGTGTTGGCTTTAGGAATTTAAACATGGCATCACTTAAAGACAATTATCCTTTTCCTAAGATGGATTATGTGTTACAGAAAGTGTCAGGAGCATATAGATTGTATTTGGTTGATGGTTTCTCCGGGTACAATCAGGTAGTGGTTGAAAAAGAGGATCAAAAGAAAACAACTTTTACCACACCATGGGGAACGTTCATGTATGCAAGAATGCCATTTGGCCTGATGAACGTAGGAGCCACTTTTCAAAAGGAAATGAACATAAAATTTGTGGGTGATAAGTTTGTAGTCATATATTTTGATGACGTGACTATTTTTTTAGGTTTAGATGATGAAAATTTGGAGCATTTACAGAAGGCTTTCCTGAAATGCAAAAAGTTTGGGTTGTCATTGAATCCCAAAAAATCCTTATTTTCCCTGGAGCAAGGAAAGTTGTTACGACATATAGTTTCAAATCAGGGAGTAAAAATTGATCCAGCAAGAGTTGAAGCTATCCAGACAATTCCCTTGCCAATGAGAAAAAATGATATTCAGAGGTTTCTAGGAAAAATAAATTTCCTAAGAATATTTGTCCCAACTTATGCTGAAATTGTCAGAATCATAATAGATATGTTGAAGAAGAATGCAGAAGTAAAGTGGGACAAGGATGCTAGAGAATCCTTTGCCAGGATTAAAGAAGTCCTTCAGGAAGCTCCTATTCTGATCAGTCTAGATTACCAAAATTCTTTTCAAATATTTTCATTTGCATCACCTACTACTATTGCTGATGTGTTGTTGCAGAAGAATGAAGAGGGCAAAGAACAATCTATGGCATTTTTCAGTAAATTTCTCAGGGATGTTGAAGTTAAATATAAGATTTTGGAAAAACAGGTGTATGCTTTAGTTAAAGCATTAAAAGAATTCAGGACTTATGTGCTGCAGTCTCAGATATTTGCTTATGTGCCTAACTCTGCTGTGAAATATGTGTTGATTCAAAGTGATGTGGAAGGTAAAAGAGGAAAATGGATAGCTAAAATCCAAGAATATGACTTAGATATAAAACCTACCAAATTGGTCAAAGGTCAAGGTTTGGCAAAACTGTTGATAGAGTCAAATTTTCAAGCTTTGGAAATTAATTTGTTGGCACCTTTAGATGAAGCTATAGATGAAAGAAGTCAAAGTAGTACAAAGACAACAATTAAATACAAGTTCCTGTGCTTTGATTGGTATAATGACATTGTTCATTACTTATGTTTTTTCTCTTGTCCGACCTCACTGAAGAGAACAAAATATAGAGCTCTTAAGCTCAAATCTCAACCATATGTCATAATTGATGCTAAGTTATATTAGAAGGATCCTACTAGAATTTTGTTGTTGTGTTTGACAGAAGGTGAATCAATGGAAGTTATAAAAGAGTATCATGAAAATCTATGTGGAGGCCATTATAGTTGGAAGGTTACTGCTCATAAAATCCTCAAATTAGGTTTTTACTGGCCTTCCTTGTTTGCTAATGTATAAAGATTGGTTATAAGCTTCCATAAATGCCAATTATTTGCAGAGAAGAAAAGGTTAGCTCCTCTATGTCTTCTCCCAGTGTTTGTTGAAGAACCCTTTAGGCAATGGGGATTATATTTTATTGGGGAAATTAATCCACCATCAAGTGGGCAGTTCAAATGGGTTCTGATTGCCATTGACTATTTCACAAAGTGGGTGGAGGCAATACCTACCAGAAAGGCAAATGACCAGGTAGTAATGAATTTTCTAGAAAAAAACATCTTCAACAGTTTTGGGTGTCCAATCAAAATTGTAACTGAAAATGCCCAAGTATTCAATTAAGCTAGATTCATTAATTTTTTTCAAACATATAATGTCATTCTATCTCATTCTACAACATATAATCCTCAAGGGAATGGGTTAGCTAAATCTTCCAACAAGACATTGGTCAAGATTTTGAAGAAGACAATTAATGAAAATCAGAAAAATTGGGATTCAAAATTGACATTTTCTCTTTGGGCAGTAAGAGTGACTACTAGAAGATCTACAGGCAAGTCTCCTTCTGAGCTGGTTTATGGTACTCAAGCTTTATTTCCTACTCAGTTGGCTAGACCAGTGATTTAATTTCTTCAAGAAGCAAAAGAAGAACCTAATGCATTGGTGAGAAGGATGAACAAGGTTATAGAATCAAGTGAGGGCAGGAACAAAGTCAAGGAAAACTTGATCACTTATCAAGAAAAGATGAAGTTCATTTTTGATATAAAAGCAAAAGAGATTCTTTTTCAAACTAGAGATTTGGTGTTACTAATGGGATACCAGAAGAGAAGAGAAGGGAAAGCATGGTAATTTTGATCCACTCTGGTATGGACCATACAAGATTGTTGAGGTTAGATCAAATAACACATTCATGTTGGAGAATCTTGATGGTGAAACAGTAGAGCTGCCTGTGAATGGGCAGTATCTAAAACATTATTTCTAGCATTGAGATTTTATGGTCCACCATTGTACATATTCATTTTTCTCAATGTTCAAATTTCATCAAGCAACATTTGACTCCATTCCCAAAGTGAAGTCACTAATCTGCAGTTCTTAGTGTTTCATGGCAAAAAACACTATCCCCGGGTGGAGCCAAATGTTGTGGCTCATTTGCAATATCCTTTATTTTAATTTTTCAAAAATACAAAAAAAATGGAAAAATATAAAAAATGTATGTTAAAGTCCAAGTTTATCATACTTTAACTCAAAGATGTAATGTTTTGTACAAATTTAAAGTTCAATACTTTAAAATATTTGTGAAGATGGGTCCCAGTGTTCAGTTAATGACCGAGCTAGTATGTGAGCGAGATTCGAATATTTGTTTGTCAGGAGATAAAAGTGGCAACCCGTAGGCACATTCAACGCATGGGTTAACGAAGAGAGTGCCTCCGCATTTGACCTCGTTGACTGAGGGGTTGATCAAGATCTGTGGTCAAGATTAACTGTGGGGGCATGACTCCAATGAGTGCTCCGTACCTTTGAGGCCTCCCGCAGTGACGTAAGCTACTGGTTGGCGATAGCTTTCAGCCACGTCATGGTACCGTTTAACGGGATTTTGGCGCGTCAACTCAACATTTAATTCATAAAACCTGCTCCACCTATTTAAAATTGGTTCTTATTTTCGTAAGGCTATTGTTATTTCTCTATTCTTGCCAATTTGATTGCACCTGTGTCTTCCATTGTTTTCCATCACCTTGTCGTTGTTCGCCACCCTAAGAATAATTATGGCTAAGCGTTCATACCTTTCTGGCTCATCCAACCATATTCCTCTCATGGACACTGAGAGGAATATCCAAGACACTGTGTGCTCTTTAGAACACCTTCAATTCTATCAAAAATTCTGTCTGAATGACAAAGCATGTCCAATTTTCTCTGCAATGGCCAAAATAGGTGTACTGTCTGCATGTATTCCAAGAACGCACCTTTTTCCTGAGTTTGTGCACTGGCTGGTGTCTATTATGTATCCTGGAAAGTGTTTTGTAATGAATTGTCTAGGAGAAAATGTTTTACAAGTCTCAGCCCTGTTAATTCGTCAAACCCTGTGTTACCCAAAGTCAAAATCTTATGTTCAATTCATTGACGAGTCAATAACAATGCATTATGATAGTCTTGCAGGTCAAGAATTTAATTAGTTTGTCTTCTTTTTGAAGCCAAATACGAAAGAATTCTCCATGGAAGTTTTTGACGCAGAAGTTCGGCCAGTGCTTAGGTGTATTTCAAAGATATTGGGAAAAGAAGATGATAGCATAATTGACAAATCAGTTCTTGGATTGTTTGCATTGATGATGAAGCCAAGAGTAGTGTTGGATATTCCTTCCTATTGGCAAGAAGTTGTCAATACTCAACTCATGAGTTTATCGTTCACTGGATCATTCAAGTTCCCTTTTTTTATCATTTACCTCTTTTTATACCAAAATGTGGAAGAATTCTTGCAATTGGGGTTAAAGATCATGGATGTAAATAAAGAGAGGTAGTCAGTAGTGTTTTGGCCTGATGTAGTAAGAGAGGAATAAAATGAGGAGGGTCTGTTTGATTTTGAAAATCATTTCATGTCTACTGCATAAAATATTTTGAATGGGGTTTCTCCCCATGCTTGTTGCCAAAGGCTCAAGAGTTTTTGCGGTTGGGGACAAATTGTAAATTTGGAGATTGGTATGTTTATGAAGACTACTCAGAGATTAGACTTTATGGGGCTGGGGTAGAACCATATAGGCTTTTTATATTTGTTCCTATGAGATGATTTTCCTTAGAATTCATTAGGCAGAGTTTGAATGTTGACCAAATACATTTTGTACCTATGAAAAAGGGGCTTATGTTTAAGCTACCAATGTATGTGGGTTCATTTATAGTCAACATGAGACAAGCAGCTGATGAATTTAATATGATGCTACATGGAATGCACTTACTGTTAGGAGATAAGTGGGCTTATGATCCTCATAATGTGATTTCAAATAGGAGAATTGAAAATGGTTACTCATCGTTTGTTCATGAAAGTAGACCTGACATAGAGAAGCTAGAAAATAAGTTTTTGCAGGTTCTGTTGGCTCTAATATATAGACTCCTATCATATCTTAGAAATCAAGCGAGAGAAGTAAAGAAGCAGTTGTATATTCTAAAGATCAGGAGCAGAGAACTTAAAAGAGGAAAAAATTCAATGAAGACTTAGCAGGTTCATTTATAGTCAACATGAGACAAGCAGCTGATGAAGTTAATTTGATGTTAGATGGAATGCACTTACTATTAGGAGATAAGTGGGCTTATGATCCCCATAACGTGATTTCAAATAGGAGAATTGAAAATGGTTACTCATCATTTGTTCATGGAAGTAGACTTGACATAGAGAAGCTATCAAATAAGGTTTTGTAGGTTCTGTTGGCTCTAATATATAGACTCCTATCATATCTGAGAAATCAAGCGAGAGAAGTAAAGAAGTAGTTGTATATTCTAAAGATGAGGAGCAGAGAGCTTAAAAGAGGAAAAAATTCAATGAAGACTTAGCAGGTGCTCAACCTGGTTTCTCACTTCAACTAGGAGATGAGAAAAATGTCCCAACCTCACCATGAAGACATGGAGATGCTTAGGAACAAGTACCTTTGATTAAATAAGTATTTTCTCAGATTTCTGAAAGAAACCAAAGGATGAAAGCCAGCATGGAGGCATAGGCCGAGTATCAAATAACACCAGATCAAACAATATTACTGACTGCCATGGATCTTGAAAAATATCAGTTTAAGATTTCTCTTTCTCATCCCTCTGATATGACTATAAGGTCATCAAATAATTTCAATACTGTAAATTTAATTGTTGATGTGAGAAAGATTCTGCTTGATAAATTAAATTTACATATGCAAACATGTCAACTGATAGTAAATGATTTGACCAAAACTAATGCAATGGCTCTTAAGGCTGAAAACATGCTAGGGAAGGTGATCAAGCAACTAAAATTGGAGAAAGCCAACTCCAGGGCTTTAAAAACACAGAATGAATAACTCAAGAAGATAATTGTAAAGATTGGAGTAGATCCAAATGACAGGTCTGATGTGCAGAAGTTGCTACAAAGTGCAGAATCAGAGATTTCTGTGTTGAAGAAAAAGTTGAAGTTACCTACAAGAGAGAATTCTATGGCAGCAGAGGTGGCAGAAGTGTAAAGTGAGAAAGAGAGCCTTCTTCAGTAGCTCTTGCAGAAAGAAGAAGAAATTATTAAGTGGAAGGAAAATATGTTGTCATTACAAAATCAGATTGATTCTCATTCCTACACTATCATTTTGTCATCTTGCAGTGATGATCCAGCAGCACAGATATCTCAATTGAACACTAAATTAAATATGGCGAAGAAAGATCTCAAAAGGGCACAAAATGATCCGGAGATGGTAACAAAAATAATGCAAGCTAAGGATGGGGAAATTAATAGATACAGGAAAAATTTACAAACAACTAATGCTAAGATTAAGAGTCTAAAGGAGAAATTGAAGGGAAACATAACTTTGATTTAGGCTAAAGATATCATTTGGAATGAAATCATTGAAGAAATGAGAGCAGCTTGGGGATCTATGATTATTGTATCAGAAGAAAAAGGCATTATCAGAGATTTTGAAGAGAAGTTTATGGAATATAAGTAGAAGACTATTAATAGAGCCATATGGGAAAATAAATTTATTGATTTCATTGATTCTAAGATTGAACAAGAGTTAGGGGAAAATGAGATTAAAGATAGAATTTTATATGTTGTAGAGATTAACAAATTCATTGTTAAAAATACTTGCAGGAAAACCACTAAGAAAAAGTTGACAGAGATTAAGGAGGCAGTAAACAAGTTTGACAATCTGTATGACAAAAGAGCCAGGGCAGGATTTCCATCATGTTGGGGCCTTAGAGGAATCTTTTATCATGGGATTATTATGAACCACTACTAGTATTAGCAAAAATCAAGGTGGTTAACACTCATGAGAAGACTTAGATTTTGAAAGGAGCAATAGTTATTAACTTTCTTAGGAATTTTAAGCTATTATGGTTGGTGAAGACCTTATTTACAGAGTGACCAACATTCGACAGGATAACTACCTTTAGGTTGGAGTATGATAGGTTGATTAATTCTCCTAAGACAAATATTGAAGTGTGGAAGAAATGCAGAGCCTGGATTACTGTTCTACCTAATGTCCCTTCAACTTCAAATAAAGACAAGTTAGCCAACCAGGAAAATATAGCAGCAACGGGACCAATTCATATTCAGCAAATAGATTGAGATTTAAGTTTTATTTTATCTTTGTTAAGAGAGTTCACTTGTAATAAGAAATTTTGATGATATGTAATAGGCAGTTTAAGAAGTTTCAAGTAGTTTAAGTAGTTAAGAGTAGTTTCCATAGTTACAAAGTGATTTACATTGTATTTAAAGAGAAAGAGAAGAAAGGAAAGGGTTCCGAGTTTTGGACCTTTGGAATATTGCAAATTTTTTACTCAATTTTCTGATGATTAATGAATGAAGATCAAGATTCTTGCATCTGTTTTTGTTTATATGTTTTCCAGTTTTAATTTTGTCTATTTCCTTCTATGAATAAAATGAAGTAATGAGCTACAGGTCTCTTTTTACATATGTGAATAAGAGTTAAATATCTTTAATGGGCACTCCTTCATTTTAACTAATCTACTTCATAAAATTCCTCTAAAGTTTAAAGTGATAGAATTTTTTCATCAACATATCAGTTTGAGCTTCCTTCATGTTCTTCTTATCACTCCATTTAATATCAGCAGATAATGGCATTGTGAAGCATTTGTTGCATCAGATTCTTGAGGGTTTTAATAATTAATTTCTAAAGGTGATTAAGAAAAGACCATTTGGTATTATATTTCTGTGACATATATATATATGTGTGTGTGTGTGTGTGTGTCTTGAGGACCGATTCCTTACCACAACCAAGGTATTGTTTCTTAAGATACAACAACGGGCAATATGGAAATCAGATTGGAACCAAGTTCTTGGAAGTAATATGTGTCGAGCATGGGATTGATACCATGGGGACTTCGATCTGCAGCTGGAAATAATAATGTGTACTACAACGAGGCCAGCAACGGGAACTACGTGCCTCGGGTAGTGTTGATGGATCTTGAACTAAGGACCATGGATAGTGTTCGATCAGGTCTCTATGGTCAGATTTTTAGGCCGAATATCTTCGTATTTGGGCAGACGAGTGCCAGGAACAACCAGGAAAATTTTGAGGGAGCATTGACCACGTTCTTTATTTTGGAAGAATTGTCTCAGTGCATCCTAGTAGGGCAGGAAAAGCTCCCCACAGAGCGCTAGATGGACTGCTTCAATTCTTTGGCTTTGTAGGTCAGAGCGGATTCTGACCATGTTCATTCATTCATGGAGGAAGAAAATGTTACAAAGTTTTTAACTGTGGAGGAGAAAAGAGAGAAAGAGAAGGTAGGGAAGGAATCCGATGCACTGGAAGCCTCCGTGTGTGTTAGGGGAATGCAGATATCTCCCGCCAAATTCCTGCATTCTTCAACAGAAGGAGATAAAATTATGTCAAAAATTACAGAGTATGATACTGTGCAAGCTGATGGAATAGTTGGTATGAAAGAATTTGGATTAGTTATTAACAATAACGATAATGCAGATTCTGAATTGAAACCCTTAGATGAAGAGGAGCATGAAGCGCACTACATGGAGAATAGAAAATTTGAGTATCTTAAACTGGCCCTAGAAATAGAATCTGATGAATCCAACTTAGAGAAATTGAAGCATGCAATAAAGTGGGAGGCCTCCACCAGTGAATGCACTGCTGAAATTACCATTGAGTTTGGCCATTATGCTGGAGTTATCTTACTGATTTATTGACCAAAAATCAAAGTATTGCAAAGATAACAAGTCTATAGGATTCAATGATGTGGTTACGGAGGATCGAAGTCAAAGAATTTTTTTATGGTCCTCCCAATGTTTGTATGAAGGCTGAAGTTTTCCTAGATTGGAGGATGAGTTTCTATTTTTTTTTCATGCCTTGAAGTAGAGGGCCAAGACCCTGGAAATATAACAATAAGGTATGTTTTTATCTCTATGATAAGGTCACACACCCTCATGTGGTTCTCTATGTGCACCTGCTCTGTGGTATTCTGATCCAAGAGAGAGGCAGATTCATTGGGGAAGTTTGTCCTTGTATGGTTAATAAGACAAAGTCATTTAAGGCCTAATACATAGTAATGTTGAGGAGGATAAATCACTATATTAAATCCCCTGTTCGATTCCTATGATCAGTAAGCAGCTCAATTATTATAAGGAAAACTTGTTGAGTTGATACTTACAGTGCTTTGGAAATCCATTGTAAAAAGGCAGACAAAAGAAGAGGTATGTACATTTGTGTCTTACATGGGACGTTTCTCTATCTTTTGAATGCTATTTAAGGAAATCTACAGATAATATCAATGGGTGGTCGATGAAATATAGAACAGTGACATATGGAAAAGTATATATGACCTCACTGTATATGGCAGAGTCTATATGAACTTGATCTATGGTATCTTCAGAGGCATATGGAAATATATATATATATATATATATATATATATATATATATATATATATAACCATGAAGTTTGATATCTTTAGTTCTGTATGGCAGTGTTGAATATGATAGTGATGTGTATGGCAACACTGTAATCAATGATATGACAATGTATGATCCCTGTCAAGATGCATGACAGATTTATGATAGCATATGGCCCCAGGGGGCACATTCCGTGAAAGCAAGAAGCATAATAGATACCACGGGAATAAGTACAACCGTACAATATGAGCCTGGATCATTTGAAGAAGCCGTAAAGGATCAATGGATGCTATGCACAAAGAATATGAGTCAATTATATAATAAAATAAAATTTCTGGGATATGATCCCAAGACCGGAGGACAAAGATTTTTTCACCTTGAAATGGCTCTATAAGATCAAGCATGGATCTGATGGTAGTGTTGAAAAGTACACGGCAAGATTTGTTTCCTGAGGCTTCTGTCAAAAGGAAGGAATAGATTATGATGATATTTTTGCACCTGTGACCTATTATATGGAGTCTCCATCAGATTGATGTGAAGACTACTTTTTTTGCATGGTTCGACAAAGGAAGAGGCATATGTGGAGCAACCTATAGGGTTCAAAGTCCAGGATAGAGAAACCCATGTATGCAGGTTGAAGAAAGCCCCCAGGGCTTGGTACAAGAGGATAGATAGCTACTTGATGAAGCTGGGCATCACTCATAGTAATTTTGATCTAAACCTTTACTTCAAGGTTGATAGAGAAAAGCCTCTCATTCTAGTGCTCTATGTGGAAGATCTCTTCCTGACAGGTGCTGAGCCTCTTATTCATCAGTGTAAGAGGGAGCTTGCTTACAAGTTCTAGATGAAGGACCTAGGACTGATGCATCATTTCCTAGTCCTGGAGGTCTGGAAGAGACCTAGCGAGATTTTCCTTTCTCAAGGGAAATACTTTGTGAAGCTACTAGAAAGATTTGGAATGGTGGACTTGTTGAAGCCTCGAAAATCGTTGCTTCAGACATTGGGGGAAAACCACCCGGTCATGACCTTAGGACAACTCCTTTTCCGTTTGGTATGGTGGCTCCGACTGGATTGATAGGACCAGTTTCCTAATAACTTAAATGGGTTGGTGATGGAATGATTGTGTGAGTGGATAATGAATACTAAATAACTAAATTAATCTATCTAATTTAATATATAACTTATAAATTATTTCTAAAACTAACCCGGGTGTCAAATATGAATATAACTTTAAGATTGTTTCAATTAAATCAATAACCACGAAAATTTGTTATAATTAACTGAAATATGCAACATCAAATAATGATAATTATGTTTAAGAAATTAAATAGAATTATAATAACACATTATATTCATCATTTTATATATCATTTGTATACACTGTGAAAGATGAAATATTTCTATACACTCAGAAATGATATGTATAAAGAAATATTTGTAAAACAAGTACATATAAATGATAGCAAATTTAAATAGAATATCTCATAACATAAGAAAAATAATAGTAAATCGATAGAAATACCAGATTCATCTCGTATACTTTCCCTGATGAAATTCAATATCCAGATCCAATGCTTCAATGTAAAACAAACTCTAAGGTACAGAAATGTAACTCTCAAAGGAAATTTGCCATAAGTCACCAGATGTGATCCTTTATAAAAAATATAATAATCAATGGAGTACATAAATGTAACATCCAAGTCAAAAATATTAAAAATTCAGGACCCCTTTCTAAATGCATGAAAGGGGTTTAAATAGGTACTTAATAAAACAAAATAACTAAAACTATTGCTACAATCTATCATCGGAAATCGAGAAATAGACTTGCGATATTTAAAATGAAACCAATTCATTGATTTTCCCCTGCATTCATTGTGCCCAGGTGGCAAATTTTGAGCATATCTTTAACTTCCGCTGGATGGCTTACCTTCGAATGTAACTGACCAGTATAGGTGGCATCAGAAAGCCCTTGAATGATGCAACTAATGGCATTGGAAAGGCATTTGATTGCCATTTGCTGACTGTGTGGCTTAATTAGATATGTCCACATAATATCCCATGGAATTCCTTGAATTTTGTTGATTTGCTGATTCTTATTGATTAATTCTTGCTTCCACTTAGAATCAGTCTCTTTTAATTTTGGTAATTTACCTGGGATACAATTTTAAATTAGATTGGTGGCATATAAGCTATCATTAATGAACTGTGTCACACTATTCATCATAGCTTTGGCTCTTGATGTAGCTCTTTCTCCATTTATTAACTACTTTTCCCATTCAGTAAACATAATTTATTTGTGTCTTTCTTCAATTCTGGGAAGGTTTGCATTCTTTCCCTGCTCTGAGTCTTGCCATGAAAGAAATTCAGAAATTTTTTCATCTACATCATCAAATTCGATCCTAAGGCTGATTCCTTCATCTATAAGAGCTAAAGTTATCTCACATAAGGGCTCAAGTTGTGCCAGTTTTTGACACAATTCATTCAACTACTGAGACAGTAGTTTGTTCGTTTCAAGAGCTTCAGTTTTAAATTGATCTAATTTAGGATAATCCCTAAATTTGTCCATTCTTGCTTGAAATACTTTATCTTGCTCAGCCTTTGCAATTTTCTCATTTTGTAGTAGAGTCTGTAGTTTTTCCACCTCTTGAGTTAGCTGCTATTGCTTATTCAAGGCTTGTTGATCAAGCTTTTTCTTCTCAATATAAAGTTGCTCTTCAAATTGTTTAGATCTGAGCTTTTCCTCCTGCAACTGTTGTTCTAACTGCATAATATTTTGTTGATTTTCTGTTGTTTTTTCTTCCAGCATAGCTATCTGTACTTCCTTTTTTTTCATCATTTGTGTGACCTCCGAAGCCTTGTCTATAGTAGCTGAACTATAGGCGCCTGCATATTGTGATAATTTGGTGAGATCCTCTAAAGGATCCACCTCAGTATTTTTCCAGAAAATGTTCATAAGTTCACTTTGTGATGTTGAGAGAGATTCTTGACCTGTTCTTATTATTTTTCTCTGCTTCCTGACAACAGCCCTATGCTTAGGACTGTAAAATACATCGAGAGGAGGAATATCTTCTACTTTCAATACAATTTCTTCATTAGGATGCTCAGGGATGATTTCCATATCTTGGTCTTTCAACGTTTCAACTTGAGGATTGTTTTGTAATCCTATTTACTGAGAAAATTTCTCATATTGACTTAGAAAATGGGAAGAAACAATCATTTCAGTAGAATCCACCACATTCTCAGTGGTATTTTCTCTTTCAAGTTTATTAATTGGCTTATTTCCAATATCTTCTTTTCTTGTCTGCACATTAGCCTCACTGCCTGTATTCTCTTTTTCAACATGTACATTGGTCTTAATACCTGTACTTTACTTCTCTATTTGAACTATAGTTTCTTTCCAAATAGGCTCATCTATTTTGCTGTCAATATTCTCCTTTGGAATATCAGGCTTGCCACTTGTACTTACATTTTCATTCTGTACATCTCCTTGGTTGGTAGATGTTTCTTTTCCTGCTTTGTTGGCTGCATCTTCTTTTTGTTTATGCTCTGTTTCTATATGCTCAGATTCTTGTAGCATAATTCTTAACTGGTCAAGAGGAGCTTTAAGCAGCCTCTGACTTCGAAACAACATGAATTTATTCATATATTCAGTCTAAAACTTGGATTTAGCAAAGTCATAAACTTGAGGAAATTTATCAATAGAAACAAATAAATCATCAAACTCATCGGGCTCATGCTCAAATCGGGAAATTGAAACTAAAGTTGTGAAATCATATGCAACTTTATTTGGGTCATACTGCCTTCCTGGGACTGTATAGAGCTTAAGATCCCTTATTTTGATGACCTCCTTCTCAGCATGTGTGAAGTTATTAAGTGTATAATTCCCACAGTGAAATGGAAAAGTAGGCCACATTAGTTTCTTGTTATTCTTGAGAGACCTTGACATGCCTTCTACTTTTAACTAGTAGGAGATTTCTTGTGCTAACAGTTTATCTAGGACATACAAAGGTAGAATATGGGGTTCCACTATACTCCCAAATACTCTGACATAGGTAAATTTTTCTTCTCCAAACCAGTCCCCAATCTGGGATATATCAATCTTGGTTTTTTCAAAAAGCCGGGGAGGGAATTGGTTAAAAATAGTTTGATAGACAGGGATGAGGAAACTGTGACAAACTCTATAAACATGGTTTTTAAAATGCCCCTTACATAAGAACTTATGGTAAATATGAATAGGAACGGGTTCTTTGAGGGTCCATTTCCAACCAAGAAGGGGAAATTCGGAGTTAAAACATAGGGCATCAAGAATATAGGCACATAAGAAAAACAGGGTTGTGTTTCTGTGTTTTTATCTTTCCTGTACTCTAGGATTCTATTGGCTATTTTATCTGAAAGGATAACTGCCCAGTCCATGATTTCAGAATTCACATTAGAATGGATTAAGGGAACCATTTGAATTGAAAATATAGCCGAATTATCATTTCCAAATAGTCTTCATAACAATATGGAGGTGAAAGAGAATCCACAGAGTACATACTTGATGATTCATTTTTATGCTCCTCTGGAACTTTCCTCCGTTCTCTGATCGGCACAGACTGAGTTTCGTTGCTTGTAGAAAAATCTTTAATAAAGGCTTTGTTGTAGACCTTTTGTGGGTCTGAAAGATGATACATTGCCTTTATGTCTTCTGCTCTAAAATACCCGAACATTGTTCCAGCAGCTGAAACAAAAGCCCTGTTTTGAATGGTGACATTATCTATCACCCACCGAATTACATCATAGTAAGGGAAAATGTTTGCCCGAGCTGCAATTCTATGAAGGAACGAATTGGCCAGTGCTTTAAGAGGAGTCTCAGAATCAGAATCTGAGTCATTTTGATCAGGGAATGTTGCCTTTACTTTGGTAACTTTAAGGTTTTCTTTTTCAAGCAGGTTATATACATTTTCCCAAGTCATTTTTCCAAGTCCTTGGCATGATGTGTCTGTAACCAGTTTAAGCTTCGCTGGTTTTTCCTTTGGTATTATGGGAATAGCAGTGAAATTTGCAGTGCCAGTAGCCATTGCTTTCTTAGACCTCTTAGACATGTTGTCGTCTGGTAATGTCTCTCTTTCTCGGCGAATGAAAGGATTGGGTGTTCTATGGTTCTGCAAAGGAGGAAAACTCTCAGTCGTGGTGAAAACACAACGAGGAGAAAAAATGTATGAAAATATCTTATTCATTGATTTTCATTTATTAACTCTATTTTAAAACTTAAATTCCCTTTAAAGAGTCACACTCATGCATTCAAAATAGGATCAATCATCATTGTTCGTTTGATTTTCTATTAATAGTAAAAGTAAAATCGGAGATCAGCGTTTTTGGAATGAGAATAAAGACTTTCCTTTTGAATTTTGCGATTGAAATGAATAAATCATATGCGTGGTATAAAAAAGTATAAAGATGAAGTATTAATCACATCGGGAATTTTCAACAAGGATAACAAATAACATATCATTATCTCTGCTGATTTCCGATTGCGATGATAGTATATCACATTGGCTATTTTCAAAGAGAGTGTCGATTTTGCGATTGTGATGATGGCAGGGCCCATCACATCGGAGTTTTGTAGAATGCACGAATATAATGTTTGTTTCTCCGAAATGCGATTGCGATTAATCGCATCGCATTGGAGCTTTTAAATTGACCAAATGAAGATTTTTCATTTTCGTTTTGTGATTTGCGATTTGCGATGGGGTCCATCGCATCGGAGTTTATAAAACAATTGCATATTATATTGCTCTTCCAAAATTCGATTGCAATCAATCGCATCGCATCGAAGTGTTATAAAACAAATTTGAAAACTTAAAAATTTTGCGATTTGCGATTGCGATTGGTTTAATCGCATCAGAGTTTTTCAAAACAAATATGCAACTTAAAGATATATGCGATTACTGTATCACATCAGACTTTGTTCCAATTGAATACTTTTATGTATTATATTAATGTGATAAAAGTATTTATATCTCATCGGATCGGAAATTTTCCAATGTTGCATTTGTTTATATACAATTTCTATTAAAGATATGCAATATATTCCTTTCTAACAATGAACCTTTATTGTTTTACTCAAAAATCATCAGATTTACTCTAAGTCTTTTATTCCTATCTAAAAAGAAAGGGGACCTATTTCTAAATGAAATTTATTCTAAAAATTTGAAATGGGGAGGGTTGTTGTACCGTACAACAATTGGCGATTCACTGGAAGAAATAGTTATCTTTGAAAAAATAAAATGAATACTATATTTCTAGTAAGTAAAAAAATTTTAAAGATAATGAAAATTATCTTAGAGAAATTTTAAATAAAATCTAACTCTGAAAAAGAACAAAAAATCACTTACAATTTCTTTCTGATTCCTCAAAAACAACAACATTTTTGGTTTTCTTAAGCCTTGATTGGTTTATAAAAATGAAGTACAGGGCTTCTCCAATTTTAGCTTTTGTGTTTTACTCTATTTTCATAGGCATTGCCTCTGCTGCCTATAAACGTTCATAGTCTCGATAGGGTTACCTTTTAACCATTAACCATTTCATTGTCCCATCCAACTAAGATCATAATTCTTTAAAAATAAATTCACAAGACATTGTATCTTATGTTTTTCTTCTTTTTATTTATTTTTTAAATTAAATGCCATTGTTCTGATTTGGTAGCCAGTTAATAACAATGCCATTCAGTAGTTGTAATGAAACTGAACAAGCTGGCTCCTGATGAGACCCCTTGTCTTATAATTATAAGACATTACCCTGTTTTGGTATGCAGTGTTGGTAATGTCATTTTTATTACTTCTTATGATCATGGTAAGCAGGCTTGTGATGAGACCTCTTACCTCTTAATTTTGATATATAATTTCTTAGAATTACAATCTAAAAAATCAAAACCTTAATGGATGCGGTGAAATGATTTTATCCTTAAGAATCGATGAATGACAATTTTTAGAGTTATTTGAATGTTAAAGCTTGGAAAAGTCTTTACTTTTTATGGATAACCTTTCTCTGCTTAATAAACTTATAATGATTTACATTTCTCTCAAGGTTTCAAAAGATCATGAAAATGTTTTGAACAAATTTTCAAAGTTCAATATTTTATTTTAAACTATCCAAAACTGTAATCATTTCTATAAAAATTCTTATTTACATAAAATAAATATTTATAATATTCTTCCTAAGACATTTTCTAATAGTAAAAAGTCAATTAGAGACTATTAACAACCTTATTTACAAAACAAAACAAAAACTGCAGAAAGGAATATGTACAAGTAAGAAGGGGTTACCTCCTTAAGAAAATATTTTCTTTAAAATAAGCCCATTGACAAGAAGAGACTCTCTCTTTCCTGTTGAGTCTTGCAGAATGAAAGTATATGAGCCTATCTTTTCAGCAATCTGAAATGATCCAAGCCACATTTTTTGAAATTTGGTATGCTTACCTTTATCTTCATGTGCTTTATCCCATTTCAAAACAAGGTCACCAATTGAAAAAGTTTTGGAACAGGTGGAAATTGAATCAAAAGAATATTTTACAAGCTGTTGATGTTTTTCATGAATAGTTTTTTCTTTCTCTCTATCTTCTTCTAGTTTAAGAATTTGATCAAATCTCAACTGAATAGATGATGAAGGATTTTCTTCAATAAATTGAACTAGTGCTAATGATGGAAGAACTAGATTTGATGGTATCAGAGCTTCTTTTCCATAAACTAGATTGAAAGGTGAAGTTCCTATCGAAGCTTTATGAGCAATACGATCAGCCCATAGTGCAAAAATTAAATATTTGTGCCAATTTTTTTGATTCTGATCAATGGACTTTTTAATTATTTTGATGAGATTTTTATTAGTAGATTCAGCTAAGCTATTACCTTGTGGATAATCTGAATATTTAAATTTGAAACCTCTTTTTATTGCAAATTCCGTTATACTATTCCCAGAAAAGTAATATGCATTGTCAAAGACAAGAGCGTTAGGTACACCAAACCTGGTAATGATGAATTGATCGATGAAATCAATAATTGCATCAGAATTGGCTACCTTTAAAGGAATTGCTTCTACCCACTTTGTGAAGTATTATGTTGCTGTAAGGATGTATCTGTGTTGTTTGGAAGAAAGAGGTACTATTTCACCAATAATATCAAGCCCCCATTGCTCAAATGGTTGCTCAATGTTTACTGGTTGCAAAGGAAAAGCTAGCTTCCTTTGTCTTCCACTAGTAGTTTGACAAATTTCGCACTTCCTCACATAATCATGTGTATCTTTGAAAAGGGTAGGCCAATAATATCCAGCATGTATGATTTTGTGAGCTGTAGTATCACCTCCAAAATGTCCACCTGTTGGTCCATCATGTAATTCCTGCAATACCTTTTTTGCTTCAGTCTTTTCAAGACATCTTAATAGAATTGAATCATAATTCTTTCTGAATAACACATCATCAATGATTTCATAATTTTTAGCTTTTAATCTTAGAGCACGTTTGTTGTTATAGCTGAGATTAGAAGGAGCATACCCATTCTTCAAGTAAAATTTCAGATCAGCATATTGGGATTCAGAATCTATAACACTTACCTGATTTGCTTGAACGATATTAGCTTGATCTTAATGTTCTGGAATATTGTGAGCTCCTGCTAACAATTTGTAAAAACCTTGTCCTATAACAATCTTGGTTGGCTTGATATCAATATCATACTCTTGCAAAGTTGTTACCCAATTACCTCTCTTTTCTCCTACTTCTTTTTGAATTAACAATTGTCTCACTGCAGAGAATGGGACAATAATTTTTGTGTGTGTTTTTAGGAGAAAAGGTCTAAAATGTTTAATTGATTTAAATACAGTGAAAGCTTGTTTTTCTACATCGGATTAATTAAGCTCAGCTCCTTGCAGATTTGAGCTAAAGAAAGAAATTTGTGCTTCTATTTGTTGATCATTGAGTTGTGTTAAAACAACAGCATAGGATGTTTCAGTAGCTAAATTATACAGAATAATTTTTTTAGAAAAATCTGGAGTATTCAATGTAGGTGCATTAATGATTGCCTGTTTGATTGTATCAAATGCTTCCTTCTCTTTATACCCCCATTTGAATACTGAATTTTTCTTAATCATATTCTGCATAGGTAAAACAATTTGAGAAAAATTAGGAATGAATATTTTTACAAAATTGATTTACCCTAGAAATGATTGCATGGATTTTTTGTTATGAGGTAAAGAAATATCAGAAATTTCTTTCACTCTTTCAGGGTCAATATATATACCTTCTTCCGACACAATAAACCCTAACATTTTTCCTTCATTGAGAGCAAAGAAGGATTTATTTGGGTTTAAATAAATACCAAATCTTCTACATCTTTCAAATATCTGCTTTAAATCATGTAGATTATTGGCTCTTTTCTTTGAAAATACTATTATGTCATCAAGATAAATAACAACTGATCTATTAATCAAACCCTTAAATGCTATATCCATGGCTCTCTAGAAAGTAGCTCCTGCATTTATTAAACCAAAAGGCATTTTCTAATAAGCATAGGTTCCCCATTTGGTTTTGAAAGTGGTTTCTAGTCTATCATTTGGATGTACTAATATTTGGTTATAGCCTGAAAAACCATCAAGAAAAGACATGAGTTCAGAACCAGCTACTTTTTGAAGTATTTGTTCCATTGTTGGCAATGGGAAATTGTCCTTTTGACATGCCTTGTTTAAATTTCTAAAATCAATGCAGATTCTAATATCTCCATTTTTATTCCTGATATGTACCATGTTGGAAACCTAATGAGAATGCCTTACAGGAAAAATAATTTTTTCCTTTAAAAGTTTATTGAGTTCTGCCTTGATTTGATCTTCAAGATTTGGATGAATTTTTCTTAACTTCTTTTGAATAGCTTTGACATCAAAAAGCATTGGAATTGTATGTTGAATAATAGAAGTATCATAAGTTTTCAAGTCTTCATAATTCCAAGCAAAAATATCTTTATACCTACTCAGAATTTTGATGAAAGCAGCTCTTTCTTCTAGAGTTAACTCGAATCCTAGATTGACATTTTGAGGTTTAGACTCAGATTCAAGATTTACTAATTCAAACTTTGAAGTTTAGCATTAGTAACTTTCTTGCATCTGTCTTTTATATCATATAGGTCCTCAAGTTTGATTACAAATTTAGGAATAGGATTTTCATTACTTTTTGAGGTGTTTTGAAGATCATGATCATTTTCATCAATAATTTGTTCATCATAGGATTTCTTTGAAGTCAAGAAATTCAATATATATTCATCATGATAGAATACTCTCCATTTTGTGATATTATCGGGAACAGATGGTCGAAAAATTAATTCGACTAAAAATCTATCAGGACTGTAATATTTAGCAAGAAGGAGTTTGGATACAACATTAGCTAACAAATCAGCTGATGTATTTTGAATTCTAGGAATAGAAGAGATATTAAATGCTAAAAATTGAGTGGTGAGGTCTTGCACAAGGGTTTGATAATGTTTGAGATGACCTGAAAGACAATGGATGGTATTCCTTACTTGTCTTATGACAATTTTAGAATCTCCATATACTTTCAAGTATTTAACATTTAACCCTATGGATTTATAAAGACCTTGAATCAAGGCTTCATATTCTGTAGTATTGTTTGTACACTCAAATTCTAGTCTACATGATAGCATAGTTTTCTCTCCATCTAGATCAATTAAAATGCATCCTGCTCCTGCTCCATTACTAGATTTTGATCCATCAAAATATAATGACCAAAATAAAGATTTATCTACAGGTTTATCTATAGATGTATCAGAAACATTAACAATTCTAGAAGAATCAGATTCTGAAAAATTTTCAATTTGTGAAATAAAAGTATTTACACAAGAGGGTGATTATGGTGCTGTGAAATTCCCAAGGAATGATTCAGCAAAATAACCTCCAAGGATATTGTTATTAAAAGCTACCGATTCATTTTCTTGTTCAAATTTAGTTACAGTATGCATCATGTGTTTTTCTCGCTCAACTTTAATTTGATTTGATTTCCCTTTGTAGGGAAGCCACATATGTGAATAATCAATTGCGATATAACCATTAAGCTTTGAAGAACAATATCTGCTTAAGACTAATCCATAGAATTCAGGAATATCTGCGACCAGAATATCAATTCTTTGGACAATCCTAGGATCAGAGGCTAATCGCATAGTAACTGAATTGATTTCTTCTATAACTTGAACTTTAGAGCGATCTAATTGAACAATGTGAACTGCAGACTTTTGTGGTTCAATATTCAATTTTGCACAGACTGAAGTAGGCATTATATTAGAGGATGCTCCTGAATTATCAAACAATTATGAAAATTCTTGTTGTAGATTTCATAAGTCAAAAGAAAAGGAGGTGTCTGAGAATTTGATCTTTCTCCTATAAGAACAATATCAGTGGCATCTACTTTATCTGGTGGCTTACCTGTTCCTTTAGCTGCTTTGGCAACTAAACCACTTGGTAGAGGAGCAATAGGTGTTGCACTTAATTATTTCAATAGCATCTTCTGTTGATGTTTAAGTTTGCTGAGTTCATGTAAGGAAATGTTCGCTCTGGTTTTCTTCATGTCTTCAACAATGTTATAATCCATAGGATCTAATACCACCAATGTTTTATATGTTGATGTAGGAGGATTAGAAGATGATGGCTGATTTTGAGTGGGTAAGGGAGAAGCTTTCTTTTCAGGGGATTTGTCTTTGGTAGTTGAAGTTGTGATTTTCTTCTTAGGAGTAGATTGAGCAGGTTCTGCTGTAGATTTACTCCTTGTACTTATAGGCATGGCTTCTTGTTCATTGTCCAAGTTAGGGAGAATGAAATCCCACATTCCATGTAATTCAACGATTTCCTCTTTTTCTTACTCTTCATCTGATGCTGGAAGAGTATCTTCTTCTTCTTCTTCTTCTTCTTCTGATTCTGCATTAGAGATTGAATTAGGAGGTTTAGATTAAGCTTGATTTCTCTTGAAATTCCTGAATGGTCTTTTGGTAGAAGTCTCTGCCACTTGCTTTTTAATCTCAACCATTCATTAAACATGGTTTTGAGAACTTTCTGTAAGCCCTCCATGTCATATGGATCTCTTGGTATCTTTTTCTTTGAATCATCCTTAAAAGTGACTTTCTTGGATTTTCTTTCCTCAATAGCATTTTTATTATCTAGATAAATAATCCGTTTTTCAACTGAAATATCTTCTTTCATATTCTCATCTAAAGTATGTTTCACAGCTCTATCTACAAAAATTACTATGTTTGAGGGCAAAGCATTTATATACCATTTGCTTCTAACCTGCTCACTAGGTTTTGAATCTATGGGGATTTTATTCAAAAGTTTTTTGAATCAATAGTTAAAATATTTAATGGGTTCCTTGGGTTCTGTCCTCAGATTGGAGAGATCATTGATTAGGGTAGCTATGGATCTGTCATCTCCAAATTTGGTCAAGAAATTATCGGAGAAAATATCCCAACTGGTAATAGATCTTGAAGGTAATGAAAAATACCAGGATCCTGCTGTCCCTTGCAAAGTATATGGGAATAACCTGACTACAACATCTTCATGCTCTACTACATTTAAATTCACAGCAAGCATAAAGTTATTGATATGTTCTTCTGCTTGTATACCAAGGTCAGGACTAAATTTAGGCAGCCATTTTTCAGGATGATCACGTAAATCATGTAAAGGTGTAGCCATATTAACAGCTCCCGGTCTAGTCCATGGTCTTTGTGCCATTGCTGTGATAACTGTGGAAGAACTATTTTTTTTTTGGACAGATGTTGTTTGAGCAGATGATATTGTAACAGATGATGTTTGGGTAGCTGATGTTTGAATAGCCGATGTTGAGACAAATGTAATTTTCTGAGCTGAGGTTTGGGAAACATATGATTGAATTTGCGATGAAGAACTAATATCACTCTCTGATTCCGATGGGGTTTTTCTTGTTTTAACCCTACTAGGTAAAGGAAATTCCTTTGGAGGAATACCAAGTTTTTCACTCTGTGACCTAGTGAGGGGTTCGGAAGAAACAATTTGTGAAGTAACACTACCTTCCGATATTTAAGACTCTTCTAATGACAATGAGAACCCTTGGAGTTTATGAACTAAAGCTTGTATTTCAGGAGACTCAGAAGGTTGATTATCTAATTGATTTGAGACTCTGGCAGTGGGTGTTTGAATATTTCTATCAATTTCTTCCCTGGTGATTTGAGATGTTGTAGAAATTGAAGAAGGTGATGAGGGTTAATTTCTCTTAGAATGGCCTGTAGATTTAGATTTATCTGCCATTTATAGCTTACGCCCTCCTTCTAGCGCCAAAAATGTTGAAGCCTCAAAAATCGATGCTTCAGACATTGGGGGTAAACCACTCGGTCGGGACCTTAGGACAACTCATTTTCCGTCTAGTATGGTGGCTCTGACTGGATTGATAGGACCAATTTCCTAATAACTTAAATGGGTTGGTGATGGAATGATTGTGTGAGCGGATAATGAATACTAAATAACTAAATTAATCTATCTAATTTAATATATAACTTATAAATTATTTCTAAAACTAACCCGAGTGTCAAATATGAATATAACTTTAAGATTGTTTCAATTAAATCAATAACCATGAAAATGTGTTATAATTTAACTGAAATATGCAGCATCAAATAATGATAATTCTATTTAAGAAATTAAACAGAATTATAATAACACATTATATTCATCATTTTATATATCATTTGTATACACTGTGAAAGATGAAATATTTCTATACACTCAAAAATGATATGTATAAAGAAATATTTGTAAAACAAGTACATATAAATGATAGAAAATTTAAATAGAATATCTCATAACATAAGAAAAATAATAGTAAATCGATAGAAATACCAGATTCATCTCGTATACTTTTCTTGATGAAATTCATTATCCAGATCCAGTGCTTCAATGTAAAACAAACTCTAAGGTACAGAAATGTAACTCTCAGAGGAAATTTGCCATAAATCACCAGATGTGATCCTTTATAAAAAAATACAATAATCAATGGAGTACATAAATGTAACATCCAAGTCAAAAATATTACAAATTCAGGACCCCTTTCTAAATGCATGAAAGGGGTTTAAATAGGTACTTAATGAAACAAAATAACTAAAACTATTGCTACAATCTATCATCGGAAATCTAGAAATAGACTTACGAT
Organism: Pinus albicaulis; assembly: GCA_034641835.2. Lineage (NCBI taxonomy): Eukaryota > Viridiplantae > Streptophyta > Pinopsida > Pinales > Pinaceae > Pinus > Pinus albicaulis. The sequence continues at coordinate 413,202,879 of CM076575.1, forward strand.
ATTTAAAATGAAACCAATTCATTGATTTTCCCCTGCATCCATTGTGCCCAAGTGGAAAATTTTGAGCATATCATTAACTTCTGTTGGATGACTTAGCTTCGAATGTAACTAACCAGTATAGGTGGCATCAGAAAACTCTGGAATGATGCAACTAATGGAATTGGAAATGCATTTGATTGCCATTTTCTGATTGTGTGGCTTAATTAGATATGTCTACATAGTATCCCATGAAATTCCTTGAATTTTTTTGATTTACTGATTCTTATTGATTAATTCTTGCTTCCACTTAGAATCTGTCTCTTTTACTTTTGGTAATTTACCTGGGATACAATTTTAAATTAGATTGGTGGCATATAAGCTATCATTAATCAACTGTATCACACTATTCATCATAGCTTTGGCTCTTGATGTAGCTCTTTCTCCATTTATTAACTGCTTTTCCCATTCAGTAAACATAATTTCTTTGTGTCTTTCTTCAATTCTGGGAAGGTTTGCATTATTTCCCTGCTCTAAGTCTTGCCATGAAATAAATTCAGAAATTTTTTCATCTGCATCATCAAATTCGATCCTGAGGCTGATTCCTTCATCTATAAGAGCTGAAGTTATCTCACATAAGGGCTCAGCTTGTGCCAGTTTTTGACACAATTCATTCAACTGCTGAGACAGTAGTTTGTTGATTTCAAGAGATTCAGTTTTAAATTGATCTAATTTAGGATAATCCCTAAATTTGTCCAATCTTGCTTGAAATACTTTCTCTTGCTCAGCCTTTGCAATTTTCTCATTTTGCAGTAGAGTCTGTAGTTTTTCCACCTCTTGAGTTAGCTGTTGTTGCTTATTCAAGGCTTGTTGATCAATATTTTTCTTCTCAATATCAAGTTGCTCTTCAAACTGTTTAGATCTGAGCTTTTCCTCCTGCAACTGTTGTTCTAACTGCATAATATTTTGCTGATTTTTTGTTGTTTGTTCTTCCAGCATAGCTATTTGTACTTCCTTTTTTTCGTCATTTGTGTGACCTCCAAAGCCTTGTCTATAGTAGCTGCACTATAGGCACCTGCATATTGTGATAATTTGGTGAGATCCTCTGAAGGATCCACCTCAGTATTTTTCCAGACAATGTTCATCAGTTCACTTTGTGATGTTGAGAGATATTCTTGATCTGTTCTTCTTCTTTTCCTCTGCTTCTTGACAAAAACCCTATGCTTAGGACTATAAAAGACATCGAGAGGAGGAATATCTTCTACTTTCAATACAATTTCTTCAGTAAGATGCTCAGGGATGATTTCCATATCTTGGTCTTTCAACGTTTCAACTTGAGGATTGTTTTGTAATCCTATTTGCTGAGCAAATTTCTCATATTGACTTAGAAAATGGGAAGAAGCAATAATTTCAGCAGAATCCACCACATTCTCAGTGGTATTTTCTCTTTCAAGTTGATTAATTGGCTTATTTCCAATATCTTCCTTTCCTGTCTGCACATTAGCCTCACTGCTTGTATTCTCTTTTTCAACATGTACATTGCTCTTAATACCTGTACTTTCATTCTCTATTTGAACTGTAGTTTCTTTCCCAATAGGCTCATCTATTTTGCTGTCAGTATTCTCCTTTGGCATATCAAGCTTGCCACTTGTACTTACATTTTCATTCTATACATCTCCCTGGTTTGTAGATGTTTCTTTTCCTGCTTTGTTGGCTGCATCTTCTTTTTGTTTCTGCTCTGTTTCTATATGCTCATATTCTTGCAGCATAATTCTCAACTGGTCAAGAGGAGTTTTAAGCAGCCTCTGTGTTACACCAATTTTTGGTCATCTAACCTGTTATTATTAGATGAACCCAAGTACACCATGTAAGACCAATTTTACCCTAAGTAAAATTTCTTTCACCACATAAAATAACTTATTTTTTTATATTTCCTGGTCATATTTAACCCAAAATAAGGAACTTAATTAAATAAATCCTTATTTATTTAATTATTCCTTAAGAATAAGTTATTTAAATAATTATTTAAATAATATTCTTAGTTAAATTTGACTAAATAATCCATAAATAGTTAGATAAATCATTATTTATTTAATCATATTCCCATCATTCCCCTAAAATGATAAATAAATCATTTATTTATTTATTATTTATAAATAAAGGAATTGACCCAAGTCAAGAATCCTTTTCCCTCCAACAAATATAATAAAATATTCCTAAAAAGTGCTTCTAGAATTCGATTAATAATATTTTATTCATGCACCGAGTTCTAGACCGCCCCAATATTTTGTTATAAATAGGGGGGTTTTCCCCATTCATTAGTCACCTTCATTGCATTAGATCACTCTGGATCTACTCTTGGTCACCATTTTCCATTTTGTTTTATGAACTCCCATTGAGTTCCATGTTTGCTTTTCTACATCCATAAGAGAGAGAAATGTTAGATTTGAAACACTGAGGACTTCCAAGAACCCATCCCACTGAGGAGAACCGGAAAACACCTTTCTTGTTTTCCTCTCAGGTGCCCCATTATTTAATATAATAAAAAATATTCTTTTAAACAATTTGTTCTTGTCTTGTTCATTGGATGCGTGGAGCCATGTTATATTTTATCTACTTAATGTCTTTTTGTGCTTAGATCTGAATTTGTGTAGCAAACTTAAAGATATTTTGCAGCCATAATTGATGTTAGGGATATTTGTTATGCGTAGCTAAAGTGATCTTTTACAACGAAAGAATCATACTAACAATTGGCGACTCCACACGGGTTTTCTTTTGCGACCGCTGTCGTTTTATCTATTCCTGCATATCCAGCTGTTTCAGACCCTAGGGTTTCTCTTCCATTTTTTATTTTTCCTATTTTTATGGTGAATTTCACCCCTAAAACCCTTAAACAGTCAAATTTTTAACTTCCGTGTGTTTCTGGCCTTATTGCGCAGGTGACCGACATCAGACGCCGCTGAGACGACAATTTTTTCTGAAATCTGCCGCCGAGAGTGCCGGAAGTACAGGTCACACTTTTTGGCCCAAAAATTGCATCCTGGAGCTTCAGGTCATATAAAACAGCCCAAAAAGTGCGACTTGAGCGAAAAACAGGTCAAAAATTGCGACCTGGACTTTTTTCTGGAATTTTTCTGAAATTTTTCCGGGTTTTGTCTGAACCTCTGTCAGGGTTTTCTAGCCTCTGTCTCTGCCCGTTTAGACCTGTTTCTAATCTACTTCACTCAACTAAGAGGGAATCTTGCCCCTTAGGGCTCTCATACCCTCCACTTTTTGTGGGAGAGTCTTTGCTGTTTCAGAAGTCTGAATTTTCAGAGTTTCAGCCTTATTTTTCTCAGATCTGATACCTCCTTTTCAGATCCCTTTAGATCAGCTCTTCTCCCTCTCAAAACACCTCATATCATTTTGTTTGGGTTCATTTCTAAGGCCACTGCCTTGTCTCTTCTATTTTTAGTTGATCTTCTCCCTTTTAGCAGCAACCTTGCCTCTACCTATTTGTTGTTCTCTGCACCACTTTTCAGCAAATTTACCCTTTAGATCCCAGTCCCTTCGGACCTTAGATCTATTGGCCTCTTTTTAGCGTGCTTTGCCTAGTTTTTTCCTCTTATAGACTAGTTTTGAGAGAACCGCCTTCTTGGGTTAATTTGATGCATTAGTAGCTGTTAATTTTCTGTTCTTTTAGTCTTATTTATTGCAGATTTATTTTTCAGTTATGCAACACACTTTTTCTTTTACTCTCAAAACGTCTGGGTTTAAAAAATTAAAATTAACACATGCCACACACTGACCCTAAGTGAAGAAGCGCCTGGTTAACACCGCCTGGCAAATACTTTAAAATCAATTGTCACTGCACCTCTCTGCCCTTGACCTCACTTGATTTTGTCCCTCCTTGCCCTTGTCGGTTTTTCTTCTTCCCGTCATCATTGCGCCCCCAAGGCGCCTCTCCCGGAGACTTCTTGGCCTTCACCCTCAGTTTCCAGTTGGGCGACTTCCTCCTTCCCGTCGTCATCGAGTAAGTCCGCCCCCAATTCCGCACTCCGCTTCTTCCTCTGATTGTTCAGGTTCTCCCCCTCCTCCTGGTTCTCCCCCTGTCACTTTCACCATGTCTACTTCAGGGCCTACTACCAGCAGCAACCCCAGTACTACTGTTGGGTCTGTTTCCAGTGGAACCACTACGGGACCTACCTCGACTGCCCCATTTCTCCCTTATATGGCCGGCCTCAGTCTCCCCGACCTCAATCAGCTGATCAATGACCCTATCCGCCATGATGTTAGTTGGCCTGCTATGCCAACCAAGCTCCCCTCCAACATTCCCAAGTTCGAAGGCCTTGCTAGTGAAGATCCCTCCAACCATATCCGATCTTTCCATATGTGGTGTTCATCCAATTCCATTACTGACGACTCCATCCATCTTAGATTGTTCCAACGCATGCTTACCGGCAAAGCTTCTAAGTGGTATGTTAACCAACCCACCTCTTCCCATACCACCTTTGCGACCCTTGCCCATGCCTTCTTATCTTATTTCCAACTTCCCCTTCGTTATGACACTGGTATCGAACTTTTGACTTCTTTCCGTCAATCGTCTGCGACCCGCCTATTTGATCATGTTAAAGAATGACGGAGAAGAAAGAGCCTATGTCAAGCCCCTACCTTCGAAGACCATGTCTACATGGACTGGTTCCTTAGATCTCTCTTACCTGCCATCGGCAAAGATTTCGCATCCCATTTTCCTCAAACCGAAGAAGCCGCCCTCCAAATAGCCTTGAAATATGACCTGATCTATGCTCAATCTGGTTATGTTTATACCGTCCTTCCTGGCCTCCCCAGACCCGGTAGCACTAATACAATGGGGGCACCTCATGCCGCCGACGGTATTGTTGGAGCTCTCTCTCATCCATCCACTAAACCTCCCATGAGTTATGGTTTTCCTAGGGGAGGGGGCACCACCTCCTGCACTTCTCCCCCTCCCGGTAGCACGCATCTAGGATCCAGCATGCCTCCTCTTTCTGCCCAATATCTATTTTACCACACTGTTACCCAACCTCATCCATATCCACAACCTAGTACTCCAACTCCTCCAGCATTCGCACCCCCGCCTCCCTTGTCTTCTCAACCCCCACAACAGCAGTCACCACCCCCTCAACAGCAGGTGGATGCCCAGCAGGGATTTGTGGCTACCCAACCACCTCACGGACCGGTAACCACTCAACCTCCTCCATTTGGTACCTCTGATTACCAGATCCTTATGATGAACTTTGACCAACCTATAACCTTCGACCTTAACCTTCAAACTCAGTCCAGTCCGTACCCCCAGCCTCCTGCTCCATCTGTCCCCGAGTCACCTTCTTTAGGTTCTACAGAGCCTATTTCAACAACTAATGGTCCCTTGCCTATCCCTCTACCCAAAGCTGAGGTTCATACCAAGATTCCTAGGGGACCATTATGCCGAAATGCTGCTTCTGACCACGCTGCCCATTCATATAGCATAGTAGATGAGCTGGCCCAATCTCCTGCTACCATGTCAATGCTGGAACTCCTCCAATCATGCCCCTCTCAAAGAAAAGCTCTATTATCTGCCTTGGGTGCTGTAGATCCCGCAGATGACCAATTGATTATTTTTGACGCCCATCAGTCAGAGTCTCCTCCTCTTCCTGCTTCCGTAGCTTTCCAAATCCCAGTCAAAATCCAGAACGCTAACATTTCCCAGTGCATCATTGATGAGGGGGCATCCACTTGTGTGATGTCCGCTTCGGTTTGGAAACAACTCGGATGTCCTGAGTTGGCACCTCCCATGATCACTCTTCGAGAATGGGATGGCCACGCCTCCCAACCCATTGGCCTTTTCCGCAACTGTCCTATCACTCTTGCGGTCAAGACTGTTTGCGTTGACGTTGAATTTATCGACGCCCCTCTTGACTATAACATTCTTTTGGGATGTAGTTACACCTATGCCATGTCTGTTGTCCCATCCGCAGTCCACCGCAAGATGTTTTTCCCTCATAATGGAACGATAGTCACCATTGACCAATTGACATATCATGAGCCAAAATCTCAGACCTCCCCTGAGTCGACCATCTCTTCTATAGCCAATAAACAAACCATAGACTCTTTAACCAATGTCTCCCTCGGCGTCTACAAGGACCCCTCCTTGCTTGGAACTTTCCCTGGTATTCCTCCTCCTCCTATCTCTGATCCTAGCTTGGCGAATTTTTGCATGATGCAATCATCTTAGGCCGACCTTAAGCAGCCTGCTTTGGCTAGTCAGCAACCTCAACTTCGCTTGCTACAACCTGCTCCTATGCCTTTGCCTCAGCCAGCCGAACCTCTCCCTTCTGACCCTTCTCCTACTACTCATACCCATGCGCCTCTTTACCCTCCTGGGTCGGTTCCACCAGGTCTCAACCATCTTGGAGCCGTCCCTCCTGGCCATTACCCCACTGATTAGATACCGTTCCTAGCTCCCCCACCAGGAGTGTACACAGTACCTGTCATGGCCACCCTCTCTCTTCCTAACCTGACCCTTGGGATTCCCGTCTGGTACCTTGATCCTCCGGCCGCTACCCCGCCTGGTCAACCCAAACCTTATCTTGCTTTGACCCCGGTTCAACCAATCCCCATGACTTCTTTCGCTATAACAGTGCCTCAGTCACCTCAACAGGAACCACCTCATGTTGCGACCACTTCGGGTAAGAAGGGCAAAGCTCGCAAGGGGGCATCAAAGGACAAGGCTGCCCCGACAAACCTTGCCCCTCCTCGGCCCTCAAAGCATACCATCCAGTGTGCTTTGTGTGATGTTGTCGGTCACACCACACATACCTGTCCTGAATTGCCTCATCTCAAGCCCATGGTTAATGTCGCGTTCCCTAAGTCCATGGTCCTGGAAACCTCTGTTCCTCCCGCGACTGTGGCCAAGACCCCCAAGACTATTCACACCAACCACCCCTGTACTTTGTGTGATCTCCATGGCCACTACACCCACCTCTGTCCCCGCCTCACGGACTTCCGCACCTCTCTAGCCGCGGTCCGCCAATTCGAGGCCAAGTGTAACGAGTCCACCTCTCCCCTATCTGTGTGTTTTTCTTCAACATAATTACTAGACATGACGGCTCCCATTGACATTCCCCCTCCTGATGTCAAGATGACGGAGCCTTCGTCCACCATATTCTACCTATCATCATCCATGCGACCCTCGGGGAACATTCCCTCTGAATCCTCCCCCATTGTTTCGCTTGCCCTTCCTTCAGCGATCACCCTGGGCTCAACATCAGCAGATCCCTTATCTGCTTACTCTTTTGTCACCCCTTGTGACGATGCGCCTGTGAACCTCTCTTCTCATGATGATGAGTCAGGTAGCTTCGCCATGTTAGGTGGTCTTTCTTCCACCAATCAACCCATCTTCTCTCATGATGACAAAATTATGGAAGAAATCCCCACCCCTGACTTTATCTATTTCCCCTTACATCGACACCATACATTCGAACCACATACATCTTGTGGCCATTACATTGCAACACAATTTTGGGTAAGGGGGCACCCATATTTGTGAGACTAGGAGAAGCAATTCTCCACAACTCTCCTAGTGTATCTGGTCATGTCGACTCTAGTACCATTATTCTTCCACATTTAGAAGAACCTCTAGAGTCCCATATCATTTCAAGGGATGATACCCCTTATCATTCCTTCATCTTACATCAGCAACCCAGTCTTTTCGACATCATTGTTGACCAACCTATAGGTTTTTTAAGAGAGCATCAGTTCATTATCTCCAAATCCTCTTTTTGGGATAGTGACACCAGGTATGCCAACCCAGAATCTTAAAGTCCATTTGATTCATTTATGCAGTACTAAAAGAGATTGGTAATCCTCCATTTCCTTTCTCAAACTGCATAACCATAACGAAAATAAATGGCACCCCATATCATTCAAATGTGTTTTCCCCTTTTTCTAAATACATTTTGGCATGACCACCACATGCTTGGGGGAACCTATGCCCCTCAACCATAAAAATCCCATATCTCAGCCAAAAACAGCACTGAAACCTCCTTTCTCTGATAAGTCACACTTTTCAGGTCATTTCCTAGGACAGGCTACAGTTTCTTGCCTAGTACCTGCTACCCAAGTCACAGAACAGACCCCAAAAAGTGTGACCCGACCTGTTCATGAGCTCTGGGTACCTATTAGTTTTAGTAACTTGATACTTCACTAGGACACATTTTGTCCATGAAGGATCTTTTCATCTCTTCTCAAAATCACATTTCTTCACTTACAACACTTGTACCAGGGGCACCACTTTGCCCCCTTACTTGTCCTTGTTCATGTTGATTTTCGTCATGAGCTACCCTATTGTACTCATGATTTTACGGGCCCCCATTGGGCCTTCACTGCATGGAAGCACCATCAATTCGCCCTTGTTTAGAGCAGTCGAGTCAAGTCACCAGCACATTCATGGAGTCTATTCCGAGTCCCTTTGTACCCCACCATAGTCCTCCATCTTTTCCTGCTCGGTCCCTCTCTCATGTCACACATTATGGCCTTCAGTACCCCTGTCTAGTATCCCTCCTGATATTGTGTCTGTCGCTGCCAAGCCATCCCTACACTTTATGCTCTAACAAGGGAAGTCGTCCCACCGCTCCTCCATTTATCTCATTCCATCATCGTCATTAGTGTCTACTTGGTCGTCGCTCTACTATTTTCCCCCACGCCTTAGGTGGGGTTCCCTTATTTGGCTCACCTATGGCAGACCTCCTTCTGTCGACATCAGCTCATTTCCCCCAAAAGCCAGGTCTAAGGGGCAATGTACCTTGGTTCGAGCTATTCCTAGCATGATCGTGATATATACCCTTGATGGTCCAGTGACGCAACAACAACTATTGGTGATTCCCGAGCATGTGTGAGATGTCTCAACCCTCATGAGGGGGTGGCCCTGTAGGTAGCCCCCCACATGCCCGAATGCTTTCATTTCAGCCCTTGATGCAGCTCCTCTCATATGATGATATCGGCCTCAGCCATTTGCAGCGCCTCTTCAATTTGCACATCTCCGTCAGCTTTTGCGAGCCCTTCCCTGCGTGTAGGGGGCATTTGGGCGTATTTGTATCTCATGTACTACCATATTATTGTATAAGCCCTGACAATTATTCCAGGCATCACATGTATGTGGGATTCATCATGTTATTTATCTGGCTCCTATTTAGGCCAGCACATGCTTCACTCATTGCGTTCCGTGGTTTTCCGGGCACCTTATTCTTTGTACTTTGTCTCGGCGGGCATAGGTGTGCCTCCCCTGCCGCCTTTAGCACAGGTACCACTTCATAGAGACTTGTTGCACCTGTAAGTCTCATCTCCTTAGGGTCTAGTCCTTTCACACCTCAGACATCCTTACATTTCTCTCCCACCTCTCTCTTGATGCCTAGTGATTGAGCTCTTACAACGTACTTCGGTCATATGATTTGCTCCTAACACTCGTACGTTGGGGGGCAATCTGTTACACCAATTTTTGGTCATCTAACCTGTTATTATTAGATGAACCCAAGTACACCATGTAAGACCAATTTTACCCTAAGTAAAATTTCTTTCACCACATAAAATAACTTATTTGTTTATATTTCCTGGTCATATTTAACCCAAAATAAGGAACTTAATTAAATAAATCCTTATTTATTTAATTATTCCCTAAGAATAAGATATTTAAATCATTATTTAAATAATATTCTTAGTTAAATTTGACTAAATCATCCATAAATAATTAAATAAACCATTATTTATTTAATTATATTCCCATCATTTCCTAAAATGATAAATAAATCATTTATTTATTTATTATTTATAAATAAAGGAATTGACCCAAGTCAAGAATCCTTTTCCCTCCAACAAATATAATAAAATATTCCTAAAAGGTGCTTCTAGAATTCGATTAATAATATTTTATTCATGCACCGAGTTCTAGACCACCCCAATATTTTGTTATAAATGGGGGGGTTTTCCCCATTCATTAGTGACCTTCATTGCATTAGATCACTCTGGATCTACTCTTGGTCACCATTTTCCATTTTGTTTTATGAACTCCCATTGAGTTCCATGTTTGATTTTCTACATCCATAAGAGAGAGAAATGTTAGATTTGAAACACTGAGGACTTCCAAGAACCCATCCCACTGAGGAGAACCGGAAAACACCTTTCTTGTTTTCCTCTCAGGTGCCCCATTCTTTAATATAATACAAAATATTCTTTTAAACAATTTGTTCTTGTCTTGTTCATTGGATGCATGGAGCCATGTTATATTTTATCTGCTTATTGTCTTTTTGTGCTTAGATCTGAATTTGTGCAGCAAACTTAAATATATTTTGCAGCCATAATCGATGTTAGGGCTATTTGTTATGCGTAGCTAAAGTGATCTTTTACGACGAAAGAATCATACTAACACTCTGACTTCGAAACAACATGAATTTATTCATATCTTCAGTATGAGACTTGGATTTATCCAAGTCATAAACTTGAGTAAATTTATCAATAGAAACAAATAAATCATCAAACTCATCGGGCTCATGCTCAAATCGGGCAATTGAAACTAAAGTTGTGAAATCATATGCAATTTTATTTGGGTCATACTGCCTTCCTGGGACTGTAGAGAGCTTAAGATCCCTTGTTTTGATGACCTCTTTCTCAACATGTGTGAAGTTATTAAGTGTATAATGCCCACAGTGAAATGCAAAAGTAGGCCACATTAGTTTCTTGTTATTCTTGAGAGACCTTGACATGCCTTCTACTGTTAACTGGTAGGAGATTTATTGTGCTAATATTTTATCTGGGAAATACAAAGGTAGAATATGGGGTTCCACTATACTCCCAAATACTCTGAAATAGGTAAATTTTTCTTCTCCAAACCAGTCCCCAATCTGGGATATATCAATCTTGGCTTTTTCAGAAAGCAGTGGAGGGAATTGGTTAAAAATAGTTTGATAGACAGGGATGAGGAAACCATGACAAACTCTATAAACATGGTTTTTAAAATGCCCCTTCCATAAGAACTTATGGTAAATATGAATAGGAACGAGTTCTTTGGCGGTCCATTTCCAACCAAGAAGGGGAAATTCGGAGTTAAAACATAGGGCATCAAGAATATAGGCACATAAGTAAAACGGGGTTGTGTTTCCAGTGTTTTTATCTTTCCTGTACTCTAGGATTCTATTGGCTATTTTATCTGAAAGGATAACTGCCCAATCCATGATTTCAGAATTCACAACAGAATGGATTAAGGGTACCATTTGAATTGAAAATCTAGCCAAATTATCATTTCCAAATAGTCTGCACATCATTGCGGTGGCATAACAATATGCAGGTGAAAGAGAATCCATAGAGTACATACCTGATGATTCATTTTTATGCTTCTCTGGAGCTTTCCTCCATTCTTTGATTGGCTCAAACTGAGTTTTGTTGCTTGCAGAAAAATCTTTAATAAAGGCTTTGTTGTAGACCTTTTGCAGGTTTGGAATATGACACATTGCCTTTATGTCTTCTGCTCTGAAAGACCCGAACATTGTTCCAGCAGCTGAAACAAAAGTCCTGTTTTGAATGGTGACATTATCTATCACCCACCGAATTACATCATAGTAAGGGAAAATGTTTGCCCGAGCTACAATTCTATGAAGGAACAAATTGTCCAGTGCTTTAAGATGAGTCTCAGAATCAGAATCTGAGTCATTTTCATCAGGGATTGTCGCCTTTACTTCAATAAATTTAGGGTTTTATTTTTCAAGTAGGTTATATACATTTTCCCAAGTCATTTTGCCAAATCCTTGGCATGATGTGTCTGTGACCAGCTTAAGCTTCGCTAGTTTTTCCTTTGGTATTATGGGAATAGCAGCGAAATTTGCAGCAGCAACAACCTTTGCTTTCTTAGACCTCTTAGACATGTTGTCGTCCAGTAATGTCTCTCTTGCTCGGCGAATGAAAGGATTGGGTGTTTTGTGGTTCTGCAAAGGAGAGAAACTCTCAATCGTGGTGAAAATGAAATGAGGAGAACAACTGTATGAAAATATCTTATTCGTTGATTTTCATTTATTAACTCCGTTTTAAAACTTAAATGCCCTTTAAAGAGTCACACTCACGCATTCAAAATAGGATCAGTCATCATTATTCGTTTGATTTTCTATTAATAGTAAAATTACAATCGGAGATCGGCATTTTTGGAATGAGAATAAAGACTTTCCTTTTGAATTTTGCGATTGCGATGAATAAATCATATGCACAGTATAAAATAAGTATAAAGATGAAGTATTAATTGCATCGAGAATTTTCAACAAGGATAACAAATAACATATCATGATCTCTGTCGATTTCCGATTGCGATGATAGTATATCGCATTGGCTATTTTCAAAGAGAGTGCCGATTTTGTGATTGTGATGATGGCGGGGCCCATTGCATTGAATTTTTGTAGAATGCGTGAATATAATTTTTGTTTCTTCGAAAGTCGATTGTGATTAATCGCATTGCATCAAATTTTTTCAATTGACCAAAAGAAGAGTTTGCATTTTTGTTTTGCGATTTTCGATGGGGTCCATCGCATCAGAGTTTATAAAACAAGTGCATATTATATTGCTCTTCAAAAATGCGACTGCGATCAATCGCATTGCATCGAAGTTTTATAAAACAAATGTGAAAACTTAAAACTTTTGCGATTTGCGATTGCGATTGGTTCAATCGCATCAGAGTTTTTCAAAACAAATATACAACTTAAAGATATCTGCGATTACTGTATCACATCAGACTTTGTTCCAATTGAATACTTTTATGTATTATATTAATGTGATAAAAGTCTTTATATCTCATCGGATTGGAAATTTTTCAATGTTGCATTTGTTTATATACACTTGCTATTAAAGATATGCAATATATTCCTTTCTAAAAATGAACCTTTATTGTTTTATTCAAAAAACATCGGATTTACTCTAAGTCTTTTATTCCTATCTAAAAAGAAAGGGGACCTATTTCTAAATGAAATTTATTCTAAAAATTTGAAGTGGGGAGGGTTGTTGTAACGTACAATAGGACTATAAGTCCATGTCAACACCGATGGAGCTGAAATTTAAGAAGTTGAGTGGCAGCACTGCGAGGCCCGTGCTAGAAAATCCTATCGAGTATCATCAACTCGCAGGGTACCTGATGTTCTTAGTAAACACCCGTCCGAATGTATGCTATGCAGTGAACACTTTGAGTCAACACATGGTTGATCCTCATAACATTCACTGGGTTGGTGCCAATAATCTCTTGAGATATCTTTGGGGCACGATAGACCATGGGCTGAGATACACTACTGAGAGTTTGAGACTCCATGGATATACTGATGCCGATTAGGCTAGCAGTGCGGTGGATTGCAAGAGAACATCTGAATGTTGCTTCACACTTGGGTCTACTTCGAGCAGGAAGCAGAAGTCAGTAGCCTTGAGCACCACAAAGGCCGAATACATTGCAGCATGTATGGCCTATTATGAAGCCACTTGGTTGCAGAAGACTCTTCAGTGAGCTGTTCGAGCATGTGCTAGATGCCACTGTTATATTTTATGATAACCAGAGGGGGATTCGTTTATCAGAGAATCTCTTGTTCCATGATCGATCCAAGCATATTTATATCTGGTACCATTTTATCTGGGATATGGTACAATGAGACATCGTAAGGCTCGATCATATAGGAACTGATGATCAGGTAGCGGATATTCTCTCAAATCCCTTGGAGAAGGTCATGTTCCTAACCTTCTATGAGAATCTTGGAATTGTGGAATGACCCTATGCTAAGGGTCATGTTGGACGATGAGCTCTAGGAGCTCCAAGGGGGATTTGAGGATAGCTTCTTAAAGCTATAAGAAACCACAAGGCTAGGCTTGTCGAATCTTGTTGGTGTGCTTCTACCCCACCATTATGATATTGAGTTGGTTTACCTCTCTCTAATCTATACCTCGCATGCATCCTACCCATGGAGTCCTAGACTCATGGGAAGTACCTCTCATTTGGCCAATGCGGTGGGAAAACCTAGAGACCAGTAGCGAAGACTTATGGACACATTAGAGATTGACGTACTTTCTATGTCTAGGATGGCACATTTCCAACCACTTGATCTGGGATCAAATCTAGTGAGGTTTCAGACCTCCAACTGACTTCGGGCCAGTTAAACTAACTTTAGGTTTGTATATGACTCTCTTGAGTCCAAGTGAGGTTTCAAACCTCCAACTAAATTCAGGTCAGTTAAACTAACTTTGGGTTGGTATGTGACTCCTTTGAGTCCTATAGAGGTTTCAGACCTTTGAGCTGACTTCGGTTTAGTCGGGAGTGATGTATTTGTGACTCACCTTTTGTTTTGAAATAAAGAAGCCAATGAAGCAATTTACAATGAGATGACGCACGATGTTTGGATGGCACTGGTGGATGGAGTTCTCCCTAGTTGAGAGGGAGTGTTAATTTTGGGCAACTAGGTCCAAACTCCATGTTGTGATGCTCAAATGATGATGCCATTATTTTTATTAGATTCCTCTTTCCAAGAGGTTCAATATCGATCTAAAGTTCATCTTGATCGGATGAGCAGAACATGTATTTTGAATTTATTCCACATGTGCAAGGTCGAGCTGATTTATCCCACATGCATAAGAGATGTGTCACACACCCCCATAGATGACTATATATTGGAGAGACTTGGAATTCATTTTTTTTGTGGAGGCATTCTCTTCTTTCTTAGATGGTGCTGGAGCAACGTTCTTGATTCTATGTTTAGGCTTCTTGGTGCAAAGTCTTGATGGAGCATTTTTATGAGCAGTCTTAGGGTTGTGTGACACATGTGGGAGGCTAACTATATGAATACTTTGTTGGTTGAAGCATCCTGCCGATCGCTGTAACACCACCATTCTTCATCTCTGATTTTGGCTTGTCTTCTATCAATCTATTCGTATGTTCTATTTGCATCTTACTTTCATGTGATTGCCCTAGAATTCTAAAGTAAATTTGCATCTAGCATAGAAAATCTTCATAAATCTACAATTATACTCTTATCATACAATCTTAGATCATAATACTCCCATGCAAAAACATCAGCTTAAACTGAGACATGAGTGCTGCATATTTACCTTTCATTTACGGGCTCAAGGATTTTGATATCTTGACCATTTTGGGCTTCTAAGGAGGGTCAATATTGAGGTCTTACACTCCTACTTCTGTTGGAAACATTTTTGGTTTCCGTGCAACATCATCCAAGTCAAAAATCTCATCCAAAGGTATAGACCTCTTAGAATGGAGTTGTCTTTCAACTGCAGTGTCTTCATTTTTGCTGCATGTATTTCTTAGTCATCTTCATAAAACCGATCATCCATCTGTGAACTCACAAACTCCTCTTCCATGTGCAAGAAGTTGTTGATTTGTTTATCATCTTTAAAGACTTTCCAGTACTAAAAATTATCTGGAACGATAGGGCAATGTTTGATGTTAATTTCATACTTCTTTTTGGGGTACATAGGAATTTTGAACATGCTGGCTGAAGTGGCAAGAGAATCAACACTGACATTCTTGTTCCTTGGAATCAATGACAAAGGATATTCATTGAAAGTCTTGAGGATGTCTAACACTGAATTTTGGTAAGATTACGTTCTAGGATGCTTGGCGTGGTATTCCCCTTTGAATTTATTTATTACCAATTCAGAGTCACCATACATATAAATTTTCTTGGCAACTAATTTCTTAAGAATTTTCAAACATGCTATCAAATCCTCATATTCTTCTTCATTGTTTAAAAAATCAAATGAAAATTTGTAAGAACACATTCAAGCATTAGGAGGAAGGTTAGATGATTTATTAATAGGTTTGTGAATCCACACTTCAATTCCAGCCCCTTCCTTACCTAAGGCTCCATCGAAATCCATGGTCCACAAACCATTTTCTTCATCGGGAAGCTTCAATTTGGATGACTGGTCTTGAATAAATGCTTGAAAAAGGTCTTTTGTACCAACTGGTTCTATTTATTTCACTATTTCATCTATATTTTTGGTTGATGCACTTGGATGCAAGCTACTTGGTATATTTTCTTGTTTTTCTGCAGTTGGAAATTTTTTAACAGAATTTGAAAACTCTGAATTTTCTGCTTTTTCTTCAATCAAAACTTTTGATGATGCTAAACAATCATCATTGAATAAGATAAAATACTCTAAATATGTATGAAAAATATGTATTTTGTGATTATTAGGCTCTTATTTTCTACTAATCATGTACTTCATCTTATTTTCCTAGTATAGTTTTCTGAGTTGCCCAAAAACCAGTATCGTAGCATAGGAAAATTCCAGCTCCAAAGTGCCTCTAATTTTAGCTCCCCATGCCCAGGAGAGAAAAATTCCATATATGGGAGGGATATCAGCTACAAAAATGTCCATGAGGACATTCTTGGCTAGAATTTTCTCTAAAGAAACAACTAGATCTTTAATGATACCAAGACATTTAACCCTTCCCAAATCAAAAGAGTAAAGGTCATGGTAGGGTCTAGCAATATCCAATCCTAGTTTGTCCATGATGGCTTTAGGAATGGGATTATTGGACACTCCGAAGTCTAGCATGGCATTATGAAGGAAAGAATCATGAATTTTGAGGCTAAGATAAAAAGGAGGAACCTCACTATCTTCTAAGTCACCATCTACAACAGGGCTAAACAAAAGTTCAGGGTGATCATCACTCACACTCACCATATCAAACATTTGATCTACCCTAAGAAATTTGGCTACCTGAAATTTATATTGGTCATTCTTGGCTATTTCAATTAAAGGAATGGAGACTTTTAGTTTTGAGATTTCATTTTCAAGACTAAATAAGGCATAATGTTTTTCTACCACTTTAGATGGTGTGCCTTTATTTTCAGGCTGATCTCTGTGTGGAACCTCCTTTCTTTGTCCTCCATATTGAAATTATTTATCTTTCTTTAGATTGTTGGTAGAAGCTTCATTGCCTTTTCCATGATTAGGAATAGCAGGTCCTTTATCTTTTCTCCGATTTGAAGTAGTCATCTCTTTATGGTGAGCATCTGTTTGAGAATTATGTTTTTTCTTAATTGAAGTTATAGGTCTTCCTATTTCTCAAACCATACTGCCTTTGCACTTGAGTAAGAGCACTATGATATCCTCTTTGGTAATATTTTTTCCATATTGATAACATTTCATCGTTAGACAAAACATATTGTTGATCATCTGGCACATAAAACTCTTCGGAAAACTGATCTTCCTCAGTCAAGAAATTAGGTTGCTAATTTTCTTCAAAGAGATGATTTTCGTCTGAAATTTCTTCTTCTTATTCATCGGGGACTTCTGTATCGTTTTGATGAAATGGAGTGTGAATTTTTTGTTGACCTTTTTTAATCCTGACCCCTTTGCTCCCTTTGCTTGTTCCTGTATTGAGGCTGCTATTTTTGACCCCTGAAATTGGGAATTCTGATTGAGGGTTCAACTTTTCTATCCACGATGGTCATCTTGTCCATCATCTTGTCCATTTTTTTGATCAAGGTATCGAATTTTCCCTCTAATGAAGTATATGTTTCTTCCTTGATGGTTACCCTATTTTCTGTTTTGATTTTTGACTTCTTGATAATTATATTTGCTTCAACGCTCACTGTGTTTCTCTGCATTTATTCAAGGGTAGATGGATTTCTTTCCCTCAATTGGTATGCCATATCAGGATTGAAAACATTTGGGTAATGAAGTAGTGCGAGGCCTAGAGGAGGCTTGATGTTTTCAGGAATGGAATCATAAATTCTATTGAATCTAGCTACGAAGTCTTGCACATACTCATTAGGATTTCTTTTTAAGGCATTGTATTTAGCTAGAATTTGTAAAGGATTTTTCTTCTCCTCCCATTTTTCCATGAATAAGTCAATTATTTGTCATGAATTAGCTACATAACCATTTTTTAGGGAACGAAACCATTTTTTAACCTCTCCTGAGAAACTCTGTGCTAAAATATGTATATTGGCTTCATCATTGTCAATCTCTTCAAGATCGATGAAATCAACCACTTTGAAAATGTGTTGGTGAGTAGTAACCTCTCATGTTCCATCAAATAGAGGCAATCTTTGACCATAATTCTGAGGTAGTGCACTGAGTTGTGGCAATAGAATTAATGGAGAAAATCTGGCCATGACTAATGAATGAGTTTGTGGAGCTGTTGATGGAGTGTATAACTGCAGAGGAAGTGAGGGATGATGGTGTGGCTATATGAGAAGGTGTGATAGTAGATGTAGAAGCAAAAGCTTGTTGTTGCTATTGGAAATAAGCATTTTCAGATGTTACTTGAAACTTAACTACCAAACCCTGAAGTTTATGAAAGTCAGACCAAACCTTATTATCAAACTCGAAATAAGAAGACTCATAAAATGGAAAGTATGTCTCAAAATAAATGGGGTCATAGACTGTTTCTAAAAGGAAGGATTCAGACTAAGACCTAAACAAATATGTCTCAAATTTAAAATTGAAGAACAAATATTCTGGAGAAATTAACCTTGTAGGCAAGGATGTATATTTAACAAGTCACAGCTAAACCCTTTCTAACTTTTAGAGACTCTTTTTTATGCTTTCTCAAAAGGCTCTCAGAGTCATTAACAGTTGGTGAGGGATTAGGGTCTAGATTTGACCTCATCTGTCTTTTGGGAGCCAATTTTCTTATGAATCTTCATTTTGGCTCAAATTTACTAACTCAACCTTCTATGAATGCAAGACCTTGTCACCCACAAGTCTAACCTTCATAGAACCAAAAGAATTATCCCCAGGGAAAGTTTTACATTCGATCACTAGCAACGGCGCCAAAAATGTTATCACTCCCTTCGTTTCCCAAGCCTGAGAAAGGAGATTGAAGGAGGTAACCTCAAACCAACCTTTCGATTTGGTAGCTATCCCTACCAAACCAGAGAGGGCTCTCTCAATGTCAATTTCACAGTCAATGAGGTGATTGGAAAGGAAATCATCTTAGGCTAGATATAAGCTTAGTGATTTTGATTAGGGTTTTGTTTTGAATTTCACTGGATAGGAAGTGTCAGTCTAGGAACTAAGTTTAAGTTTCAAGGTCATATTTCAGAATAAGAACTACAGGTATGAATATGATACCAAGTAAGTATACTTAGTGTTAGCCCCCCTGTAAATTTTTGACAGGCAAAGTAGGGGGCTAAATTGTTTTGGAGCCTTTAGTGAATGCATCTCCCCTGGAGACACATCATCCTTGAAGTCTCCCGTGCCTTTGCCCTGTGATGAAATCCCCTCTGTTGTACCCATACAGGAAGCCTCTCTGATTGTGACAAATTGTGTTCCTGAAAGCCTTCATGTACCCCTTGCACCCCTGCAGAATTCTTCATTTCATCCTTTTACCTTTTGTCCAAGTCCCCCTACCTTACCCCTAAATTTCCCCTAAATATTCTAAATTATTCCCGTCCCCTTTAAACCACACATTCACCCCTTGGTTTAGCAAAAAACCCTTTTTCCTGTATCGTTACCCCATATTGGCTTTAAATTTCATTGAAAACGAGCCAAAAATCCTATTTTCTCCATAATATGGGTCCTAGCCCCTTCGGCTTAGCCCCTAAGCCTTTCCCTCCACGTGACCCGGACGTTGGAACCACCCGCCAGCCCAAAGGAGCGCTTATCTCATATGTTCATCGGGCACGTTTATAGCCATTGATCAAAACGAAATGGACGGCGATCACCACCCCCGCAGCATCCGTCGTTTCAACTGTTCACCATCGATCATCGCATCTTGACCGTTCATTTACCCTCCAAATCAACGGTCCAGAAGGTACCTACTCCGGTGGTCCCCGCCGCGCACTATTCGAGAACCATCCGGTTTCTATCGCACCGCCTTTCGAAGGTGGGCAGTATTTTCCGATGAGCTAGTGATTCCACTCATCACGTGACATGTGGCAGTGACACTGTTCCAAAACTGCCTGCTCATTGCGCATTAACATTCGGCACATGATACGGAGCGATATGCATATCAGCTGTCCGATCTGGGGTGCCTCATCCAATGGTTGTCGCTTCGCGAAGTTGCGCGGGGTTTAATCCATGGTCACCGTACCCCTGGCCCATGGTCCATCGCCCTCCGACGTGCTTTCCACCGTCGATCTCCACCGAGATTGGACGGTCCAGATTTAATTGCCCCGCCATCTCTCAGTCCCACCACGTCACCCCCACGTGTATCCACCGTACATCCGCCCATCCCATTGCATACATTTGTTCAAAAGTCGATTTTGTTAAGGTTTTTTCATTTAAATTTCCTCTGCGCTCTGGAAACCTTCACCAAGGCTTCCCTCCATCATTCCTCTGCATTTTTCCGCCATTTCACCAGCCGCACGACCATTTTCATCATCCGCACTGCATCCATTACCCCCATTCATGGATTTCATAACAATTTTTCTGTTTTGCAAGGTTTTGAGGTGGTGAAAGCCGCCATGATTTGCACCCACTGTCACAGTGACAGAAAACACAGGAAAAGACCGTGTGTGGAGGCAGAAATCATGAGGCAAACCCGAGGAGGTCCTACGACAGGACTTGCATTAAAAGACCAGGGTATTACTCTATGAAAATGTCTCGGCGCCATTAACACACAGATTTCACAGTCAGAGATTTAAATTAAGCAGCAGCGAGCTTAAGGCACGCAAATGAAGATATATAAGCCTTATGTTCAGAGATTTAAAGGTAAAGAATCAGATTGAAGACCCATGGATCACGCAGAAGGTACAACACAAAAATCAGTGTGTCAGGGTTTCTACATCAGCAAAATATTTTTTTTTCCTAAAAAAGGACGGAGTGCCCATGCATCTTTTATTATACACTGTGTTCCTAAAGAAATTTCCACCCTGATAACAGTCCAAAGCTACCAAAGCGTTTGTTTCATAAGTATGGCAGACTTCTCAATCATTCATTTATCTTTTGTTTACTCACCAATAGTACCACAGAGCACTGCAGCCAAAGTACATCAGAGACATACCTAGAGTTAATGGAAACCTGACGAAGACCATTCTTTCACCCCAGAGCACTGCAGAATAATGCACAGAATTTATACAGAATGGGCTTTGGCCTTCTTCCTCTTCTGAGTTGTTAATGCTGCATTTAGTTTTTCACCTACCTTATTTGCTCCACTGGAGTTATAAATTCACAAAGAAACTCATTGTAAAGGTTGTTGATCAGTTATCAGAGAATTGCAAGTAGTTTATTTTACACAGTCTCTGTGTAGGGTGTTAGATAGGCTGAGGAATATGATTTCAGACTGAGTATTCAGCTATTGGAAATGTTGTACTTGACTGGTATTTCTATTTAATATGACAAGCACATTTCTTTGGATCCTGATCTAAAGCAGCGGTGATGTTTTCCTATCTCTGTGTTTATATTCATTTCATTTCGTTTCTATTGGCTTGCATCAGAATATTGGCATAGGATTTACCCTTGTTAGGTACCCTATGTTTCTGCTCTCCTTTCCATTGATTTTTTTCTTCTAAATGTGTTATCTAAGAATCGATTTCAGTTAATTTAACCAGTGTAGTGGATGTTATTGCCTGCTCTCTGATGTATGAATTAAATGTATCTGTTCTTAGATGTTTCTTGTTATGTATTTAGTTGGAAGATTTGGGAACCCTGGGGATTAGATTTAGCCCTGTCCACTAGGATCCTTGTGCGACCAGCTGGTCTTTAAATTATTGCCTTGAATCTGTGTTGTCTCCTCCTCTCCTACCATTCCATATCACACAATCATCTTTAAGATCCAACGTTTAGATGAATAGCCCAATTGAAAGACTGCCTATTGATTAGCAAGAAAATCATTTCCTGACTCCATTGCCCAATGGTTTTGAATGCTCCCTAAAATACTTCACCTCTGCCCTTTCCCTCTTTGCTCATCTTGGTCTTACATCGAAATCCTTCTTTCCAGATAACCAACAACCAAACAAACAAATAAAACAAACAAACCTTGTCCCTATAACTATCCTAACATCTTAACACTAAGCTTCAAAGTCATATACCTTTGACATATCATAAAGAGATCCCTCTCTAGACCCAGGAGGGCTAGATCCTGAGGTCTGAAAGTGGTTTTGATGTTGTCTTATCTTTTGGTATTTCCAACCTTGCCAAAACATGGGAACCCCAACATAATGGTGACTCTGCTGGGGAAAATCTAAGAGCCTATCATTGCTAAACATTCATCTGTCTCCCAATATCGTCACCAACATAATGGCGACTCCACTGGGGACCTTCTGAAAT
Organism: Pinus albicaulis; assembly: GCA_034641835.2. NCBI lineage: Eukaryota > Viridiplantae > Streptophyta > Pinopsida > Pinales > Pinaceae > Pinus > Pinus albicaulis. Next base: position 413,225,103 of record CM076575.1, read on the forward strand.
ACTCTCCATCCTACTACATTATAAGAACTTCAGAAACCTAAAATCTCTGGTTAGGTTGGCAGTTAAGCACTCATATTCACACATCAACCTCTACACCATTTTTTGTGTTCTCCCACACTCTTAGACAGAGTCTAGAAAGGGCCAGGTAACCTCCAGATCTCACACTCTTTCAGAGGTGACATATCTGGTGAATGCCCTCCCAGTCAATCTCTGGTTAGAGTTTGTTGTGTTTAAAACATATCCCTGAAAGGGGACATCTCATAAGCACTGTGGTGGATAGTGTGCCCTCCAAAAACATTCTAAACCTTCCACCTGGCGACTCCACAATTCCTAAATGATTTAAAGACTCCACTAGTGATCAATAGGCCTGCTGATTATCTTGGTTCACATTAGACTCCACTGGGAGACCAACCTCCATAGCAACATCAACCACGGTAGAAGTAACAAGTAGGGTTAAGCTGCTTGGTTAGAAAACAACATTCTGGCTTCAAGAACCATTCATACAAGAGCTTACCCTGACCTAGACCCACCTGAAATAGTTGATAACCCTGAGAGCATCCTTAAGAGATATCCTACACCTAAAGGACCAACTATTTCCAGCCACATCCATAGAGCTAACTCTACACCAGAAAACTTTACAGCTCTATCAGACCCACTTTTTGACCTAGGCACTCAAAATAGTTTGCCAAGAACTAGGTCATTCAGCGTCCTAGACCAGCCAGACCTTGAGCTTCTTGGTTCACCACCCCAAAGTGGTGGACACCTTGGGAACAGACAGACCCCTCCCTCTACCCCTCCTGATATACATTTCATACAAAACTTGGGGCTCAGTCACCCTAAATCTGCTCATCAGTCTTCTGCTGGTCATAATATCCTTGTCATCCACATACTAGCTGCCCAAGTCAACCCTTTACCTCATCAAAACATCATCATGGCAGCCTGGTATGCACCTCTGGTTTTACCTCAGCCTCTAGTTCCCTTACCCAATGATTATCAATCAAAGATCCCACACTTCACTACAAAAGAGTCAACCACAACACAATATCATGTAGATAGGATGGAAGATTCCTTTGACTACATGGAAATAGATGATGATATAGTCAAAATGAGAATCTTTTCCTAGAGCTTAGGGGGTGATGTGAAGAAATTGTTTAAAGGCCTACCCCCGAGTAGCATTAATGACGTTCCATCTCTATATCAGACCTTCATAAACAAATTGGAGGTTAAGGCCAATCCTCGCCAAATCCTAGCAGAATATATGAGCCTTAAAAGAAACGTAGGAGAGAGTGTCCATGATTACACAACGAGATTTAACAGCATTTACAATGCTCTCCCTCCACATATGAAACCTCCCCAAGGTATGGCCCTAGCGAAATACCCTGAAGGCTTTGATGCTGACATGGCCTATCAGCTTAGGGATAAAGAGTAAAACACATTGGAAGACATGCAGAAAAGAGCAGTGAATATAGAAGCCAACTTGATTGAGAAAAGGGCAATACTAAGAGCTGAGAGGAGGGTAACATACAGAGATGACAATGTAGCTTCCACATCTGACCCCAATTATGACCGTCTATCTAAAAACGTGGAAGAGCTACAACAAATGGTAAAAAAATTGGTTGTCACAGTTAGTAACCAAAACAGAAATCAAAACCATAACCCGAACCAGAACTTTAGAAGAAACAATGCTACTCCCAACAGACAAAGAGAATCAGATCAACAAGTTATTCCCCCATTCCAAGAGAATTTTATGGATGAAGATGAGGGAATCATAGAAGAGTCTGAGGGAAACACAATTAATATGTTTGAAACAGAGGATTCAATCCATAATTGTTACTCAGAAGAAGATCAGCCCTCACCCTCATATTGGGGTGAGGAATGGTTAGAATCTGAATATTACAGGTTAAGGTTTGAAAATTCCATGATGCAAGTCAGAGAACAATATGAACTTAGAAGAAAAAAGAGCTTAGAAACTACCAAACCAAAATCTTCTGAGGTCACCATCAAGAAGATACCTGAGAAAACTTCTAAAGTAACTGCTGAAAGCAACAAATCAGTTGTTGAGAGTTCTGGGAAGAACAAAGAAAAGGACAACCAAAACACTGATACACAAGGTCAACCAACAAGCAGTGTCGACACTGCAGTTAGTGCTCCTGATAAAACAGTTTCTAACACTGTACATAGTGAGAATCAACACACTGATTCAACCACTAAGGTGGTGACTAACAAAACAGAGTTGAACGTTCCAAAGAGTCAGTCCACTTTCAATTTGGAGAGTGAGATTGCAAAAATTAAAATCTCTGTCCCACTCTCTGAGCTGGCCACTCAGGATGTATATAAAGGCCAAATTTTGAAAGCATTAAATTTAGGTGATAAAAGTGACACTGTAAATCTAAGTGATGATCAACCTGCCCTTCTGCTTGGTCCAAATATAGAAGGAAAGTTTCAGGAAGGGGTAGTGCCCCCTTTTTATATCAGTCTTAATATCCATGATAAGATTCTCCACAATGCAATGCATGATTCTGGGGCATCACACAACCTGATGCCTAAAGTAGTAATGGAAAGATTAGGCCTAGAGATAACCCGTCCCTATAAATACCTATATTCATTTGACTCTAGTAGAGTAAAGTGTCTTGGCCTGATCAAAGATTTATGTGTGAGCCTTGCCCAAATTCCAGCAAAATGTATGGTCATGGATGTTGTTGTGGCAGATGTGCCACCCAAATATGGCATTTTATTATCAAGATCATCGGGAGCCAAGCTGCAAGGAACAATGCAGATGGATGGGGCTTATGCCACAATCCCAATCTTTGGCCAACTTAGAAGACTGTATAGGGAAGCACAAATGAAATTCCTGGTTAGTAGCCCTGAAAAGCCTGAAGATTTTCCTCTATACTCTGTACATACAGACCTGGATTCCTTTATCTTCTGCAATGATGAATCTTTGGGGGGACCAGAATCTAAAAACATAGATACAAGAAAAGGTACACATGATGAAACAAAGCCAATGGACTTTAACATAATGGCTACCCTAGACTCAGAGGAGGAAGACTAGAAAACTTTGAACAGTGCAATGAAACAACAACGCAAAGTGAACCAAAAACAGAACACAATCAGCCAACTAGTCACCTCTCTGCTTTCCACACACATAAAAAAAACAAAATGACCCACAGCCTAGCACAGCTCCTATAATGTTACATGATGGTGAACCCAGCCGTAGGGAAGGAAGTGAAGATAAAACGGAAAATTAACCCTTGTGGGAAATGAATTTTGACGGGTCATGCACCAGGAGAACTGCTGAGGCAGGAGTGTGGATACATAACACAGAGAGCGATTATGCAGAGAACCATGCCTGCAATCTGCACTTCAAGTGTACGAACAATATTGCAGAATATGAGGCTCTGATCCTAGGCTTAACCCTGTTGAAAAAATTAGGAGCCCATAGGATAACCGTGCGTGGATACTCTGAGCTGATTATTAAACAAGTGAATGGTGAATATACAGCGAAACATCCTAGACTGCGAGCCTACAGGAATGACACTATGGATTTACTGAAAACGTTTGTTGAATACGAATTAGTGTTTGTTCCTAGGAGTCAAAATGTCATTGAAAACGGATTAGCTTGCCTAACTAGTTCCTACCCTAAGACTCCCAGTGACCAACAGATAATCATTCAGACCAAATTCAGACCTGCAGTGCTGGACAATGAAAAATATTGGCAGGTTTTTGAAGGAGATAAACAGCTTGAAGATTTCCTGGTAGGCAGAAACGAGTTTGAATTTTCTGATTCAGACTCCAAATCTGACAGGAGCTGCCTAAGTGAAGAGTCCTTAGATGAGGAAGAAACACCCTGTAACATAGAAATAAACTCTTTAAATGAACATATTGGAAATCCAGATGGAAAATGTGAAAACACAGATAATGAAGAAGTATAGGTGCTGCAAACCAAAGATAAGAACATACCTCGAGGTTTGGCCCCTTTAGAAGACCTTTTTGACTTTGATGATGTAGCAAAAAATCCCACTATAGAACATGCAGACTCTGATGTTGAGGAATGCAACATAGGCACTGAAGACAAACCCAAAATGATCAAACTGGCTAAGTCTCTGCCTGCAAACATGAAAAAGAAGTACATTGACCTATTCAATGAATTCATTGATGTGTTTTCTTGGAGTTATGAGGACTTAAGGGCCCATGACACAAATATCATACAACATAAGATACCCTTGAAAGAAAATCAAAAGCCCTTTAGACAAAAACTTCGCAGAATAAACCCAAAACAATTGCCTGCAGTAGAAAAAGAGATTAAGAAGATGTATGAGGCAGGTATAATCATGCCCGTGAGGTTCTCTGATTAGGTATCAAACCTAGTGGCTGTGAGAAATAAAACAGGTGAGATCAGATTATGCATCGATTTCAGGAATCTTAATAGAGCCTCACTCAAAGACAATTACCCTTTGCCTAAAATGGAACATATTCTTCAGAGGGTAGTAGGCTATAAAAGGATCTCCTTGCTAGATGGTTTTTCAGGTTACAACCAAGTCTTAGTAATCCCAGAAGATCAACTCAAGGCAGCCTTTACCACTCCATGGGGTACCTTTATGTATGTGAAGATGCCTTTTAGATTGATGAACGCTGGTGCAACTTTCCAAAGAGCGATGGACATAGCTTTTTCAGATGAAGTAGGACACTTCATTGTCATCTATCTGGATGACATAATAGTCTATTCTAAGACTGAGGAAGAACACCTAGAACACCTGAGAAGAGTGTTTGAAAAATGTAGAAGGTATGGTCTGTCACTGAATCCTAAAAAGACTGTCTTTGGGCTACAAGAAGGAAAACTTCTTGGCCACATTATATCTAAAAAAGGAATTATGATAGACCCACAAAGAGTTTAGGGAATACTATAGATCACACACCCAAGAAACATCAAGGAATTACAGTCCTTCATTGGGAAGATTAACTTCCTTAGGAGGTTTATTCCCAATCTAGCTGAACACCTTAGGAACATGACTAACATGATGAAGAAAGGTGTAGGAGTTAAATGGACTGTTGAAGCTAAGAAATCTTTTGAATCAGTAAAACTTGCACTCACCCAGGCTCCTGTTCTAATCAGCCCAGATTTCTCAAAGGATTTCCTGATTTTTTCATTTGCCTCCAAGCATACAATAGCTGCAGTTCTACTGCAAAAAAATCCAGAGGGAATGGAACAACCCATTTCTTTCTTCAGCAAAGCACTCAGATATGCACCCTTGAAATACAACATAATGGAGAAACAGGCCTATGCTCTGATTAAGGCCTTGAAAGACTTTAGGGTGTACATATTGCATTCCCACACCATAGCCTATGTGCCAAATATAGTGGTTAAAGACATTTTGTCCCAGGACCCAGATGGGAAAAGAGGCAAATGGATTGTTGTGATCTTAGAATATGACCTTGAGATAAAACCCACCAAACTGATTAAAGGTCAGGGCCTAGCTCAATTAATGGCTAAATCAAATCTTCAAGCCCTAGACATTAACATGGTAAATACCTTGGATGAGTAACAGGAATTGCCTAATCCCACTGTTGAGGAAATTTTTCAGAGCTCTCCTTGGTATTCTAACATTTTGTATGTGCTTACACACCTCAATGCCCCTCCTGAACTATCAAAGACCAAGGTCATATTCTTAAAGCTGAAAGCCAGGAGCTATTGCATATTGAATAACTGCTTATACTGGAAGAATCCAAACGGCCTATTACTTAAATGTTTGCGTGAAAACGAGGCAGAGAGGATTAAAAAAGAATTCCATGCAGGAGAGTGTGGAGGCCACCTGAGCTGGAAAGCCACTGCAAACAAAATACTCAGAGTTGGCTACTATTGGCCTACACTCTTCAAAGATGTCCATAAAATGATCATTTCCTGCCACAAATGCCAGATTTTTTAAGGAAAAAGAAAACTCCTCCCCTTACCTCTATAGCCCATCACTGTTGAAGGTCCCTTTCTACAATGGGGCCTAGGTTTCATAGGGGAGATTCACCCTGCTTCTTCTGCACAACACAAATGGATCCTAACAGCCACAGACTACTTCACTAGGTGGATAGAGGCCATACCTGCTAGGAATGCCACAGATTCAGTCATCATTAGTTTCCTAGAATGTCATATCCTCTCTCGGTTTGGCTGCCCAAGGAAAATAATCACCGATAATGCTGCTGCTTTCAGATCCAAGAAAATGGTTGATTTTTGTCACAAGTATCAAATAGCGCTTGGTCATTCAACTGCCTATTACCCTCAAGGTAATGGATTAGCTTAATCATCAAACAAGAGCCTGGTGATCATCATCAAAAAGCTGTTGGAAGAGAACAAAGAGTCATGGCATAAAAAGCTAGTACATGCTTTATGGGCTGACAAGCTTACAACAAAGAAATCTATTGGCATTTCACCTTATCAGCTTTTCTATGGAACGGAAACAGTGTTTCCTACCAGCCTTGGGGTACCAGTGATTAAGCTAGTCCAAGAGATTCAAACAGAAGAAGACAGTATGGTGAGAATAATAAACCAAACAATTCATCTACAGCAAACGAGGGAAGAGGTCTACAACAGAGTAGTGAAAGTTCAGGAGAATATAAATAAATTTTTTGACAAAAGGACCAAATCTGCTGATTTCAAAATTGGGGATAAAGTTCTGAAGTGGGACTCAAGAAGGGAGGATAAAGGAAAGCAAAGCAAGTTTGACAGTCTGTGGCAAGGTCCATACATCATCCAGGCCACTGTGGGTCCAAATGCCTTCTTCCTACAGGAATTAGATGGTATAGAGCTGTTTGGGGGTCCTGTCAATGGCAGGATGCTCAAACGCTACTTTTGCTGATTTACAATTTCCATTTTCCATTACCATTGTACATACCATTGCAGTTTTTATTTTCAAGAAAAAAGAGAAAATGTTCCAAAAAATAGAGAAAAAAGAGAGGTTCAGACATGCTTAAAACATGAACCTCTGATGTGCAAAATATTGGCTCTAATAAGCTCAAAACCTGAGCCAAAGAAATTAAAACAGCTGGTCCTAACATGCCCAAAATCTGGACCAGCAAAGAAGAAAGAAGAATCAGCTCTAACATGCCCAAAACCAGAGCTAAAATGAAGAAAAGAAGTGACTCTTTGAGTCACAAAGAGAAGAAGGATACTTCAAGTTTCAGATTTCAAGCCTTCACAGTTTTGTTTTTAGTTTTCTGCAATTTTCTGTCCATGTGCAACTGTATTTATGCCTTGGATCTACAGCAAACTAGACTGTCTAATCCTAGTTTGTTGTTTTTCAATTTCCGTTGTAGAATGTAGAGAAGAAATCTGCTAAACAGTTTAATCCCAGCAGATATTAGATTAGGTAGAGAAACATATGAGACCAACAGTCTAATATGGTCTCATGGAGCAATAAGGGTATATTTAGATTAGGTTTATTTTCTGTTGTAAAAATAAATGATGTAAAGGGTCTGCCAGTTCAAATGCACCTCAGAAGAAAAAATGCTAGGATTTTAGGAAGGGTAGGTAGATTGTTGAGGGAAGTATTTCTGCTGATGTATCTATCATGATTGTGGCAGCTTATCTGAAGAAAGAAAGGGATGTGCCGAGCAGCAGGCATATGGCCTACACCAAAGATCATTTTCTGAATTCTTGACTCCTTCAAGAAGAATCCATCCCCATGTGGAGCCACTGTTAGCCCCCCTGTAAATTTTTGACAGGCAAAGTAGGGGGCTAAATTGTTTTTGAGCCTTCAGTGAATGCATCTCCCCTGGAGACACATCATCCTTGAAGTCTCCTGTGCCTTTTCCATGTGATGAAATCCCCTCTACTGTACCCATACAGAATCCTCTCTGATTGTGACAAATTGTGTTCCTGAAAGCCTTCATGTACCCCTTGCACCCCTACAGAATTCTTCATTTCATCCTTTTACCTTTTTTCCAAGTCCCCCTACCTTACCCCCAAATTTCCCCTAAATCTTCTAAATTATTCTCGTCCCCTTTAAACCATGCATTCACCCCTTGGTTTAGCCAAACACCCTTTTTCCTCTATCGTTACCCCATATTGGCTTTAAATTTCATTGAAAACGAGCCAAAAATCCTATTTTCTCCATAATATGGGTCCTAGCCCCTTTGGCTTAGCCCCTTAGCCTTTCCCTCCACGTGACCCGGACGTTGGAACCACCCGCCAGCCCAAAGGAGCGCTTATCTCATATGTTCATCGGGCACGTTTATAGCCGTTGATCAAAATGAAATGGACGGCGATCGCCACCCCCGTAGCAGCCATCGTTTCAACCATTCACCACCGATCATCGCATCTTGACTGTTCATTTACCCGCCAAATCAACGGTCCAGAATGCACCTACTCTGGTGGTCCCCACCGCGCACTATTCGAAAACCATCTGGTTTCTATCGCACCACCTTTCGAAGGTGTGCGGTATTTTCTGATGAGCCAGCAATTCCACTCATCGCGCGACGCATGGCAGCGGCACTGTTCCAAAACCGCCTGCTCATCACGCATTAACATTCGGCACAGGATACGGAGCGATATGCATATCAGCCATCCGATCTGGGGTGCCTCATCCAATGGTTGTCGCTTCGCGAAGTTGCGCGGGGTTTAATCCATGTTCACTGTACCCCTGGCCCACGGTCCATCGCCCTTCGACGTGCTTTCCACCGTCGATCTCCGTCGAGATCGAACGGTCCATATTTAATTGCCCCGCCATCTCCCAGTCCCAGCACATCACCCCCACGTGTATCCACCATACATCTGCCCATCCCATTGCATACATTTGTTCAAAAGTTGAGTTTGTTAAGGTTTCTTCATTGAAATTTCCTCTGCACTCTGCCAACCTTCACCAAGGCTTCCCTCCATCATTCCTCTGCATTGTTCCGCCATTTCACCAGCCACACGACCATTTTTGTCATCCGCACTACACCCATTACCCCCATTCATGGATTTCATAACAATTTTTATGTTTTGCAGGGTTTTGAGGTGGTGAAAGCCACCATGATTTGCACCCGCTGTCACAGTGATAGAAAACACAGGAAAATACCATGTGCAGAGGCAGAAATCATGAGGAAAACCCGATGAGGTCATATGATATGACTTGCATTAAAAGACCAGGGTATTACTCTATGAAAATGTCCCGGCGCCATTAACACACAAATTTCACAGTCAGAGATTTAAATTAAGCATTAGAGAGCTTAAGGCACATAAATGAAGATATATAAGCCTTATGTTCAGAGATTTAAAGGTAAAGAATCAGATTGAATACCCATGGATCACGCAGAAGGTACAGCATGAAAATCAGTGTGTCAGGGTTTCTACATCAGCATAATTTTTTTTTTTCCTAAAAAAGGACAGAGCACCCATGCAACTTTTATTATACGCCATGTTCCTAAAGAAATTTCCACCCTGATAACAGTCCAAAGCTACCAGAGCGTTTGTTTCATAAGTATGGCAGACTTCTCAGTCATTCATTTATCTTTTGTTTACTCACCAATAGTACCACAGAGAACTGCAGCCAAAGTACATCAGAGACATACCTGGAGTTAATGGAAACCTGACAAAGACCATTCTTTCACCCCAGAGCGCTGCAGATTAATGCACAGAATTTATACAGAATGGGCTTCGGCCTTCTTCCTCTTCTGAGTTGTTAATGCTGCATTTAGTTTTTCACCTACCTTCTTTGCTCCACTAGAGTTATAAATTCACAAAGAAACTCATTGTAAGGTTGTTGATCAGTTATCAGAGAATTGCAAGTAGTTTCTTTTACACAGTCTCTGTGTAAGGTGTTAGATAGGCTGAGGAATATGATTTCAGACTGAGTATTCAGCTATTGGCAATGTTGTACTTGACTGGTATTGCTATTTAATATGACAAGCACATTTCTTTGGATCCCGATCTAAAGCAGCGGTGATGTTTTCCTATCTCTGTGTTTATATTCATTTCATTTCGTTTCTACTGGCTTGCATCAGAATATTGGCATAGGATTTACCCTTGTTAGGTACCCTATGTTTCTGCTCTCCTTGTCATTGATGTTTTTCTTCTAAATGTGTTATCTAAGAATCGATTTCAGTTAATTTAACCAGTGTAGTGGATTTTATTGCCTGCTCTCTGATGTATGAATTAAATGTATCTGTTCTTAGATGTTTCTTGTTACAGATTTAATTGGAAGATTTGGGAACACTGGGGATTAGAGTTAGCCCTGTCCACTAGGATCCTTGTGCGACCAGCTGGTCTTTAACTTTGTGCCCTGAATCTGTGTTGTCTCCTCCTCTCCTACCATTCCATGTCACACAATCATATTTAAGATCCAACGTTTAGATGAATAGCCCAATTGAAAGCCTTCCTATTGATTAGCAAGAAAATCCTTTCCTGACTCCATTGCCCAATGGTTTTGAATTCTTCCTGGAATACTTCACCTCTGCCCTTTCCCTCTTTGCTCATCCTGGTCTTACATCGAAATCCTTCTTTCTTGATAACCAGCAACCAAACAAACAAATCAAACAAGAAAACCTCGTGCCTATAACTAGCCTAACATCTTAACACTGAGCTTCAAAGTCATATACCTTTGACATATCATAGAGATATCCCTCTCTGGAACCAGGAGGGCTAGATCCTGAGGTCTGAAAGTGGTTTTGATGTTGTCCTATCTTTTGGTATTTCCAACCTTGCCAAAACATGGGAACCCCAACACTTAGAAACACACTTAAATTGTTATTTTGGTATAGGTTTTGAAAAGAAAGAGTCATAATGAGCATATTACATGATTTGATTCATCAGAGGAAGTAGAACATAGTTAGGAAAACCTTATAAAACAGAGCACAAAAAGTAAAATTATGTTTATAGACTCATAATATTTATAATATAGAAACATACATATGATTTCGTGGAAGCATAAACATTCAAATTGATGGTGTTACTGAGAAAAAACAATGCTAATAATCATACCACTGGAGTCCCAAAATTATAGTTGCAACATGTCTTTGATTTCATTGTAAAAAGATGTACATAAGCTCCACACTGCAATATCAACTATACAAACTCTAAAATGACTTGATTTGGACTACATATAGAAAATAGAGAAGATTCCACCTCATTGGATCAAAAATTGATCCAAAATACATCATAAATGCACCTTATGAGTCATTACCTAGAATTTAGGAAAGTTAGAAAAAATCCCCCAATTTATCTAATAAATAGGACTCTTTGTTTCCTTGAGTAATTACAAGATTCCTCAACATTGAGGGGCATAAACAGACTTCCTTATCCATAAAAAAACTCATGGGACAGTTGTAACCTCAATATTTTGACTATTTTTTTCTGACACCTATCCAGAAAGCATCCAAGATGGAAGCGTCGTGTGTCACACAAAAGCATCGTGTTTTTCAGGAGAAGCATCTTTCAGGAGAAGCATCACGTGCATTGGAGGGAATTTTTAGATGAATTTTAGGCATTTTCTTGCTGATATGAAGATTGGGAAAGGTAGCCCTGGATGTCATCTATCCAACCCAACCTTGAAACTAAAAAAATACCTCCTGCAAGGCCTTCAAAACTTCATTTTTCCAAGCTTACTCCAAAAGCATCGCTTGCAGTGAAAATCAATGGCATAAACATGAAAAATAGGGTGTATTTTGAGTTTTTCTTAAAAAATAGGAGGTGTCATGAAAAAAAAGACCATATCTAGAATGTACACTTCAAAAGGAATCCAAGCATGTAAATAAAACCTCCATTGGAGCCTCTAAGGAAAAGCGTCGCATGCTTACATGATGCTTCTACAAGGATTAAATTCCTAGAATTTGCCAAAAATCACAAAAAATATCAAAAAAACTCAAACCTTGCTGAATTTTGGTCCATGGCATCCTTGAATGATGATCTAGATAACTAGATATACCTCTGCCAAAAAATCCAAGTTTCCCTTCTTCTTTATCTTAATTAGGTTTTCTTTAAAAAAATTCTTCAAATTCTTAACCCTAGTTTTGGCGATTTGGTTCCTGGTGAAGTAGTGTCTCACCATGTGCCTATGGAGGTTATTGTTTCTTTCTACATTCTTCAAAAGCTTCTCAATATGCTCATTCACCATTTCAATCCAGAATTCTTTGTCTTGCTCGATCTCCTCAACAATCATATCATCAAAACTTTGTTCACCTAAGGGAGGAGATGACTCTTTTTCTTGTTATTTTTGTGTGTTTAATCCTCTTGTTCCTGGCATCCTTGGCTTTATTTTGGTCTCCTTTTCTTCCAACTGATCAACATCTATCACTAATTTTCCCTTGCCTTTTATACCTCAAGATCTACCTTATGTTTTCTTTGGAGCAGCTGTTTCACCTTCAATTGCATGTTTTCTTGTTGTAGGAAGGCTATCATGAAATTTTCCCTTGAGAGGTTGTCCTCGATCTCTGCTATCTCTACATCCTTTTCACGGATTATCTCCTCAGCTGACTTTTTTTCCACCTGCTCTGTCATGTCAATCTCCAAAGGTGTTTGCTCCTCATTTTACTGCAAAGGTGACTCACTCTCATGCATAGGTGGATTCTCCATGGTTTCTCTTTGCTCAGTTGTAGGTTCAGGTGAAATCACACCTTTAGTGATCATAGGGACCTCTGCTAGTCTACTTGAAGAGCCAAACTCTTGTGGCTTTGCTGATGCTAATGGTATGCTTTGAATAATAGGTGGACTGGTAGCAGGCATAGAAGAAATTGTTTTCATGAATGTTTCCCAAGACATATTGATTTATGAAAGCTGATGCAAAACTATAGCCTTGAATAAACCATGGTGGAACAAATTCGTTTGGCGATCCTTGCCTGTACTTTTTACTTTTTCAGTCATTTTGACCAGACTCCTGAATAGATAATGAAGCAAATTGAGTGGCTTGGTGGTAGTGAAATGCATCAATAGCCTTATGTGGTACTGGTACAATATTTAGAACCTGCCTTCACATGTAAAATAATTCATGATCAGCTTCAACAAAGGAGCATACCTATCAAGTAAATTCGTGAAGGGAAAGATGTGTTCATGAGCATCTTTGCAATGTGGTTTTAAGAAAATTTTATAGTTCTCAATGGCCAAGTCCATCCCTTTGAACCAGATTTCTCCATGGTTGGGGATACTTGATGCTGAGGCGATATCATCTGTTGATATAGTGAATTTAATCCCTGCTATGTCAGCCTTATTTATCCTAAAGCTTGTGGTAAAAAGGCTTGTCAATTGAGCATGACAACATACCTCTTGAACTCTTTCACAAAATCTTAAAAAACCATTGTCTTCAAAAGATTTATTAACATAGGGAGAAGCATTGATATCATGCAAATTGGATGGCTCAAACCTGGAATGATCACCTCCCTTATTGGGATTTCTCTTCCCACCTTCCATGATGTTTTTTAGCAAAATAAAACCCTAGCTTGTTGTAAAGGAAAGGGAAGATGAAAATTAGGAAAACAAGGGATGATGATACAGTGATTTTAGGGATAGAAATGAGATGGAATGGGGTTAGGGAAAAATCCCTAAAATTTTGGGGAAGTAGGATGGTGATTTAAAAACACAATGCAAGTAAAATTTTTGGATATGAGTATGGTAAAGAGGGCAAAAAGGTTAAAACACAGAGTTAACCTAGTTTTCTCTGCAAAAGCGTAGTGAGAACTAGGGTTTGAATGAAAATGGTAGCAATGAGATGTATGAGTGATATGTAGTGAATTGGTAAGGTATATGAGAGATGTTTTAAGGTTATTAGATGATGAAACTAGTGGTTTTCCAACTGAAGAAACCAAACATATCACAAATCCAAAAACATAGTTGAAAACCCAAGAATAGGGAATCTACCCTTTGCTAAAGAAATTCACTTGAATGAAAGTTAAGGGATGATTAACTACTAACTTGGAAGCCTCTAAACCTTGAGAAATGATTAATTGACCATTTTGATGGTGTTTTGGAGCTTGGATGGGAAAAGCGTAGCAAACTCCCAGAAGCATAGCGTGGCTGCCCCAAAAGCATAACGAGGTGAAAAAGCATAGTGAAGAGAAGTTTGTAACAATTTTTTCTGGTTGTCTTTGATCTTTGGATGGTTGTGGAGAGTTGTGAGCATGAGAGAGGATCTCTTTTGAAAACCAAAGGATGAAATGAAATCAACAAGCTTCATTTTCCTTTATAACTCACAATCTTTTCTTTTTTTCTTTAGTGAAATCATATTATACTTTGAGAATAATTTTATTTTATTTTTTATTTTTATTTATTTTTTTATTTTTTATTTTTTTATTTTTTATTTTTAACTTTGATCATGTAGCATGCTTCATGAGAAAGGACAATTTTCATTTATTTTATTACCTATCTTTTCTAACTCCCAATGAAAGCGACTTGAATGGCGAAAATGACTATTATTTTCCTTTCTTTCATGACATGATATTATGATGACAAAACAAAACAGGAATAGACCATGACCTAGATGGAGGTATGTTGACTGATCTATGACCCTAGACTGATGATGAATGAAATAAAATTGAAATTAATGATCAACATGAATGGGGTGAAGGGAGCAGCGTTAGACCTAGACAACATTCAGTGAACAAAATTTATTTTAAAACATGAAATTTTGGCTAAGGACCACTACCAAATAAACATGAAAGAGTGTATTTGATCATTGAACATTCAAACACTAACAAACCCTACATATTTGGTCTGAGAATATATTCAAATGCATAGGAAATATTGTAGAGACATACCTTGACCATGAAAAATCCTTCGTTGAGTCGAGGATGATGGTGCTTACTCGTATCCTAGTCCACTTTGACACCCATGAAGGGCTCGAGAAAAACCTGAAGATCCAGTGGAGAGATACTACCAGATTGAAAATTTTGTGATATGAAGGGGTTCCCTTACACTGTAGGCACTACCACAAAGTTGTTCATCTCTTCAAAGAGTCCTCATTACTCTCTAAATATAATCCTCCTCCGATGACATTGGATGATATCACTGGCAAGCCCATGAAATCACCACAGATGGATTAATAGTCGAAGAAGGAAGGGCCATGAAAATCAAAACTGTTCGTAGCTAATCAAAGGAAATTGACTGCATATTCCCATCCACCTTTACCAAGGATCACTAGAGCTCGCTCAACTACTTCCGGACCTCCTCCGGGTACTATTTCCACTCTTCCTCTCTCTAATCCTTTTGTTCTGATTGAGTCATCTGTATCTAATTAGAAACACATGAAGGAGGTTAATATATCTGGTTGTAATATTTCTTCGATTTCGCACCCCTCATATGTCTCCCCTGATGTTTAATCTATTCCTCCACCTACCATCCCAACATTTACTCCGCATTCCTCTTCCACCATGGAGGAATCCTCTAATTCTCTTACCAGTCACCGATACAACCTGTGACCTCAAACCAAAACATCTGCATCATATAGTTGTGGACTGGGTGCATCCTCTCCCCTAAATATTCTAACGCTTACATGTGGTAGACATTATAACATGTCCAAATCCATCCATAAGGTTGGAATCGAATTTTTTGTGGGCAAACAACTATCTATTGTAGGGGTTCTTAGAACAAGAAACACCCCTTATTTTCCCCCCTCATGAAGTGGACCTCCCTCAAATTTCGCACGTTAGATAGCCCTGTAAATGTCTATCCCTAAAGAGACTTCTAGATGTATAGAATGTGGATGCAATTATATTACAGGAGACATTTTGTGTTTATGAACATATTATCCCTTCATTGGCTACAATTCTACCTGGTTGGACACTCCATGCCATCGATGCCTGTGGACGATCTGGGGGAAACACTATTGGCATCAACCCCAGGGTATTGAGGCTCCTAAATGTATGGGGTAAGGAGGGAGTATTGATAGAGGATATATTATCTGAACAAATTGGGATGGAACTCCAATTGGTGAACATGTATGGCCCCTACCACAATCGTATGGAATTCTAGGAGATAATGTTGAATTCATCATTCATGCAATTTGATAACATCATACTGGGAGGTGATCTTAACTTTTCTATTGGTCTAGCGGAATCCCAGGGATCCCATGTGTAGCCAGACACACTCTCAAACATGATTTCCCCCTTGTTGGAGCAACACCAATTTATTGATATCCCGATGTCTTGCCTTCAACCTACCTAGTGAAACATGAGATCTAGGAATGCTATGCTTGTGAGGAGGTTGGATAGATTCCTTATTAAAGAATCCCTACTTGATAAATTGGCACTATACAAACAACGGGTTAGTTTGGGTGGAATTTTTTATCACTCCCCTATATATTTAGACATCTTTGGCACCTCGTCAAAGCCTAAAGCCCCCTTCAAATTCAACTCGGCTTGGATATTGGATGCGACCTATATTCAGCTTGTTAATGATGCTTGGCATGCTGACCCACCTTCCCCTAAATAAACCGCAACAAACATTTTCGCAAATAAACTCTTGTGCCTCAAAAATAAAATGATTGAATGGGCAAAGGCTAAATGAGTACATGATGATATCACTCTAAGATATTTTGAAGAGGAACTAGCCAGGCTTGATGACCCTAGAACTGGAGGTTTCTCATCAATTGAATCTAAATACTGGGTCATTAAGTTGGAAGTAGACAAACTTAGGATCCTTAAATAAAGATAAGAGACCTGGAGGCTCAAGAGCATAGCTACTTGGTTACAAGACGTTTATGACAACACCAAATTTTACCAACAATTTGCTAAAGGTCGACAAGCCATCAACACCATTTTCTCTCTTGAAAATGAGGAAGGACATCCTGTATATTATTTCAGTCAACTGGCTTCTTTAGGCACCTCCCATTTTGGTCAACTTTTTAAAGCGCCACAACAATACACCTTTGAAGAAATAATCAAAATTGTTGGTCTCTTCCCTCAGATTGTTGATGATGATGCAACAAAAGACCTGAAAAAACCTATGTCGATGGGAGAATTAGAAGGTGTGCTCAAATGGCTCAAGAAAGACAAAAGCCTCGGACCAGATAGTTGGCCAGTTTAATTTTATCTATCCTTCTTTGAATTACTTGGTCAAGATCTTCTTTGTGTGGTTGAAGAATCCAAGACTAATCGCCATATGCATGATGCATTTAACTCAACTTTCATCACCCTCATTCCCAAATTTGATTTTACTCGAACCTACAACGACTATAGACCCATCTCCCTCTCCAACTGCATATATAAGATTATTTTCAAAATCATTGTGAATCAATTAAGCCTATTCTCTCTCATTATATCTCACAGAAAAAATTTTCATTTCTGTACAATCGCCAAATTCATGATGCAAATGGCATTGCACAAGAAGGGATTCATTCCATACATATAAAGCATTTAAATGGCATGATTCACAAAATTTATCTAACAAATTATTTCGACAGGAACAACTAGTTATATATTTGGATGCTTCTAACACATCTGGGTTTCCCTATCTTTATCATCAACTCGGCTATGTGTTGTATTTCTACAGTGTCATACAATGTTCTCTTTAATAGTTATGCATCTAACTTTTTCCATGCTGAGCGTGAAATTAGGAAAGGTTGCCCCTTGTCGCCTCTAATTTTCTTATGGGTAATGGAAGGCCTGAGTAGGCTACTAGCTAATAAATAGAAAAGTTTCAGATTGAAGGGCATCAAAACAGCTAAAAATTGTGTTTTATTACATCTCCTATTTGTGGACGATGTTCTCATCTTCTTGAATGAGGCTATCAACGACTCCTGAAATTTCAATGCAACACTTAAATTATTATGTAAAGCCACAAGTGTGTTTTGTAATCATTCGAAATCCACCTTGTCATATTTGGGCTGCTCACAACATGAAATACAATTTTCCCTTCAACAATTTCCTTTCACATCCCTAGAATTTGAATATGGTCTCAAGGATCTAGGCTTCCGACTCAAACCCTGTAAATAAAAAATTGCTGACTGGTCTTGGCTGGTGGCGAAAAATGAAATTAGACTAAATATTTGGCATCATAGATGGATCTCAAGGGCATTTCTTCTTGTCCTTAAAAAATATGCCTTAGAGGAAATTCCGATATATTGAATGTCACTAGCTTGGATCCCCAAGGGCATACTTTCCATAATTTAGCATATTTGTTGCAGATTCCTATGGGAAGGATCAAGGGAAGGCCACACATTTGCGTGGACCAGATGGGAACTAATTTACCTGCTTAGGAAAGGGGGAGGCTAGTGATTATAGGACCTCTCATGTTTTTCCAAAGCACTTGCTTCAAAATTGGGCTAGAAAATTCTTACAATAGACAATTTATGTACCAAGGTGGTCATGAGGAAATATATTAGTCCTCTTCGCCCTATCAAATGGATCAAGAGTCTGAACCGAAACAAGGTAAATATTTCCATGATTTTGCGTGCCATTCTTAATTCTATTGAGAACATTAGAAATGGATTGGCTTGGAGAATCAGTTCGGGCAGACAGGTTCGTATCGAGATGGATATCTGGTCAAGTTGTGGCAACGCACACTCCCTCACCCCTAATCTCATCCAATTTTTGGAACAAGTGGGCATTAATACACTTTATCACAATGTTGATCCTTCCAATACTTCTATTGTTTCACAAGCCTGGAAATCGGCACTCAACCTCCACATTCCTAAACAATGGCATCAGGAGTGGGAAAGCTACATTAGTGTACTATCAGAAACACATGTAAGAATTATGGACATGGACGATAAACTTATTTGGGCCTTATCACAACACGACAAGTATACCCCCAAGGATGGATACCCCATCATCTATACAGATCATAAGCCACCTGACGTGATATGGTGGTGACGCCCGCTATGGAAATTTAAAAGCCCTCCTAAGGCCAAGATTTTTATGCGGTGATTATTGTGAAACAAGGCACCCACGGGAGAAAATTTTTAGAGGCTATCTCCCTCCTAGTGTGCCCCTTATAGGAATGTCGAAGAAAGGATTGATCATCTCTTCCTTCATCTCCCCTCTACCATTGTTGTTAGAATAGGGTCCCCTAGCTACGTTTTGATATGTTCCAAAGCCACATTTTGATATATTTTTGTAGTAACTGGTCTTGCGCGGGGACTTTGGGGTGGATCAAAGACCCCAATGTATTGTAATGGGTCAAAGGGTATACCTAGAGTCCGCAAACCATGGTTTGCAGACCACACGATAACGCTGGCTATGATGATATAAATAGATGGATATTTTGAGTCTTATGGTAAGTACGTAAGATTGATGCTATGTGCAAACTGGTGAGATCTATTTTGGGTAGTTTTGGGTAAGGAATCCTGCTAGCTGTGTACGCGGAGATCCTTAGTCTTGCTGTGTGCGGACCCCGCTGGCTGTGTGCATGGGCTGTGACTTGGGTTTGTAACTGGATCTTTGGATATTAATGAATGCATAATATATTGAAGTATATTTATGCTATCTAAAATGGTTGTGTTTATTACTAAATTACCTCTGTGTTATTTGAATAAGCTGTAATTTTGTCTATGATATATGAATTAGCTGCAATTGTAATGTTCTGTGGTGATAATTGTTGATGCGCACGTGGATGTGAATGTGTTGATCATATCCGTTAATAATAGTAGCTTTTTTTATAGTTACATGTTGATTATACTGTAAAGGGCTCGATAATAGGCTTGTTACTATGCAAACCTGATAAAAATCGATGAGATTTTCCTTAATTACCTACTCTCTCCCAAGGTGCAGAAACCTAGTTCTAGCACCCACCCATAATACTTTGGGTGAGACCTTAGCCTGCGAAAGTAGGTCATTGCCGAAAGGGCCAGTAGTATAGGGTTTTTTTGGAAAACCTTAACTTCGAACCTCGATCAGAACCCCTGAAGCCAAAAAATGGTTCCGTTGTCAGGACAGAGAGCATTTTGAGAGAGAGATTGGGTAATGCCACGAGGCCGTTGGAGACCTGAGCAATTAGAGCTCGAAGATTGGTTCGAAAGATAGATTCAGGAATTTTTTGTAAAGGATAATGACAGCATGAAGCTAACAACTGAGAAGTGGAAGAACAAATATATTTTCACTAAAGTATATGGAATTTTCTTTGTAACTTTTTCACATGAGCTTCAGGAGTGGCTAGCGAGGCTAGTAGAATTCCAGACGTGTTGGAAAGATGATCAGGTTACACAATATACTCAGGAATTGATTCAACAGTTGGAGAAGGCTGACAACACAATCACCCACACGGTAGATCATTGGGTGGATAGTGTGCTAGGAGGATTTGTAATGGAATTCGCAGTTGATTAGCTTGTATCCTACTTTGAGGCGGAGCGAAGGTTCTTCAAAGGATTTTGAGGTAATTTCTTGCGAATATTGTCGTTGCTAATTAAAATATTACTATGCGAAAAGGGAATTTTGTGTAACCACACCGAATGAATGACCTCTAGTCAAAGTGAGAGTACAAAACGAAGTGGTAAGTACTACTGAGCCAATCAGGAAGGGGATAGATCCATCTATAGCCCATTAAGAGAGTCGGCTGCATACGCAGGAACTAGTCCTCCAGCTACACCACCTTTGAGTCAGGATAAGGGCAAGAACTCCCTTACACCTCCGCCACCACCGGAAGAAGATATGGACACACACATGAAGCTGCCCACCTTTAAGGGTGTAGGAGATGATGATATGGACCTATTTTGGTTCGTAGCGGATTCAATATGGACTATGAAAAATGTCGCTAGCGATGCTGTAAACAGGGCACAACTATCTCTCGCCTTTGAATGGAGGGCCCTAGATTGGTACATGGGTTACATAGGCTAGCTTGTGGATCCATCTATTCAAGATATTAAGAATTCTTTAAAACAACAGTTTCAGAAGCCTAAGTCCTACGCTTAGCTGGTGGTTGACTTGAAATATTTTATACAAGGACCCACAGAGTTTGTATGGGAGGTTGATCAGTGGCTAAAGAATTTTATCATAGATGGGGAATTTTAGTATGATGACAGACAGCACAAGGAATGGTTCATTTCCATGCTATTACCTCACCTACACGAACCTATGGGCCAGTAAGCAATTGAGACGCAAGAGAAAGCCTTGGAGATTGCTATGGAGCTAGAAGTTGTGCCAAGAGACGATGCCTAGTTTGGGGCACAAAAAATCCAGGGACAGCTGGAGGCAATGCACCTTGAAATCCAAAATTTGCGAAAAGAGTGAGGAAAAGAAGCTAGCCCAGACGTATGGTGCATAATATGCAGGGTGTCAGGCCACACCAAGGATCAGTGCCCTCTGCTGGCAGACTACATGCAGGCTGGGGTGCCCAGCCCATTTCATCCTAAAGAGGCTGCAGGACCAAGCGATCTGACGTTATGGTGTGCTAACTCTCATGTAGCTAGAATACATGATATAACCAACCACTGCCTGCGTCTTTGTGCGTATGTTCCAGAGTTGAAGCAACAATAGTGTTGATTCTACTCATCTGTGGGACATGACAAACATAACTCTCGGACATATGAATTAATGATAGACTGATGAAACCTATACAGGGTATAGGCTGACCCTTCTTCACCACTATCTTCCTCAGGCAGAGGAGGCTCCATAGCCAGAGGCAGGGGAGGGGGAAGAGGTGTAAGCTCAGGTCGGGAAAGAGGGTAATTGATCTGTTATAACTATGGAGAAGTAGGGCACTTCGCAAGGAATTTTCCAAACCCTACACGACAATCTTGTCGATATTGTAGACAATTGGATCATTTGATCAAATATTGTCCAGTGTTGATAGCAAAAATGCAGGAAAAACAGTAGACACCAACGAAAAATGTGCAAAGGGTTAAGGAAAAACCATGTGATGAGGGACCCAATATTAATGTCATAACACACAGCGGCATGGCTACTGGAGGAGCTAAGGAGAGAGCTGCAACTAAACCCCTTATCTGAAAAGCTGTTATCAAACAGGAAAGCTTGGACCTACAGAAGGAGAAACAAACCTTCATCGAAGCTTGCAAAGACTTTACCAAGGATGAGGCATCTACTTCCAAGGCTCCAACAAACCCAAGAGCGGACAACGAAGTTAAACCATTCCTACAGGCATGTATGAAGCTGCTATGCAACCAGAAGGTAGTATAAAATCTTCAAGCACTGATAGAAAGCTGTGCAGAAAGAACTGACCCTCCCACATAAGTTAAATATGTTCATAAACTGTACAATCATAAGAAACGCACTGGTCGGGAAATGTGGCTAACGACGCAAATTGGTGATTATGAAATGGATCAGGTATCCTAGATCTAGGATCTGATGCAAATTTCCTACCCTAGAAAATGTGGCAGGGGATGGGATAACCTAAGCTGGAATGATCTACTATATAGCTGTGCATGGCTAACCAACAAAATATCATAACGTTGGGGAGACTGTCAAATATTATGGTAGATATCTTAGGGGTTAAGGTACGCATAGATTTTTAGGTAATTCAGATTGTGCCAAATATGCGGACCCTTATCCTGCACTCCTGGGACTGGATTGGGCTATAGACATGGGAGGCATTATCAAATTGAAGAAAAGGAGCATGTTTTTTGAGAATGAGTGTACGAGAGTGATAGTCCCTCTAGACCCAGCAGAAGAAGAACGGTATACAAAAACCTGTGTGCGAAGAAGACGACGTGGATCATATCTATAAACAAACTGCTCAGGATGAGGATTGGATCAACCCTACAGCTGATGGCATGATTTGCTGGGATAAAGATAGTGAATTCATCTCTGACCCCGACGAGGAGATCAAAAATTGACAGAATCGGTTACATGATGTATCTGTGCTACGATGTCTTAGGATCACGAAGAGCTTCCGGTGTATCTCCTCAGAGGTAAGAGAGTTGTCTTACTTTGATGATTCTGTTAGTATTAGTGATTTTTGAGAACATTTGAAGCGGAAGTCCCAAGGGAGTGAAGAATGTGGGTGCTTAACCTATCCATGCGCGCAACCCTTGCACGATGGTGGGAAACTCATAAGTGGACATTCCAGGATTGGGAGGAATGTCACAAGATGATGATCTTATGGCTTGAACCCCTATTTCACCTATGCGTGGAGACTTTCCTTGGCCAACGACACCTACGCAAGCACGTGGCCGCATGGATGGAGGTGTGGTGCGTAAGGACCAAGGAAGAGTGGGTCCATATGTTCATTCATGCCTTGGGGCCAATCCCCACTGCCTAGTATCTAGATGCAGAGCTACATTAGTGTACTCGCCACAGGGAGACCATGAAGGATGATTTTGTGGGGACGTTCAGGTTGATAAGTAAAACTGAGGCATTAGTTGAAGCCCTGCAGGATATAGATGCCCTAGTATTTGATGAATCACGCCCTCGTGTGGAGTATGGGGTACCAGCTTGGGATACGCAGATGAAGGATATTGTTAACTGCCACAATTTATCAATGGAGGAATGTGAAAAAGACCCGTGAAATATCACTATCCTAGAATCAAAGGGTGAACGTGTAGTTGCTAGACCCCCACTGAAGACCGTCGATGTGACCAAGCCTCTTAAGCTAAGGGAAGTTAACATTGGAACAAAAGAACAACCTAAGCTAGCTAAGATTTGGGACTACCAGGATGATGATACCGTTGGGAAAGTCGCGGAGCTTCTCATGGAGTACAAAGACCTGTTTCCTACGAAATTCTCAGAACTCAAGGTTATTACAGGGGACCTGGGAGTCATGCGCATCACTTTAAAACCAGATGCACGCCATGTTAAGTAGCAACCTTACCAATTGAACCCCAAGTATAAGTAGAAATTCAGGGAAGAAATTGACAAAATGATAGCCATAGGTATCATCGAACCGGTAGAACAGTTAGATTGGGTAAGCCCTATGGTGGTCCAAGAGAAAAAGACTAAAGGAGAAATAATAATTTGTGTTGACCTGTGCAAACTGAATGATGTCTGCATACATGATCCCTTCCCTACTCCATTATCTATTGAAATTCTCGATAGTGTGGGAAGGAAGGAAGCATACTCGTTCACCGATGGGTTTTCGGGCTACCATTAGATCAGGATCACTCCTAAAGATCGCAACAAAATTACGTTTGCCACTGAATGGGGACCCTTCCAGTACACCGTCATGCCATTTGGGCTCAAGAATGCCCCTGCCATATTTACACAGGTAGTGGTCGTAGTATTCAAGGAGTTCATCCACAAGTTCTTGGAGGTATACTTTGATGATTGGAAATTATTTGGGTTCGTAAAGAAGCACGTCTCAAACCTGCGCATGATTTTGGATGCCTGTAGAAAGCACCAGATTTCCCTAAATATTAAGAAGTGCATATTCTGCGTATCTTTGGAATCTTGTTAGGCCACATAGTCTTTCGGCGGGGACTGATGGTTGACCCTGCCAAGCTAGTAGTTATCATCAACTTAGTAGTCCCTACAACTAAGAAACAGTTGCGCTCCATCCTCGGGCACACGGGCTACTACAGGAAGTTCATTAAGGGGTGCGCACTATTCACGACACCCTTGAAGAAGTTGCTAAAGAAGGATGTTTCATTTTTGGGGGACGTGGAGTGTCAAAAGAGCTTTGAGATACTCAAGGAAAATATGGTCTCTGCACCTATCCTCATATTTCTTGACTGGGCGAAGGTTTTCCATGTCCATGTAGATGCTTCAGGGATCGCCCTAGGGGCTATCCTTACGTAGCACGGGGAAGGGGACATTGACCACCCGGTTGAATTTTCTAGTAGAAAACTCTCTAGTGTGGAGCGTAACTACTCCACTACTGAGCGAGAAGGGTTGGCCATGGTATATGCCTTGCATAAATACTAGCATTATCTGTTGGGAGGGCACTTCAAGATTTTCATGGATCACTCAGCTTTGAAGTACCTAGTGAATAAGCCTGTGTTGGGGGGGGAATATTTGTCGATGGCCATTGATATTTCAAGAATATGATTTCGAGATCATCGTGAAGCCGATGAAACTAAATGTTGGGCCAGACAATTTGTCCTGAATCGAGAGTGGTGAAGAACCGACCAACCTAGAGGAAGGATTTCCCGATGCACAGCTATTTTCTATTAGGGTTTTTGATGCGAACTTCGCCAATATCATTCACTTATTAACTACGGGAATGGCACCTGCAGAATATTCGATACAAAAAAAAAAAGAGCTGGTAACCCGCACAACAGACTTTACCATCATAGCAGGCCACTTGTATAAGATGGGAGCTGATGAGGTACTATGATGATACGTTCTGCAGCACGAAAGACAAGCCATCTTAGCAGAAGCCCATGGAGGCATAGCAGGAGGTCACTACGCAGGGAAAGAGATGGCGCAGAATACCTTAAGAGCTAGGCTATGGTGGCCCACACTACATAGTGACTCTTATGACTATTGAAAAGCCTACGACACATGCCAAAGGACAGTAAGACCATTGCGTAAGGAAGAAATTCCCTTGAAACCACAGATGGCCCTGAAAGCGTTTAACAAATGGGCCATATAATTCGTTGGGCCCATCAACCCACCAAGGAAGAAGACAGGTGCCCCCTACATCATCACTACAACTGATTATGTAACTAGATGGGCCAAAGTGCAAGCTGTGAAGGATTATATTGTAGACACCACTATGCACTTTATTTTTGAACATATTCTAACCAGGTTTGGATGTCCGAAGATCTTGTTGAGCGATAGATGTACACATTTCGTTAATGAAACAATACAGGCGTTGACTGAAGAATTTCGGATCCACTATGAAAAAAGTACCCCATATCACTCGCAAGAAAATGGAATCATGGAAGCTTTCAATAAAATTTTGGAGCAGGCGTTGACCAAGATCTGCAATGTCAATCGAAGCAATTGGGACGTGTGCATCCCGTTGGTCCTATGGGTCTATTGAACCATGTGCAAGAACTTGATTGGGAAAACACCATTTTGGATGGTTTATGGAAAGGAAGCCATTATTCCCATGGAGTATATCGTTCTATTGTGGCCAGAAACAACCCCCCCTTTTTTATTTTGTATTATCATTTAATGCTAAATAAATGGGGACCCTTATTCAAAAAATTTAAAAAATATACATTTTCTTTTTAGAACTTGTTTTTCCTTTATTAAAATAAAACTTACTATCATAAACTTAGGAAGATATTCTTTGAAAAATCTAAAAGAACTTAATTTTTATGATAAGTATAGAATAAAATCACTCTTTAAGGAATATCGCATCGCAAAATGGTAATAAACATCTCTTTATGAGCGAAATATTTAATATTTCGAGATTGCGATGCAAAAATACACGCTAAAAAGAACACTCATCGCATCGCAAAGTTTCTAATATCATATTTTATGCTGAGAAACCTCAAATCACTGATGTGCGATAACATATATCGTAAATCGCATTTTGCAGAAAATATATATGAATGGATATTTGTCATATGTTATATCTTGCGATATTGCGATTTTGCGATATTGCAACATTGCGATTTCGCGATGTTACAATATTGCGCTATTATAAGATTGCGATTTGCGATTTCACGATCTGCGATATTGCGATTTTGGGATATTGCAAAGCAAATCGCATTATCGCATTATCGCAGATCCTTAAGGCTCATTGTACGAAAAAAACTCTCCGTAAATCGAGACTCCGTTATGCGCTTTAAAGTTTAATCAATAAATTGATTGTCACTCATTAATGAAAAATGGTTTCGTTCTGATTAAAGAAGTTATTTCACGTAATGTGATATATTTCATAGCTCTTCAACATTTAAAACTTGCCATCACCTTTTTCATATCATCACTCTCACTTAATTCGTAAACTGCAGGCGCGAAGAACAGACGACTATACAAAGTGGTATTCAAAGTATCATGGGAAAGAAAGACAAAGCTCTGAGTTCTGAAAGTAAAGAGATGGCATCCTTGTACACAGACACCGCCTGCAACAAAGACGCTGGTATCACTACTTGGGATGGTATGCATAATCTGCTTGAGGAAGAAAACCCCAGAGTAATGGATGTTGCGGCTACTGCAGGATCACTTGGATCTTCCGAAGCATCTCTTACAGAGTTGGCTTGTTCATTTTTACACCGGATAGCTGCAAGACCTAAAATTCCTCCATATATAGACATGATTAAATGGGTGCTGGATAGCACTGATATTACAGACAGACAGTTCAAGACTCAGGGGCAAGAACTCATCGGTTCATTTACTACAGAAGATTTGAGGCTTATGTATCATTTGTCGGAGCCACAGGCAATCTACAACAAACAGTTCATAGTGAATTTTTCCAAAGAGAATGAAAACTTGGCAGAATGCACTAAGGAGTGGTCCAGAAGAGACGAACTATTGAAGAAAGATAAACACGGTATGTACAGTACTGGTTCTCTCACTTCTCCATATTGCTTTGCTGCTGCTATGCTCTGTAGGATTTTTGGAAAGCCTGACATTAATAAGTTTTCATCCGAATGGCTTCCGTTATTGAATGTTGTTGTTAATGCTACTATTGTGGATTGGGCTAAGATATTGTCTGATAACTTAGCCATGGCTATTTTTAATTATCGGTCTAAGCGGACTGTCTCTCAGAGGATTTATCCTCCTTTTTACTTATCTGCCTATGTGATGGATTCAATCTGCTATGTTTCTAAGTTTACTTTAATGGGTTGGAAATAGACAATTCAAGATCCCCTACCCATTCATGTTTATCATAAATAATTGTGGGATTCAAAGTACATTCCTCATTTTTACAAGATTTTCCATGGCATAATGTTACCCCTGTACATAATGTTGTATAATAAGGATGCTCCAAGGTTTTCCCCTGAAGCAGAAGTAGACATTCTCCCTGTCGCAAGATGGTTTGGTGAAGAATTGTTTACCTATGTTAGGGTTTTTGGAAGTTTTGCTTCTCCTGACGTTTTACCTTTGTATGTTCCGGATAAACTTATGGCTCAGGAAATTGTGTATCAAACCTGCGGAGAGGGAGGTTTGACAAAAGAATTAAAGGATAAAAAGAAAGCCATATGGCCACAATTTCCTGTGGCCTGAGGAGCATTTTCATTATTTGATGTTGGTCATGCATTTAAAGAAGTAAACAATATTACATGTTTACAGTTGTTTAAGTTTCCAAAAAGGCTATTCGACCCGTATGATGTTGTTAATAATTTCACCATTGCAATCAAGGTAAGAGTATTTTCTAGAGAAGAGGATCTTTTTGATGATATGTTCCAAGAAAAATGCACATTTAAAGAAATTCTATATTCATCTCAAACACATTTTTCTCCAAAAGAGTTCCAATAATTTAAGATGTACAGAGAAAGGAGATTGACCACTATTCCTTTGGATAATTTGCGCTTGGAACCCTTAAGGGAACCAACTCCTAGTGTCAGTCTCAGTGGCAGTTCAGGTACAGAAAGGTCTAATTCAAAGTCCGGAAAAGAAACTTCTGAACGTTCTAAAAATTCTGATAACGACCAGGATAAAAGTGAAGGGTCAGTAAATGATACTGCCCAATCAAAATAACTCTCACAGCAACAGATTTCAACCACTCCACAATTAAATCTTCCCCCTCTCATTGTACAACAACCATCCGTTAGAACTGAATTAGATAAAGAATGGGAAACATTTAATGATTTGATTAATGTTGAAGGACATAACACACAGACTCTTGTAAGTAATGTATAGACAGCAAAAGGTTTAGTTACAGGAATAAGTGGCAATGTCACAGAAACAGAACATATACCCATTACCCTCTCTTCTGATATTGTACTCAAAATAGAGGAAATTCCTCCTCGGGATATATTCTATAGTCCACAACATAAAGAAGTAGTAAGAAAACAAAGGAAGAAAAGGAAATTAGAAAGTGTAATCTCTCATGATGTAGAACAATTGGATGTTTTATGGCAAGATCCTACTACTAATCCAACTAAAAATCTTGCTAAATTATCTCAGATTACAGGAGCAAATGCCTCTGCAGGCATCGATAAAGCATCCGAAGTACGACAATAACTAAATGAAAAAGAATATAAAATACAGGTTCTGAAACAACAACTGCAACAAGCCAATGCTAACAGTGAAGCACAAAAACAACTTGAAAAATTACAACAGGAGTTTCAACAAATGCAAGTTGGATATCATAAAAGTTTGGCAAAAAAAGAGAAACAAATACAGATTATGCAAGAGATGCACAAAGATGACCCCAAGCTCACAAAATTTATCACAGAGTCTATTTCCTTAAATGATCAACTACTGCAACAAAAATAAATATTATGCCAAAAGATTTCACAGTGGAACTCTTTTTGTGAAGAAAGTGATAAAAACACTAATCATGTCATAGAATTACAACATGATTATGATTTAACTAATGAAAAAGTTACTGACTATTTGACTTGGCAAAAGACAGAGGAGGGAAAAAGGGCAGGAGCACCAATCATCAATGACAGTCATAAGGAAATGCTCTTCAATAATTGGGATGCACAGATCAAAATTGCAGAACAAGCAGCGGAAGAAGCAGCTACATCAGCAAGCAATATTACTGATTGTGTAAATGAAAATTTGCACAAGGCTAATTTGATTTCAGAAACTATTCCAAGATACCTACCACAAGCACAGCAACTGCAGACAAAATGGAAATAGAAAGCTGAAGAAAAAGCAGAATCAATTAAAGGATTGACAAAGTTAAATTGGGATTCTTACTGGGCATGTCTGGTAAAACCACACAACCAATGCAGCGCTCTCAATTGCATCATCAATTCTGCCGAGAAGATGGCGCCAGCACTTGCCGATTCTGTTTTCTCAGGACAGATAAAATCTGAAGTCGGCCAACCTCCTCTTCTCAAATCAATGTTGAATGCTTGCGAATTCAAAGATCAGATTCATAAGTAGTTAGTTGATAGTTTTAAATTTTAGATTTAGTATTAGTTTTACTTTATTTTTTCCTATAAAAAGGACGGTCATTTAAACCGTATCCTACATTTTTGTAATAAGTTATTTTTAGATTTAGTTAGTAGTATTTAAACCCTTCTCATGCATTTAGAGAAGGGTCCTAAAATTTGTCAAAAAAATTTCCTCAGAACATGCACTTTTGCACCCTCAGAGGTGGTTTTGATAAATGAATGGAACAAGATTTATTGATATCTGCGTTTAATATCTACTACTAATGTTGCACTTCTGTACTCTTAGTGGATGTTGGATTAAGAAGAAATAAGTCATTATTGCTTCTAGCTCATGAGTAGAATTAGTTATAAATGGTACTTTTATCTCTTAACTATTTATGCCCCTGTGTTAAAGTGATATTCATGTTCATTTATTTATATATTGATGTTTGAATGCTTGAGTTATCATTTGGCACTTTTGTATGGTGATAGCTATTTATTTATGCTTAATGTATGAATAGCTTATTATGCAATATGTTTTTTACAACTGTTTCATCTAACTTTTTATATGAAGTGGTTTATCTTTATTGAATTCTTTTCTTATAACAGTTGAATGATTTTTATTATCAATTGTTATTTGAAATCATTTTAGATCGCATAAATAGAAAGATTACAGCCCGGGTTAATTTAGAATTAGATATTTCTGTTTAAATTAGAATACAATTTGCATATGATTAGATTAGAAATAGAATAAAAACATTTCATTTAGGAACTTTAGAAAATAAATATCAATTCTCAACACACACACACATTATTGGGAAACTGGTCCCATTATCCCCAGTGGGACCCACTACACCAAACGGAAAAGGAGCTGCTAACCAAGGTCCGGACTGGGTGGGTATCCCCCTTGTTGGAAGACCCGATTTTTGGGGCTTCAACATATTTGGCGCTAGAAGGAGGGCTCGAACTATGAATGGAAAGTAAATCAAAATCTAAAAACCATTCTGAGAGTAAATCGCCCTCACCATCTTCTCCGACTTCTCCATCACATATAGAATTTTTAAATGTAGAGCCAAAAGTCGAGAAAACAACAGCCACTGCCACAAACCCTGACTTTTCAAAAGAATCTGTTGTTGAACCCCCTGAAGTTGAATATTTGATTCATAAACTTCAGCGATTTTCAATATCACCTCAAAGATCTGATAAATTTCAAGGTAGTGTGACTTCGCAATATAATCCTACTCATCCTCTTACCAGATTACAGAGCGAAAAGCTTGGCATTCAGCCAACTGATTTACCTCTACCTACAAGGAAGAGAGCAAGGAAATCACCTAAAGGGTCTGATAGCGAGACTCTTTCATCATCATCATCCATTTCAACATCTTCACCGCGAAGTCAACCATCCACTCCTCCACCTCAAACTATTGTTCGTCAGTCCACTGGAACTTCCACATCTCCATCTCAAACATCTGGAATTATAATATCCTCCTCTTTCCAATCGCAGACCTCATCTTCTGCACTTTGCTCTGTTAGTAGTTCAACGATGGCCCAAATGCCATGGAATAGTCCAGGGGTAGTCTTGATGCCTGCTCCCTTGAGTCAATTACCAACCCATCCTGAAAATGGCTGCCTAAGTTTAACCCTGAAGCAGGCATGCTAGCTGAAGAACATATAAAAAAATTTATGTTGTCTATAAATCTCAATGGAGTTACTAATGAAGACGTTGTCGTCCGACTTTTTCTCTATCCTCTATAAGGAGCAGCCGGATCATGGTATTTCTCATTACCATCTGGATCCATCACTAGTTGGGATATCTTCCAAGATCAATTTTTGACTAAATTTGGTGACGACAGGTCTACAACGACACTGATCAATGACTTGTCTAATCTTAGAGCTGAATCAAAAGAGCCTATCAAGGATTTTAACTCACGTTTCAATAAATTATTAAACAAAATTCCCATTGCTTCCAAGCCTAGTGAAGAAGTGCGAAGTGAATGGTACATTTTTGCTTTACCATCAAACATAGCAATCTTCGTTGATAAGGCTAATAAAACAACTTTAGCAAAAAATATGAACGAAGCAATAGCGGTAGAGAAACGTATCATAGCCCTAGAAAAGAAAAACGCGATAGAGGAACGAAAATCCAAGAAAGTTACTTTTAAGGAAGATCCCAAGAAAAAATCTAAAGATCCATTCAATTTAGAAGGTTTGCAGAAAGTTTTGAAAACCATGTCCAATGAAATGGTTGATATCAAGAAACAAGTGGCAGAAACATCTTCTAAAAAGTCATTCAAGCCTTATAGAAGAAACCCTTCAACTGATTCAAAACCACCAAATGCTATTACAAATTCTGAATCAGAAGAAGAAGAAGAGGAAACTGTTACTGAAGAAACTACTGATGAAGAAGAAGTTATAGAGGTACAAGGTATGTGGGATTTCATCCTCCCAGATGAGGAAGATCAAGAAGCATCTCTGGTTAGCACTCGAAGTAGAAATCAACTTGATCCTCCTCAAACTACTCCTAAGTCAAAAAGTGCAAGCTCAATGACTAAAGATAAAGTTACACCCAAGAAAACAACATCAAAAGCAACTCAGACTAGCCCAGTCCAATCAGATTTATCAACTCCATCAAAAACACTGATTGTTTCGGATGAAATGGAGTATAATATCATAGAGGATATGAAGAAAACTAGGGCTAACATCACCTTTTATGAATTGATCAAATTAAAACACCAACAAAAGGTACTTTTAAAAGAATTACATGCTGTACCAGAAAAACCTTTGCCCAAACCTGTAATCTCTCAAGCTTCCAACGAGATGGGAAGACCTCCAACTAATTCGATTAGCAAAGTTGATCTAGAAAATATCGCTTTAATTGGAGGAAGGTCGAGATCTCATACTCCTCCATTTCTTCTTACGTATGAAGTTTTCAATAAAAAATTTCATAATTGTTTAGTGGATTCTGGAGCTTCATCTAATATTCTACCAAAATCAGTATGTGAAAAGTTGAACATTAAACCACAAAATTCTGTTGTACGCATAGTCCAGTTAGATCGATCGCAAGTTGAAGTGATTGGCGAACTAAATCAGGTTACCATAAGCCTGTCGTCTAATCCAAAGGTATGTCAAGTTATTGATATTTTAGTTGCAGATATTCCAGAATTTTATGGCTTAATTCTTAGCAGAGATTGGTCAAAAAAACTTCATGGATACTTCGCAACTGATTGGTCCCACATGTGGCTTCCTTATAATGGTAAACCAAATCAGATAAAGGTTGAACAAGAAAGACATCAGAAATACATTGCAATAGAATTGGAAGGAGAAAATGAACCAGTTGCATACAACAATAATATTATTGGCAATTATTCAGTTGATTCTTTCTTAGGAAATTTCAATGCTCATACTTCACCTTACTTAGAACATTCTGTTTTATCTCAGATAGAAATTTTTCTCAAACATATAGTTCTAAATGCATTAATTTTGTAGATACCCCTGTAAATAAATCTTTATTTTGGAAGTTATTTTTTGATGGTTCTAAGTCTAATGAAGGAGCAGGAGCAGGGTGCGTGTTGGTTAGTCCAGAGGGAACAAAATTATGTTAACTTGTAGACTCGAGTTCGATTGCACTAATAACACCGCAGAATACGAGGCTTTAGTCCAAGGATTATACAAAACAAATGTATTAGACATCAAATATCTACAAGTTTTCGGGGATTCTGAAATTGTAATTAAACAGGTACGCAATACTATACATTGTTTATCAGGTCATTTAAAACATTATCCATCCTTAGTTCAAGATCTGACTGAACATTTTATAGCATTTAATATTTCATCAATTCCTAGAATCCAGAATGCTAGTGCAGACCTCCTAGCTAATGTAGCTTCTAAACTCATTCCTTCAGAAGATTATAGCCCTGATCGATTTTCAATTGAATTAATCTTCAGACCCTCAATTCTTGATAACATTGCTAATTGGAGGATTTTCAACGATGATCCTGATATTGTAAGATTTCTTACATCTGAAGGATCTTACACCAATCAGATAATTGATGAAGACCAACATGACATAAAATTGCAACATGATAGCACCAATAATGCTATGCCAAAGTCAATAATCAAGTTAGAAGACCTTTATGATTTGAAAGATCGATTCAAAAGATCTACTAATTGAAAATTTCAAAGTTCAACTTTGAATTATGAATTAGTAAATCTAGGAACTGATACCAAACCACAGAATATCAACCTAGGCCTCGGCCTGGCTCTTGACGAAAAATTAGCATATGTTCGTCTTTTGAAACAATACAAAAGTGTCTTTGCTTGGAACTATGATGAACTCAAAACTTATGACACTTCTATCATCCAACATACTATTCCAATGATAAATGATGAAAAACCCGTTCAACAAAAGTTGATAAAGATCCATCCCAATCTAGAAAATCAGATCAAGTTTGAACTCAATAAGTTATTGAAAGCCAAGATTATTTTTCCCGTTCGAAATTCTAAATGGGTTTCCAATATGGTTCCTGTTAGAAAGAAAAACGAAGACATTAGAATTTGCATTGACTTTCGAAATCTTAACAAAGCCTACCAAAAAGATAATTTTCCTTTGCCTCCTATGGAGCAAATATTGCAGGCAGTTGCAGGATCAGAATTAATGTCTTTCTTAGATGGCTTCTCTGGCTACAACCAAGTGTTGGTTCATCCTGATGATCAATTGAAAACTACAGTCAGAACCAAATGGGGCACTTATGCATATCAAAAGATGCCTTTTGGTCTGATCAATGCTGGTGCCACATTTCAGAGAGCCATGGACATTGCTTTTAAGGGATTAGTTAACAAATCAGTGGTAATATATTTGGATGATATAACTATATATTCCAAGAAACGAAGTAATCATCTTAGAGATTTGAAGCAGATATTCCAACGTTGTCAAAAGTATGGAATTTCACTTAACCTGAAAAAATCATTTTTTGCATTAAGTGAAGGAAAAATTCTTGGATTCATAGTGTCAAAATTTGGAATTCATATTGATCCTCATAGAATCAAGGAGATTTCTGAAATACCCTTACCTCACAACAAGAAAGCTATGCAATCTTTCCTTGGCCAGATTAATTTTGTAAAGAGATTTGTCCCAGATTTTTCAAGAATTGTATCTCCTTTACAAGCAATGATTAAAAAGAATTCAAACTTCAAATGGGGCTAAAATGAATATGAGGCATTCAATCTGATCAAACAAGCAATTGTTAATGCTCCATCTTTAGCAACTCCAAATTTTTCCGATCCTTTTATTTTGTATACATTTTCCTCTGATAAATCTTATGCTGCGATACTTACTCAAGTAAATCAAGACAAGGCAGAAGCCCCAATTGATTTTTTCAGTTCAAATTTACAGGGAGCTGAGTTGAATTATTCAGATGTAGAGAAACAAGATTATGCTGTTTTCAAAGCAATTAAATATTTCAGAACCTTTCTACTTAAAACCCATACAAAAATCATAGTACCATTTCCAGCGGTAAGAAATATTTTAGTCCAGAAAGATGTGGGTGAGAAAAGAGCCAATTGGGTTACTGCCTTACAAGAATATGATGTAGAAATAAAACCAGCAAGTATTGTAAGAGGTCAAGGTTTTCGCAAAATACTAGCGGGAGCATCGCTTATTTATGAAAAACCATCTGCAGAGATACAAACGTACGAGGTAAGCCTAAACGATGTTGAATTATTATATGTTGATATCATTTTTTATCTAAAGAATGGATATTCTCCTCCAAATCTTGATTATACCAAGAAAAAATCTCTAAGGTTGAAGGCTAAGCAATATCAGCTTGTGAATGATGTTCTTTTTAGAATGAATTATGATTCTGTTCTCCTTAGATGTCTGGAGAAATCTGAAGCTGAAAAAGTCTTGTAGGAACTTCACGATGGGCCAGTAGGTGGAAATTATGCTGGAAATGCTAATTCACATAAAATTCTTCATGCAGGCTATTACTGGCCCACATTATTCAAAGATTCACATAGATACGCAAGGAAATGTCAAGTTTTTCAAACCACTGGGAGACAAAAGAAACCATCATTACCATTACAACCAGTCGACATTGAGCAGCCTTTTGATCAATGGGGATTGGACATAATAGGTGAGATCGTTCCTCACTCTTCTAAGCAACATAGGTATATCATTACAGCAACTGATTATTTTACAAAATGGGTAGAAGCAGTTCCTCTTAAGACTACTAATGCTGAACACATCATCGAGTTCATAGATCAGTTCATAATCACCAGGTTTGTTTTACCTTCTGCTTTAATGTTTGATAATGCATCATATTTTTCTGGTAATGCTATGACTAAATTTGCGCTCAAGAGAGGTTTCAAACTTAAATACTCTGCCAATTATTATCCACAGGGAAATGGGTTAGCTGAATCCA
Source organism: Pinus albicaulis (assembly GCA_034641835.2). Taxonomy (NCBI): domain Eukaryota; kingdom Viridiplantae; phylum Streptophyta; class Pinopsida; order Pinales; family Pinaceae; genus Pinus; species Pinus albicaulis. Next base: position 413,261,245 of record CM076575.1, read on the forward strand.
CAAATAAAAACTTAATCAAAATCATTAAGCGAACCATTGATCAAAATCATAAAAATTGGCATAAGTCTTTAATATATGCTTTATGGGCAGATCGAATAACGCAGAAAGCCTCCATTGGCACTTCTCCCTTTAATTTAGTTTATGGGAGAGAAGTGGTTCTTCCAACTCATCTAGCAATTCCTTCTTTAGCCTTGGTTCAATATATTGATGAAGCACCAACTTATTCCTTACAACTAAGGCAGATGGAAATAATTAAGCTAGAAGAACAACGAGAAAAGGCCAAAGTAACTCATGCTCATCACCAAGCATTAGTGAAAGCTTCTTTTGATTCAAACATGATAACCAGAAAGGACTTTCAGATAGGAGATCTAGTTTTAAAATGGGACAAGGCTCATGAAGAAAAAGGAAAACATACGAAATTTCAACGAATGTGGCTTGGTCCTTTCCAAATTGCAGAAATCATAGGTCCATCTACTTTTATGTTACAAGATTTAGCAGGAAAAACTACACGCTAAAAAGAACACTCATCGCATCGCAAAGTTTCTAATATCATATTTTATGCTGAGAAACCTCAAATCACCGATGTGCGATAACATATATCGCAAATCTCATTTCGCAGAAAATATATTAATGGATATTTTTCATATGTTATATCTTGCGATATTGTGATTTTGCGATATTGAAACATTGCGATTTCGCGATGTTACAATATTGCGCTATTATAAGATTGCGATTTGCGATATTGCGATCTGCGATATTGCGATTTTGTGATATTGCGAAGCAAATCGTATTATCGCATTATCGCAGATCCTTAAGGCTCGTTGTATGAAAAATATCTCCATAAATCGAGACTTCGTTATGCGCTTGAAAGTTTAATCAATAAATTGATTGTCACTCATTAATGAAAAATGGTTCCGTTCTGATTAAAGAAGTTATTTCACGTAATGTGATATATTTCATAGCTCTTCAGCATTTAAAACTTGCCGTCACATTTTTCATATCATTACTCTCACTTAATTCGTAAACTGCAGGCACGAAGAATAGACGACTATACAAAGTGGTATTCAAAGTATCATGGGAAAGAAAGACAAAGCTCTGAGTTCTGAAAGTAAAGAGATGGCATCTTTGTACATAGACACCGCCTGCAACAAAGACGTTGGTATCACTACTTGGGATGGTATGCATAATCTGCTTAAGGAAGAAAACCCCAGAGTAATGGATGTTGCTGCTACTGCAGGATCACTTGGATCTTCCGAAGCATCTCTTACAGAGCTGGCTTGTTCATTTTTACACCGGATAGCTGCAAAGCCTAAAATTATTCCATATACAGACATGATTAAATGGGTTTTGGATAGAACTGATATTACAGACAGAAAGTTCGAGACTTAGGGGAAAGAACTCATCGGTTCATTTACTCCAGAAGATTTGAGGCTTGTGTATCATTTTCCGGAGCCACAGGCAATCTACAACAAACAGTTCATAGAGAAGTTTGCCAAAGAAAATGAAAACTTGGCAGAATGCACTAAGGAGTGGTCCAGAAGAGACGAACCATTGAAGAAAGATAAACACGGTATGTACAATACTGGTTCTCTCACTTCTCCATATTACTTTGCTGCTACTATGCTCTGTAGGATTTTTGGAAAGCCTGACATTAATAAGTTTTCATCCAAATGGTTTCCATTATTGAATGCTGCTGTTAATGCTACTATTGTGGATTGGGCTAAGATATTGTTTGATAACTTAGCCATGGCTATTTTTAATTATCGATCTAAGCGGACTGTCTCTCAGAGGATTTATCCTCCTTTTTACTTATCTGCCTATGTGATGGATTCAATCTGCTATGTTTCTAAGTTTCGTTTAATGGGTTGGCAATGGACAATTCAAGATCCCCTACCCATTCATGTTTATCATAAAGAATTGTGGGATTCAAAGTTCATTCCTCATTTTTACAGGATTTTCCATGGCATAATGTTACCATGTACATAATTTTGTATAATAAGGATGCTCCAAGGTTTTCCCCTAAAGCAGAAGTAGACATTCTCCCTGCCGCAAAATGGTTTGGTGAAGAATTTTTTACCTATGTTAGGGTTTTTGGAAGTTTTGCTTCTCCTCACGTTTTACCTTTGTATGTTCTGGATAAAATTATGGCTCGGGAAATTGCGTATCAAACCTGCGGAGAGGGAGGTTTGATAAAAGAATTAAAGGATAAAAAGAAAGCCATCTGGCCACAATTTCCTGTGGCCTGCGGAGCATTTTCATTATTTGATGTTGGTCATGCATTTAAAGAAGTAAACAATATTACATGTTTATAGTTGTTCAAGTTTCCAAAAAGGCTATTCGACCCGTATGATGTTGTTAAGAATTTCACCACTGCAGTCCAGGTAAGATTATTTTCTAGAGAAGAGGATCTTTTTGATGATATGTTCCAAGAAAAATGCACATTTAAAGAAATTCTATATTCAGCTCAAACACGTTTTACTCTAGAAGAGTTCCAAGAATTTAAGATATACAGAGAAAGGAGATTGACCACTATTCCTTTGGATAATTTGCGCTTGGAACCCTTAAGGGAACCAACTCCTAGTGTCAGTCTCAGTGGCAGTTCAAGTACAGAAAGTTCTAAGTCAAAGTCTGGAAAAGAAACTTCTGAACATTCTAAAAATTCTGATAATGACCAGGATAAAAGTGAAGGGTCAGTAAAGGATACCTCCCAATCAAAAGAACTCTCATTGCAACAGATTTCAACCACTCCGCAATTAAATCTGCCCCCTCTCATTGTACAGCAACCATCCATCAGAACTGAATTAGATAAGGAATGGGAAACATTTAATGATTTTATTAATGTTAAAGGACAGAACACACAGACTCTTGTAAGTAATGTACAAACAGCAAAAGGTTTAGTTACAGGAATAAGTGGCAATGTCACAGAAACAGAACATATACCCATTACCCCCTCTTCTGAGCTTGTACTTAAAATAGAGGAAATTCCTCCTCAGGATATATTCTATAGTCCACAACATAAAGCAGTAGTAAGAAAACAAAGGAAGAAAAGAAAATTAGAAAGTGTAATCTCTCATGATGCAGAACAATTAGATGTTTTATGGCAAGATCCTGCTACTAATCCAACTTAAAATCTTGCTAAATTATCTCAGATTACAGGAGCATATGCCTCTGTAGCCATCGATAAAGCCTCCGAAGTATGGCAATAACTGAATGAAAAAGAAGATCAAATACAGGTTCTACAACAACAACTGCAACAAGCCAATGCTAACAGTGAAGCACAAAAACAACTTGAAAAATTACAACAGGAGTTTCAACAAATGCAAGTTGGATATCAGAAAAGCTTGGCAGAAAAAGAGAAACAAATATAGATTATGCAAGAGATGAACAAAGATGACCCCAAGCTCACAAAATTTATCACGTAGTCTATTTCCTTAAATGATCAACTACTGCAAAAACAAGAAATATTATGCCAAAAGATTTCACAGTGGAACTCTTTTTGTGAAGAAAGTGATAAAATCACTAATCATGTCATAGAATTATGACATGATTATGATTTAACTAATGAAATATTTACTGACTATTTGACTTGGAAAAATATAGAGGAGGGAAAAAGGGCAGGAGCACCAATCATCAATGACAGTCATAAAGAAATTCTCTTCAATAATTGGGATGCACAGATCAAAATTACAGAACAAGCAGCGGAAGAAGCAGCTACATCAGCAAGCAATATTACTGATTGTGTAAATGAAAATTTGCACAAGGCTAATTTGATTTCAGAAACTATTCCAGGATACCTACCACAAGCATAGCAACTACAGACAGAATGGAAACAGAAAGTTGAAGAAAAAGCAGAATCAATTAAAGGATTGACAAGGTTAAATTGGGATTCTTACTGGGCATGTCTGGTAAAACCACACAGCCAATGTAGCTCTCTCAATTGCATCATCAATTCTGCCGAGAAGATGGCACCAGCACTTTCCGATTCCGTTTTCTCAAGACAGTTAAAATCTGAAGTCGGCCAGCATCCTCTTCTCAAATCAATGCTAAATGCTTGCGAATTCAAAGATCAGATTCATAAGTAGTTAGTTGATAGTTTTAAATTTTAGATTTAGTATCAGTTTTACTTTATTTTTTCCTAGAAAAAGGACGGTCATTTAAACCGTATCCTACATTTTTGTAATAAGTTATTTTTAGATTTAGTTAGTAGTATTTAAACCCTTCTCATGCATTTAGAGAAGGGTCCTGAAATTTTTCAAAAACTTGTCCTCAGAACATGCACTTTTGCACCCTCAGAGGAGGTTTTGATAAATGAATGGAACAGGATTTATTGATATCTGCGTTTAATATCTACCACTGATGTTGCACTTTTGTACTCTTAGTAGATGTTGGATTAAGAAGAAATAAGTCATTATTGCTTCTAGCTCATGAGTAGAACTAGTTATAAATGGTACTTTTATCTCTTAACTATTTCTGCCCCTCTGTTAAAGTGATATTCATGTTCAGTTATTTATATATTGATGTTTGAATGCTTGAGTTATCATTTGGAACTTTTGTACGGTGATAGCTATTTATTTATGCTTAATGTATGAATAGCTTATTATGCAATATGATTTTCACAACTGTTTCATATAAATTTTTATATGAAGTGGTTTATATTTATTGAATTCTTTTCTTATAACAGTGGAATGATTTTTATTATCAATTGTTATTTGAAATCATTTTAGATCGCATAAATAGAAAGATTACATCCCGGGTTAATTTAGAATTAGATATTTCTGTTTAAATTAGAATACAATTTGCATATGATTAGATTAGAAATAGAATAAAAACATTTCATTTAGGAACTTTAGAAAAGAAATATCAATTCTCAACACACACACACATTATTGGGAAACTAGTCCCATTATCCCCAGTCGGACCCACTACACCAAACGGAAAAGGAGCTTCTAACCAAGGTCCAGATCGGGTGGGTATCCCCCTTGTTGTAAGACCCAATTATCGGGGCTTAAACACGTTCCTAGCTTGCGAATCGCAGCCTTTACGAGCATGGCGAAGCCTGATATCATGGAGGAATGCTTAGCGTAGCTAGTCGCCTTGGAGGAAGATCAATTCATTACTAAATTTCATGAGCAATTTTAGAAGGCCCAAGAGAAAGCATGGCATGATAGACAAATTAAGTAGAAGGTTTTTCAGAAGGAGAATTGGTCCTTCTATATGATAGCCAGTTTGCGAAACACCCGGGGAAGTTCCGTCAGCACTGGCTAGGCCCCCTATATGGTAAAGGAAATCACTGACGAAGGAGTTGTCTGGTTAGCTAAGTTGCGTGGTGATATTATACAGAGATATGTTAATGGCAGCCATCGCAAACCATACCGAATCAAATGACTATATGGCCGGAGTAGCTGTATTGGGAGGAATATGCGCAGGCAAGAGGAAAAACGCAGGCATACCCATTATACGCGTAGGGGTCGATCGTAGGTCAGGAAACCTAGGGAGGTGCGCTAGGAGCGGAGGGGTCAACCGCATGTCTAGAAGCCCAGGAAGGTGCACTGGGAGTGCAGGAGTAATACATAACTACGAAAACTAGCCGTTGGAACAACAAAACTGGGTAAAAAGAAAATTTTACCGTTGAAAGGCGCGGGAAGCCGACAATTAATGTGGCGATTTTTAAATATTTTTACCATTTCCTTGATGGTAAGTTTTAGATAAGTCTCATCCAACCATTGGTCACTTTCCAAATCTATAAAAGAAGGAGGGTAGATCAGAAGTGGGTTCCGTGCATTCTGAAAATCCTGTTCCTTGCAAATTTTCGTCACTATTGTGCATTGTTAATGTCTGGGCAGGCTATTGCCTCTCATAGTAGCAATCCCAAGTTCATCTTCCGAGCAATAATTACCACAACCAATCCCACTAAATCATCATAGACCGTGGCCTCTACTGATGAAGTATTAGAGGTCACCCTTGAATTTGAAGAGGTTGTGTCCACACCAACCAAGGGGAAACAGGTGGAGAAAAATAAGAGTAAGGGGAAAGGAATGTGAAATCCCCCCGAATGGTATCTTAGGAATGCTCGCCTAACCCAATGAAGCGACCTCTATCTACTCAGGAAGAGGCTCGGATTGCTGAACCAATCACTTGGCTTCCACCCTATGTTCGGCCTTGTAGGCCCTTGGTGCGAACACCTAAGAATCTCGAAGTTATGTGCCTATCTGCAAATGCCACTGATTCTAGGTGAATTCCCCATAATTGGAGAAGTGCATGGTAAGCTCACCTCAATTAAGTTCGATGACCACGACCTTGCCAACCTGGATGCCTTCCCAGAATTGGCACCTGGGTTGTACCTCGAAATATTACTGGAGGACAAAGTGCTAAGGTTCATACCAATGCCGTGGATGCACGAGCTAGAAAAATATAGTTTACTAAACTTGTTGTGGATACCTCACTTTTGCTGATACAATATAACCGACCGAGTTGCGTGATAGCTGCTAGCCCTAATCCATGACAAAAACTTGTGGATCCGGGACCGCATTCCCATCGATGCCGCCCTAATTCACCACATTATTGGTCTCCCCATGGAGGGGTCGAATCCCATGGAGCGAGTCAGCAAGAATTATGAGAAACAGATAGCCGAAAGGTGTGAGAAGACTACCATGTTGAGCGAAATACTAGGGGACTCCTGATCAACACCATTGCCGACCTGGGAGTGCGCATGGGTACCTTGTTGCTAGCTTGTAAGATGATGTGCAAGTACCAAGCCACAACTGTCCCCACCTATATAATTTAGTTGGCTGACTGCTACGAAATGGTGGTTTTCTTCAACTAGTCACAGTTCCTTTGCAATGAATTTTTGGAGAATGTGCGCGATGCCCAAGCTCATGGAAAGGCATTCTTCTACTCTTGGCTACTGCTCCTAATTGTGTTGGTTGCATGGGAAGCCCCTAAATACTCGATCCTCCCTGAGCTCGAACCAGACTTGTGAAAGGGGGCGCGATACACAAACTTGTGGGATTCAAAGGATGAGCAGTGCATTAAGGATAACAAAGTCTTTTGGGTACTATTTCAGAGTGCGCTCGCAGCAGAAATTCACTCCTGGCCACGCTTGTCACTAACGGTCTACGAAAAATACAAGCGCATCGCACCATTCCATGTCACGATGAAAAATGTGCAAATTCAGGGCTGTAAGGATCCATCTTGGGTATTGCTGCCTTACATGGTCACCGATGAGGAAATCGACCGACTCATTTCTACTTGGCCACCACACTGAAGATTGGGATTCAAATCAACTACGTCTGACACTTGGTACAAGCATAGCCCTAAAGACCACCCCACCTGATACCACCAAGAATGTAGAAGGACGCGGCCTGAAATACTCTGCCAGGACAAAGGGCGCAATGAAGGGCGCGAAGCAAGAATCGAAGTAGGACATGGAAATAGAGGGTTTGGATGCACAGGGTGCTAATTCCCCACGTGGCATGAAACGGACAGTCGAACCTCTCAATGGCCAACGAACAAAGCGGTGGGCTATGAGGCCCGGTCGGGAGACCGAAGTTACCTTGATAGAGGAGGACTAGGAGCAAATCATAGATGAGGTCACCATCACCTCAGAAAATAGATGGCTTACTTTGGAAGAGCAGTAGAAGGTTGCGGTCACCGCATTACAGTATGAGCTCCAAGCTCTGTAGCTCAAGGCCAATACCTTGAAGACGATCATGGTTCAAGCGAGGCTACCTCCAGCAACTTGCACTGAGCTGATCGTCACGACTAAGAGTCACCTCTGCCCCCTGCTAGGAGAAACACTCACCCTGAGTCTGCCTGCTTTATGTGCGTAGGTCCAGGCCTGTGCAAAAGTAAATCTGGACTTGGCCCGACTTCCACACATACCGTTGTAGGTCCTCCATACATCCCTCTTTGAGGAAATATAGCACAGAGATCGCCGGGTGCAGCAACAACTCAGTATAGCTGAGTAGAAAATAGTTGAAAAAACCACCGAGGCATCTCAAGTGTAGGTTGTGTGCATCCTTGGCGCCACGCAACAGACCAAGTTGGAACATCTGATCAGCAGACTATGCGCAGATGTGATTGAAGACATCCTGGCCTCTGCCACCCCCCAAACCAAGATTGAGGGACTCATCGCAGCCCTGAAGGCTTATACGACTGAGATCCAAAATGTCAAGACCGAGATAGAGCAACAGATTAATACGTTACAAGCCAAATTGCAGCCAGGAACTCCGCCTGAGGTACGAGCCCAGAGAGCTGCGCTAGTCACAGAAGCCACGAATACCATTATAGCTCAGATCACTCAGGGCACAGAATTTCTTGAGACAGTTATGTAGTTGTGGCCTAAGGTTCATTGCAACCCTCTCCTACGCGAATTTACTCAAGAACTGTGCCAGAAGAAAGAAGAATTTGAGCAACTTGAAGCTACTATGCTCACTATGATACTCGCTCAATGCCTGGAACGTCTGCGAGCTAGCCATGTGCTCAGAGATGACCCGGAGAGCTTCACCACAAGAAGAAGGTTCTGAGTGACCACCTCAAGCCGTGGGTCGATGAAGCCCTCAAGCTATCTCAGGACATCGATGTTGCAGTCAAACAGCTGAATCAGACCCTGGAAAGTGTCACTGTTGCTACTGAAGGCCCAAATTCGCAAAATTTGGTGGATATTGCATAGAAAGCTGCTACGTAGAGTAAAGGAGTGTTGTCCCCTCTGTTCGATGCCATTAAGCAGCTCCAGTGCTAAGATGCAAACCCCACGGCTGCTGTGACTCGGGACGAGTCACAAGATTGTGTTAGGGACCTATTGGAATAGGGTCCCATAGCTGCGTTTTGATATGTTTCAAAGCTATGCTTTGATGTATTTTTGTAGTAATTGGTTTTCAAAGGGGCTTTGGGGCAGGTCAAAGCCCCCAATGTATTGTAATGCGTCAAATGGTAGACCTAGAGTCCATAAACCACTGTTTGCGGACCACGGGATAGCGTTAGCTATGATGATATAAATAGATGGATAGTTTGAGTCTTAGGGTAAGTAAGTAAGATTGGTGCTACGTACGAACTGTTGAGATCTGTTTTGGGTAGCTTTGAGTAAGGACTCCTGCTGGCTGTGTTCACGGAGATCCTCAGTCTTGCTGTATGCGGACCCCACTGGCTATGTGCGTGGGTTGTGACTTGGGTTTGTAATTGGGTTTTTGGATATTAATGAATGCAGAACCTATTGAAGTATCTTTATGCTATCTGAAATGGTTGTGTTTATTACTGAAGTACCTCTGTGTTATTTGAATAATCTGCAATTGTGTCTACGATAAATGAATTAGATATGATTTTAATGTTATGTGGTGATAATTGTTGATGCGCACGTGGATGCGAATGTGTTGATCATATCTATTAATAATAGTAGCTTTTTTTATGGTTACATTCTGATCATACTGTTAAGGGCTCGATAATAGGCTTGTTTATGTGAAAACCTGATAGAACTCGACAAGATATGCCTTAATTACCTACTCTCTCCCAAGGTGCGGAAACTTGGTTCCAACACCCACCCATACTACTTCGGGTGAGACCTTGGCTTGCAAAACTAGGTCATTGCCAAAAGGCCCAGCAATATAGGGGTTTGTTGGAAAACTTTAACTCTGAACCTGGGTCAGGATCCCTGAAGCCAACAATTGCACTCTGGCACCATCTTCTTCATTTTCTGAATATCAACATAACCTGGATAGGACAAACAATTTCAATAGCTTGGAAATCATGGTGGAACCAAGCACACCACACTAAGCTTCAGAATATCCCACTTCTAGTTTTTTGGGGTATTTGGATTTGTAGGAATATGCTTATCTTCCATGAGAAGAATCCCAACTGGATTGTTGTCTCTACACACATTTCCACTCTATATCAGATGATTCTCGAGGACGACCCCAAGTGTATGCACAAAACTATCATGGCAGAGACCATTGAAAAAAATTCCCCATGGGAATATTTTGACGGATCTGCACAAAATTATGGTTTTGGATGTGGTGCAATATTATATCTTCATGAGGAACATCACTTCAAATTAAGTATGGGTCTAGGAAGAGGCACCAACAACTTTGCAGAACTATCCAATCTCAAACACCTTCTCTCATTTTCACTTGAAAAGGGATGTAGGCGCCTTCAAAAATTTGGAGATTCCAAACTTGTCATTAATTGGTTCAATCATCAATCTATTTGTCACAGCGCATGCTTCAGAACATATTGATGAAGTTTTATTATTAAAATCACAATTTGATATCATTTCATGTCATCATATTTATAGGGAGAGGAACCATCTTTCTGATCTACTATCCAAGGAGGCAACGCACCAGCCACATGGCCATTGAATGATACATGAGGAGAATGGAAATGAATTCCACCAATATTTCCATAGACCTTTTTATGAACAACTCTCTCAAGGGGCTGCACAACACTGATTTTGGGATGATTCATTTTTTGACAGATCTATTTTGCTTATATAAAAATTATGTACATTGATTGTCTCTTGTATATCTATTGTGGGATATCAAGTTACAAATAGGTAATAGACTCTTTCAAATTATGTGGCTTGCCAGAAAATTTTGATATATGCTTCTTTTGAAGCATCTACAACATGTAATTTCCAAATATATAATGAAAGTTACGATTTTTCCAAAGGGAGAAAATAAGAGAGATATATATATAAAGAACAAGAATATATATATATATATATATATATATATATATATATATAGCGAGAGAGAGAGAGAGAGAGAGAGAGAGAGAGAGAATATGTGTGTGTTGATGTTGACCCTAGTAAAATATTGAGTAGTATTTCAATGCGACTTTTTGAAAATTTTCCAGCAGATGTTGATTTAAATCACAATTTCACAAGTTTGATATGTGAACTCTTCACAATCAAAGTTCCCTAGGGGTTTTGAGGGTGTTGAATCCCTATATGCGATAAAAAATCTAGTTTAAGGAACACAAATCAAGATTTGTCCACAATATTTTTCATCAAATTCCTACTATAAATATGTTCGAAATTCCAAAAAGTGACACTTAAAGACTACTTCGTAAATCATTTAAATCCCCCAAAAAAAGAAGTATTTAGAAGTAAAATAATTTAACTACTTCTTAATAAGAAGGAAATGTCTCATTAATTCAATTTTTAATAATGCGGTCTTAATAATAATAAAATATTCCACAATAAAATTATATATATATATATATATATATAGAGAGAGAGAGAGAGAGAGAGAGAGAGTCTCAATCCATTTTAACCACGAATTTATCAAGTACTAAAAGGGATTAAATCTCGAGGCGTATACCATTTTTCTAGTTTTGCATTCTAAAACTAGCTTTGCATACCTATTGATTTTATTTCACTAGCTTGGTAGATCCATGATTAAGATGGATATATACTGGTAAACTAGAAAACATAGGGCCCAATGTGAAGGCTCCAAGAGAAAAGTTGATTTTTCTTTCTTCAAAAGTTGATGTTGAAAAGCATGTATGTTGTACCTTAAGAGACAATTCCTTAGTTGTGATAAGGAATCAGTGCTTAAGACATTTATATGATTATGTCACAGAAATATTTGTCTTTGTTTATCCACCCTCAAGTATTTATCATTAAACCCTCAAATATCAAATATTATGAATGTCTCACAATTCTATCATTTGCTAATGTAGAATGAAATGACCAGAAGAAAATGAAAGAAAGAAGCCCAAACTGATATGATGTTACGCAGAAAATATCACCTCAAACTCCAGAAGAATTATATGAAGGAAATAGTTAAAACTAAGGAGCGCCAATTAAGGATTTTAACTCTTGCTTACATAAGTAAAAAGATACCTAAAACTCATTACTTCATCTTATTCAAAGATAGAAAACACAAAATGTAAACTTGAAGACATATCAACATTAACAGATGACAGAAACTCGCTTTTAATTCATTAATCATTTGAAATCTCTAAGTACAAAAATTGCAGTATGAAGGTCCAAAACTTAGAACCCTTCTTCTCCTTGACTATTACATTAAATACACTAAAAAGAAGTTTGGAACTGCTATAACTGATCCTAACTACCTCAACTTCTTAGGACTTCTTAGGCTATCTATTACATACCCTCAAAATGTCTTATTACAATTACATCATCTTTGAAAGATTAAAATAACATAAAAATTAACATCCTAATCTATATGTTGAATGTGAATTGACAACGATGCTGCTACATTTCCTGGATCAAATGATTTGTCTTTCTTCGAAGTCAAACGATCCTTTGGAAAATCCATCGTCCAAGCTCTGCATTTCTTCCATATCTCGACTTTTGTTCTGGGTGAATGTACCAGGTTGTGATACTCCAATCTAAAATTAGTAATTCAATTGAAAGATGGCCTTTCTGCAAATAGAGTTTTTACCAACCACAGCAGCTAAAAATGTCTCTGAAGAAAGTTGATCATTGTTACTCCTTTAAGCACCCGAGTCTTCTCATGTTTATTGTCAACTTTAATTTTTTTCAATACTAGTAAGTTTTCATAAGAATCCCATGACAAAAGACTTCCTCCAAGTCCCCAACATGAGGATAGACCTGCTCTTGTTATTTTGACAAATAAATTATCAAACTGACTTACTGCTTCTTTAATTTCCATCATCTTCTTTTCTGTAGCTTTTCTGTAATCATTCTTGAAAATCATCTTATTGATATCCACTGCATATAGGATTGTGTCTTTAATCTCATTTTCTTATAACTCTTGATCTGTTTTAGAATTAATAAAGTCAATGAATCTTCTTGCCCAAATAGCCCTATTGATTGTCTTTTGTTTATCTGTCATGACTTGTTCTTCAAAATTTTTGATGAGACTTTTCTCTTCTGCAACCACCATCAAAAAATTCCAAATTGATTTCATTTCTGAAATGATATCATTCCAAATGATATATTTAGCCTATATTAAAGATATGTTCCCTTTCAATTTTTCTTTTAGACTTTTAATCTCAGCGTCAATGTTTTGACTGTCCATTTTGTATTTACTAGCTTCATTTTCTGCAGCTTGAATAATCTTTGATGTAGTTTCTAAATTTGCTTCAGCCTTTTTCTGATCTCTTTCTGCCATCTACAATTCAGTAGTCAACTGATAAATCTATGCTAGTGGGTCTTCATTACCTGATGGAAAAAACAAAAGTACAAGAATGATTATCAATATGATTTTGTAGTGATAGTGCAGTTTGCTTTAATTTAGAGACTTCTTCATCCTTTTGCATGAGTTGTTGTAGAAGCTTTTCTTTCTCGTTCTCCACCTCTACAACTTATGCTACCATGTAATTCTCTCTTGTAGGCAATTTTAACTTTTTCTTCAATACAAATATCTCTACTTTAACACTTTGCAAAATTTTCTGCACAATAGTCCTATCATTAGGATCTACTCCAATATTTACTATGATTTTCTTCAGCTCCTCATTCTAGATTGTTAAAGCCCTAGAGTTGGATTTCTCTAACTTCAACTACTTTATCACTTTTCCAAGAATATTCTCTACCTTCATTGCCATTGCATTATTTTTTGTCAGGTCATTCACAATCAGCTGACTTGTTTGCATATGTAGGTTCACCTTGTCCAACAATGGAATTTTCTTCACATCTATAGTCAAATTCACAGTATTGAAATTGTTAGAAGAACCAATTGACATATCAGAAGGATGTGAAAGGGAAATTTTGAGTTGATCTTTCTCAAGATCCATTGCAGTTAGAAGTCTTTTTTGGTCTGGAGCTATTTGATATTTGGCTTAGGCCTCCATGCTTGCCTTCATCTTCTGGTTTCTCTCTGCAATTTGGGAAAACACTTGTTTAATCAGAGGCACTTGTTCATGAGTGCTCTCATGTCTCCATTGTGAAGCAAGAGCATTTTTTTCCTCTCCCAACTATAAGGAAAAACCAGGATGAGTATACGCATGTTCTTCATTAAATTTTTCTCTCTTTTCAGCTCCCTGCTCCTCATCTTTTAAATCAACCACTGTCTCTTTGCCTCTTTTATTTGATTTTTTTGATGTGACAGGAGTCTAAATATTTGAAATTGTTGAACTCATAACACCTTTACTTGTCATATTCTCTAGATATGGCCTAATTTCATGAATGAAAGCTGAATATCCATTATCAATTCTTATACTAGAAATAACACTGTGAGGGTCATAAGCCCACTTTTCCCCTAATAGTAAATGCATCTCATCTAGCATTCGAGTAACTTCTTTAAATGCTTGTATCATATTAACTATAAAAGGACCTACAGTCATGGGAAATTTGAACATATGTGCCTTTTTCATGGGCACAAAGTGAATTTGATGAACATTTAGACTTTGCCTAACAAACTCCAAAGCAAATAATATCATAGGTACAAACACTGGAAGCCTATAAGGCTCAACACTAGCTCCATAAAGTCTAATTTCGGAATAATCCTCAAAAACAAACCAATCGCCAAATTTACAGTTTGCCCCCAAATGCAAGAACTCCTGAGCTTTGGGTAAGAAACAGGGGGGGGGGAGAATTCCATTCAAAACTTTATATGCAATTGACATGAAATAACTAGCGAAATCAAATAGACCAGCTTCATTTTGTTCTCTTCTCACTATATCTGTCTAGAATACTATTGGTTGCTTCTTATTATTCATATCCATAATATTCAGACCCAGATGCATGAATTCCTCTACATTTTTATATAAGAGTAAGTAAACAATTAATGAGGGAAACCTGAATGAACCTGTTAATGATAAGCTCATGAGTTGTGAGTTGACAACTTCTTGCCAATATAATGGAATATCCAGCACCATTCCTGGCTTCATCATCATGGAAAACATCCCCAAGATTGATTTATCCATTGTACTATCATCATATTTTCCCAGAATTTTCGCAATGCTGCTCAGCATTGGCTTAACCTCAATATCAAAAATTTCCATAGGGAAATCTTTACTGTCAGGGTGAAACTATTGTGTGTTAGGCTTTAGAAAATGAATGAACTGATTAAAATCTTGACCTACAAGGCTATCATAATACGCTACCAAAGAATAATTAGAGAATTGGACATATGACTCTAACTCAGGGTAACAAAGGGCTTGGCGAATTAACTAGGCAGACACTTGCAAAACATTCTCCCCCTGACAATTCATCATGAAACATTTCCTAGGATACATAATAGATACTAACCAATATATGAATTCAGGAAAAAGATGGGTTTTGGGGATACATGCAGACAACACACTAGTTTTTTCCATTGCAGTATAAACTGGGGAGGCCTTATCATTTAAGAGGACTTGCTGGTAAAAAGGAAAGTGGACCAGGGAAAAATCGGTATCTTTGATATCCCTCTCGGTATCCATGAGAGGGATATAACTAGCATAACCTGATAGGGATGAGTGCTTAGCCATGATTTAGAGTTAGGACAATGGACAACTTACAGGGTGGCCAATTATTGATAAGGAGACCGAAAAATGAACAGGACGCAGCACAAACAAATTCCAAACATCAGCTTAATCGAAAATGATTTCGAAAAGAATGAGAATTGCATTTAAATAGGTGGTGCGGCTTTAAACTTAAATGCTGATAAGACACGCCAACGGACCGTTAAGCACCCTTGATGTGGAAGACAACTATAACCAACTCAGTATCTTATGTCACTGCGGGGGGGGCTCGAGGTACGGAGGATTTGTTTGGCTTGTGCCTTCGCAATCAATCTCCATCGCTCATCTGTGTTACTCCCATAGTCAACATAGTCAACAACGGAGGCACCCCCCATATTAAATTGTGCGCTAGTAGTGCCCATGGGTTGAGTTATTTGCTTGGTGTTCAGTAAATCATGGCATCCCGCTCGATGAAATAATTGACATTTAAACTTTAATTCGGGACCCACTTTCATAAAGCCTAAAAGTATTTAAACTTTTAACTTTAATACAACGAGCAGAAATATTTTTATGCTAAAGTATAAAACTTTAACACTTTAACATATTTTAACAATTTTCTAATTTTTTTTTTGTATTTTCAAAATTGAAAATAAAAGGATATTGCAAATGATCCACAACATGTCCAACTAGTTCTTTTTTAATCATTCAAAATAAATTTTTTTGTTAGAATATGTTTAAAATTTAGGTAGAATTTAGGAAAACGTTTTATTTTGTTAAGTCTTTGTATAATTAAATTTACTTTTATATTAAAAATAAAATTTAAATTAAAAATATGGAAGTTTAAATCATTATCCTATGTTTTCATATAGAATTGTTTTCAATATGATAACTTTGTTTTCACATTTAAAAATGCAATTTAAATGATAACTTAAAATTATATTACCAAATTTTAATTTAAAAACCAAAAAATGCCTTAATAAAACTATTTTTTGTTAAAGGTACAACACACACATATGATAAACTTGTGGAAAGATGGGAAGGAGTAATTCATGGCCCTAAGGAGGACAAAGTATTCAGGTACCCATGGGGTATTCATCATATGGAAAATAATCAAAGAGAGATATATGCTTTCTACTAGGGAAAACTTCACTAGTTATTATTTCTATGAGCCCCTAGAAAATACAAGTTTTTTTCCTAGAAATACATTCACACTCAAATATCCAAGATGAAGCCTTTCCAAATAATAAACATGTTTTTTTTTTTCTTATACAATCACCAGGTCATTGAAATAATGCACATTTCCTTTGACAATGACTACAAGGTTTCTTGACCTATAGTAAGTAGGATGAAAATGCAATATACCTTAAGCTTCTTCTAAATCCCATAGATTTCAATGTCCTCCTCTCCATAACAAAACATATTCATCATAGCCCATAAGTTTTCCTCACTCTCATATGCAAGGGACCACAATTTCCTCAATTGAGGAGATGACATAGAATCATGGAAATAGTTTCAAGTAACTTTGGATTTGGGTTGTGCATTTTTATTCTATTACTCTTCTTTTAAACTCTTTCTTATGCCCCTACACACATTCTTCACTTCTTGTTTGCACTTAGTGAAATTATATTTCTTATCTATAGCAAGTTTTTGTTATGATATGATAATCGCTCAATGTATATATATTCTTAGTAGTCCACCTTTGAAACAACACATTAAAATTTAGAGAAAGAGAACCAAATAGAGACATGGACTCACATCATGGCATGAAAAAGGGATTATTTGATTAAAAAACATTACATGGAATATAGTATTTGGGCTACACATCACAATTTCACGAGTTTTTCTTTCCACAACCATTTCATCATTTCACTTTACATGAAATATCATTTCCACATCATATAATGCATCTCACACAAGATTTATGGCCACATGCATCATATTGTTATTCACAACCAAAATGAAAATATTCTCTAAAGTATGATACACATGGAATTGAAGTTTACATAAACCTTATAACCATGTATAATCACTAGTCTTAACTCTATAATGTGAAGGATAGGAACATCATGTATGGTGTGCACTTGTTAGGTAAACACGACTCAGTGCATGAATTAAGGTTATTATATTAACAATTGTGGTTTTGGACACCCGGTATTGGTGACCCGTGGTATTGAGCTAATGGCATTACATGTGACCAAGAAATTAAAAGACTTGGCTATTCTCCATTGTAATGGGGCACATTTGAGTCATGGAGGCTCACTTGGCTAGGGACAAGATGTTGGTTGGGAAATGGCCTAACTCTGTCTATGTTAAAGTTAATAATAGATCTATTATTTTTATTTTTTTTGTAAGCTTAGTAGGTCCTTACTATTTTCTATTTATATAAAAAGTGGGCATAGTAGATACAAAAATTAGACCCTAACCTTCCTGAAGGAAATTAGGTCTGTTGGCCATCTAAATGCATTGTATGCCATCCAAAACATGTACTTCCTTAGATTCGTACAAATATTCTTTAGGTAACTAATATCATAGTTTACTAATACTAACATTTACATAATGCATGAAGAAAGCTAACCGCTAAAAAACTAAATCTAGCTGCTCTAGTCATCATCTGACTCCACTGGGGTCGGATCTTTAACACTGGAACCTGGCATGTCAACTTGTTGCATGGCCTTAATTTCCTTCTCCATTTTTCCAAGACGAGCCTACTGATGCAGTTGACGTAGGTTGATTCCTGGATGCTTTTGTTAATCTCTGCCAGGGTGGAAACTGCCTTGGGATCCCCTCCTACTTCCTGAATTGAAGTAATGGCCTTAACCAGTGGGCATTTTACTAACCAGTAGGTTCTGATTGAGTGATGAAATAGTGAGATTCACCCTCAGGTATTCCCTGGGTCAATAATCACATGTTGTAGTTATTTCGCTGCCAGATCATCTTCTTCTTCAATTTTGGTTGTAGCTTCTGTCTCCCATCCATGAAGAAGAGATTTTATAAAACAGGGTGTTTCTTCTGAGTAGACCTGAACTAACGGCTCCATGAGCTCTCTGCTAGATTTCCTGCCTCTCTTGGCTGGCAGGCTTGAGATTGTTTCCTTTCCTTTGTCCATATTGACCTTTCTGCCTCTATTTTTCTTCACCATATTTGGATGTCGGACTAAGAGGAAGACGATAACCCCTGAAGTAGCAACACGATAGCAAATACCGAAACAGTTAATGAACATAACATACAATTGACAATGGTTGAGGAAGGTAGCTGAGGGATAACAGTCGTGAGCCCTATGACACTTCAACAGATTATAAGAATTCTACCCACCCCCCTTATCCTTCTTACCTAAATTGCTTCCTACCCCAGTCTAGAGCAGAGGCAGATTAATAGGAAAATGTAACCAAAGGCCATAGCAAAACAAAAAGTTGCCAAATTTTCCAAAAACCCTTTTACTGTAGGCACGCCTTATACCTAAACCCCATAATTCGAAACAACTATCTACCCTATACAGCAACAGAGGATGATAAACAATCCCATTACCAGAGAGCATGACATACAAGATTCTACCCTCCTAGACGTTAACATCATTAACTTGCATGCAAGCAATTTCCCAAGCCGACCCGAAGTAAGGGTGCCATGGCTTCTACTACCCAGAAGGAGAGCTAGATGAGGAATTACATTCGTTAACTTATCTACCCAAGCAGAACTATGGCCTTGCTGGTTCAAACCCATACAACTTCTACTATTGGCTTTACAGACATTACAAACATTGGCAATACAATTGTAAATATAATCCACAAAAACTAAGATTTTCGCCTGCATGTTGTGGAACTCCGACACTTTCTTCATTTGAACAGCAAGGAGAAATTCGAATACTTACCAATACACCATCGCAGGCCTCTAGCGACATCTTCAGTTGCTTCTGGATTGCGCGCAATAGGAGCAAGCTTTTTTTTTCCCTAATTAAGGTTTTCTATGGTAAATCATGGCTTATGTGTGTTTTTACTATATATGTAATGTTATCATGATTCCTCTTATATTTTTTTGAATATCAATAAGTGGTACTAAGGCCTTGTTTAGGAAACTTTACTATGTGAAGGACAGGGAACTTATGTATGGTGACACACTTGTTACATAAACATGAATCAATGAATATATTAATGCTATTAGGTTAACAATTGTGCTTTTGGGCCCCTGGTATTGGTGGCCTGTGGTATTAAGATGATGGTATTACATATGACCAAGCCTTTAAGAGGATTAGGTAATCTCCATTATAATGGGATAGAGTTGATTCATGAAGGCTCACTTGGTTGGGGCGAGGAAATTGGTCGAGTTGGATCTGTTTATGTCAAAGTTAATAACATATCTATTATTTGTTAGTTTTTTTCTTATTAGGATTTGATAGGGTAAATCATGGTTTATGTGTTTTTTTACTATATATGTAATGTTATGATCATTAATATTATATTATTTTGGATACCAACAAGTAGTATTAGAGCCATGGTCAGCCTAGATTTTGTAGCAAGAATGGCCTGCACATTTCTTAAATGATGGATTTGTACACCTAAACTATTTTCATGGTCTAGTGAAAAGAGAATTATTTGTTGGATTAGAATTTGTAAATGATGGATTTGTACACCTAAACTATTTCCATGGTCCAATGACAATAGAACTACTTGTTGGATTATAATTTGTAAGATGAAAAACAACATAGATGTTTCCACTATAGTTATGAAAAAACAATTGAGGAGGTTGTTCTTAGTTCATTGTTATTTTTAGTTTTCACTATAGAAGAAAGAGAGATGAACCATGGTCATAACATGGTGTGGTATCAACTAAAGAAAATGCTTAAATTTTGTTTGGAGTTACACTAATAAAACACTATTGATTGTACTGTGTGGTCCACCCATGGTGCAAAATTCATTGCAAGAAGGCATGAGAGGGTTTGATTCATGATGGGATGTGGCATGTTTAACACTAGTGTTAATGATTTCTTGATATTTCGCTACGCCCAAAAGCATGTTTGTATAAATTGACCCCATTCCCATCACAATAGTTATATATTAGCAATGTAGGCATATCAAATAGATATTGGACCAAACAAGGTAAGGAATTCATAAACATTACGTCAAATACAATGCAAGGATAAGAATGATGCTTTCAAATGTCGACAAATTGAACTCACCTTAATGAGTTCCAGGGTTAAATTTATGGCACTATAGGCTTCATGCTTAGCATATATGAGCAGCTCATGGAATATGGATAGATGTTTGAGACACAAAGAAACAGGCATTTTTTTTATCCACCGATACCCTAGAGCCGGAAAAATGTTTCGTGTGGCATGGCTAAATGCACAATGTGAGGACCTTGTAAATTTAATTAGGATAATAGCGACAAAGAGACGAGACCCAACAATGTGTACTGGTGGCATCAAAGCAAACATGTGATCAGGAAATGCAAACAAAGTGTTTGATGGAATGCTTCAATGAGATAATTATGTCGACAGGTGCTCTCTAGCCTAGTATGGAAGAGATGTTGTCCTTCCTTGTCATGTTCTATTCTGTTATGTTATGTAAAAATTTTGACATTGTATATATATATATATATATATATATATATATATATATATATATATATATATATATATATATATATATATGTATGTATATATATATAGAGAGAGAGAGAGAGATGAATGAACAACTAGGCTAGTCTTGTAGTCATGTGACACGAGATCGATTACAACCACTACCACTGTAAACTCTATGTACGTAGCTATGTTGCTTCCACACACGCACAAGTTAATCGAGGGATTTCATGGGGATTTGAAGACAGAACCTCCTAGAACATAATTTTTCATTTACACAGCCATCACCAATTGAGCTATCCCCGGGGTATTTTGGCAAGGTCAAAGTACACAAAAATAAAAACAAACTAAAATTAAAATTAAAAAATAAAATAAACAATTATAATTTTGAATTGAAACATTTTGACTTGTTCAGATTACATAAATAAAAAATAAATAATTATAATTAATAAATAAAACAACCTAGATCCATCTTAACTTGAGATCTACTAAGCTCCTAGAGGGATCAAATATCTTTTCACACTAAAAGAGGTTTATGCCTCAATATGTTTGATTGGTTTAAGAGAGGTCATAAGGCTTCACCAATCATTGTTAAGGATGGGAGGATGGATAGTAAGGGTATAAAATATATGTGTGTGTTATCATGGGGTTGATTTTTTTTTAATTTCATGTAAATGGGCATGCATACACCTAGAAAATAATGCGTAAAATTTTGAGTTAAACCTAGGTGATAATGGGACATTCCAAATTATTGAAGACCATCTCTATAAACCTTAATGGGTGTAGGGTCTGGAGGTGAGTGGTGTGGCCTCACTTGGCGAGTTTGTCTAGTTTTGGTCAACTGAAACCCTTAGGGGGTAGGGTTTGGAGGTGAGTGGTGTGGCCTCACTTAGCGAGTTTGTATAGTTTTGTTCAACTGAAACCTAGGTCAGTCTCTATAAACCTTTAGGGGGTAGGGTCCTAAGGTGAGTGGTGTGGCCTCACTTGGCGAGTTTGTCTAGTTTTGGTCAACTGAAACCCAGGTCAATTTTAAAAAAATATTGTTGGGTAAAATGGGTTAAGTAAAGGAGGTAAGGTTATTAAGTTAAAAATTGTGGTTTCCGACACTTTGTATTGGTGGCTTGTGGTATTGTACCCATGATATTATATGTGATAAAGTCTTTAAAAGGCTTTGGATTTTAAATTTAATGAGCTAACGTTGAGTGATGAAAAATCACTTGGGCAATGGGCAAATATGTTCATTGGCTTGGTTGTATTCATCATAATAGAAGTTTATTATTTGTTATTTTTTTTCAAGTAAATCATAGTTTATGTGTATTTGTCCAAGTAAATCATAATTTATGTGTATTGGTATATAATTATCAATATATCTGTTTATATTTTTATGATTGTGGAGAGCGCTTTAGTATGATTAATGCTTTTGTTTCAATTTTAGTGTTCCCAGTTGAAATCAGAACTATTACCTTCCTCTGTTTCTATTCATGTTCCTATGAAGCTCCTCCCATTTGAAATTTATACTTATGTATTCCTATATTTCTGTTTTCTTGTCCGTGTATGGCATATTTGAAACTCCAAGGTGACATGCTCCTCTTGCTCCCTCTAGTCCAATGAAACTCCTCCCATTTGAAATTCGAACTTCTCTATTCATTTCTATTTATATTCCTTTGTTTATGTTTTCTTGTCCCACTATGGTAAATCTAAAACCTAAAGGAAACATGCTCATCTGGTCCAAATGAAGCTCCTATGTCGTTGCTCCACACTTCAGACACAGAAGTGAGTTAAGAAAAATGTGGTGTTTACATGTAAGGGCGACGGAAACAGAATATGCCATTTTCCATTCTCCCACTTCTACCTTACATGTATATCGAACTGCCAGAATATGTTATTGGGTTTAGCTTCAGGAATCTCAACACAGTACTGCTGGGCAGGTAGAAGATGCTTCACAACACCACCCATCATTTTCGGTTGCTTCCACTAAATCATGAACCACCCATTTTCCATGTGATGCATGTCAAAAATTGGGCTATTGGCCATTTAGTGGAAACAAATGAAAATGATGGGTAGTGGAGAGCTGGTGTGGTGAAGTAGATTCTACCTGCCCAGTAGTACCCTGTTGAGTTTATTGAACTTAAATCTAATAACATATTCCACTAGTTTGATATACGTATAAGGCAAAATTGGGAGAATGGAAAATGATATCTATCGTTACCATCAACCTTACAGGTGAGCATCTTCTTTATCTTAACTCATTTCAGTTTCTGAAGTGTGAAAGTTGTAATCTGGTATATGGTGATATATGTTATAACATTGTTTATTTATTTTTGTGGTTATTATGAATGTTCAATATTGACCATGAAATTTGAAATGAGGCTCACAATGTGGTCTAACAGATGGTTTACTTCAAATTAGTGTTGGTCAAGTATGTACATCAGTGCATAACCACATATTGGTTACACATAATTTGTCTTGTAGCTGCAGTTATGTGTAGGATTAAGGTGATTATGGCTGATTTCCTTTGGGTATGTTTGGGGATGTTGGGGACAAGAGGAAGATTCATTTAGTGAAATTTAGGGATATAAAAAGATAGGTATCAAAGGGTGGGTGGGGTAATTAGATCTGGAAATTTTTAATAGGGCGACCTCAATAGAAATTTTATGACACAAAATTATTAAGAGTAATTCTTTGAAGCAAGATTCCATGATTTTGTACAAGTTCTTAGCTACCCGGGGAATTTTGTGCCAATACCTACAAAATTTTGTGTATGGCCAAGAATCACCTCTCTGAGTCTGCTGATAATATTATGTGTAATGAAAAACACCATTTTTAGAGTCTGGTTGCAGATTCATGTTGCTCGCACCAACTCCACATTGTGTAATTACTCGCTTCAGTTGTTAATAAAATCATCTTACGTAAAAAAAAATCATTTCATGATTTCTTGTATCAGAGTTGGTGCACTTTTTAATAAGAAGGTGTCACCGTGTTGATGAAATTCACCCCATGGCTAGTGAGTAATCCATGGTGGACTATGGGTAATGGCGAGTTAGTGGATATAGGCTTGGATTTCATCATTAGTGTGCCAAGGTATTTACAGTTATCCCTTCCTCTAATAAATTTTTTACACAGCACAGGTATTATGTACATCAAGGACGCCATGGTGGATAGGGTTCCTTAGGGTTAGCGAACCCAATGGAAATGGGAAAATAACATTGGACTCTATGTGACCTCGCAGTTGAATGGGCAGGATATATTCTTTTTTTTTTAACAATGGTGAATCGGTAAATCTTTAGACTAATCTAAGGGAGGTCCCAAGATCAATACTCGTGGCTGCCTTATAACACCACTAGCATATTCCAGCAACCTGCAAGCCAAATATGCCAATTATTTATGATTTAGCAAGAGCCGAGACCCAGTGAGTATGGGGGATCCTCCTCCTTGATCCAAGAACATAGCAGAACAATATAAACAATGGGATTTGAACCTGGGTCTCATGGGTTTCATCTAACGAAACTTGTCGTTAATAACCCAATGGAAATAGGAAAAGACCATTGGACTCTACGGGGACCTTTCAATTGAATGGGCATGATATATTCTTAATGTACAAACAACGAGAATTTGTTTTCCTAAGGAGGAGGATCTGTTGATGTGCAATGGACCTATGGGGAGGCCTGTTGTCAAATATATTTATGTGTATTTGAATCAGGGGTTGTTTTGCAACCCTTTATTTGTGTGGTTTTAAGCTATGTGGAAGTGGGACATACCATTGAAATTGACATGTTTTGGGTGGCTGGTGGTCCATAACAAGATTTTAACATGGACAAATATGCTTAAGAGAGGTTATGTGGAACCTGGGAGTTGCCCATTTCCCATTATGAAAGGTATTTGTGGAGGATATGAGCCATCTATTTCCTTAATGTTCTTCATTGTGCCTTTGTAGTACAGTATGGGAGGAGTTTCTTTTTTCCTTGCAAATTTTCTTTGGTTGGGAGCAATCCACAGTGGACAACTGCTTGTCGGTAATGTTTAGGGAGCATAAGGAATATAGAGCTCTCCCTCTCTGTATATTCTGGGGCATCTAGAGGGCTCGAAACCCTTTGATTTTTGAGCAAGGGTTTTGGGTGTGAGGGAGACTAGTATCAGGATCACTTCCTTCTTCCTTGAGAAAGATCTAGTGACCTATAAAAAATCCACGCTTGCAGGGAAATGTGGAATAATTTCCTAGTGAGATTCTTTAATGGGGCTCCATTAGAGGGGATATGTGGAAGTGGGATGTTGATCTGTTTGAGCCAAGATGGAGACTAGTATCAGGATCACTTCCTTCTTCCTTGAGAAAGGTCTAGTGACCTATAACCAATCCATAGTTGCAGGGAAGTGTGGAATAATTTCCCATTGAGATTATTTGATGGGGCTCCATTAGAGGGGATATGTGGAAGTGGGATGTTGATCTGTTTGAGCCAAGATGGAGACTAGTGTCAGGATCACTTCCTTCTTCCTTGAGAAAGGTCTAGTGACCTATAACCAATCCACAGTTGCAGGGAAGTGTGGAATAATTTCCCAGTGAGATTCTTTAATGGGGCTCCATGAGAGGGGATATGTGGAAGTGGGATGTTGATCTGTTTGAGCCAAGATGGAGACAAGTATCGGGATCACTTCATTCTTCCTTAAGAAAGGTCTAGTGACCTATAACCAATCCATGGTTGTAGTGAAGTGTGGAATAATTTCCCAGTGAGATTCTTTGATGGGGTTCCATTAGAGGGGATATGTCGAAGTGGGATGCTGATATGTTTGAGCCAAGATGGAGACTAGTATCAGGATCACTTCCTTCTTCCTTGAGAAAGGACTAGTGACCTATAACCAATCCATGGTTGTTGGGAAGTGTGGAATAAATTCCCAGTGAGATTATTTGATGGGGCTCCATTAGAGGGGATATGTGGAAGTGGGATGTTGGTCTTTTTGAGCCAAGATGGATACTAGTATCAGGATTACTTTCATCTTCCTTGAGAAAGGTATAGTGACATATAACCAATCCAAGGTTGCAGGGAAGTGTGGAATAATTTCCTAGTGATATTCTTTGATGGGTCTCCATTAGAGGGGATATGTGGAAGTGGGATGCTGATCTGTTTGACCCAAGATGGAGACTAGTATCAGGATTACCTCCTTCTTCCTTGAGAAAGGTCTAGTGACCAATAACAAATCCACGGTTGCAAGGAAGTGTGGAATAATTTCCCAGTGAGATTATTTGATGGGGCTCCATTAGAGGGGATATGTGGAAGTGGGATAATGATTTGTTTGAGCCAATATGAGACTAGTATCAGGATCACTTCCTTCTTCCTTGAGAAATTTCTAGTGACCTATAACCAATCCACGGTTGCAGGGAAGTGTGGAATAATTTCCCAGTGAGATTCTTTGATGGGGCTGCATTAGAGGGGATATGTGGAAGTGGGATGATGATGCCAAGGTGGAGACTAGTATCACTTCCTTCTTCCTTGAGAAAGGTCTAGTGACCTATAACCAATCCACGGTTGCAGGGAAGTATGGAATAATTTCCCAGTGAGATTCTTTGATGGGGCTCCATTAGAGGGGATATGTGGAAGTGGGATGCTGATCTGTTTGAGCCAAAATGGATAATATCCTTCCAAATGGTTCAATGGTTAGGGCACAAATACTAGGTTAGGGTTGAGTTGTTGGCACTATGGGGCATCCTCTATTGTTCCACTTAGTTGGGGATAGAAGAGATTGAGATATTTGGTGATTCCAAGGTCATCATTGATTGGGCTAATTAATGAAACTCTACATGCTCCAACCCTGTCTCAATGGATTAGTTATTATAGAATTGGAATAATTTATTTATTTTGAATGATTGTTTCATTTGTAAATAACCATATTTCCTATATCACTATGGATTTCCTGTATAGTTTCCATCTTTCATATGTGAACCGTCAAAAGCCTATTTTATATGCGAGTGCCGAGGTTACCGGAAACTTGATGTAGGATTACTCTATTAGAGGTTGTGAGCGTATCCTACATTCAGAGTATACAACAGACTCAGAATGGTCACAGTGTTCACCCCACTCTTTGGCCAATGAAAAAATGGCATAACATATGACTCCAAGGTCTATACCCCTGATTATTTTTCTCTTTCAATATTTTCCACAGTATTTATTGTACTTTACTGCATTATTTAATATCAATATTTTTTTTCTCTTTCAATGTTTTCCATAGTCTTTAATGTAGGATTTGAACTTTAATTGGATGGCTATTGAAAACTTCTCTTTCTCAGGTTGTATAAGGAAGAGTTGCAAGTGAAATTGGTGAAGAAAGGGTGAACAAAAGGAAAAGGATGCAGAGTACAGCTACTAATGATGGAATAGCATAGGTGGAGAATCCTTAGTCGATTCCTCAATCAATTCAACGCATTTCTGGTGATCAAATTTAATGCTCCCAAGGGAAAAGCCCGCTATTCTTCCTTCAACTAGTTCCACTTTGATAATTTTGAGCAGAAACACCGACTATTCTGCCACCAACTACTTATGTTTTCATTTTTTGTTGAACATATTTTTTCATGGTAGAATCTGTTTAATATTTAGTTAGAAATTGTTTTGATTTCTTGACCATTTATATAATTAAATTTACTTTGTCGGTGAAAACTATATGATAGCATGTATGATATATTGGGTTATTGTTTATAATATATATTTTTTATTTTTTATTTTTTTGGCTTTAAAATACAACGGAACATCATTTTTTTTTGGCATATGTTTTTTTTTTTACATGGTGGGAAAACTTATTATAATTCAATTGTCAAACCAAAAGTGAGGAAAACCATCTTTGGCTACTATCCACAAATGTAGGCCGACTCATCACCATTATTCAAGGAAAACCACACCACCTGGAATAACCGGCTGGTGGTCCGTAAGGGGGCATGCTTTCACTCCTATGAGATGCCTCTCAGTCTTGGGCCATTAGCCTGTTTCCTTAAGGCCTAGGAAAACTATCTCTTAGCCAAGCAGAAGCATTTTTAGGGCACACTCCAGGCCCTTGCCCAGGCATATGTTATATGTAAATTTTTTTTATCAATTTAATAAATAAATTATTATTTTTTCTACGAGAAAAAAATAATTAAATTTATTTTATGTTAAATATATAATTTAGATAATAAATTTAGGGAAAAATATATTATTTTTAGTTTGTAGATAGAAATTTATTTTTATATTTTTAAAATTTAATTTAAATCGTCACTAAAAATTATATTACCAAATTTTAATTTGCTTTTTGTAAGCTGAGTAGGACTGTTACACAGCAATTTGTCACCGTCCCTACAATCCCCATCCCGCACATTGGAGGGCTCATTCCGTGACCTGTGGGCAGAGTTAAGACTTGGAAATACTTTCATTGCATCCCTCTGAAGATGAGCTTTAATTGCCCTAAAGACATCTCCCTGCAAAAAACCCTAAAAATAGCTCTTTTTCCATTGGCGCGGTTCCATAGTTCAGCCCTCGCGCCAAGAGGGAAATCCTCCAAAGAGGGCGCGCCAATTGGCGCTCTGTCATAGAGCCGTACCCGCGCCAACCATATTAAGAGGTGTTTAAAAAAAATAAAAGGCGGAAGTTTCATCCTAACAAATTACTGGGCTGATTTCTATCTTGAGTTGGGAGGTTTGGCTACGGATTTCCATAGAGAGGAAGTGGTTTTCCACCTCTCATGGAAGCTTCCTTGATGATAGGGCCAATCCCATAATTATAGGGATCCCAACTCCCATTCCTCCTTCTATAAAAGCTTGCCCATTTCCATTGCAAGCTAGTTCCAAAGGGTGGAAGAATTTCTAAGTTCCCAAGAGCTTTCATGCTGCAAAATCCTTCTTGATTCCCTAAGGCCAAATCCAAGCAAGGAGACTATTGCCAAGTATCCGGAGAGAGAGGCTTGTCCCATCCCTGACAGGCTTTATCGAGACATGTTGTGCTAACGACCCGCTAAAGGAGAGTGCTGCATCGAAGCTATGGTTGTATTCTTCTTTTGACTCTTTAATGATAAGCGACTATCGGTTATGGTTCCACTCTTGTTCTTGATCATGTTCATGAGTTATGTCCTCTTCGACTGATATGTAGTTGTATGTACTAGATTTTATGCTTGCGTTTGTGTTGTTTCTTGCATGTGCAGGTGTTCAATCACGGAGATCGTGAGGGCTGTGATCTGCCAGGGCGAAGGAACGGGAGCACTACCTCTTCTACAAACGACAACGTCGGATTCCAGGTAAGCCTTCCTCGCAAGTCGGTTTATTTACAATTAGGAACTTGCACTGTAGTGTGTTTGATTGTTGCTAGACCCGATCTAGGCTAGTAGGGATCGCCTCTGTCCGCAGAGGGGATTTACCTCCTCAACAATTTGGCGACTCCTTTGGGGACTCAGCTTGT
Source organism: Pinus albicaulis (assembly GCA_034641835.2). Taxonomy (NCBI): domain Eukaryota; kingdom Viridiplantae; phylum Streptophyta; class Pinopsida; order Pinales; family Pinaceae; genus Pinus; species Pinus albicaulis. Next base: position 413,290,591 of record CM076575.1, read on the forward strand.
TGTTTGATTTGTAAACTATAGACGGAGTCTGAAGCACAGCCAGATAACCTTCGAAACGCTTTTGCTCTGCATTAGCGAAGTAGATCAACGCTGCTTCAGTCGATCTCCGGTTTGGTTTACGAACTGGAAAACCTGGAGTTTTGTCTTCTCTTTCCGGTTAACTTCTTGGTCTTGCTTGCTTGGTCAACTCTTTGGATTGGATTTTCCTATTTGTTTGGCTTTTTTTTAGCCTTGTTTTCACTTGTCTGTGTCTGAGATTGCTTGTTTTTATTTTTTCCATAGTAAACTTGGCTGGCGCGCTTTTTAGCGTAACAGTCGCGCCCATTGGCACAGGTTTCCTGTGTATCACCCGCGCCATTGCCTTTCTGGTGCTAATTTCAAGCTCACAGTCGCGCCAATCCTGTGAGCTATTAGGGTTTGTTGTGTTTCAAGCTTTCTGAGGCTGACTTGTGATTTTGATTTTGTTTTTTCGGCTGTTTGAGTGCACTGGAGCCTGGTTTGACTGGTTGTAGCCTCCTTCCTTTGGTTGTTTGCCTATTTCTTTCGATTTTGCATACGAGCCCTAGGGCATCTAGGTGCCTTTGTGAGTCGAGCCTCCCTTGGGAGTTTTTGGTTTCCGTTCGTTCAGTCGGCTGTGGGATTGCTTCCTTGCATTCGATTGACAGTTGTCTATCATATTGTTGCATTTTTTGAGTGACTGATTTCGTTTTCATTCAAATTTCGCTTTACTTCATTTTGGGCCTAGATCACACGGCTCATTGGTGTCTTTGGGACTTTTCTTGGTTTTGAGAGATTGTTTGTCGATTTGAGATCTGATTGTTTGTGCCATTGAGAGAAATTTGTTTGTTTTTCTCTCTTAATATCATTTCTCGAATTGCTTCTTATTTTTTTTTGGTTTGTTTAGTGCATCTAGCTATCAAACATTGAAAATAAAAAAAATCTCTTTTGCTTTTGGTTTATTAGTGCAAATTGAAATCTTTTCGATTTTACTAGTATTTAGTGAATTTGAAAGAAAAGTTTTTAGTTTCATTAGTTGCATTAGAGATATCATTGATTTTCTTCTGATCATTTTGTTTGTGTAAAAAACTCTCAACTCTTCTGTAGCTAGTTTTCATCGAACGAAATGATGAACTGTGGCATGTAGTTTTGCCTTTAAGAGATTTTTGAGACAGCACATTCGTTAGGGCCTGAAAACTGAAACGTAATTGAAGATCAGCTTTAAAATTCACTCAATTTACACTAAGGCAGCATTGAAATCTAACGAAACACATTTAGAGGTCTAGGCTAGAGACGTGTTCCGGTGTCTTTAAACCTAGTAGTTGTCGTTCGTCTTTTGGCTTTGGACAGCGCTAGTACGGACTTGTGCTCCCCATACTGTCGCGTATATAAAGGGAGACCCCCCTAGGTGTCAATCCTTTATCCACAGGAAGCCGAGTCTGCCGCCCTATACCCGTGATACACCGGACACAGCATTCGGGGAGATTGCCTGCACGTACGAAAAGTCCTTGGTTGATTTCTCTTTCATTTTTTGAAACCAAGGTGTATATTGCAGTTCACGGTTATTTGGTACACCCTTTTTCCTAGTATTCCTGAGCAGTCATTTGATCTTTTCTGACTCCCTAAATTTGAAAGGATCACCAAGCGCTTTTCCTTTCACGCTTGTGTCAAATCTGAAAGAGATAGAGTCACCTTTTTTACCGTTTCTCGACTCTTAAAACATGAAATGGTGAAGTTTCTTATTTTTCAATGTGGTAAAAAATTAATCACCCACGATTACACGCCCTGTTAGATTTTTCTTGTTGATCATTTGATCGTGTGTCTTAACTCTTTTTCAGCCCGTGTGTGTGTTTGATCTTTTCTCTTGTCATTTTTGTCACAGTGGCGGAACCCTCGGTTTCGTCTACTGGTAGTCCTTACACGGACGATTCATCAGAGGTTTCCCAATCCTCTGCTGAACCACAACAGCCCATTTTTTCTGAGTTTCCTGACGGGGGACCGGTTCTTTCTGAGCAAACCTTTGGGGGACCAGTTGAGTTCGATTGGCCCTTTTCGGACCCTGTGTCTGAATTGAGATTAGGAGCTTATTTCCTTTCTCTTACATCGGGTTCGCCTTTTATAGCTGCTCTTTTTCCTCCTAGTCCTCGTCGTCTATTGCGAGATCTAGCGGCAGGCTCAACCATGAGTGATTCTGGTGAGGAAATTCCAACGTCTGGTGAAGACTATCAGCTCTTCCCACGAAGATTGTTTTCGGGAGACAACTCTGAATTAGCTGTTTGTCAATAGACAGTCCCTCATTACCACCGGGGTACAGGTCTTTGGGTCAGATCATTTCCGCTGCTGCCCCTATGGGAGTGTCAGCTCCTTCTCCGAGGCCAGCTGCTCCTTCACCGGGGATGTCTCCTCAGACGCCCGTTACTTCTGTACCCATTCGGCCCACTGTTTGTGTGGCCGCCTCTACACCCGTTGTCACAGCACCCTCTGCCAGGGCTATGCTGTCTCCTGAAGACATTTATCTAGCGACTGCTATACCAGAGAATATCTCTCTAGAGGAGTATCGGTTGTCCCTGCAACAGCCGAACCCCGAGGTTGGACCATCCTCCCAAGATCCCAACCACTCTTACTTTTCGCACTATGCAAAAGATGGTACGCCCATGTATGCTTTACCAGGTCAATATGATGAGCACGGGGACATTTTACGTCTGCCCGCTTCTGAGGCTTACCTCCATGCTCAAGGTTTACCTTACAACCAGGCTTACAACCCGCAAGGGCAACCTTTCCAAGGCCAACCTTCGAGCCAACTTGGCTATCCTTATGACCCACAGGGGCAGCCCGTGTAGGGCTATCCTGCGGGCCAGCAAGGACCATCGTACAGCCCTTCCGGTCAACCTGTACAGCCTCAGTCGGGGTACCAACCGGGACCGGTCTATGGTCCTGGGGGGCAGATCCAGCCTTCTCAACCAATGCAACCGCAGTACCCTGTTGTTTCTAATGTTTCATATCAGCCGGGACCATCCTATGGTTCTGCTCCAGGTCAAACCGGTTACCAGCAAACACCTGGTCCTATTCCTCCACCAGGCCAACCGGCCCATCCGGTACAACCTGGTGTTCCGCCTCCAGGCCAACCGACCCATCTGGCACAACCTGGGGCTCCTTTACAGCCAGGTCAACTTGCGCAACCGGCGCCACCTGTTTATCCGAGTCAAACTGTTCATTCAGGGCAGCCCTCTCAGTCGAGTCAACTTGTTCACTCAGGGTAGCCCGCTCATTCCATTAACCCTGCCCAGCAGCCGATTCATTCGACGCTGCAGCCAAATCAACAAATGCGCCCTAGTTATCAGGCTCCGCAAGGTTCCACCTATTAGCAGTCGACTCATCCTCAGGGCGGTTATTATCCTCATGGTCAATCTCAACCGAATTATAACCACCCCAGAGGTTCTCAGTATTATCCTCCTCCACCCGGTTACACCTATACTCAGCAGCCAAATCCAAATGCTGCTTATACAGGGCTGAATCCTAACCAGGGTCCACACTCTGGTTATCAAGCCCCACACACTGGTTACCAGCATCTAAATCAGTCTGGTTATACGACCTACACCCCCTACGGTCAGAATCCTACAGGACAGAACCCATGGGGGCAAGGATATTCACAACCATTGTGGAGTACGGGTACTAGTCCTCATCCCGGGCCTGGCATGCCGATCAATCCGCCATTGCCATTCCTGGCCACATTGGAGTTGCCGGATGTTTCAAAATTGACCAATGATCCAATTTTACATCATCCGTATTGGCCTCTAGTTCCTACCAAGATACCAGGTGATTGCCCCAAGTTTGAGGGGAAAGCTGGAGAGGGCCCCCAGGCGCATGTGATGACGTATCATCTTTGGTGTTCGTCTAACTCTTGGGTTGACGATTCGATTCGTCTGCGCCTCTTCTAGTGCACTTTGACTGGGGCTGCTGCTAAGTGGTACATCGATTTATCCCGTGGTATCTTCCAAGATTTCAATTCCTTAGCCATGGCTTTTCTCACACACTTTCAGTTACCGGTTCGTTATGAAGCCGGGACGCACCTCCTGACTTCTCTGAAGCAGGATAAAGCCACTCACATTTCTGATCACATTCATGAGTGGCGGCGCCGTCGTAGATTGATCAGGTTTCATATACCTGATCAGATACTGACTCACTGGTTCACCACCTCCTTTGTGAATAAAATCGCTCAAGATATTGCAATGGGAGCGTGTGTGACGGAGGAACAAGCCATTGCGCGTGCCCAATATCTGGATCTTGTATATTCTCAGTCCGGCACGCTTTATGATATCTTGCCTGATGCCCCTCGGTTCGGAACCTCTAAGGCTCCACCTACCCCCGCAGTGGATGGTGTCATTGGTTCTGTATCTCAGAATTCGAAGAAATCTTCGAATGGGAAGCAGAAGTCTAATTCTTCCAACAATACTCCTGCTACTCCCGCCTCATCAGATTCTGGCAAAACTGTGGAGGTGAATGTCGTTCAGGCCAATCCTACGGAGAAAGCCTCCAAAGGGAAAAAGAAGGGCAAAGGCAAATCCAAATCCGATGCCCTGAGGCCAGAATCCAAATCTCATACTGAGGATGGTTCTCAATGTAAACCGAAGTACCCCTGCCTCATTTGCGAAGGAGACCATTATACTAAGGATTGTCCACGACGATCCAAAGTTAGTCAACTTCTCAAGGGCTCAAAAGGGACTCCGGCAGTTCTTAAAGAGCCATTCCCATCTTAGTAGACCCAGATGGTTGAACAACCGTCACCATATGCACCATTTGGGTCCCAAGTTTTCATGATGAAGGTTGCTGCACCTATTTCTGTCGCTACGTGTTCGAAGGACTACAACGAATCGCGGTAGGCACCCGGGAAGGCAGTTGCGGATGGACCGCCTCCCCCACCTGTCTCCAGTTCATTGGAAATCGAGAAGCCTACTCCTGAACCCGTTGTGAAGCCACCTTCTAAAGGTGTTCTTCGAAGATATTCTTATAATCCGAATGCTCGTGCTGCTCAACACTACAGCATTGTTGAGGATTTGGCATAGGCACCTTCTGCTATGTCTGCACTAGAAGTTCTTCAAAGTTGTCCTTCGCAACGGAAGGCTTTATTTTCTGCGATCGGTGGCATTGATCCCGCCGATTTGAGTCTTCTCACCTTCGATTTAGAGAATTTCTCCCCCCGACTTCCACATCAGATAGCTCTTGTTATTCAAGTCGGGATTAACAGTCTTAACATCCATAGGGCCGTTGTGGATGAAGGTGCTTCTACCTACGTCATGTCATCCGCTTGCTGGAAGGCCATTGGCTCTCCAGCCCTTGCGTCATCTCCCAATGCCCTAGAGGCATTTGATGGTCGGGAATCCAAACCCCTGGGTGTTCTCAAGAATTTAGCGATCACTTTACAGGGGAAGACTGTCAACGTAGAAGTAGAAGTAGTTGACGCCAGGCTCAACTACAATATACTTCTTGGCCACAGCTGGACCCATGCCATGCTATGCATGCCATCCACCGTCTTTCAACTTCTTAAGTTCCCTCACGAGGGAAAAATAGTCACGGTGGATCAGTTGTCCTTCTTCACCTCTACTTCCGAGAACAACGTACCATACGTGGATCAGATTCCGAATCCCCCTGACAGTGTAGGACCCGGTCTCTTCAAAGACCCCGTCCTCATGGGTATCTTTCCCGCACCACCACCACACACCGCTCAAGTTAACATGATTTCTAGGTCCGATGACCCCTGGCTTATTCCTACGCCTGAGCAAGTGTTTGAGTTTGGAGAATCAATGCCATTGACTCCAGTAGAGATCAGCTACTGTGAAATTGTTGCCGCATCTGATCCTCCACCTCCTCAGCATGCTCCTTTGAGCATGGCTCTAGATTTTTACTCTCAATCCCCCTGGCTTGGTCAGGCTGATTCACCTGATCCTCTCAAAGAGAATTTTCCTTTCGATGAAGCCATCATTGAAACTATGTCTCTCCAAGAGCTGCCTTGGGGTGATGGACATCATCGCTCCTCTTTTATGCCTAGCTTGGGGGCAATGTTAGATTGTCTGGAGCGTTACACATCTCAGGTTCCTACTCCTCCTCTCCAAACGCCCATCTTTACGCACAAGGTTTTTTCGGAGGGAAACCTGAGTAATATCACTCAAACCATCCCAATCAACATCTCCGTTAAACCGAGGATCGTTGAGGACATACATGATCATCTCCCTCCTGAGCCTCCTCCTTGGAGCTCGTGAGAGCACAGTTCTCCCCCTTGTGTCAAGCTCTTAAAACAATGAAACAAGTTGCTACGAGGATAGTTCTTTTAAGTGTGTCAACCTCATTAAAAAAATGAAACACGAGCATATTCAATTCGAGTTTTGATAGATTTAGTTCAAATCTCTTTTGTTTTCAACCTTCACTCCATTTCCTATGGACTGAAGCTTGGGGGGCATGCACCTCGAATTGAGACACCATGCTGGGGGGCATGCCCGCCTTGTGTGTACATAAGTGTGTGTTTTTCATTTGTGTGCATGTGTGGTGTGGTTTGCAATGTAAACATCTTTCTGCTGATCGGGTCTTCCTGATTGTGCAGATGTCCATTCATCCATTTGTTGGTTTCGCGGATGGTGCCTCCCGCAGTACCAGGAATCTGTCTTCAACAGCTTGGGTAATCTACGATCCTACTGGTGAGTTGGTCAACCTACAAGGTGTGTGTCTGGGACGTACTACAAATAACATTGCGGAATATAGTGCTGTATTAGAATTATTAACCGAGGCTGTAAACCTTGGTATCCGTGAATTACTTGTGTATCTAGACTCGCAACTTGTAGTATTACAACTGAACGGTCATTATTCGGTCAGAAACCCATCCATCTTACGTCTGTATATGCGTATTCATTTACTGGAAAGAAATTTTGACTATATCACATATCAACATATTCCCAGGCATATGAATGCGTTAACTGATGCAGTAGCTAATTTGGTTTTAGATAGACATTTGCGCAATTTGTAAATCATCATCACATGAAAAGAAAGATCCATCCAGAAATAGATATGTATATATATATCGAAATGTTTACATAGTGTGCATCACAGTAGATCAAAAAATATATATTTTCGTCTTAATACATCCGGAGACGACATGTCTCTCAAAAAATATGCATGATAAAAATCCTAAGAGTCTAATCCGCATGGTGCTCATGATAACATGTAACTGCACGCACTAAGCGTCTCAAAATTTGGTGGAGGCGACTGGGCACTCCCACCATGTGTCTCTGGTATGCCATCGGTACATCCGCCAGCCGAGCGTAGTCTGGGATCCCTCGGGCGATGCCCTCGAGATTCTGGATTAAATCCCCCCCCTCTGCACCCTCTGCCTGAGGATCAGGTGCGGGAAGAGTCCTCCGTGCGATAGGAGACATACCGGCTGGTCTCTCTGGACCCACGTCTGCATACATATAAAATGTGTCAGGAAGAACATGTATTAACAAAAAAAAAACATAAAATATAAAATCAAAAAGAGAAGGGGTCATACCCAACTCCTCGTCCCAATCATCTCCCTCCGGCAGTGGGAGATCTGGATCACCAGTGAAATCGGTACCGGCATATGGCCAGTCTTCCACTACGATCAACTGATGCCGCAACCACCCAAAAAACTCTGGCCTCCAGGACATTTGTTGGCCCCCTCCAGCTCTGGGCATCAATTCTGCCCAGTGAGCCATTCTTGGCTCTCGTGGAATAGGCTCAGCTACTATGGCCCCTTGGCCCTAGAAGATTGGTAATCGTTCTAGAATGAATGATACCAGGATAGAACCATAGCCAAACTGTTTCAGCTTGGCTTGTTTGCATTTGGTCAGTTTCCTCTTTATGTTTATCGTCACTGTTGTGGCCCAGTCGAACAATAGAGGAGTCATACACTCCGAGGCTAACAAAAGTTGGGCCTTTGTGGCCTCGTGCGGTGCCTACGACCCCGCAGCCCGCGTGATGGTATGCAACACTACTCTCAGTGCCAGATCAGGAATGGTATGGATGTCCACCTTTCCACTTCCGGATCCCAGTTGTGCCCCTCGGCACACTCGTTCCATCACTTGCTCCATTTTCTCACCAGATGGTTTGCTCCCTGTCAGGATGGGTACCAGACCTCTGCGCGATAATCTGGTTATGAAGTACATGTCAGCAACCTCCATTTCTAACACTTGGTCTCGCAGTTTGAATCCTTGTTCATCTGCGTCCCACATATTGATCAAGTACTGTAGAAGCTCGGGCTGAGCTCGTAAACAAGGTGTTAGGAAGAACTTTTTTAGCCCACAGTTCCTGAGGGCGTTCATGCAAACTTCATTTTCCATGGCTTGTTCATCCTCTTCACCGTGCTCCCTTTCTTTCCACTCAATCACCGTTTTGCTCGGTTCACTACATCAACATGGTCAAAACCCTTAATTAGATATTTGATGAGCTTCAAATTTCATTCAATTTGATTAAAATCTCAAATTTTTAGGCGAAAATTGAGGTTCTGCCGCTGGCGCGGCTGTTTCCTGAACAGTCGCGCCAGCTGGCGTGAGCCCTTTGCATGTAAAAGCCCATTGGTGCGGGTACGTGCCCAATACCCGCGCCAATGAGCGAAGCCCTAAAAAATTTAAAAAGTGGCCTCAGAAGTCTAATGCATGATGGAAAACTATTAAAAAATGGATTGAAATGGAGTACAAATAAGCGCCTCTTACCTGGAACTGACGGAACTCTGAATGGTAGCCTGGATCGGTCGTAATCACTGTCAGAAGTTTGCACACCAAACTGGACCACTGCTGCTCTTCGGTGAGGTAAATAGTAAAAAGTAATTCTATTTTTACCATTTGACATATTTATAACTTTTTGAACTCAAGATAGGTTTTGAAAGTTATTTTTCTGAATATTTTAATGTATTTGTGTCGAAAATGGGTTTTACGCTTGCCTTTTTGTGCAGCAACAGGTCTTTTACGCAACTGAAATGGTGAAACGAGTTGTATTTTATACTTTTTCGGACTCGGTAAATACACGAAAAAGTCACTCTGGAGTCATCTTTCAGCTCTTTTCTGACTCTCTAAACATGAAAAGATTGCCGAGGCCCTTGTCGTTTCGATCTCGTTAAAGTGGACATGAATCGACATCTACCCAGTATACGTTTACCCCTTTTTCGGGCTGGGATAGATTATTTACGAAAAAGGAATACCCTAGCCTATCGCGACTAGGAGGTTTTCTCGGATATTGTTTTCTACCTTTTCGGGTCCGGGGAACTATCTATGAAAAGGGACCGCTGGAGTTTACTTTTTGCTGTCTTTTCAAACTCTCTAAATATGAAAAGATGCTGAGTTCTTCCTTTGTCAGACTCGTTAAACCCTGATGACATCGGATTCAGTCGAAATGACGTTATTCGAGTCACTCCTTCCTAGGGCTCGTTAAATGTACTAGGATGGATTCGCCCGAAGGGCGGACTTATATTAAAAGCATATGCTATCCCCTTCAAGCTTGTTATAAAAAATAATTGGGGTACTCGCCAGAAATGGTGGGGGAAAATGGAACCAGCATCGTTGTCGTGTCGGCAGTATGTCGCTCTTGAACATGGCACTTGTCTGCATTCGTGTCGGGTTGGGGACATCTCATCTCATTCTTCACTTTGCCTCTGTGGGTTTGGATAATCCCTTTTGACCTCTCATCTGCTCATTGCCTCGTCACCATGACCTCTGATCCGTTGATGTCAAATACTGCCAAGTCCACTGTCGTGCCATTTACATGTTCAAGAGAAGTTTACCTCTGCAAGTATCAACCTTCCTCTGATTCTCATATGATCCTGATTCACAAAAACATTATGTTCCTCTGTCTCATGTCGATGATGTGGGAAACATTATGGCCCACCTTTGATCAAGGTCACTTCCTGTTGACTTCAGCTCATTATCCAGGAAGATGGTCTAGAGACTCTTTCATGGTACCTTGGAGCCTGCATGCCTCAATGGCAGGTTCGTCGCATTCGACGTGAGGTTTTCATCATTGGCCTCCGATCGAGTGATTCTATGGGTGTTCGACACCAGCTCATTGATTCACATGCCGTAGATTGTACCTATAGTACCTTGAGGGCCATTGTCATTATTGGTGGTTCCTCTCGCGTTTGTTAACAGCTTTCATCATTGGCTGGTAATCAGACGATGTTCTTGCATGTTCGACTTTAGCTCACATAATCGCATGCTTGAACTTATACTTTGTTCGGGTCGAGATGGAGTGCAAGACCCTAGATTGTGTCTGTTGTAATCCAGGCTGCGATATTGTGGATTATTATGATTATTTACATGACTCACTGATTGAATGGCTGCGACCATACCTGAGTCTATTTATCGATCTTCATTGGATGGCTGCGTCCATGCCTTGGATCTAGATTATTGTACACTCTGTTATGGATGGCTATGCCCATACCACGTATATATATCATGTATTTGAGACATCAGTTGTACTTCGCTCCGCAGGTTTTCCGATGGTGGTGTTTTGGGTCGGCATGTTCTCGTAAAGCAAGGACCTTTTTCATTCATTCAAATTTAAAAGAAAATTACAGTCATATAGAGGATGTTCAGTGACCGCAACCTACCCTGTGGGAAACTTGGTATTTTGGCCACCGATACGCATTATAGGCCAGCCAAAATCTAAAAGTTGTATGTCTGTCTTTCAAGGATTTGTAAGCCTACAAATCTAACCAACAATTTCTCCCTCTATATCTATAGAATTCTATAGTACTCAACATATAAAATTGAACAAAAACTAACAAAATTCCAAAAAAAGTAAGCATAAAGACATCATCTAATCAGAAGAATCCACTGGAGTAGGGTCATGAGCCCTCAACCCCGATAGTTCAAACTGGGGAAGGTATTGGATGTGCCCCTCAATTCAACCAAGGCATTTGTTTTGATGTTGAATCTGAACCTAAATTCGTTGCAACTCTCTTTTAATTTCCTACAATCCCAAGTTTAGTTCCTTAGCCTGCCCTAGACAGGACATTATAGCTCAAGCCACCAATATCTTCATTATCCAATACAGGTGCACCGTGTGCTTGTACTGATTCATGTGTTCCCGAGTGTTGCCTAGATCCAGGACAAGATCCTGCCAATCTTCCATGTTGACCTCCGCGGCTGCACGGTGGTTCCGATCTATCTCCCAAGTTTTAATTAGTTTCTTAACCTCCGCAAGTGTGCCTGAATCATGCATGCATTTCCTCCTGTAGTCATTGCGCATTAGTACGACGACCACTCTTTCTCAGATTGTTGCCCGAGACCTTGGAGTTTGCCTTCGTTTTTCTGTATATGTTGTCACTACCTTGGTCGCCATCCCCACCGCCTACTCCCATAATTTTAGTTCCCTAAACCATATGGACTCAAGCACCATCCCTTGGTGTAAGTCTGAGTCGGTCCTGAGCCCCCACCACCAGCCTGAGCCAAGAAATATTCCCATAGTCCCCCGAAGCATTGCTGCAACCAACACCTGCTGTAATGTCCAGCGTCTGCTTACGCCACCAAACAGAACAACTTGTAGTGGGCACAAAAAAACAATCAGGAGTCAGTTTACGCCACCAAAACAAATCCCATTGTATATCAGTAGATCCACTCCATTATTTCGGATATTTGAGAGTCACTCTGTGACCTAGAAGTTCGTAGAGGCCTGCACTACTCCCACAACTATTAATTTTAACTTTCTCACTTTTGAAATTGTTGGAACACCTAATCCTACATGGGTAGGTGTGGAATGCGAAAAGTCACAATGGAGTCCAAGTGACCTTGGAATGTGAAACCAAGAGTCATGCCATTGTATTATAAATGTACATCATGTATAATGGAAAAAATAAGAGAGCCTCACGCTTATCCTTCATTGTGTGTTGAGTCTCTTGTGTGTGTGTTCATCCTTTCTCATACACCATGTGTGTGCTTATCATGGTGTTTAACATGGTATCAGAGGGGGCGATTGCTGGCCCTGCTTCAATTTGAGTGAGCCATTTGTGTTTATGACATGTGCATATCTGCAAAATTGTTGACATTTTTGCAGCATTTTAGAGAGATTTCTGCAGCAGTGCTCTTTTGCCGCATTCAACAGTCAAATATTTTCTGCAGCATTCAGAAATATGCTTTGAAAAGAGGAGCAGACAATTGGCAGCATTCAGAATTGGTTTTGAAGGAAAATCAGCTCTGCCCATTTGAAGGTTTTCATTCTCATTTTTCCTGCAATTTCTATTAATTTCTGTATTGAAGAGTTGCTGGAAAACACTGTTTAAAGAGGTTTCTGAAGAAGTTTCTGGCTTTTATTAGAAAAATTTGTGAGTTTTTTACTGGAGAAATTATGCCACATTTCCTGAGAAATATTTCTGGGTTTTACTGTTGAAATAATCTGGAAAATTCTGCAATTCTGCATTTCTCTACTGCTGAGATATTTTATTGCCTAAAATTTTGCTATATTCTAAATCTTTTCTGTTCCTTCTCTACTCTGTTGTTTGAAAAGATAAAAATAAATAAATAAATAAATAAAAATAAAAAATTTCTATGCATCCTGGCCTTTCAGCCTTCCCTCTCTGCAACATCGGCCTCTCAACATACGCATCTCACACTACTCCAATCTGCTACAGCTCTCAACATCACACACCCTGTCCTACTATAGGCTGCTCGCTCTCACCACAAAAATCTGGCATATCCCATAACCTCACTCCTCATACAACGCCATCGCCGGCCTTCCCACCCTCACATAACCCTGCACCCTACGCTAAATCTCAACACGCTATTCAACGCACCCACTGCTGCCACTCCTCCCTCACATTCATCTCCTCCTTATACCTGCGACTATCCCCTGCCTGCAACAGCAGCACCTCCCTTCCCACACTCTGCAAACAACAGCCACTTTAACGCTCTACCTAATCCCCGTCACTGTAACGCTCTACCTAATCCCTACCAACGCACTCTTAACAACGCTCACACCTGCACATATTCGCTCCACCCGAACCCCATACTCCATATGCTCTCCATCCTTCATACGCCTCTGCCCTTCCATTATCCCATCCTTCATTTTCTAATTTTAAATTTATAAATCCGTCCACTCCTATCATTTCCCAACGTGTCTCCATTCCCCTTATCACTCCTTTTAATATTCGACCCTTTTTTATCACTCCCCTTCCTTTTCTTAATAAGATCCTTTTATTAACATTTCCCTTTTTTTAATAAGAAGCCCTTTTCCCCATTTTTTAATTACTCCCCTTTTTAATTATTAATTCCTTTCTCCTTTTCCCCATTTTTTAATTACTCCACTTTTTAATTACTCCCCGTCCCTTTTAATTAATCCCATTTCCTTTTATTTTTAATTATTCTCATTTTTTAATTAATTTTTAATTAAAAAAAAAAACAGAACAACAGAGAGAGAGGAAAGAGAGAAAATTTGAACAGCAGAAATGAAGAGAAAATGACATGTGAAGCAAATGGACAGATAGAAGAGAAAAGAGAAGTCTTGCATTTAATGATTTGTGGCATTGATTTGAAGGGTGATTTTTTCTGAAGAATTGACATTTGAAGACAAGTTTTCCATCATTGAAAACAGCTATTTGAAGAAGAGAATTTCAGCTGCTTTAAAGGCCCCTTGCACAAGTATTTTCAGCTACACATTTACACATATTTTGCAGAGATATTGACATTGTATTGATATTGCTTCTTCATTCATAATCAGTATTTGAGTTGTTGGATTGTTGATTGCCCTCCATCATTTGAGGAGCACACCTTGTACTTTGAGAATTCCTTGGAGTCATTTGTAGTTGTTGAATCACATTGTAAACGGGTGCATTTTCGGTTGAAGCCGACACCCTTTCATTTTTGAGCCTAAGTTGTTGAAATGGCCAAAATCAATGAGGTATTAGTGTTGTTGAATAACCTCATTCATTCAAATGTTGATGATGTGATAAAAATGAGCAAGGATGCTCTTTGTAATATTCAGATTTGTTTACAAGATGCACAAGAAAAGATCGAGTTTTTGCAGTTGGAATCTCAGCTCCAACAAGAAGAACTTCAGCAAAAGAGTCACCATTCTGAACCTGTTTCTGTTCAGAAGATTGTGAAAGACTCTCATCAGAAGAAAGAAGATAAAGTTCCAGTTGATCCTCATTCATTTCATTGCACAAGAGCAGATGTACATGCAGATGCAGCAGCTCAACCTGCACTTCCTAAGCCCATCATCAGACCTTGGGAAGAGCTTGTCCACAACAAGCACCGAACTGGTCTTGGATATGAAAAGGATGTGTCCTTTCATATTCCAGACTACACAAAGCCCATCAGATTTCAGAGTGTCGGATTCATGTATGACAGTTCACCTGCAGCTGTTCCAGATCCTGTTCCACTTCCACAACAGATTGAGAAATGCCAACACTGTGATCGAGTTGGTCATATGAAAGATCATTGTTTTGATCTTCATCCATGCAAGCACTATGGTCGGCACACCCATTCTTCAGACAGATGCTTCAAACACAAGCCTCCTGCAAGAACAAAGATTCATCTTGGATGGATCGCTTCTTGGCAATGGGCATCAGCAGCCAAGAAGATGTTTACGACACATGTTAGAACTTGTTCACGAATATTGAGCAAACTTGCAGTTGAGTTTTCGCCATCATCTCACCTTGTCCCTGACAGGGAGGAAAATGGTGGTCATGTACAAGCTTCGACGACAGATCAAGCGAGCCTGAGCCACAATCTCTCATTCCATGTTTAGAGTTGTAGCCAGCAGTTCAAGCGAGCCTGAGCCACAATTCGTCATTCCGGATTCAGAGATGTAGCCAGAGACACGGATGCCCATGAGCATACCTTCGGTTGGTGGATAACCTAAAACCATCATTTTCGGTTGGTGGATAACCTAAAACCATCATCTTTGGCTGGTGGATAACCTAAAACCATCATTTTCGGTTGGTGGATAACCTAAAACCATCATCTTTGGTTGGTGGACAACCTAAAACCACCACAGGTCGTAGACCTCCCTTCTTTTAGGTCGAAGGTCTCCCTTTTATATGAGGGACAATTCCTCTAGCAGAAGCTTTCAGCTTCTTGCCAGTTTTGGAAGAGTTCCGGGAACTGCAACAAGTTTTGCGTTCCAGTGTTTGTGGTCATCCTAAAACCACCTCTTTTTTCCAACATTTCAGAGAGTTGATTCAGCCCAAGTGTTGCCATGTATACTTTGCATATTTTTATTACAACTCTTTTCTTGGACTCACACATACCCCTTCGGATTAAGGGGGGATGTTGGAACACCTAATCCTACATGGGTAGGTGTGGAATGCGAAAAGTCACAATGGAGTCCAAGTGACCTTGGAATGTGAAACCAAGATTCATGCCATTGTATTATAAATGTACATCATGTATAATGGAAAAAATAAGAGAGCCTCACGCTTATCCTTCATTGTGTGTTGAGTCTCTTGTGTGTGTGTTCATCCTTTCTCATACACCATGTGTGTGCTTATCATGGTGTTTAACAGAAATGGTCCTCGACATATTGTGGCTTCTCACAAATCATACCCATAGACATAGGCACCTTTAATAGTCCCTTTCCCCAATAATCATGACAGTAAACCCACCATTTACAATCACTTCGCCTGGGAACAGGCTGCCAAGAGTAGGACCCTACCCAACCCCAAAAAATAGAGAAAAACATTATTATGCTCTGACACCCATAGTCAAAGAAAATCATTCCCATTTGGGAGAGCATAATTCCAAACTTGACTGAAAGAGGGATAAGAACATCCAAATTTAAATACATGACTACATGCCTTGAACCTTCACACAGCTGCATTTCATTCCAATCTGGACCAGTCCAACCCACAACCCATACAAGTTCGCAACTGTAACCTACTATCACCAGACCCATAGGGGAGGTATGAGGGAAAACATACCCAGATTCACAATCCATATGGTTTTGATGTAGGCTCATAAGCGACCAGCAACACCTCCACCACGAACGTCTCACCACTGAGCACCAACACCACTGAATCACTCAAATTATCCACACTACAAAATTTCTAGAGGAAATGGCCATCACCTCCAGAGCTTTCCACCATATCAAACTCCTCCCACATGTCCTTCTCATTTAATTTCCTATACCCTCGCACGCTTGGAGTGATGGTTGGCTGCCTCCCAACCTTAACTCCAGACATCCCTCCCATCACCCAAATCCCAAAATTAATTATTATACTCTCTCTCACCCCGATTGGCAAGGGGGGAGGGGCTTGGATACCTTCCACCTCCATATTTTGGGCTTGTTGCAGGCCTTGATCCAAAATATGTTAGAGAGAATCCAAATCCTCTCTATGTTGGTTGTTCCTCCATTGGGAGTTTATGGACTCAACCTGGTGGTGGAACCCCAATTGGCCAAGAAATATGTTGCTTTGTTTCCCATTTGTAAAACATGAGATGGGATGATGTAATCAAAGAAAGGAAAGATTTCACTTATCTCTAGGATAATACTAGTTTTCCTCCAACTCTTACTAATCTTCTCCCAATTGGTTCCTTGATTCGACTTCTTGGTGATTTCAATGACCATTCTGGAGTCTCCCTCAATTTCCAATTTTTTAATTCCTTCTCTTCAAGCTATGTGGATACCACATTGTTCGTGGCATACCCACAGTCTACAACATAAATGTGGAGAACCTGACTTTAGGAATATCTGAACATTCCCCCAAACATTGCATTGCCCAAATTCCCTATGTATGCACCATAAAAGTTCATCTTTATGAAGTTTTCTTGAGGGGGCCAAAATATGGATGGTGAAGAGGAAGGAGGGGGTAGAGGTTTCTGCAATTCCGAAGCCAACATTTGGGGTGATAGATTCAGGGCGGTCAGAATCTGGGCTTCCTATGGTGCAAATTTCTGATCATCAGGGTGCCACCTTTAAGCCAAAATGGTTCCTATTACATTTTGGATGATTCCTTTCCATATCGCTCCTGTGGGATACTTCTGTCTTTGAATAATCATTTGTATCTCTCCTTCCAGATCACCCTCAAAGGAAATCCTAGGGCTAGATTCCACGCCCTGTTTAGAATCGTGCTGGAGAAGATACAGTGCCTCCACACT
Organism: Pinus albicaulis; assembly: GCA_034641835.2. NCBI lineage: Eukaryota > Viridiplantae > Streptophyta > Pinopsida > Pinales > Pinaceae > Pinus > Pinus albicaulis. The sequence continues at coordinate 413,307,681 of CM076575.1, forward strand.
TCTATGGACATTGTGATGAAAACAAGCTCATAAACGAGCGGGACTGGAACTTGGAAAGTGCAGTAGGTGGGTTGCAGACCGAAGTTGCCTTCCAAGGTCGAGTCGAGGTTTCTTTGTTCAACACAGGTCGAGTCAGGTTATCGAACCAGATAGAGACAACGAACACGCGGAAAATTGTAGCAGAGGTCGAGTCGGGTTGTGGACGTGTAGCACATAGCGGACAAGGGCATAGTCAGGTTTTTGGCATTGTCGAGTAATAGCTCATAGTGCAAGTGGACAGAGGACACATAGTTAAGTGGGGTCACGGTCGACTAACCCACGGAAAACAGTTAGACAATAGATGCATCCTTGTCCAATCTTCCAAAAAGTTTCCCTGTGTTTCTCCACATCTGCTCCACAAAGGGACATGAGTTGAGGAGGTGTTCTATGTCTTCTACATTCTCATCACACAAGTAGCACTTTGTAGAGTCTTTAATCCCCCTTTTCTATAGTTAGTCCCATGTTAAGATATGTTTTCGACTTACCAACCATAAGAAGTATGCGACTTTTGGCCACAATTTTCCAGTCCATATTTTCCTCTAGGTCGGGTTCCCCTGTTCCTAATGTCCATATGATGCTCGCTTGTAAGCCTCCTTTATCGAGAACATTCCCCTCTGTGTATAACCCCACCTAAAAATATCCGACCGCTCTATAATAGCAATATTTCTTGAGGATAGCTATTTTTTGAATTATTCCCATTGGATTGATGTGTGGGGGGGGGGGGGAGAGGGGGCATGCCAGTCCTATATGTACTTCCATTGGTGCCATGATATATGATGATCTTTCTTCAAGAACTGAGCCACTATTGTGCATTGTTGGGTGTTGGTAAACAAGAATATATCAATATATATTTCTGGCTAAATAATTTGGGTGTTTATACCAAGATTTTTGTCAAAAAAGTGCCCTTCTTCCATCCCTGATTGCCCAAAAAGTATGAGACCAAATAAGGTCTTTATTCATTGTAGCTAGATTCCAAATTTATGACCCTTTGGGAATGATTTGAATCCTTAGGATGTCAACAACAAAGGATGGCATTTGGTATTTTATCAGCCATATTTGCTTCCAAAGATTAGGGCCCCCTTGAATCCATCTCCACCACAACTTCACTCCCATGACCTGATTGAGGATGAAGGGATCCCTAAGTACCATCCCTCCTAGAAGTTCAGGTTTGGTTATAGTATCCCAGGCCACCAATGCCCATTTTTTGGCTTCTTGAGTTCCCCTCCACAGGAATTTTCTGAAAGCGTCCACCATGTTAGAACAAGAAGTTTTCAGATCCACAAGGACTGGCAACAAGTAGATCGATATCGATTGAAGAACATCCTTAATAAGAATTTTTCAACAAACTATGTTTAGTGCTCTAAATTACCATTGATGTAACCTAGCTTAGATGTGCTCCATAAGGTATTTCCAGCAAGAGGTTCGAAGGGAATTATGGACAAGAGGAATCCTGAGGTATTCCGAGAGAAAATATCCAATAGTGAATCCCAAGGTTCTGGCTACAAGGGCCTGGGAAGGGGCAGGGATGTTGAAGAATAATATGTTATATTTCTCATTGTTGATCACAGTGCCAGAGGCTTGCATAAAGTTCTGAAGAATGTTTTTTATTGATTTGGATTTTTGGAGAGAGATTTGGAAGAAAAATATAATATCATCAAAAACTTATTGGTGGGTGAGAGGGATATAATTTCCCCATAGAAGAATCCCACTGATGGTGCGTGAGTGTATAACAGCCTTAATGTACCTACCTAGCCCCTCTTCTACAAAGATTAACAGAAAAGGGGAAATAGGATCACCTTGGTGGATGCCCCAAGAGGGATTGAAAGACCTTGAAGGGGAGCCATTAAGGAGGATGGATATCATTGGGGGTGAGATCATAGAAGAGATCCAATCGATCCATCTAGAATCAAAGCCAAAGGCTTTCAAAATATCCAAGAGGAAGGGCCAGCTGAGACATTCATAGGCTTTAGAAAGATCCAATTTTATCAGCATACCTTTCACTTTCATATGTTTGAGGAAGTGGACAACTTCTTGATTGGTAATGATTCCATCAAGGATTTGGCATCCTTGAACGAAACCCATTTGCTAAGGGGATATCATATTAGGAAGAAAGGGTTTAAGTCTCTTAACCATTGCAATAGAGATAATCTTATAAATTAAATTACATAAAGCAATAGGTCTGAAGCCTTGGGGGTCTTCAGAATTCATCAATTTAGGAATGAGGGCAATAAAATAAGAGTTTAGGGCTTGATTTAACTTTTCTGATGTGTTTGAATCCTCCAGCACTTCAAAAATGTACTACCCCATGAAGTGCCAAGATGCTTGGAAGAATTATGTCATGAATCCATCCAGGCCCGACACTTTTTTTTTGTTGGACACCTAATCCTCTAAGGGTTGGTGTGGGAGGCGAAGAGTCAAAAGGAGTCTAGGATACCCTAGAATATGGAATCTAAGGGTCACTCCATTGTATGATAAATATGTATCAATGTGAGTAATAGAGGATCTCACATTTATCTTTCTATTCTTGTGTGTTTATCATGCTTGTGTTTAACATGGTATCTTAACACAGGCTAGACCTTTGAATTTTCACGATCTTTCAACTCCATTTTTAGCTGCTCTGCATATTTCATTACTGTGACTCTGCATCTACCTAGTCCATTTTTTGTGTGTTTGTCAAGCCTATAAAATTCTAGGTGTGTCAAAAATTTTATATTCCTAGTTCACCTACCTGTGTTTCTTGGAGCTCTCACCATTGTATACTACCACTGTGCTATCCAAAATCCCTCTGCACTCTTACATATTTGGTCAACATACATATTTGGCACTCCAAAAGTTGTCTATGGAGTGACTGGAGAAATCAGTCGCAGTGGCCCTCACATACGCAACAACCCTCATATTCGTTGCACTCTCAACACTGCACAACGTCCTCACCTCCACTCATACACTAAAACAATACACTCATAGCAATACACTACGCATCGGCCTCACAGTCTCATTCGGGCTTCCTATCTCTACCTGTGCCCACAATACTACCCATAGTTGGCTCTACCGCCTGATATATCAACAACACTCCAAATGATGTCATAAACACCATCCCCCTTACAAAGTCGCACTTTGCACTCCAGTTCGCTGCCCAATCATGGTTTGGCATGATCCTAGACACAGTCTCATACAATCGCTGCTCACTGTACGTAGCCTCACCTCCACTCCTTTCGAAAGCTTCTTGAAGCTTACTAGTCATTCTTCGAGCTCAGCCAAGGTGTCGACTACGAGCAACAAGTATTGTGGAACATCACTAGGGGAAGTTATCCTACGTTGTTTGAGGTTAATGCTGCTGACGAGGATTCAAAGGGTGGGATGAAATGGAAGGAAAAGCTGCACAGGCTAAACGACATTTTTCATAAGGAGATGTGAACTTTGGGGCTTCTCGTGACGCCTTAGTATTGATTAATGGTGAAATTTTGGAAGTACCTGTGTTTAAAAAAAGAAACGCCATTCACGTTATCCTAGAGCTATTTAATTAGCATATTGATCTCGCCATGTTTTAGTTCATTTTCTCCCTCTACTTTTGAAATTTTTAGCTTTTATGTCGTAACATTAGGGGAATTTTGAGGTCTAAATTGGGCCTCCTAAGGAAATTATAAAATAATAGTGGAAATAATAAAATAATATTAGATTATGTTATCAAATTCTAGAGGGAAAAAAGAAAAAAATATATTTTCAACTTGTGTTTTCAACTTATCTCCCTATGGGTTTACTCAAATTTCAAGCAGAAACACTCGTTGGATGCATAATTTGATTCCTCATCCAAGGAGTATCCATGTTGCATACTTATGATGGACCCTACTACATGAAAAATGTGATTGCAATCACATATTCTTATGTATTTCTCATTTTTCGTGTAGCATGGTCCATTGAAAGTATGCAACATGGGTACTCCTTGGATGAGGAATTAATATTTTCATCCAACGAGTACTCCTACTCGAAACTTGAGTGAAACCTTAGGGATATAATTTGAAAACACGAGTTGAAAAAGTAGTTTTATTAGTTATTTATTTTTTAACCTTTTTACTTTTTTACTCCAAAAATGGTTAATCATCCCCTATGTTTGAAATCATCATATTGATTCCTATTGGTTCTTATAAAGTTTATTTTGGTTGTACATTTTTCTTAGGAGGCCCATTTTAAACCTCAAAATTTCTCTAATGAATGTATAAATCAATCAAAGTAAGAGGATTCAAAGTCGATTTGACGGTGTCTATGTAGAATAAGCCATTGTTAAACTTTGGTGCATGTCCACACTCCCACTGCACTATAATACTCCGCTCTTCGTGTCACTCCTCGTCTTGTGCCATGTACTCTACTACACACACCAGTGGCTTCACAATGCTCCTCAATTCCGCCATTCCTCTTATGTTATTACTACTCCCATACCAAATCTTTGTCCGTCGACTCCGATCCTCTGTGGTGGTTGCCTTTATTCTGCCACCGTGACTCCTCCTCTGCTATTACCACAGTCTTTATTAGCACATTTCCCAAGATTGAGGTCTCTGCCCTCTCACATAGTATCTTGTATTATAAGGATGATTTGTGCCAAGTTGTAGCTCAAAACACACTCAACCCTTCTTAAATTTCCCATGAAGAAGAATACCAAGGCACGTATTCTAAACTCAGTTTTGAGCCCTAGAGTAGGTAATTGATTATGGAAATTTTATTTACAAGTAGGTCATGGATGTTTCAAAATTAGCACATGAAAAGTATTATATGCACAAGTGAGTTTCAATACAAATAATTGTTATGGCACATTGCAATATGTGAATTCCAAGTCATGTATGAATACATGCACAATCCAAATGTTGGTGTGGTAGACTCCTCAAATCTATGTGTTCTTGAAGGAAGATAGATATTGTTAATGTGGAAATTAGGTACGGGCATTGTTATCAGAATTCAAAGGGAATGAAGTCTGTGAACTCCTCTTCCATTACATCTACAAAATCTACCATTACTTCCTAAAATATATGTAATTATTGAGGCAAGAAGATCGGGGTGAAGTAATTTTGTTGTAGTTTGTGCTAGCAGACTTTTCACATGCTACTAATTATGTAGTTGCAACTATGTAGCATTGCAAGTTGTTTTTCCACTTGCATGTTTGCTAGTGCATTTTCAATTGAACTTAATGCTCCTCATTTGCAGAGCTTGATTTGTTAACAAAATGGGTAGAATTTATGGAGTAATAGAGTTACTAAATACTCTAATACATTCTAATGTTGAAAATACAATTATGATTAACAAAGTCATTCTCACAGATATTCAAACTTGTTTGAAAAATGTACAAGAGAAGGCGAAGTTTTTACCCCTTGAGTCACCGAGTCACAAATCACAACAAGATGAGTTACAATAGCATAAGTATCATTCTGAACTTGTTTAGCAACAAGAAATTTTTCATATCATTGAGCCCAGTACAAGATCAGATGTGAATGTAGAAGAAAAAATCCAGCCTGCACTTCCCAAGCCCATCATCAAACCTTGGGAAGATCTTGTCCACAACAAGCACAGCACTGGTCTTGGATATGACAAGGAGTTGTCCTTTCATATTCCGGACTACTCCAAGCCCATAAAATTTCAGAGTGTCAGATTTCTTTATGACAGTTCACCTTCAGTTGTTCCAGATCTTGCTCCTCTTCAAAATCAGAAACAACAAATTGAAAAATGCCAACGCTGTGATCGAGTTAGCCATACGAAATATCATTGTTTTTATCTTCACCCATGCAAGCACTGTGGTCGGCACACCCATTCTTCACACAGATGCTTCAGAAACAAGCCTCCTACAAGAACAAAGATTCATCTTGGATGAATCGCTTCTTGGCAATGGGCATCTATAGCCAAGAAGATGTTTAATTCATATGTTATAATTTCTTCTAGAGTATCAAAATTCTTTCAGTTGAGTTTTCACCATCATCTCACCTTGTATCTGACAGGGGGGGAAATGATGGTCACTTACAAGCTTCAAAGCTATATCAAGCGAGCCTAACCCACAACTTTCCATTCTAGATTCAGATTTGTAGCCAGAGACAGAGAAGTTCAAGTGAGCCTGAGTTACAACCTGCCATTCCAAATTTAGAGTGGTAGCTAGAGACACAAAAGTTCAAGTGAGACTAAGCCACAACCTGCCATTCCATAATCAGAGTTGTATCTAGAGACACAAATGCCCATGAGCATGTCGTTGGTTGGTGGTTAGCCTTAAACCATCTATGTGAGGTTGAGTTTCTTCCTCTTCAAAGAATTAGGGACACTTTCTCTAGCATAATACTTCATCTTCTTGATAGTTTTGGAGGAGTTCCAGGAAATGCATCAAGAATTCCAAAGTTGTTTTTCATCCTTAAACCATAACAGGTTGCAGGCCTCCCTTCTTCCAGGTTGAAGGGCTCCTCTTAAAAAAATTAGGAGAACTTCCTCTAGCAGAAGATCTCAGCTTCTTGCCAAATTTGGAAGAGTTCTGGGAACTGCACTAAGCGTTCCAGTGTTGGTGGTCATCCTTAAAACACCTCCTTATGCTGACATTTCAGAGAGCACATTCAGTCTAGTCCTATCATGTTGTATTACAACACTCTTCTTGGACTCATACATACCCCTTCGAATTAAGGAGGGGAATGTTGGACACCTGATCCTCTAAGGGTTGGTGTGGAAGGCGAAGAGTCAAAAGGAGTCCAGGAGACCCTGGAATATGGAATCCAAGGGTCACCCCATTGTATGATGAATATGTATCATTGTTATTAATAGAGGATATCACATTTATCTTTCTATTCTTATGTTTTTACCATGCTTGTGTTTAATCATTTTTGGCATGATCCTTGACAATTTATTCCACTTCCTCAAGGAAACCTTGTGCATCAAGGCCATTTTTTGATCTCTGCTCACCAAATGTGGAATATGCATGATTATTCTCTGAATAGCCTATGTTCTATCTTGGTTTGGATCCGAGAGAAGGTTTTGTAAATGATATACCAAGAGGTTTTCCATCTCATCATGGTTGACCAGTCTGTTACCAGTGGAATATTTTAGAGAAAAGATTTGGTTGTGCTAGCGATGTTGAATCATGGCTTGTGGAATAATTTTGTGTTTCGTTCCCCTTCATGAAGCCATTAAACCCGATATTTTTGTTTCCATAAGATTTCCTCATGTTTCATCCTGTCTTCAAGTTGCGTGAGATTTGGTCACCAGATTCTCCGAGCGGCCTTCCATGATCATTCTTTGTTGGATAGATTGAATTTTCTTTTGAAGATTAATTTTCTCTTTCATTATGTGGCCAAACTCCAACTTATTCCATTTTTTTATTTGATGCTTGACCTCCTTAAGCCGGGGATGGAAGGTATGCATGCAGTTCCTACACTTTTCCTCGTTGTTATTCCACCAATTTTCTACTTTACCCAGAAAATATGGGTTGCGGAGCCAGAATTATTCGAACTGAAATATGTGATTCCTAGGCACCAACTTCAGATCCATTTCCAAACGAATCGACCAATGGTTTGATCCCATGCATGGGAGAATTTCCACTTCAAATAAAATATCTCTTGATATGAGTCCCTCTGACACCAAAAATGTGTCTAATCGTCTTGCAACTTGGTTATGACCCCCTCTCATGTTGTTCCATGTATATATTTCGTTGTGGGTGGGAATATCAACTAATTGAAGATCTATGATGAGATCAAAAAATTATTCCATCTCTGTATCTGGTCTCCTATTGCCTCTTTTTTTCTCCTTCAGTGATGTGATGAGGTTAAAGTCACCTTCAACTATCCACAACTCTTCCTGAAAGAGCTTCTTGTGCCTTCTGATCTTTTGTAGGAAGGCATATTTCTCTCCTGCAATGTTGGCGTCGTAGAAAACATATATGATAGCCCAATCCATTGTACCTATATGTTGAAATCTCCCCAATATGATTTGGGGCATACTCATCCACTGGTAAAATATTATTTCTGATGGGTTCCAGAGGTTACTGACCTCAGTGGGTTAGAGTCTAGCCTTGTATATCCTTCCATTGGTGCTATGATATATGATGATCTCGCTTCAATAACTGAGCCACTATAGTGCATTGTTGGGTGTTGGTAAATAGGAAGATATCAAATAGATCTTACTGGCTAAATAATTTGGGGTGTTGCTACCAGGATTCTTGCCAAAAAAGTGTCCTTCTTCCATCCCTGATTTCCAAAAAAGCATGAGACCGAATAAGGTATTTATTCATTGCAGCAAGATTCCAGATTGATGACCCTTTGGGAATGATTTGAACCCTTATGATGTGAACAACAGAGGATGGCATTTGGAATTTTCTCATCCATATGTGTTTCCAGAGATCAGTCCCCCCTTGAATCCATATACACCACAATTTCACTCCCATGACCTGATTGAGGATGAAGGGATCCCTAAGTCCCAACCCTCCCAGAAGTTTAGGTTTTGTTATAGAATCCCAGACCACCAGTGCCCATTTTTTGGCTTCTTGACCTCCCCTCCACAGGAATTTTCTGAAATTGTCCATCATGTTAGAACAAGAATTTTTCAAAGCTACAAGGCCTGACAATAGGTACATCAGTGTCGATTGAAGAACGTCCTTAAGAAGAACTGTTTGACCAACTATGTTTAGTGCTCTAAAGGACCAGTGATGTAACCTAGCTAGGATACGCTCCATAAGGTCTTTCCAGCAAGAGGTTCGAAGGGAATTATGGACAAGAGGCATCTTGAGGTATTTCGAGGGAAAATATCCAATAGTGAACCCCAGGGTTCTAGCTAGAAAGGCCTAAGAAGGGCCAGGGGTGTTGGAGAAGATGATGTTAGATTTATCATTATTGAACACAGTGCCAAACGCTTGCATAAAATTCTGAAGAACGTTTTTTATTGATTTGGATTTTCGGAGAGAGACTTGGAAGAACAACATAAAGTCATCGAAAACTTATTGGTGGGTGAGAGGGAGATCATTTCCCCATAGAAGAAGTCCACTGATGGTGCATGAGTGTATAGCAGCCTTAATGTACCTACCTATCCCCTATGCTGCCAATATGAACAGAAAAGGGGAAATATGATCATCTTGGCAGATGCCCTGAGAGGGGTTGAAAGACCTCAAAGTAGAGCCATTAAGGAGGATGGAGATCATAGAAGAGATCCAATTGATCCATCTAGAACCAAAGCCAAAGGGTTTCAAAATAGCCAGGAGGAAGGGCCAGCTAAGACATTAATAGGCTTTAGAAAGATCCAGTTTTATCAGCATACCTTTCACTTTCATATGTTTGAGGGAGTGGACAAATTCTTGAGTGGTAATGATTCCATCACGGATTTGGAGTCCTTGAATGAAACCCGTTTTCTCAGGGGATATCATATTAGGAAGAAAGGGTTTAAGTCTCTTAACCATTGCAATAGAGATAATATTATAAATGAAATTACATATAGCAATAGCTCTGAAGCCTTGGGAGTCTTGAAAATTCGTCGATTTAGGAATGAGGGCAATAAAAGATGAGTTTAGGGATTGATTTACCTTTTGTGATTTGCGTGAATCCTCCACCACTTCAAGAATTTCCTACCCCATGAATTTCCAAGACGCCTGGAAGAATTATGTCGTGAATCCATTAGGGCCCAATTCTTTGTTTTTGTTGGACACCTAATCCACTAAGGGTTGGTGTGGAAGGCAAAGAGTCAAAAGGAGTCCAAGAGACCCTGCAATATGGAATATAAGGGTCACTCCATTGTATGATAAATATGTATCATTGTGAGTAATAGAGGATCTCATGTTTATATTTCTATTCTTGTGTGTTTACCATGCTTGTGTTTAGCATGGTATCAAAACACAGGCCAGACTTTGGAATTTTCATGATCTGTCAGCTCCATTTTTAGTTGTTCTTCCTATTTCATTGATGCGACTCTGCGTCTACCTAGTCCATTTTGTGTGTGTTTGTCAGGCCTGTAAGAATTATAGGTGTGTCAAAAATTTAATATTCCTAGTTCACCTACCTATGTTTCTTGGAGCTCCCGTCATTGTATACTACCACTATGCTCTCCAAAATCCCTTTTCACTCTTACATATTCAGTCGTCATACATATTCAGCACTCCAAACGCTGTCTATGGAGTGAGTGGAACAATCGGTTACAACGGCCCTCACACACGCAACGAACCTCATATTCGTCATGATCTCAACACTTCACAATGTCCTCACCTCTACTCATACACTCACAACAATACACTACGCATCGGCCTCACAGTCTCATTCGGGCTTCCTATCTCTACCTGCGCCCACATTGCTACCCATAGTTGGCTCTACTGCCTGATATATCAACACCACTCCAAATGATGTCATACACACCATCCCCCTTACATAGTCGCACTCTGCACTTCGATTCGCTGCCCACTCATGGTTTGGCATGCTCCTAGACACAGTCTCATATAATCGTTGTTCATTATCCGTAGTCTGACCTCCATTCCTTCCAAAAGCTTCTTGAGGCTTACTAGTTGTCCTTCGAGCTTAGCCAAGGCATCGAATGCGAGCAACAAGTATTGTGGAACATCACTAGGGGAAGTGATCCTACGTTTTTTGAGGTTAAGGATGCCGCTGAGGATTCAAAGGGCAGGATGAAATGGAAGGAAAACCTGCACAATCTACACGACATTTTTCATATGGAGATGTGAACTCTGGGGCTTCTCGTGATGCCTCAGTACCGATTAATGGTGAAACTATGGAAATACCTATGTTTAAAAAAAAAAGGACGTTCAGGCCATCTTAGAGCTATTTAATTAGCATATTGATCTCGCCATGTTTTAGTTAATTTTCTCTCTCTGATTTTTAAATTTTGAGCTTTTATGTTGTAAAATTATGGGAATTTTGAGGTCTAAAATGGGCCTCCTAAGGAAATTATAAAATAATAGTGGAAATAATAAAATAATATTAGATTGCATCATCCAATTTTAGAGGGAAAAAAGAAAAAAATATTTTTTTCAATTTGTATTTTCAACTTATCTCCCTATGGGTTTACTCAAATCTCAAGCGAAAACACTCGTTGGATGCATAATTTGATTCCTCATCCAAGGAGTACCCATGTTTCATAGTTACGATGGACCATACTACATGAAAAATGATAAATACATGAAAAACGTGATTTCAATCACATTTTCTCATGTATTTCTCATTTTTCGTGTAGCATGGTCCATAGAAAGTATGCAACATGGGTACTCCTTGGATGATGAATTAAATTTTGCATCCAACGAGTACTCCTGCTCGAAACTTGAGCAAAACCTTAGGGAGATAATTTGAAAATGTGAGTTGAAAAAGTAGTTTTATTATTTATTATTTTTTAATCTTTTTACTTTTTTACTCAAAAAATGGTGAATCATCCCCGATGTTTGACATCATCATATTGATTCCTATTGGTTCTTATAAAGTTTATTTTGGTTGTACATTTTTCTTAAGAGGCCCATTTTAAACCTCAAAATTTCTCTAATGAAAGTATAAATCGATCAAAGTAATATGAGTCGAAGTCGATTTGACAGTGTCTATGTAGAATAAGCCATCGTTAAACTCTAGTGCCTATCCATACTCCCACTGCACTGTAATACTCCACTCTTTGTGGCACTCCTCCTATGGTGCCATGTCCCCTGCTGCACACACCAATGGCTTCACAACACTCCTTCATACCACCACTCCTCTTGTGTTATTACCACTCCCATACTAGCTCTTTGTCCCTCGACTCTGGTCCTTCTAGGGTGGTTGCCTATACTCTACCACCGTGTCTCCTCCTCTGTTATTACCACATTCTTTATTAGCACATGTCCCAGGATAAAGGTCTCTGCCCTCTCAGACAATGTCTTGTATTATAAGGATGATTTGTGCCAAGCCATAGCTCAAAACACACTCCACCCTTCTTAAATTTCCCATGAAGAATAAGACCAGGGCACATATTCTAAACTCAGTTCTGAGCCCTGGAGTAGGTAATTGATTGTGGCAATTTTATTTACAAGCAGGCCATGGATGTTTCAAAATTAGCACACAAAAATTATTATATGTAGAAGTAAGTTTCAATCCAATTAATTGTTATGGCACATTGAAATATATGAATCCCTAGTCATGCATGAATACATGCACAGTTCAAATGTTGGTATGGTAGACTCCTCAAATCTATGTGTTCTTGAAGGAAGATAGATATTGTTAATGTGGAAATTAGGTATGGGTGTTGTTATCAGATTTCAAAGGGAATAATGTATGTGAACACCTATGCCATTACATCTACAAAATATACCATTACTTCCTAAAATATATTTAATTATTGAGGTAAGAAGATTAGGGTGAAGTAATGTTGTTGCAATTTTTTCTAGCAAACTTTTCACAAGCTACTAATTATGTAGTTGAAACTATGTAGCATTGAAAGTTTTTTGTCCTCTTGTATGTTTATTGGTGCATTTTCAATTGTACTTAATACTCCTTATTTACAGAGTCTAATTTGTTAACAAAATGGGTAGACTTTATCGAGTACTAGAGCTACTGAATACTCTAATACATTATAATGTTGAAAATACAATTATGATTGACAAAGTCATTATCACAGACATTCAAACTTGTTTGCAAAATGTACAAGAGAAGATAGAGTGTTTGCAGCTTGAGTCGCAGTCACAACAAGATGAGTTACAATAGCATAAGCATCATTCTGAACTTGTTTTTTTTCATAACATTGAGACAAACTCCCATCAGCAACAAGAAAATGTTTAGATCACTGAGCCCAGTAGAAGAGCAGATACGAATGGAGAAGAAAAAATCAAACCTGCACTTCCCAAGCCCATCATCAAACCTTGGGAAGAGCTTGTCTATATAAAGCACATAATAGGTCTTGGATATGACAAGGAGGTTTCCTTTCATATTCCAGATTGCTCAAATCCCATCAAGTACCAATGTGTTGGATTTATTATGACAACGCATCTTCAGATGTTTCAGATCTCGCTCCTCTTCCACAACAGCCACAACAGATTTTGAAATGCCAACACTGTGATCGAGTAGGTCATATGCAATATCATTTTTTTGATCTTCACACATGCAAACACTGTGGTCGACACACTCATTCTTCACACAAATGCTTTAGAAATAAGCCTCCTGCAAGAACAAATATTCATCTTGGATGGATCACTCCTTGGAAATGGGCATCTACAGCCAAGAAGATGTTTTAGTCATTTGTTAGAATTTCTTCTATAGTATTAAAAGGTCTTGCAGTTGAGTTTTCACCATCATCTCACCTTGTTTCTGACAGGGGGTGAAATGGTCACCTACAAGCTTCAAAGTCACATGAAGCGAGCCTAAGCCACAACCTGCCATTCCATATTCAAATTTGTAGCTAGAGACATAAAAGTTCAAGCGAGCCTGAGCCACAACTTGCCATTCCAGATTTAGAGTGGTAGCCAGAGACACAAAATTTCAAGTGAGCCTGAGCCACAACCTGCCATTCCAGATTCATAGTTGTAGCCAGAGACACAAATGCCCATGAGCATGCCTTTGGTTGGTGGTCAACCTTAAAGCATCTATGTGAGATTGAGTTTCTTCCTCTTCAAAGAATTAGGGACACTTTCTCTAGCAGAAGACTTCAACTTCTTGCCATTTTTGGAGGAGTTCTAGGAAATGCATCAAGCATTCCATAGTTTTTGGTAATTCTTAAACCATCGCAGGTTTCATACCTCCCTTCTTCCAGGTTGAAGGGCTCCCTCTTCAAAACATTAGGAGCACTTCCTCTAGCAAAAGATCTCAGCTTCTTGCCAAATTTGGAAGAATTTCAGGAACTGCAATAAGCGTTTTAGTGTTGGTGTCATCCTTAAACCACCTCCTTATGATGACATTTCAGAGAACACATTCAGCCTAGTGCTGCCATTTTATATTACAGCTCTCTTCTTGGACTCATACATACCCCTTCGGATTAAGGAGGGGAATGTTGGACACCTAATCCTCTAAGGGTTGGTGTGGAAGGTGAAGAGTCAAAAGGAGTCCGAGAGACCTTGGAATATGGAATCCAAGGGTCACTCGATTGTATGATGAATATGTATCATTGTGATTAATAGAGGATATCACATTTATATTTCTATTCTTGTGTGTTTACCATGCTTATGTTCAACCATTTTTAGCGAGATCCTTAACAATTTATTCCACTTCCTCAAGGAAACGATGCACGTCAAGGCCATGTTTTGATCTCTACTCACCATTCGTGGAATATGCCTGATTATTCTCTGAATAGCCTATGTTATGTCTTGGTTTGGCTCCGAGATAAGGTTCTGTAAATGATCTACCAAGAGGGTTTAGTCTGTTACTAGTGGAATATTTTAGAGAAAAGATCTGGTTGTGCTAGCGATGTTGAATCAAGGCCTTGTGGAATAATTTTGTGTTCCTTTCCCCTTCGTGAAGCCATTAAACCCGAGATTTTTGTTTCCATAAGATTTCCTCATGTTTCATCATTTCTTCCAGCTGCATGAGAAGCCTTCCTTCTTCGGTCGCTAGATTCTCCGAGCGGCCTTCCATGATCATTCTTTGTTGGATAGATTGCATTTTATTTTGAAGATTAATTTTCTCTTTCATTATGTGGCCAAAATCACACTTATTCCATTTTTTGATTTTATGCTTGACCTCCTTAAACCAGAGCTGGAAGGTATGCATGCAGTTCCTACCCTATTCCTCGTTGTTCTTCCACCAATTTTCTACTTTACCCAGAAAATATGGGTTGCGGAGCCAAAATTATTCGAACTGAAATAGATGATTCCTAGGTGCCAACTTCAGATCCTTTTCCAGACGAAATGGCCAATGGTATGATCCCATGCATGGGAGGATTGCCACTTCAAAGGAGATATCTCTTGATATGAGTCCCTCCGACACCAGAAATATGTCTAATCGGCTTGCAACTTGGTTGTGACCCCCTCTCTTGTTGTTCCATGTATATATTTCGTTGTGGGTGGGAATGTCAAATAATTGAAGATCTGTGATGAGATCACAAAATTATTCCATCTCTGTATCTTGTCTCCTATTTCCTCCTTTTTTCTCCTTCAGTGACATGATGAGGTTAAAGTCACCTTCAACTATCCACAACTCTTCCTGAAAGAGCTTCTTTTGCCTTTTGATCTTCTGCAAGAACGCATATTTCTCTCCTAGAATGTTGGGGCCATAGACAACAGATATGATAGCCCAGTCTGTTGTACCTATATACCAAAATCTCCCCAATATGATTAGGGGAATACTCATACATTGGTAAAATATTATTTCTGATTGGTTTTGGAGGGTCACAACCCCTCTGATAGTTCCCCACACATCCAAGGCCATCAATTCATACATCGACTTCATCTTAGTAGTTATGTATTTCAGTCTCGCCTCGGAGACCTTGGTTTCCTGTATCAACACTATACTAGATTTTTCTTGCTTCAATATTTCCGTTAAGTATGTTCGTTTGCCTTTGTTGCTGAGGCCCCTTACATTCTAGGAGATCACAATCATTTATAAGACTCATTAAGTTGGTGGAAGACCGCTAATAGTAGTACCACCCTTCCCAAATTCACTAGCATTTCCCCCACAATTTGTATAGATTGTTGTAGATGTTCCACCCTCTTTTCTTCCCTCCTTTACCATGTCCATCGGGGTCTATTGCGTTGCCCAAATGGAAACCTAGTGGATCTGGTGGATCTAGGGGTTTCTGACTCTGCTTGGCCTAGTATTGCTTAAAGGTCTCCCAATATAGCCTTTTTTTTTGCCCTAGGGGATAAATCTCTCATCCAAAATTTTCCATTCATTCAGTAGTATTTTCAGAACCTGTTCTTTTGTGCTTAGGTCTTCCTTTTTGTCATTGATCTCCATATTGTTTTGGATTTCATTTGTCTCCATTCTCTCTTTGTCCGCTAGCTCCTCTTGTGCATTCCACTTGGGTGTGGGAATTGTTTTTGACAAAACCTTAACCGATGGCTATGCTTGTTTCCCTTTGTCCGCCTTCTTTGGGGTTTCTCCTTGCTCCTAAAGAACACTAAATATATTATGGGGATCAGTACTTTGTTTCTCTTGTTGTTCAACATTGGTCTCGGGATTTCTTTGTTTCCAAATTTTCTTGTAGGATACTTCTTGGAACCCTTCTTCATCCACCCGCAGTTGACCCCGCTGCTACGAGATGAGGTTCCCCTATTTCCAATCAGTTAAGAGGGAAAGATTTATATAAATGTCCATACTCATGCAAATGTTTGCAACTAAATGGGATATGCTCGTAATCCAAAGGTTGTTTCCATACTACATCTTGGTACTCCAGCTCCACAAATTCAAGTAATGGCTCAACTATATTCATATAGACACATATGGTAGCAAAGGATGTGTATCTTCCCCGATGGGTAGCATCGACAACCTTTATGAACATACCTATGGAGTTTCCAATACCCTATAGTATCTCAGGGTCCCAAAAATGACCAAGTAAGGCGAAGAGCCTCACCCATACAGGTGATGTAATGAACTGTTGTCAATCCGGGTTATAACATTCCTCCCAGAATCGCATGAATAACCCGATGTTATAGTAGAAATATGGGTCGTTTTCAAAGATCCATTCTTTGTCCTCTAGGTTGGCAAAGATGACTGTGAAGAAGCCCGTGGCGCCCAGTTTTAGATCTATATGGCCCTTTGGTTGCCATTTTAGTTGAATCCATTTCAATAAATCTCTCTCTTAAGACCAAACTCCTATAAACTTACAAATCAGGGCATAGTATTTCATGTAGTTTCTGTAGTTCTCTAGCTTATTGCCCAGAATCACAAAACATGACTTCTTGGTGGCTCTAGGCAGGCATTTCCCTCGTAACCTCTCTTGCCACTGTGCCCCCATGACCGAGTTACGAGGGAAATTCCTTTCGCCTTTTGTCTTTTAAATTACTTATAATAATATAAAAATGAATAATTATTATTTATTAACCTTTTTAATATTATTTCTTAAAAACTTAAAATTTAAATCCTAAAATTTTAAGATTATTCCCTCCTTTATTATTTACTCCTTCCCTTATTATAATAACTAGAATTTAATCATTTTATTAAATCATTAAATTATAAATTATTCTTTAATATTTTTTCTTAAAATCTTAAAAACTTCTAATACTATATGTTATAATGGCCAGTTTCTAACGGCTAGTTTTTATAGCGATTACTGGACAATGACGCATCCTTACTATTTATTCAATGAGATTGGTTTCTTTCTTCACATTGTCCTAAGAATGAACCACATTAGATGAGTCCAAATGTCAACCAAATCATAATAATGTGATTGATCCAAAAGTCATTTATATATGATATCACCATATTTTAATTTAGTTACTACCAGCCTAGATCCATCTAACTCTGGATCTATCATGCGCCGAGAGGGATCAAATCTCTCGAGGTGCAAACCTATTTTTTGAGTGCAAAACTTCAGGAAAGGTTTGCACCTCGAGAGATTTGATCCCTCTCGGCGCATGATAGATCCAGAGTTAGATGGATCTAGGCTGGTTCCAGTCGGAGGCATCAATGTCACATTTTTCAGGTTATTAAAATTTTTGTATATTTTTGAGATGTAAGATGGATCTAGGCTGGTTTCAGTCATGTGATGCCAAGGAAAATCTATCAAAGGTATGATTAATTTTATCAGTAATATGTAAATATATCAAATATTAATATAATCATTTTAAATATGCTAAATATTTCTTAGATTAACTTGGTCATTTTAATTTTAAATTTTCTTAGTTACCTCAGTTCGTTGAGATGATAATTATTGTTAATAACTATAATGATGAAAAATGATGAAATATTTTTTTTAAATGAAAAGTGACAATAATGGTGTTGAAAGATAGAAAATGTGAACAATAAGAATGTACTCATGTTATAATCAATCTCAAACTATTTTCTTCTACTATTCTTATTTCCTCCCTTGTTAGTTTTGTTATCTTTTCATATCGATTATATGAAAAAGAAAATTTAAATCGTAAACCATTTAAATATTTAGCTCGATCTGTTGTAAACATGATACCTTGTCTCTCTTGCTCTCTAATATTAATAGCTTAAACTACTATAACACAAAAATCAATCTACATTGTTAAAAACTTTTTGTGCTTACACTAAAATCAATGCATATTGTTAATCCAATCACTTTAATATTAATGTACCATCATATATCCAATTACATCAAATCATAAATCAACATATACATTGAAATCAATGCATTTAATGCAAGCAATCAAGTAAGATTAGAAAATAACTTCTACATTGAAATCAATGCACCTAATGCAATCAATCAAATAAGATTAGAAACCAACATCTACACTGAAATCAATGCATTTACTCAAAGCAATCAAATAGGATTAGAAATCGCCATCTACACCGAAATCAATGCATTTAGCGCAAACAATCAAATAGTATTAGGAATAATCTATATTGAAATCAATGCATCTAGTGCAAGAAATCAAATATAATTATAAATCGACGTCTAAATTGAAATCAACACATCCAGTGAAAGCAATCAAATAGTATTAGGAATCGTCACCTACACTGAAATCAATGCATCTAGTGCAAGTAATCATATATCATTAGAAATAAATATCTACACTAAAATCGATGCATCTAGTGAAAATAATCAAATAGGATTATAAATCACCATCTCCACTTAAATCAATCCATCTAGTGCAAGAAATATTCTTCCCTCTTTCCACCCTCCATCCATATCTATATCCCCATCCATCTCTTTTTTTTGTCTTTATCTCACCCCCCCTAAACACACACGCTCTCGCACTCCATATATATCATTCTCTTTGTCGATCACCCTCTCTCCCCATCTCTCTCTTCTTCCCTCTCTTCCCCTTCTCTCCCTCTCCCCCTCTAAGATCTCTCTTTCTTCCTTTTGTCCTCTCTATGTCTCTCTCCATCTTCCTTATCACTCACTCTCTCTCCCTCTAGGAACCAACATCTACACTGAAATCAATTCATTTACTCAAAGAAATCAAATAGGATTAGAAATTGCCATCTACACTAAAATCAATGAATCTAGTGCAAACAATCAAATAGGATTAGAAATCATCTACATTGAAATTAAGTCATCCAATGCAAGTAATCAAATATAATTATAAATTGACATCTACATTGAAATCAACACATTCAGTGCAAGCAATCAAATTATATTAGAAATCACCACCTACACTGAAATCAATGCATCTAGTGCAAGTAATCAAATATCATTAGAAATAATTATCTACACTAAAATCGATGCATCTAGTGCAAATAATCAAATAGGATTAGAAATCACCATCTCCACTTATATCAATCCATCTAGTGAGAGATATATTCCTCCTTCTCTCCACCCTCCATCCATATCTATATCCCCCTCCATCTATTCCTTTTTGTCTCTCTATCTCACCCCCCTAAACACACGCGCTCTCGTACACCATATATATCAATCTCTTTTTCAATCACCCCCTCTCCCCATCTCTCTCTTCTTCCCTCTCTTCACCTTCCATCTATATCTCTATCTTCCCCTTCTCTCCCTCTCCCCCATTAATATCTCTTTTTCCTCCTTTTGTCCTCTCTCCCTCTCTCTCCATCTTCCTTATCACTCTCTCTCTCTCTCTCTCTCTCTCTCTCTCTCTCTCTCTCTCTAGAAACCAACATCTACACTGAAATCAATGCATTTACTCAAATAAATCAAATAGGATTATAAATCGCCATCTACACTGAAATCAATGCATTTAGTGCAAACAATCAAATAGGATTAGAAATCATCTACATTGAAACCAATTCATCTAGTGCAAGTAATCAAATATAATTATAAATCAACATCTAAATTGAAATCAAAAAATTCAGTGCAAGCAATCAAATTGTATTAGAAATCACCACATACACCGAAATCAATGCAAGTAATCAAATATCATTAGAAATAAATATCTACACTAAAATCGATGCATATAGTGCAAATAATCAAATAGGATTATAAATCACCATCTCCACTTATATCAATCCATCTAGTGTGAGAAATATTCTTCCCTCTCTCCACCCTCCATCCATATCTATATCCCCCTCCATCTCTTATTTTTTGTCTCTCTATCTCACCCTCCTAAACACACACATATATCAATCTCTTTGTCAATCCCCTCCTCTCCCCGTCTCTCTCTTCTTCCCTCTTTTCACCTTCCATCTATATCTCTATCTTCCCCCTCTCTCCCTCTCTCTCCATCTTCCTTATCACTTTCTCTCTCTCTCTCTCTCTCTCTCTCTCTCTCCACCTTTCTTTCTCTATTTCTTTCTTATTACCTCTCTCCTCCTCCCCCTCCAAGTCCATCTCTCTTTCCCTCCCTCTCTCCGCTCTCTCACATCCTCTCTCTTCCTTCCTCTCTTTCCCTTTCTCTCCCATCTCTCTCTCCCTCTCTCTCTCTCTCTTCACCCACCAACTATGTTACTATATCCCTCCCTCTCTCCCTATATCTCCTTCTCCCCCCTTATCTCTATCTCTCCTTATTTGTCTCTTTATCTCAGCCCCAAACATACACGCTCTCTCTCTGTCTCTCCCTTGTCACTCCTTCTCTCTCTCCACTTCTCACTCTCTATATTTCTTATTTCCTACATCTCTCCCCCTCCAACTCCATCTCTCTTATCGATCCTCTCTCCTCCTCTCTCTCAAGTCCTCTCTCTCATCCTTCCTCTCTCTCTCTCCCCTAAATCCCTTTCTCTCTCTCTCTCTCTCTCTCTCTCTCTCTCCAATACTCCCTCTTCCCCCATCTCTCTCCTCCTCTCTCTCATCCTTCCTCTCTCTCCCTTTCTCTCCCACCTCTCTCTCTCTCTCTCTTTTCCCTCCAATCCTCTCTCTCCCCCCATATCTCTCTCTCTCTCTCTCTCTCTAATCCTGTCTCTTCCCCCATCCCTTTCTTTCTCTCTCTCTTTCCACCCCTCTCTCTCTCCAACTACATTACTATATCCCTCCATCTCTCATTCTCACTTATTCTCTCCCCCTTCTTTCCATACATCTTACTTTGTCTCTTTATCTCACCCCTAAACATACCCACTCTCTCTCCATCTCTCCCTTATAACACTCTCTCTCTCTTTCTTCTTAGTTATGTAAACTAATGAACATAAATATTTGTAAATATAAAGCAGATTATGGAGTAAATATGAAAAGAGGTTTTATTTACTTAACATACCTCTAGTTTATTTATATTTTTATTTATTTACCATACCCATTTTCTTTACTATGGTATTTGGCCCATAGGCTTGTTATATAATTACATTTTTATTTATAATCCTGTTTGATATATTGTTATTTATTTACCTTACCTCTTTATGCCTCTTTTATATTTATTTATTTACCATACCTCTTTATATATATTTTATATTTAGTTATTTATTTATCATACTTTTTTATACCTCTTTTATATTTATTTATTTACCCATGGTATTAGGCCCATGGTATCAATATTAATTTGTCCCATGGTATTCGTCCCATAGGCTTCATCTAAATAAAACCTCTTTTTAAAGTTTTTTTGAATATAAAAAGGTTTATGGAATAAATATAAAAAGAATTTTTATTTATTTACCATACATCTAGTTTATATATTTTTTTATTTATTTACCATAGCTCTGGAGTAAGTATAAATTCATTTTACAAATATTTAATTAAAAGAAATATTAAAAGATTTTGGATTTTGATTGTTTGTGTTTTCTTTTGATTTAGGAAATGGTATTGACTTTAGTAAAGAGTAAATATGTTTAAAATTTTACTTAATTTGGAAATTCAATGTGGTAATTTTTTTTGTTAAAGGTAAATTTATGATCCATTCAAATTCACGTATATAATTTAATATCCATTCAAATTATATAAATAATACATAATTGTACTAGAAATTGATATATGTTCTAGTACAATGCGATTTTTATTTTTTATTTTTATTTTTAATTTAAAACTTAAGCCGACATTTTGTATGAGGACGTGACATACCTGAAATCGGGGTCATATTGGGCTGTAGATGCGCCTCTCGGCGCAAAAATAAGTAAATTTACTATATAGTTTACACCTTTCATATGTGAACTTTCGAAACCCTGTTTTATATTTTGGATTTTTTTTTTTTTTAATAATTGATTTTACTCATTTCAATCCAATTTCAAAAATATTTAAAAAACCTACCATAAGATTAAATTGGACACAGATTATCCTTTACTGCTGGGTAAGGATTGAAAAGATGAACTCCAATGTTCTATTTATCTTGTGAATGATATCGTTAACAATTCTCCCATGAAAGAAGAAAGTCGTGGAAAGTATCGTGTAATTGCTAGTGTCGACGTTCCTGGAAAGATGGAGAAGAGTAATCAATGTATGCAACAAAGTCAAGGGTTCACCTTTCTCTTTGGCCACCAACTTTTTCTTCTTCTTTTCCTTTTTTTAAGAATTTGTTTAATATTTAGTTAGAAATTAGCATGATGTTTTGATTAGTTGAACATTTACATAATTAAATTTATTTTATATTAAAAGATAATTTAGATAATAAATTTGTGAAAAATTATTATTATGAGTTTATAAATAAAATCCTATTTTATATTTAAAAATTTAAATTAAATTACTATTATTCAAAATTATATCATTAAATTAATTTAATTAAAAATATCAAAAAAATCTAAAAAATCACATAATTAAATTATTATGGTTAAAAGTGTCCAGTGAAAGTGGGATCCAAAACATTCAACCATTGATATCTCTTTGAAATTCCCAAACAATCCAAGGTTTTTATTTTTTATCCAAAATATTCTGCCAATTTAGAACACTTTCAACAAAATAGAATTCTAGAACACTTATGGTTTAAAAATTATGATGCAAATTCTGAAACAATCCAAGTTTTATGTAATGTGCAAAGTTTGCATTCAGTTACCTATGTTTTGCCAATTGGAACCTTGTTCACTCTTTTTGACCTATAATGACCCATAAATGGTAAAACATTCTATGGTGAGTCAAAATATGATCTCACAAGAAAAAAAATGTCAAATTTGATTAGATTTAAACAAATAAATATTTTCAAAATTGAGGTTCATGTGAGTTCATTGAGCTTTTTATTCCTAATCCATCACATAAGTAGTCTGAGTGTTGAAGTGTTCAAGTTTCAAACCATTAATTGTTCAATTTTTGTCATGAAGATGAATCACTCTTGATGGTTTGAAACATGGGCACTAAAACTAATTATTGCACTGAGAAACACTCTACAGCCTAGTATGGTGGAGACGTGTAGGCGTAATATAAGATAGCATGTCAAACATTTTTTAAACCTAGGCTCTATTGTAATTAAAAAATCTGATTTAATGTCAGCTTCAGCATCAAAAGTCTCTCAATTATTCAATCGTTGAATTTATCCATGGACATGACTAAGTGGGAGCAAGAGGAGGTGAAAAATGGTTATAGGACTTCAATAGTACCAAAAGGTAAACAAATTGAGGTAAGTGAAAACCTTGATCTAGTGCAAACTATTGAAAATCAACATTGTGAAAACCTAGATCTAGTGCAAACTCTTGAAAATCAACATTGTTCACATAAATATTATTTATCAATGTCATTCACATAAGTATTTTTTATTTCCATTACATGCCTGTTCATTTTCTAAAAAGATTAGTTATTCATTTTCTAAAAAGATTAGTTATTCATTTTCTTAAAAATTACTCATGTTTTTCCTATGGAAATCATCATCCTTACCAGGTGATGCTATCAAAGATTTATTGTTTCCAAGATGTTCGATGATTTATTTTTTCTCTCTTGATACACATCAATGTTTCAAGGGAAACATTAGCCAAGGTAATTGATTACTCTGAATATAATTCATTTTTTGACATTTATAACAATAAACATGTGAAGAGAATGGGGAATAAGGCATTCAATGAATTATTGGTAGATCACATGACTATATTAGTAGATATCATCAAGGCTACAGTTTCCTTCCTTCGACATTAAATGTCTTCTACAATATCTCATAATTATGCTTCCTTTTATACCATTGAAGAGATTCAAACAATTTCTAAAAATATGGTGAGGAGGACAATTTAAATATTACCAAAAAAGAAACAACTTAAACGCGGCTATTTAAATATTGCCAAAAAAAGGTATCTTTCCTACCATACATGTTATTGCTAAAGGAATCATCCACTCCAACCTTGAAATATTGATTTCGAGCAATGTTCCTCCTCTGCAATAATGGTGTAAGAAGTATTTTTAGAAACTATGTGAATCTCTCCAATGGTATAAAAGGAAGCATAATTATAACATTTTTCCATAGGACATTTAATGTCGAGGGAAACAATAGCGCTTATGACATCCATTAATCTAGTGAACTCATTTACCAATATTTCATTGAATTCCTTATTCCACTTCCTCTTCACATATTCATTGATATCAATGTCTAAACCAGAATTATGCTCATAATAATTAATTACCATGCCTAAGGTTTCCCTTGAAACATCGATGCATATGAAGTGAGGAAAAATAAATTGTCAAACACCCAAGAACCAATAAATTTGTTGCTTACATCACATGTTGAGGACAATTATTTCCCAAAAAAATAAATAACTAATTTTCTTTAAAAATTAATAACTAATCCTCTTTAAAAATGAATAGGCTTGTAATGTATGCAAGTGACATTAAAAAATAACACTTATTTGAATGTCTTTTATTGTCAAAGGTTAGCACTTAACACTTATTTGAATGTCTTTTATTGTCAAAGGTTAGCACTTACCTTAGTTTGTTTGCATTCATGTAGTATTGAGGTCTTGCAACCACTTTTCACCTCAAGCTTTCTCCCATTTACTTGTCCCCATGGACAAATTGAGTGATTGATTGTATGTTTTATATTTAATTATACATTTACTTTTGACGTTGAAGCCAGCATTAAACTGTATTGTTTTTTATAATATAGCCTACATTTAAAAAATGTTTACAAAAAATCTTACTCCCCAATATTGGGTTCTAGAGCGCCTCTCAGTGCAATAAATAATCAATAAATCAAACTAAACAAGTAAATATAAATGATAAAATATATGTAACGTAAAAATTTATATAATAAACCAACCTAGATCCACTTAACTCTGGACCTATCATGCACTGATAGGGATGAAATCCCTCGAGGCGAAAACCTGATTTTTGGAGTGTGGAATTTGAAGAAAGGTTTGCACCAAGAGAGATTTGATCACTCTTAGCACATGATAGATCCAGAGTTAGATGGATCTAGGTTAGTTCTAGTTAAGGGCAATATCACATTTTTAGATTATCTTTATTATGTATATGTTTGAGATAAACTTCATACTTTCAAATTTTACATTATATTTTTTAATTTATTGACATGACCATAATATTATCTTCTTTAATTTAGTCTGAATGGTTTGTATGTCTGTGTTTGGATTCTTTGAGTGGTTTGTGTGTTTATGTGTTTGGATTTGGATGGTAATGTTTTTTAATGTTATATTTGTTGTGTTATATTTCTATATGTGTATGTAATTGTATGTCAGTAATTAGTTGGTGATGAAGAAGGGAGATAATCTTGTCAACAATTTACACGAGGATTGATACTGCACATCTATTTCATTTAATTGTTAATATCTTGAAAATATTTTTAATAATTTACAGCCTCAAGGTTTATATGAGTATAGAACTTGGGGAAAGGTTTTCACCTCTAGAGATTTGATCCCTCTCGGCTCATGATCGATCCAGATGCATCTAGGTTGGTTTCAATCATGTGTGGCCACACAAAATTTGTTGAATATAAATTATTTTGACCATTTTAAATATGTTAAATATGTCTGGGATTAATATGGTCATTGTTCTGAGAGGTGCTATCCATCCCAATATGTGAGAGATGTTGTAATGTAATGTTTAACATTTTGACTAAGTCAAAATAAATAAAAACAAAATTAAATTTAAAAAATAAAAATAAAAGATTAATTTAATCTAATGTAAACATTTTAATTGGGTCTAAATAAAATAACAAAATAAAAATAAAAATAACATTGGCTCATAGTATTGACCCATTGTATTCATGTTGAATATAGTCCATTTAAAGGGGGGAATTAAACCAGCCTAGATCCATCCTAACTCTGGATCTACCAAGCATCGAGAGGGATCGAATCTATTTTCACTCCAAAGAGGTTTACATATCAAGAGACTTGATCCCTCAGCGCTTGGTAGATCTAGAGTTAATATGGATCTAGGCTGGTTTTAAATTTGCTTAGTTACCCCAGTTTGTTGAGATGATAGATAGTGTTAATAAATTTAATGATGAAAAATGACGAAATAAAAATTTGGAATGGAAAGTGAAAATGTATGGTGAGTCAAAATACGATCCTAAAAGAAAAAATTGTCAAATTTGGTTAGATTTCAACAAATAAAAAATTTCAAAATTGAGGTTTATTTGAGTTCATTTATGATGATTTTTTCATCCTTACGTTGATTTTTGAATAACTTGGTAGGTATTCCAATCCCTAGGGTTCAGGGTTTGGATGGCAAAGCGCCACAAGAGTCACTTGTGGGCTTGGCACCCAAGCATGGGGTTTAAATTTCACCCATCAGGATTTGGGACAAAACCATGAGGAATTTGAGCATTAGAAAATTTGAGGTGATAGAGCTAGGCGTGGCAATTCCAACGCTTTGAAGATTTCCCAAATCGGAGCTCTAGAAATGAAGATATGAGTTTTTGAAGTCTAAGGTTGGGTTTGCACATAAGGATTCAAGGTCGGCTTGATGATAATAAGGCAAATGACAGTTGGACAAGCCCTTTTTATACATTGTGAGGATCCCTCCATTAGTGTATATATAGGAGGTGATGGAGGACTCTAATACTCATTCATTTGTGCAACAAACAAGGCAGGGTAAAGGAGGGAGAGGAGCTCGTTTAAGTAGGAGGAGGATTTCTGTTTTGGGCCGCAAGCTAGGGAAATTTCACCAAAGGAAAGGGGACGTCAATAGTCTCCCTTATGATTTTTTGAAGTTCATATTAGCCAACAAAGAGGCCTCATTATAGAAAGGAAATTTTGGGTTGTTTGAAAGAGGTTTTGTGGCACCATCCTTCACTGTTTGAGGTCGCAGATAGCATAGAGGTAATTTCAGGGAGGCCAAACCTCAAACAAGGAGTTTTTGGGCATGTTTAGGGTATTTATTTAGCCCTACATACCAGCATAAGTCAACAAAAAGTCTAGGAGTGGATGTCACAATTTTTGGAAGTAGAAATAGGGTCAAATCGTGGGGTTAAAGGTGGATGTGAGAAGCCCTAACCAGGCAGCCTCACTAACAATAATTCACATCAGTTTGGGATATCAGTCAAAGGTATAGTTTATTGTGTTTATGCCTTATGTTGGAGCTATGTTTAGAACAATTTTGGATGCGTTTTTAGAAGCCTGTGGTATCCAATTGAGAGGTTTAACTTAATGGTTGAAAGCATCTTCTCGGAGCAGAACTCACAGTGAAGTATTGGGAACTTAGTGGTTGGTGAAGGGAAACAAGAAAGTGACCAAATTATCCATTGAGCATCATACAAGGACTTTTATTGGTGTGTGATTGGGTGAAGTTTTGATCCGAAAGTGCAACACTTTGATGGAAGAAATTGACTGCCATATTGGCAGTTTGGGGCTTAGGTATTGACCAGCCTAGAGAGTAGATTGGATTAGCCTATGTACATGCAAAATAAATGACTTGTAGCAGTGTTAGGTGGTAGCCCTCCTAGAGTCTCGATGTGTTGTCCTTTTAAGGACTAAGGGGAAGCTAGTGAGCAGAATGGAAGCGAAGGATCGATAGGATGAGATACAACATATAAGTTGCAACAAAGTTTATCATTGTATCTTGTACTCCATACATTGTTGTATTATTTAGTTTTCTTTAATATGACGAAGATTGGATTGAACATTATTGTACATTTTTGTTAAAATTGTGTATACTTGTGCATATGTGATTTACTACTTTATATTTTATGTTATGAAAAGTAGTTATTATTGATATTCTTGGTTTGGTAGCATCAGTGATTTTAAGACTCTAACCTAGACCCAACATCGTGGAAATTCAACATGGTATCAGAGCATGTCTGAGCTACTTTGGAAGTTAGTGAATAAGAGTTGTGAAGCGTGAGAGGGATTTGGGTAAAAAACTAAAGGATTGCACTAGGAATATGACAAACCTATAGACACAAAGAAAACGATGGAGAGTTATATGAGCAGGGAATCTAAAATGATATCTACATTTTGTTTGACATGTTGCATAGAATGTGAATGCCTTGACTTATCTTGTGTTTACAGTGGTCTGTAGTATGTAGTGATTTTTACCCTGAATGAATGGATGGAAAAAAGTTATATGACTTGTCCTTTGTGTATATATTTAGTAACATAAATGATTCATATTATGATCATGAATATGGCTTGATAAAGTTTGATATTTCTTGGTAAATGAAAGTTGTTGACATGACGATAAGGTTTGGTTTATTTGATTACACAATATTGATTTGTTCCAGGCTAGGTATACTATTTTTCTCAATGTTATGTTTGCATAAAGCATCATATGGTTTGTATCCAGCTCCCTAAGCCTAACATGTCCACTTTGACAATTACCTAGTGAAGCCTCGAAGTGGTACCAATATGGACCTCTAAGTTTGTCCAAGTTATGCCTTTGATTATGGTTTTATATAGGGACAGTCTATTCTTGACAAGTAGTGATCCTTTGATGATCGAGCGTAAGAGGGAGCTGACCTCTAAGTTCAGGATGAAAGATATTGAGATATACTTCCAAATATATGAGACTACATGGATACACTAATGATTGGGTTGGAAACAAAAATAACACATTTGGGTGCTACTTTAGCTTCGAATGTACAATAATATCATGGATGAGCGGTAAATAGTTGAAGTCCATAGCTTTAAGCACGACCAAGGTTGTGTACATTATTGCAAAGATGGTTATCTATGAGGCCGTTTTGTTAAGGAAGCTCTTTGGAAGAGTTGTTTCAGCAATTTCTGGATTCAACAATGATATATTTTGAAAACAACAGTGGGAACTGATTGGAAAATAATCCCATATGTAGTTGGGAATAAGATGTATTCATAGATTGAGGCAGTGTTTCTATATGATACAAGCTTAGGCTTGTGGTTTCTACCCCCATGAGAGTGAATATGGATAAGGTATCCTTTTATGACATACATTTTCTCTAACATAATATTTTATTTGATATTCCATATGAAGAGGAAAACAAAGTAATGTTGCTAAAAATAATTGCATAAAGCAGTATGATTGAACTGTTCAATGAATTTATACAGATGATAATGGATATGAGAATGTTGATATACAGAGAGCAGCATGGATTGATGGATGTGGCCCTCCTGGGTAAGGTTTTGGGTTGATCGAGGACACTGAGCTAGCTCTTCCCCCTTGTTTGAGCTCCCAGGGTGAAGAATTGAGTCATAGAGCTCCTGGGGTTGAGGGATCTCTTGACAATAATGTATCTCTCCTATTTCTCACCCATAGGGGGTGTGTGATCCTTGTCCATTTTGACAAGTGGGTATCTCCCCCTATCTTTTTCTATGTAGAGTATACCCTAATTGGAATTTCTCTTTCACACCCATCTGAACAATGGGTGGTTGCTTGAGTTAGGCGTGATCCTTACCATTTATGGTAAGTGGTATCTCGCTCAAGCTAGAGATTCAGGTGTTCTACCACATGACTCCATACAATCATTATTGGGAATATCAACAAGAAATAGGATGGTCGTGATCCTTACATTGTATATCAATTGGTATAGACTTTCCCATTGATTGCACAATGGGATGGTTGTGATCCTTGATTAGTAAGTGGTATCTCACCTATTGCTCAATATCTGGTGGTAGCCAGATGCTCCCCTATGAGATGAATTTGGGTGAAAGTGTCCCATAGGACCTTCCCAATTTTCAGATACATGATGTCAGAGTGCACCATATAACCTTACTCATTATCATTGGTTTCTCGGGTCATAGCATTAGATCCCCACTAGCAGAACTTTCCCGGGTAGCAACATTGGCTTCCTGCATGCAGTTATTTCAGATGGTAGCAGTGGCTCCCTGATGAGTAAAAGGTGGTAGCTTGGGATATCCTATGATGTGAAATTTTTCCTCTTTTATATTTGAAGGTGTTCATCTTATGAGCAAAGATACGAGCATAGATAACTAAATATATGAGCAGAGATGAGAAAAGACTACATTTTTTGACAAAGATATTTATGATGGGTCATATTTTGAAGTCAGTAATATCTCCCTAGCTGAGAAGGAGTGCTAATTTTGTAATCTTAGGGAAAAATTCCCTCCTTTGGACAATGTTCCTCATCGAAGAAGACCCCTCCTATCCCTTGGAAGAATTTCATTTAGTTGAGGAATTTTATTTTATTTTTAATATCGAAACCCACATGTACACAAAAGGACAGGTCGAACCAAAAGAGAAATTGGACACCCTTGGATGGATATAAATACAAGTCAAGTGACCCTCATTTAGAGATCATAAAGCATTCTTCTTTTCTGTTCTTTGATTATGGCTCGCATAGGTATGAAATTGGTTCACAGGGAATTAGTTCACTCAGGTTATAATTTGCAGGGTGTGAGCTTGCACATGCAGATTAGGGTTTTTGGTTCACAGCCGCAGGGTTGTCAGAGGAAATTTTCGACCATAGTCGTACACATAGAATCTTATCTATGCGGCCAAAACACTTCAACTTCATGCAAGAGCACTTGATATGTGTGGCTAAGACCAAGGGTTTCAGGTGACAGTTGACATCAGATTCTAACAGTTGATCACAGGCTTCTGAATCATGGTTTTGATCATTATTTTTTTTGGGTTCATCTCTTAGATGTTGTTCGGTTGATTTTGATGGATAGTTTTGTGATTGAAGATCTTGATCATTGTACTCCCCCCTTGCTAAAAAAATTGTGAAAATATAATCAGAAGAAGAATTTGAAAGTGTTTCCCCCCTTGTGTGGCTTTTCCCTGGTCTCTGATCAATCATGGTGTCTCTATGTGTGAATTTTTTTCTTCTAATGTTCCCTTGCATTGTTGATGATATTTTTTTTTCTACATAATTACATATCATGTAATAATTTTATGATTTTAGGGGGTGAATTCAATATGAAGATAATGAAATGAAATTATCTAATGAAAATAACAATATAGCCCTAAGAAAAATTAACATGGTATCATAGGTGGGCTAAAGAAAATTCATTGAGATCACCCCTGAGAAGACACCTTTGATGGAAGCAAGAGAAGATGGAGGAGACCTACAAGAATGCTAGGTTTTGAAGGAAATCCTAGGTAATATGGGCATTAGGGTTTGATGGATTACATGAGGTTAGGGTTTGGAAGAAACATTGGAATATGATAAGGGTTTTATTTTTGCAGTCTTGAAACCCTAGCATGATCAATCAAAAGTTTTTCTAGAACTTGTGATAGATTTAGTGTAACCCTAAACTAGATAGTCTCAATTAGGCCTAGTTTTTAATGAAGTCGATGGAAATATTGAAGGAAACATTGTTACATGGATAATGGATAGTACTAACTCTTGAAGGCTTATTCAAGAGGGAAACAATCCCCTCTCATTAAAGATAAGTACCTTTTATATTTATGTCTTCATGACACTATTTGTTTTTATATTTATTGCATTGAATTATTGCTTACTCATCCTCCATATTTGAGTGTTTGAATGTTTCTAACCTCGAGATAAGATGTAATAAGGATACCCTTCTTGAGGATCATCTAAGTTGCAAGTAAATAGAGCTAACTGGTGCTCAAAAAGGAAATAATTATATGCGGAAGTTTGAAAGTTTTCAAAATAACATCTAGAAATTATAATATGCAAGTACCACAACTACCAATGACAAATAAGTGTTACAAGTTAAAAAGGTATATGAATACTACAAGGTATGTGTAGTATATTGTTTCAGTGTTATGATTTAGTTGCAATATTGGATGGAAATTTAGGTTCTAAGGTATGTCAAGAATACCACTAATGCATACATAAGAAAGTAATTTTGATCTCTAGTACATTTCATATATTGGTTCTCTCGATATCTGGAAATTCTTACATTTTATTAGACATGGTGGAATTCCTCATTTTATCAATCTAGCTAGAAATATTGATTTTTATATATGGTAAATTGATACTATTTTTAATTCTTTTGATAAGCATGGTAACCTTGATAATAAACGTAATACTAAGGATCTTCTTGTTGATAATATTAGTAAATTTGAAAATGTGGGTAAATTGGATTTTCTAACTTGTTGTTGTGATTATGATCCTTGAAGTATGAAGAAGATACATTTATATGACTCTAACCTTCAATGAAGATTTGATGAAATTTTCATATGTGATGATGAAGTAACTAATGATGATTTGTTATGACCATGATGCATATATTTTTGTTAGCCTGATATAGTTTGTCTCCATGATTAGAAAATTTTTCTGACATGAAAATATTATGATAAGACAGGTTAATGTCTTGATTGAATATGATTGAAGAGGATTCTCATTCATAGGAAGAAACTCCATGAGACCCCAACACCATTATTATTTGTAGTAAATGAATAGAATATTCTTGATTTATGAACATGAATAGATGATCATCTGTTGTTGTTGGAATTATGGTTTGAGCAAAGAAGGTTTCTCCTACTCCAAGCCCCAAATGTTGGAAGAAAGGCGTAAGGGTTCAGCTATATGCCTCCCAACCACACAGACGAAGGCTTGTGAGTGTGATTGAACCAGTAGGATACAAAAAACTAAAGGAGTGCACCAGGAATATGAAAAACCGATATATCCATAAAACAAATGAAAGAGATTTCAATGAGAATGGAATTTATAATGAGATCTACATAATGTTTGACTTGTTACAGAGAATATGAATTCCTTGACTTTTCTTGTATTTGTATGGGTTTGTAGTATGCAGTCATTTTTACTCTCAATGAATGGATGGTAGAAACTTATATGACTTTTCCTTGGTGTATGCATTTACATTTGTAATAGAAATAATTCATATTGTGATCATGAGGATGGCTTAATGAAGTTTTATATTGCTTGGAAAATGACAGTTGTTGAAATCATGATAAGGTTTGATTGATTTGATCACGTAGTATTGATTTGTTCTAGGCTAGGTATACCAGTTTGGTTAGTGTTACGTTTGCATAAAGAATTATATGGTTTGTATGCATATCCTCAAGAGTGGAATGTCCACATTGACAGTTACCTGGTGAAGCCTGTAAGTAGTACTGATATGAACCTCTAAGTTGGTACAGGGTATGCCTTTGATTTTGATTTTATATGTGGATGGTCTATTCTTGACAGGTAGTGAGCCTCTAATGATCGATAGTAAGAGGGAGTTGGCCTCTAAGTTTGAGATGAAATATATTGAGATATACTTCTGGAGATATGAGTCTGCATGGATACATTGATGATTGGGCTGGAAACAGAAAGATAACATTTGGGTGCTTCTTTAGCTTGGGACCTAAAATGATACCATGGATGAGCGAGAAATAGAAGTACATAACTTTAAGCACGGTTGGGGTTGAGTAAATTGTTGCTAGCATGGCTATCTATGAGAAAATTTGGTTAAGGAAGCTCATTGAAAGAGTTGTTTGAGCAATTTCTTGATATGGAAATGGAATATTTTGAAAATAAGAGTGGGATATCATTAGTAAATAATCACATATATATTTGGGGCAGAGATATATTCATAGATTGAAACAGTGTTGTTGTATGAAACAAGATTAGGCTTGTGGTTGTTGTCCCCATGAGAGGGAAGATGAATTAGGTATCATTTTATGAAATACATTTTCTATAACATACTATTTGATTTTATATTCCATATGAATAGGAAAACAAAGGACTAATGCTCGAAAGAATTGCATAAAGAAGTATGATTGAACTCTTCAATGAATTTCTTGAGCTGATACTGAATATGAGCATGTTGATATACAAAGAGTAACAGGCATTGATAGATGTGACCCTCCTAGGTAAGGGTCTGGGTTGATTGAGGACAATGAGATAGCTCTTCCCTTTTTTTATCTCCCAAGGTGACGAAATGATCCGTAGAGCTCCTAGAGTTGAAGGATCTCTAGAAAATGGTGTATTTCACCTATATGTCACCCATAGGGTGTGTGTGATATTTTCACATTTTGACAAGTCAGGTATATCCCTCTATATTGGTCTATGTAGAGTATATCCTAGTTATCATTTGTCTTTCCCACCCATCTAGCCAATGAGTGAAGACTTCTTGAGTTGGGCGTGATCCTTACCATTTATGGTAATTGGCATCCCAATCAAGCTAGATATGCAATTTTTCTATTGCATGACTCCTCAGGGCCATTGCTAGGAAGATCAACATGAAATAGGATGGTTGTGATCCTTGCTTGGTAAGTGGTATCTTTCCTATTGTGCGATATAGGGTGGTAGCCAGATGCTCCCCTATGAGATGACTTGGGGTGAGAGTGTGCCATAGGACCTTCCCCATTGTCATAGACATGAGGTGAGAGTGTCACATAAGACCTTTGATCTGAATGGAATGTGGAATCCACCCATGGTATTTACCCATGGTGTTGTAAGTGGCATCTACCCATGGTATTCATTCATCCATGGTATTCATCCACCCATGGTATTCATCTACCCATGGTATTGTAAGTTGCATCCACCCATGGTATTCATCCACCCATGGTATTTATCCCCCCATGGTATTGTAAGTGGCATCTACCCATGGTATTCATTCACCCATAGTATTTACCCAACCATGGAATTTACTAGTGGTATTGTAACTAAAAAAAATATAAGTAACAAGTCACATTTTGTAAAAGGACATATTGTCCACCACATTGTAGCATTTACAGTTATTCCCTATTTTAATAAAAATTTTCATTGTAGTTTTATTTATGGTGTTTTCTCTCCTTTTTTTTTCTATTTCAATTCTTCATATCTTGGGGGCCTCCCCCCCAAGATCCATTTCAATTTTTTAGATCTTGGGGGACTCCCCCCAAGATCTGGATCAATGATATTATATTCAAGTTACGACTCCATGGGAATGAGGGTTTGAAGCATGCTTTGGTTTCAAAGTTTTGCAGCAAACTTCATGCAAGTGGCATGACCTCCATGAAGCACTTTCTTAGGCCAAGCGGGAAGATTTTTTGCTTTTTTAATTTTTTTCCAGGATTTTTTTTTTGGGTGGTGAGTTTGTAGATCAGATCTAAAAATTTTGGTGCAAAATTTTCAAAAAAAAAACATATCTAGATTCCTTGCGAAAAAATACCCAAATTCAGAAGAAAAAAATTGGCTGAATCGGAGTCGAGATCAGGGAGATATCGCCAATTTAAAATCAATTGTGTTGCACATTTTTTTTTGGACAACAATTCGCAGACAACGGATCTCCTATCATTTTTTTCAATTTTTATGCATAATTTCAGAAAATTGATTGAAAATATGAGCGCCTCTTGAGAAATAACCCAGATTTATAAAAAAAAAAAAAGACCGAATTGGGGTTCATATGAGGGAGATATCGTTGATTTAAAATCAACTATTTTTTTTCAAATTTTTTGTGACAGCGGCACAGTTGCAGCGCAAATATGAGTTTCTAGAGTGTCTAGATAGGGATTTCAATCACATGGGAAGATGAAAAATGGTCATTCTATTTACCAAAACATGTTATAATAAGGATTCTGAGTTATATTGACCGAGTTATGCCCATTTTAAATTAGTTTTTATATCTAGAGCAGCATTTGAAGAGAGTTCCCTTTGGACATGTGCCCTCCCACCCCACCTTATTAGGCACCTGCTTCACATTCATCAGGTTCAACATAGAAACATTTGGCTTGGGTTTTCTGGAGATGTGCCCTCCCACCCTAGACTATGTAGGCACTTACTACTTCATCAACAGTCAACATCACGGTTATGGGTCAACTGCACAAAATCCTTGTCATCGAATTCCATTTGCTAGGCCACACACTGTTAGTCTCACAATTGGTCACAAGCATTATAGGGTATCTCTATCCTCAGATCTTCGTTTTCCATGGTTACAGGTCATCCATAAACCCACACTTCATCGAAGTCCATTTACTAGGCCGCACATTGTAAGTATCACCGTTGGTCACAAGCATTATAGGGTATCTCTACCCTCATATCTTCGTTCATCACGATTATGGGTTAACCACACAAAACCCTTCTCTTTAGTGTCTCCTCATATTCAACATAGGCTTCTCAGGAGGGAAAGTCATGCGATGGGGAAATTTCTTCTTAAGGAGAGAGGGATGATTCGAATAGAATGTGGCATCCACCCATGGTGTTGTAAGTGGAATCTACCCATGGTATTCATTCACCCATGGTATTCATCCACCCATGGTATTGTAAGTTGCATCCACCCATGGTATTCGTCCACCCATGGTATTTAACCATGGTATTGTAAGTGGAATATACCCAAGGTATTCATTCACCCATGGTATTTACCCATCCATGGAATTTACCTGTGGTATTGTGACTAAAAAAACTATAAGTAACAAGTGACATTTTGTAAAAGGGCAGATCTTCCACCACAATGTAGCTTTTACAGTTATTCCCTGTTTTAATAAAAACTTTATTTATGGTTTTATTTATGGTGTGTTCTCTTATTTTTCTGCCATTTCAATTTTTTAGATCTTGGGGGCCTCCCCCCAAGATCCGAATCAACCTTCCTCAATTTCATTGATTTTCCGGATCATAGAATTACCTCCCCACTAGAAGAAGTTTCTTGGGTAGCAACATTGGCTTCCTGATGGCAGTTATTCCAGGTGGTAGCAGTGGATCCCCGATGGGTAGAGGGTGGTAGCTTGGGCTCCCCTCCGATGTTAAATTATTCCTCCTTTATATTCCAGAGTGTTCAACACATGAGAAGAGATATGAGTAGAGATAAAAAGACATATGAGAAAATATGAGCAGAGATGAGTAAATATGATCAAATACAACATATTTTGACAAAGATATTTATGATGGGTCATAAGTTGTTGTCGGTAATTTCTCCCTAGATGAGAGGGAGTGTTAATTTTTGGTAGCTCAGGGAAAAATTACATCCTTTGGAAAATGTTCCTCATCAAGGAAGACCCCTCCTAGCCCTTGGAAGAATTTAATTTAGTTGAGGAAAAATGTGTTTTTAATATGGAAACCCACATGTGCACAAGAGGACACGTCAAGCCAAAAGAGAAATTGGACACCCTTGGATGGCTATAAATACATGTCAATTGACCCTCATTTGGAGATCATAAAGTATTATTCTTTTCTCTTCTTTGGTTTTGTCTCACACAGGTATGAAATTGGTTTGTGGGGAATTCATTTGTTCGGGTCTAGAATCATAGGGTCCAAGATCGCACCTGCATATTAGGGTTTTTTGTTCACAACCATAAGATTTTCATAAGAAATTTTTGGCCATAGCCACATGCACAAAAGCCTATCTATGCAGATAGAACACTTCAGATGCATACAGGAGCACTTGCTTCATGTGTTTGAGACCTAGAGTTTCAAGTGAAAGTTGACCGCAGATTTTAACAATTGATCGCAGATGTAGATAGTTGATCGTAGGCTTCTAAATCAGGGTTTTGATTATTAGTGTTTTTGGGTTCATTTTTTTTTATGTTGTTTGGTTGGTTTTCCTCGATAGTTTTGTGGTTTAATGTTTAGATCACTGTACTCTCTTTTTGCTGAAAATTTTATGACAATCTACTAAGAAGAAGAATTTGAAAGGGTTTCCCCCCTGTGGGGATCTTCCCTAGTCTCCAACCAATCCTAGTGTCTCTATGTGTGAATGATTTTATTCTATTGTTCCTTTAGGTTCCACTGCATTGTAGATAGTATTTTTCTTTCTACATAATTGCATATGATGTAATAATGTTATGGGGTGAATTCAATATGAAAATAATGAAATGAAATTATCTAATGAAAAGATCAATATAGTGCTAAGAAAAAATAACATGTTATCAGAGGTGGGATGAAGAAAATTCATTGATATCACCCCTGAGAGAACACCTCTAATGGGAGCATGAGAATATGGAGGAGACCTAAAAGAATGCTAGGGTTTGAAGGAAATAATAGGAAATATGGTTTTTAGGGTTTAATGGATTACATATGTTAGGGTTTGGAAGACACCCTGGAGTATGATAAAGGTTTGAGTTTTGTAGTCTTGAAACCCTAACATGATCAGCGAGAAGTTTTTCTAGAACTTGTGATAGATTTAGTGTAACCCTAAATGGGATAATATCAATTAGGTCTGGTTGTTGATGAAGGTGATCGAATATTGAAGGAAAAATTATTACATGGATAATGGATAACACTAAATCTTGAAGGTTGGTTTAAGAGAGAAATGATCACCTCTCGTTAAAGATCAGTAGTTTTTAGATTTATGTCTTCATGAAACAATTTTTTTTAGATTTATTGCTTTGAATTATTGCTTATCCTTCCTTCATATATGAGTATTTGAATACTTCTCACCTCCAAATGAGTTCTAATATGTAGATCCCACTTGAGGATCATCTAAGTTGCAGGAAAAGAAAGCTAGTGAAGGAAGTGAAGATTTGGTGCTAGAAAAGGAAAGAAGTACTTGAGGAAAGTTTTTGAAAATTTTCAAAGTAGCATCTGGAAATTATAATATGCAAGTACTACAACAGCCAATGACAAATAAGTGTTACAAGTTGCAAAGGTATATGAATACTAAAAGGTATGTGTAGTATATTGTTTCAGTGTTATTATTTAGTTGCAAGATTGGATGGCAAGTTAGGCTTTAAGGTATGTCAAGAATATCGCTCATGCATGCATATTAAAGTAAATTTGATCTCTATTACATGTGATATATTGGTACTCTTTATATTTGGAAATTATATTACAGTTTATTAGACATGGTGTATTTCCTCATTTTTTAATTCTATATAAAAACATTGATATTGATATACGATAACTTGATCCTATTGTTAATGCTTGACATAAGCATGGTAACCTTGATAATAAAATAAATATTTAGGATCTTCTTGTTGATAAGCTTAGTAAATTTGACAATGTAGCTAAATTTGATTCCCTGACTTGATGTTATGATTATTATCCTTGAAGTATGAAGGAGATACATTTATATGGCTCTAACCTTTGATGAAGATTTGATGACATGTTCATATGTGATAATGATTTGTTATGACCATGATGCATATAAGTTTGAGAACCTGATATAGTTTGACTCCATGATTGGAAAATTTTGTTGGTACATGATATTATTATGATAAGAAAACCTAATGTCTTGATTGAATATGATTGAAGAGGATTTCCATTCAAAGGGAGAAACTCCATGAGACCCCAACACCTATTATTATTTGCAGTAAATGAATTGAATATTTTTTGTTTCTGAAAATGAATAAATGGTCATCTAATGTTGTTGGAATTTCATTTTGAGCAGAGTTTTCTTTTATTCCAAGCCCTAATCATTGGGAAAAAGGCTTAAGGGTGCGGTTATAGGCTTCCTAGCCGCACAGAGGAAGGCTTGTGCATGCGGCTAAGCCTATAAGATACAAAAAACTAGAGGAGTGCACTATCAATATGACATACCTACAAACATACATCATATGATAGAGAGTTCTATGAGCAGGGAAGTTAAAATGATATCTACATAATGTTTGACTTGTTGCAGAGAATGTGAATGCCTTGACTTATCTTGTGAATTCCTTTGAAGGAGAGAGAATATCTATAGGAACCAATCAAATTTGGAGAGAGAAGAATAAGAGTGTTTATGTGATGCCAAATGAGGTGTGCCTCAACTTGTATTTATATGTGTTGGAGGGGTGCCAATTTTTATTCTAGTCCAACTTGGACATTTGTGCCATTGTAGGTTTTCTTATCAAAAACATATTTTTCCTTATCCAAATTGAGTGCTTCAAGGGGAAATTTTGGGTCTCTCTGGATGAGGATTTTTGTCCAATGAAGGGAATTTATCCCTAATCTGCCAAATTAACACTTGTTGGAGTCCTAATTGAAGAAGTACATGTAATCTAACATGAATCTAGGAATTTGAATGAGCATCAAAGGAATTATGTCACTCATGACTTGGAGTTT
This sequence comes from Pinus albicaulis, assembly GCA_034641835.2. Lineage (NCBI taxonomy): Eukaryota > Viridiplantae > Streptophyta > Pinopsida > Pinales > Pinaceae > Pinus > Pinus albicaulis. The sequence continues at coordinate 413,347,795 of CM076575.1, forward strand.
GCAACCATTTTGCACGCATTAAAAAAGTGGAGGTGTTACTTACTGGGAATGAGGTTTTTGTTAATGACTAATCACAATGGTTTGAAATACTTGTTTGACCAACCCAAATTGAATGCTAGATAAGTCAGGTGGTTAGCTTTAATCAGTGAATTTTTTAAATTAAGTACATCAAAAGAAACAAGAATAAGGTGGCAGATACACTAAGTAGAAGTTTGCAAGAAGTTCACCTAGCAGCAATAAGCACTTGTTAATTTGAGATCATGGAAAGTATTAAAGAAACACCAGTAAATGATGAATATTACCAATATGTGGAGAAATGTTGGAAAGAATAGCCAGATGGATCAGTAAGCAGAAGCCGCCAACTCAATAATGATGGGATACTAATATTCAAGAAAATTAAATATGTGCCCAATGTGAGGGATTTAAGGAAGTTTATCATGGATGTATTCCATAAAAACTTACTCAATACACAATCTTGGATATATATGTGATGACAACCATGAAGAGGAAATATTTTTTGCCAGAAATGAAAAAATATATTGCAAAATTTTTGGAATGTCAACAAGTAAAGGTAGAGTGCAGATATCTAGCTAGACTGCTACAACCAATTCCATTTTCAGAATGGAAATGAGAGATCATATCCATTGACTTCATTACATATTTTCCTAGAACATCTAAACAACATCATTCTATGGCATGGTGGTAATGGATAAGTTAAGCAAGACAAATCACTTCACAATTGTTAATTCTACTCATAAATCAATAGATAAATCTCATATCTTCGTGAAATAGATAATCAAATTGCATGGAGTACCCAAAAATATAATATTATACATAAATTCCAAGTTTAATTTGAAATTTTGGAAGTCATTGTTTACGAGTTTTGGAACCCAATTAGCCTTTACTACAATTAATCATCCTCTAAACGATGGTCAAACAGAGAGACTAAATAACATATTAAAAGGAATGTTTAGGATGTATGTATTGCATCAACCAACAAAGTGGGAAGTGTACCTTCCACTAGTAGAATTTGCAGACAACAATGGCTATCAAGAATCAATAGGAATGAGTCCCTTTTAGGAACTTTGTGGAAGTAAATGAAACAACCCTATCATCTGGGATGATCCAGTAAATAGAGTGATTGTTGGGCCATATTCGCTAAAAGAAATGGAGCAGGAGATGGCCAAGAAAAGGTATGCAGACCAACAAAGACTACATAAATAGTTTCAAGTTGAGAGCACGTTTATCTCCATATTAAGCCAAGAAAATCTCATTAAAAATGGGGTCATGTGTAAATTTAGCACTCATATATAGTAGACAATTTCAGATCTTGAAGAGAGTGGGGCCAATAGGCTACTGATTGTCCTTGAAACCCATAGTGAAAGCACACAATGTTTTTATGTTTCCTTCCTTAAGAAATATGGTCATGACACTAATAATGTTGTTGTCTGGTTTGTGATACAAGTGGAACCAGAGTGAGAGTTCCAACCAGAACCATTATGCATCCTGGATCAGAGGAACATCACACTCTAGAATAGAACAATAGAGTAGGTCACGGTGCAATGGAAGCTTTTTGGATCTAATGAAGCCACCTAGGAGATGGTTTTGAAAATAAGGGTGCAATACCCATAATTTTTTGGTTGAATAAGTGGGTCTAAGAGCCATGTGTGAAGCTCGTTTTTTTTTTTTTTACTAATAAAAACATTGGGGACAATGTTCCCTTTAAGGGGTGGGGTTTGTGACACCCCTCGTATGCTTTCCCCTTGATTTTTGTAATGTAATGATACTTGATATAATAAAATAATGTATTTTTATGTAATAGCCTAAAGAGTGAGACCACAGATCCATGATCTAAGAGGGAATAGGAAATATGTACCCATGTGGGCCCTGGTTGGCACCATTAATTAATTTTATGGTGAAATTATTAAAGAAAAGAAAGAGGGATAGTCCAAGAGGAACCTAAATAGGCATGCTTAGGAAATAATAAAAAGGGAAATGCACAAAAATATGGGCATTAGATCTCTTCTTGGTGAATCTTTAGAGAAAATTTAAAAATATCGATGGGCTGAGGGAATGGGATTCCTTGAAAGAGGAAATCATGATCAGAATTTCATGATAACTAAGAGGAAATTGGAATGAGTGCTTTCCAAATATTGGTTGAGAAACCACTCAAGGTGCTAGCTAGGGCTGATAAACCACATGCAAATGGGTGTTTGCTGAGAGAGAGTTGATAAACCACCCAAGGTGATTGTTGTGTGTTGATAAACCACTCTTAGAGCACTTGACACAGTTGATAAACCACCCACTATTATGAATTTTATTGTGCTTGACTAGATGATAATCCACCCAATGTTTCCTATCCTCTATGGACTGAATATGGCTTCCTGTTAAATCTGCTAGAAAGAAACCTGTTGAAAAATGTTCTATAACACTGTGGAAAATCCGGAGATATCTTCAATAAGAAATTTCCCTTATATCGTGGATCTAACTCGAGGGTGATTGTTGTAAGTGATTATGGCTACAATGGTCTATGATTGGGTGGAAAATTGAAGTCTCACCTTCAGTTTTCCCTTTCTCTATATTGTAAATAAGATGCACTAAACTAAGAGTTGTGGATTTAAAGAATTTCTCTTTGGAAATTGATATGTAGCTTTGAATGTTTGTTACATGGTTCTGTAATGCTAGTGCATGCACTTATTGAATGCTTATGGTTCTTTTTGAATTTTTATTATATCTCTATGAGCTAAATGCCTAAAGTTTTCTATTTATTGTGTGTGGAGTGTATTATGGTTTACTAATTGATATCATGGAGTGCCTTATTTCTATTGTGGAAGTGAGGTTGAATTCTTAGTTAATTCCCCCAAAACAGGTTTGTTTTTGTCTTCTTTCAAAATATGAATTATGGTTGTATGGCCTGAGTATGAAAGATATGGTTAGATCTCTATCAAATGTTGCATGCCTATGGTAAAACTGAATTGGCCATTAGGCCCTAAATTGTAAAATGGGAGCCAAGGACAAATAGTTATGCTATTATGAAAAAGTATATAAATGAATCTTAGTCTAGCTAGTTCAAGACCGTAATAATATCAGGAGAGATGGTGACACACACAAAGATTGTATGCATGCATTTCAAGCCTGGCTGGTCCGAGGTTGTGTAAAAGCTCAAACAAGATAGCTTAATGGGCCATAGAATATTTGCATATGTTATGGATTTGGAGGCCCTAGAAAAGGCTTTGTTAATTTTGCATATAAAAACTTTGATTTCGTCAAGCACGCGGGAGTTGAAAACCCTAGGACCCCAAGGATATTAGGCCTTAAGCCTCATACGCCATGTGTTCAAGCGCCATGAACAAAGGCGAGAGGGATGTGGTTTCAAAGTCATTGATCTCCCTATATATTTTTCACTATTGGACAACCCCAATGGTTCGGTCTATGCGAAATTAGTTGGAAACTTGCAAAAAATTCTAAGAATAAAAGACTCGCAAAACAGGCTTAAACTCATTTGTGGGACCCACGAATTCAAGGGTTAGGTCGATCATCCAAGTTAGGAGCTAAGCCCATTTAGGCTCAGTGCATAGTTAGTCTTAGAGTAGGTCAGGGGTCAGGAGGTCAAGTCGATCAACCAGGACAAGGCTGAAGCCTTGGCTAGATTCAAGTTTTGTAGTATCCTGAGGAAGGGTTGACCTCTCACTATGGAGTTCGAAGCACCTTTCACATAGATATACCATGTTGGTGATGAAATGGATGCCCATATGGGCACCATGTGGTGACCACGTATATTCCACCATGCAATTCAGTATGACATGGCACTATCTAATAAACAATTTTTGAACGGCCATATATTTTGATTCGAGAGTCAGATTGGGACAAATTTTATATTGTTGTAAAGATCAAGACAAACACAACGATCATCCATTTTAATTTTTGAGGAAAATGAAAAAGATAAAAAAAAAAAAACTTCATTTCCATAACGGGACATTAGAGGTCAGGTCACCCTAGTAATAACCCTCTTCAAACCTTAATAGGGAAATGGGTTGTAAGGGAGTGTGTTACATTATATCCTACTCCTTTTCATGTTCTAATGATGGAATACATATCACAAGTCCAAATGTTGACATAAATCTCTCAAACATTGTGAATATTAAACCCTTCACATTAATACACCATTGTGAAAACTTATAACATCAAATTACCTGACTATATGGAGTAGCTATCTATGGTGATAATCGCTTACCTGAAAGAGTCAGATGAAATTATTAAAGAATATATTTTATAGCTTATATCATGATATGTATTTATTTTCGTGTCTTGAATATGGACATTATAGTGTAAATTTAAAACGTCAATATCATCTCTGAAACAAAGTGAATCTAAAATCATTTTCATTAATACATCACATTGTGAAAGCTTAAAACAAAAAAATACTAAAATATATGAAGCAGCCATCTATAGTGATATTTGTCAGTTTGAACCAGTCAAATGAAAATATTATCAAATATCTCCAATAGTTTATATCCTAATTTATCTCTCTTTTTGTTATGGACCATGTATTGCAAGTCCAAAACGTTGACATCAATCTCTCAAACATAGTGAATCCAAAAACCCTTCACATTAATACACCACACTATGAAAGCTAAAAACATCAAATTACCAGGTTGTATAAAGCTGAAACTATCTATGGTAATATTCGCTAATTTGAAAGAGTCAAATGAAATTATTATGGCATCACCCTCGTAGCTTATATCTCGACCTATCATCATTTTCCTGCACTACATATCGTGGATCCAAAATTTCAACATCAATATTTCAAATGCAGTGTATTCAAAGACCCTTCACATTGATACACCACATTGTCGAAGGTTAAAACATCAAATTACCATGCAATATGAAGCATGTATTTATGGTGATATTCATTGATTTGAAAGAGTCAAGATGCAATTATTATTACATCTCTCTCGTACCTTATATCTTATATCTTGATAGAAGATGGATGTTCAAATTCTTATTTACAGAATTTACAGAAGCTTGCAAGAACTCAATTTTCTCCTTTTGAGCATTATGGGTCGAAGTGTGTACTGCTAGTCCTTTGGGAGCAGTATTGGTCCAGTTTAGCTGCTCACTTACTTCTTGTATTCTTTCATCAATTCCTGTGACAGATTCATTTGTCAAGACTAGGGGAGTGGCTTTAGCTATGTTATTCTTTTCATTATGGCCATTATGTCTTGAAGATGGATTGTGTATAGCAAGCTTGAAATGTCAACATCAGTCTCTCAAACATAGTGAATTTGAAAACCATTCACATTAATACACCACATTGAAGGCTTCAAACATCAAATTCACATATCATACGAAGCAGACATCAAGGGTGATATTCGTTAGTTTGAAACAGTCAAACGCAATTATTATGGGATCTCTCTAGTAGATTATATCCTATATCCTGATCTATCTTTCTTTTCTTGTCCTAAAAATGGACTACATGTAGTAGCTATGAAACATCGACATCAATCTCTCAAACAAGTGAATCTGAACACCATTGACATCAATAAACCACATTGTGAAAGTTTAAAAGATAAAATTTCTATGATATATAGAGTAGTTATATATGGTGATATTCGTTGGGTTGAAAGAGTCAGATGAAAATATTATGCCATCTATATCCTAATCTATATTTATTTTCCTATCTTAAAGAAGAACAACATATCAGAGGTCTAAAATGTCGACATCAATCTCTCAAACACAATGAATTCAAAAACCCTTGACATTAGTATACCACACTCTGAAAGCTTTAAGCATCAAATTACCAAGTTGTACGGACTCTGTAGCACCTCTATATGGCATTTCTCTCATAGGTTATATCTTGATCTATCTTCCTTTTCATGTCCTGAAGATGGACTAGGCATCGCAAGTCCAAAATATTGACATCAATATTTCAAGCCTAATGAATCCAAATTAATACCACATTGTGAAAGCTTAAAACATCAAATTACTAGGCTGTAGAAAACAACTAGCTATTGTGATATTCATCGGGTTGAAAGAGTCAGATGCAATTATTATTACATCTCTCTCATAGTTTATATCCTTTCTGATCTTTATTTTGAAGATGGATTGTGTGTCATAGGTCTGAAACATCAATATCAATCTCTAAAACTCAGTGATTCCAAAATCCCTTTACATTAATAGACTAAACTATGAGAGCTTAAGGCATCAAATTACCAAGTTGTACAAATAAGCTATCTTCTTCTTTTTTTTCTTCAGCAGTTACAAAGCAGCTATCTATGGTGACATTGATTGGTTTGAAAGAGTAAGATGTAATTATTTGGAATCTATTGTAGCTTTATCTTGATCTATACCTTTTGTTTTTGTCACGAATATGGACTGCATATCGCAGGTCTGAAACATCGACATCAATCTCTCATGAATATGAAAACCCTTCACATTAATACGCCACATTATGAAAGCTTAAAACATCATATTACTAGCTATACCAATCAACGATCTATGGTGATATTTGTCAATTTGAAAAAATAAAATGCATTTATTATGGAAGCTCTCTCGTAGATTATATCCTCATATCTTTCTTTTCCTATCCTGGACATGGACCGCAATATCACGAGTATGAAACATCGACATCAATCTCTCAAAACACAATGAATCTGAAAACCTTCACATTAATACACCACACAGTGAAATATTAAATCATAAAATTACCAAGGTATACATAGCACTTATCTATGGTGATATTCATCATTTCGAAAGTTTATGCAATTATTATGACATCCCCCCATAGCTTATATCCTAATCTTATCTTTTTCCTTGTCGCGAAGATGAGTTGCATATCACAAGCTCGAAATGTCAACATCAATATCTCAAATACATTGAATATGAAAACCCTTCACATTAATACACCATTGTGAAAGCTTAAAACATCAAAGCAGAAGTGATGTATCATTACTACATCACTACTTTGTAGTATGGTTATTTTTTAGGCTATTCATTTGGTGTAAATATGTTGTAAGAACTTTTTTCTTTTTTTTAACAAAGTAGAAAGTTCTTCCTTCACTCTAACATAAAGGTCGGGCAATGAGAACACTACTCATCTCATAATATGCAATGTGAGAAAGTTCTCCATGCCTGGTTTGTTTCTTTCTTTCCATTTTATTTAACATTAATATCTCAAATACATTGAATATGAAAACCTTTCACATTTATACACCATTGTGAAAGCTTAAAACATCAACGCAGAAGTGATGTATCATTACTACATCACTACTTTGTAGTATGGTTATTTTTTAGGCTATTCATTTGGTGTAAATATGTTGTAAGAACTTCTTCTTCTTTTTTAACAAAGTAGAAAGTTCTTCCTTCACTCTAACATAAAGGTCGAGCAATGAGAACACTACTCATCTTGGAATATGAAATGTGAGAAAGTTCTCCATGCCTTGTTTGTTTCCCTCTTTCCATTTTATTTACCTTTCTTCTATCATATTTAGTTGTTGATTGCATAAAATTATAGCTAATAATTAATAAACAATACCTTTTATTTTGATTTAATATGTAGAAAACTAATTTGTCCAAGATTAGTTTCCACACCATTATTTCTAGCAAATACCTTAATGTATCAAATAAGCTCATTTTCTGTTGAATTCCAACAAGAAATTGCAGCACCTACACTAGTGTGGGACCACGGGTCTTAGCAGCACCTACACTGGTGTGGGCTAAATTTGGTGCATGTCTATTTTAGTTATCCCTTAATTAAGATGGACAATAAAATGTAATCTAATCTCAAATTAACTTGTAATAGTTAACTGAGTGTGATAAACTCAGTTAACTCATGAATTTCGAGTTGAGGGTATTTGGTGAGGCATGCAGAGTAATTCTAGTTGTAACAGAGTTCAAAGTGCGGTGTTGCATTAGTTAATGCAGGTTGTAATCATTTTAACTCAATCAAGTGAGTTAAAGTCAGTTGTGCTAGTTGTAACTATTTGATACACTAGTGACGGATCAACTGAATTAAATATTATTTAATTCACAATCAGTGATCTCACATGAAACTGATGATTTACTATTATTAGTTGCATGCATGTTGGTTCCAGTGGAGACCCAGTTGAGATTTAGGTAAAAGGGATGTTGACTATCAGTTGTAGGATTATTGGGTTGCACCCATGCAACCAAACACCCATTGGGTTGCCCATGATCCTTGCGTAGTCAAGAAAGGAAAAAATTCCTAAAGTATAGGGATTACATTCCACATGAATTGCGCAAGAAAGAAAGATTGCTTAGAGGCTAAGAATTGGCTAAGTGTTAGTCAGTTTTGTCCACGACAGTGTGAGACAATTAGCTTAGTACAGGAGGCTCTTGTGAGAAGAGTTGTATGTAATTGTTTCATGTATCCATGGTGAATATACAATAGAATATAGTGGGGTTTTGAGCAGCAAGATTTCCCCGGGAAATTATCTGTGTTGTGGTTTGATTGATTCTTCTTTGCTTCATGTGATTGGCGATTGTGTTTTTAATTCCTCAATTGATTTGTAGAAGTGATTCAATATCTAGCTTTCGTACATTGTTAGATTGGATTGAATCCATGATATAAATATAAGTTGTATAATTTCTACATGGTATTAAAGCACAGGAAATCACAATAGTGGAGGAGGAGTTGAGTTTGTGACTGAATATAATTCGAATTTGTAGAATACTTTCTTGGTGCTACAGCTTATTCAGGATCGAAATGGATTTCAATGACTTGAGATTGGAGTATGCACTCAAGGGCAGCTCTAACTATATTTCTCGGAAAGACAGGATGGACGTAGTACTTGAAGACAATGGCTTGAAGGAATTCATTGACAATGACGTTCTTAAACCCACTATGAAAGATGTTGCAAATCTTGATGCATGGAAAACGAAAGTGGCAAAGGTGAGGAGGATCTTACTGGAGGGAGTACGAGACCACATTGTCTCAAGTCTCCATGGCAAAGAGACACCATATGCTATGTGGAAAGCTTTGACAGATCTATTTCAGAGCAGCAATGACCATAGGAAATTGGCACTAAAAGATAAACTCAGGAAGATCAATATGGAGAAAGGCAACTCCAAGCTAAAATATTTAACAAGTTTGTCCAATATCAGGATGAGCTAGGAAGCGTTGGCATAATTGTCATTGATGATGATTTGGTGATCCTATCTCTTCTAGGACTTCCCAAGAGTTGGCATAGTTATCAAGACTCTGTCAATAGAAGGGAAAAGCTGCCAGATTGGGAAAGACTTTGGTCGGATTTGGTGCAAGAGGAGTTTAGACAGAATACCAGAGATGGATCTTCATCTAAGAAAGAAGATCAAGAAGATTATGCTTTGGCTTCCAAGGCGAATAAGGGGAAAGGAAAGAAATTCCATTCCAAATCTAAGTCCAAATATGGAAAGAAGCACGACATGTCCAGAGTGAAGTATTTTCACTATCACGAGCATGGGCATTATGCTACTAACTATCCACAAAAGAAGAAGAACAAGAAGGCTTCAGGATCTGCCGTTGGTGAGGCTTTGGCCTCGCAATTTGAGCTTGACTTCTCGCTCATTACATTTATGGTGTCAAGTGCAATGGGATCAGTGTGGTATTTGGATAGCGGTGCATCCTTTCACATGACGAGAGACAAAGAACTTTTCAGTAGCTTGGAGGAGAAGGACCTCCATATGCATATTGAAATGGGTGATGACGGGCGGTACAGTGCTACCAGGATTGGTACCATTACCTTCCAGAGACAGTTAGGTAAAACCTTTCAATTAAAATATGGAATGCATGTACCAGGCTTGAAGAAAAATTTGGTCTCAGTTGCAATGTTGGAGGGTAGAGGCTATGATGTTGTTTTCAGTGAAGGAAAAGCTTTCCTGTGACACAAAACAACAGGACAAGCCAAGAAGATTGGGATTTGACTTAAGAATCTCTATAAACTAGAAGTAGACGTTTGTGCAACATTGATGGGTAAGGCGGACAAAGTGGTGAGCCAGGATGAGGGTGAGTTGTGGCACAAGAGATTGGGCCATCTTCACCATATAGCCTTTAAAGTCATGTAGCAGATTTCTACTGGTATTCCCAAGGGTACACTTGCGCAGTAAAACACATGCAAGAGATGTACTATGGGAAAATATGTAAAGGCCACCTTTCATGAGAAGGAGAACCGAGCCTCGACGATCCTTGAGGGAGTTCACTCAGATGTGTGTGGACCATTCTATATTGCTTTGATAACAAAACATAAGTATTATGTGATATTTGTTGATGACTTTTCTCGGAAGTGTTGGATCTACTTCATGTATAAGAAAGATCAGAAGTTCTCAAAGTTTCTTGAGTTCAAAGAACTGGTGGAGAAAGAAATGAGGAAGCAATTGAAGGCTCTTAGGAGCAACAATGGTGGTGAGGTCATCTCCAACGAATTCAAGAACTTCTACAGCAAAGAAGGAATTCGGAGAGAACTGATAGCACCTCATAACCCACAGCAAAATGGGGTCGCTGAAAGAAATAACAGAACGATTATGGGTGCAGCAAGAGCGATGTTGCATGATGAGGGCCTACCAATGCATCTGTGGGCAGAGGCATGCAACACATTGGTATTTTTGCAGAATCGTTGTCCTCATAGGATACTTGGCATGAATACACAAGAAGAGGATTTTATTGGTAAGAAACATGATGTTTCACAATTTAAGATTTTTTGGCTCATCTGTTTATGTGCACATGACCAAAGACACTAGGAAGAAGCTGGAACCAACAGCTCAGATTGGGATTTTCGTGGGGTACACTGAAACTCCCCACAACTATCGGGTGTATTTTCCAAACAGAAGAATGATTGTTGTGAGACGATATATAAAATTTGATGAGGAGAAAGACATGTGATTTTCCCTTGAGAGGAAGCTATATTTTCATGCAAAGGAGGAACTCTTGGTTCCCAAGGATGAGCCTCAAGATGTGGATCAGCCACATGCATAGGATCATGGAGTGGCAGAAAACCTCATGTAGATCTGTCCATCAGAAATGGTAGAAGGCGCACCATGGAAGCTTATAAGTTGACACTTGATGCAACAGAGAATGTAGGAGCCCCTACTTCACAGCGTAGACAGAGACAGTCTCTAGACAGGTTTATTGGATACATGGCTCTTATGAGCAAGTGTATTGTGACATAACCATCTTCCTTTCAGGAGGCAGTGCAGCAACCAATTTGGGTTGATGCAATGGTGGAGGAGTATGACTCCATTTTCAAGAAGAGTGCATGGGAGATTATCCCAAGATCGGTCGGTAAATCAGTGGTTGGATCGAGATGGATCGAAAAGGTAAAGCAAGCTACCGATGGGAGTGTGGAGAAGTAAAAGGCCAGATTTTTGGCTCAGGGATTCTCACATATTGAGGGGATCGACTATGATGAGACTTTTGCACCAGTTTCAAGTTACTCTTCCATTAGATCCATCCTTGCACTCTCAGCGCAAATGGGGTAGCACATTCAACAAATGGATGTGAAAACTATGTTTCTCAATGGAGTTATTGAGGAAGAAGTGTACATAGAGCAGCCAGAAGGTTTCAAGGTCTTTGACAGTGAGTCACATGTGTGTCAACTCAAGAGAGCATTGTATGAGTTGAAGTAAGCACCTTGTGCTTGGTACACTCAGATTGACAACTATTTCACTGGACTGGGCTTCACCAAAAGTGAAGCTGATGCAAACCTGTACTAGATTGTGGTTGAGGGTAAGCTATTGATTATTTTACTTTATGTTGATGATCTAATTTTGACTGGTGATGAACAACTGATACACTCATGCAAGGAGGATCTTGCAAGGGAGTTAGAAATGAAGGACATGGGACTCCTTCATTATTTCGCTGGTTTGGAAATATGGCAGCAGGATGGTGACATTTTTGTTTCTCAAGGCAAGTACGCCAAAGAGATACTGGGTAAGTTTCAAATGGAGAGTTGCAAACCCATGGACACTCCTCTTCCAGGTAATTGGAGGAAAGAGGATGCTACTTCTAGAGAGGTAGTCGATGCTATTGTCTACAGGCATTTATTTGGTCCACTAATGTATTTAGTGAACACCAGACCAGGCATTTGCTACACAGTTAACCAGCTGAGTCAAGCTATGGTTAAGCCTACCAAGCTATTTTGGAATGCAGGGAAGCATGTATTGAGATACTTGAGGGGCACATTAGAGTATGGATTATGGTACAAACGGATAGAGGGAGTGCAGCTTCAAGGCTTCAAGGATGCAGATTGGGCAGGCAGTCCATCAGATAGAAAGAGCACATCAGCAGGGATCTTCGGCATAGGATCGACAACAGTTTCTTGGTACAACAAGAAGCAGCGATCTGTGGCACTCAGTTTAGCGGAGGCAGAGTACATGGTAGCAAGTCAAGCTGCATGTGAGGCCATCTAGATGACAAATATCCTGGTTGGTTTATTTGGTTCTCAGATGGATCCAACATTGATACATTGTGATAACCAGAGTTGCATTAAACTCTTGGTTAATCATGTGTTTCATGATAGATCCAAGCACATAGACATCTGGTACCACCATCTTAGAGATCATGTATAGAGGCATATAATGTTACTTCAGTACAATCCCACAGAAGATCAGGATGCATATATTCTGATGAAGGCGCTCACGAGGAGCAAATTTGAATACCATAGAGACAAGATCGGGGTGAAGGATAATCCCTTTCTTTTTGAGAGGGAGTGTTGAATTCCAACAAGAATTGCAGCTCCTACACTAGTGTGGGACCAAGAGGTCCAGGCAGCACCTACACTAGTGTGGGACCACATGTCTTAGCAGCACCTACGCTGGTTTGGGCTAAATTTGGTGTTTGTCTACTTAGTTATCCCTTAATTAAGATGGACAATAAAATGTAACTTAATCTCAAAATAACTTGTAATATTTAACTAAGTTTGATAAACTTAGTTAACTCATGAATTTCGAGTTAAGGGTAGTTGGTAAGGCATGCAGAGTCATTCTATTTGTAACAGAGTTCGAAATGCAAGGGTGCATTAGTTAATGCAAGTTGTAATCATTTTAACTCAGTTAAGTGAGTTAAAGTCAGTTGTGCTAGTTGTAACTGTTTGATACACTAGTGACAGATCAAGTGAATTAAATATTATTTAATTCAAAATCATTGATCTCACATGCAACTGATGATTTACTATTATTAGCTGCATGCATGTCAGTTCCAGTGGAGACCCAGTTGAGATCTAGGTGAAGGGGATGTTGACTATCAGTTGTAGGACTATTGGGTTGCACCCATGCAACCAAACACCCATTAGATTGCGCATGATCCTTGCGCAGTCAAGAAAGACCGAAATTCCTAAAGAATAGGGATTGCATTCCACATGAATTGCGCAAGCAAGGAAAATTTTTTAGAGGCTAATAATTGGCTAAGTGCTAGTCAGTTTTGTTTAGGACAGTGTGAGACAATTAGCTAAGTACAGGAGGCTCTTGTGAGAAGAGTTGTATGTAATTGTTTCATGTATCCATTTTGAATATACAATAGAAGATAGTGGGGTTTTGAGCAGCAATATTTCCCCGGGAAATTATCTATGTTGTGGTTTGATTGATTCTTCTTTGCTTCATGTGATTGGCGATTGTGTTTTTAATTCCGCAATTCATTTTTAGAAGTGATTCAGTATCTAGCTTTAGTACATTGTTAGATCAGATTGAATCCATGATATACATATATGTTGTACAATTTCTACATTTTCAAACTAGATCTTTCACATATGTAGATGGAAAGCATCAATTATCCTTTCTACCTCATAACCTACCTCAAAGCATTTGAAAATGATAAATCAATATAGTCCTTTTGCAATATTCTCATGACTCCACTAGCCCTTAGATTGATAGGCATTGGTCCCTCCTCATTCCATTCCCTTGTTTTCCCTCTTCTTTCCTTTCATTTCTTTCCATACACTCTTCCTTTCCACTTCCACACACCAAACTACATCAATTTGTTTTATCAAAGCTTACTCTTCATTTTCACCTTGATTCCCCACTCCATAGCTATAATATTACCATTAGAGAAGCCCCCCTTGAGTTGGTGAAGAGCCAACCAATAGAGAGAACCAATAGAGAGAGTAAGAGCTACTGAGTTGATGGTATATAAATTTGTTGTCAACCTCCTAATGAAATCGGGAAATATCGAGTTTTTCAACTAGCTGATGTTATCAACCGATTTTTTTTTTCAGATTTTTTCAAAAAAAAAAAAAAAAAAAAACGTGATTTTATCACAATTTGATCGAAAAAATCATGATTCTTCTTCGAGCCCCATATAAGTTAGGGAAAATTAGATTTTTTAACTCATTTTTCACTCAATCCTTAATGATTCGACCCTCTAGAGAGAAGAGGTTTTTTTCACTTTCGAGTAGGAGGAGGTTTGACTAGTTTTGTGGCATGGATTTAGAGTCTTTTCCACTACTCAACATGAAAACCAATAATTTCCAATTTGCAGGTATGGATTCTCTTTGTAATGGTACATAATTCTATTGAGTTTTGCAATATATTTGGTGAACAATTGACTGAGATTAATCTCGTATTTGTTATGTATCCAACAACCATCAAGATAACCCCAACATGCTAACCTGCAACCCTAAATCTGTGAATGGTTTAAATCTATCTATTAGTTCTATTTTTAGTTTGTCATTGCTTTGAATAAAAAAATTCCAGATTTCATTTGTTGTCACTGGAGTTGGGTCACTCGCAACATGGTCCTTGTATTTATTAGTCTTTACCATATATTGTTGACATGTTTAAAAAATTCAAACTTTCAATCCCTTGTTTAATGAATCTAAGTGTGTTCAAACTCACTTTAAATTTTAACTTTAGTCACCAATGAGTGAGAAGAAGCATTTAATATTTTAAATTCACTATTTGTTAATCTTTTAATATATATATATATATCTTGATTCTAATATGATGGGAATTCTTTAATTTTTTTCAAATTTATTTTTGTGCCCTAGGTTCAAATTCAAGTTCAAATAAAATGTCGAGGCAGTTGGACCCTTTGTGGGAATATGGAGAACCTGATATTGTACACAGGATGGGGGCTGTCAATAGACAATGTTTGACTTGTAATTTGTGTGGAAAGCATATGTCAGGGGCGTTAATTAATTAAAATTCCATCTGGGTAAAATTATGTGGAAAATATATATAAGTTTTAAAAGATGCAACTCCAGATTCATTCAGAATGCCATTAAATCATTGCATGATAAAGATGATGCCAAAGGAAACAAGGTAGTATTAAAAGGTCACCTTGTAAGGGGAGGAGTGGGAGGAAGTGAGAGTTATTCTTCAGTATCACCTTCCACATCCACATGGCCCAACCCCTCAGCTATTTCATCTCTTTTTATTCCTAGAACCACACCTAGTGCACAACCTAGGATCAAATCTACAGTTAAAAATGGAAAAGGAAGAAGCTAACAAGTTGGTGAGTAAGTGTCTTCTATGGAATGATGTTCCCTTCAAAATTTCCAAGACTAATCCGTTTTACTAAGCTATGTATGATGTTGTTGTTGTTGGATTGGTGTACAAAGCCCTTGCCTATGAGAAGTTGAGAGGGCCTCTTCTACAAAATGAAAAGGTTGATTGCACTACTATATTGGAGGATTTTAGGGCATTATGAGAATGCACTAGATATATTGTGATTTCAAATGCTTGGAAGGATCATAAGGGTAGGACCCTTCTTAAATTCTTGGTTACAGTAAAGTGTTTATGAAATTTGTTGATGCACCAGCAAAGATTAAAGATGCACATTTATTATGTGAGTTTTGGACACCATCATTCAAGAGGTATGTCCACAAAATGTTGCCCAATTCATAATGGACAATGTTGCAAATTATGTTGCTACTGGAAAGTTTCTTAATGAGAGGTATCCTAGCCCATTTTAGACACCTTGTGCTACACATTGTATTGATTTGATGTTGGGAGATATAGGGAAGGTTCCTTTTATAAGTGAAACAAAATTTATATATAATCATGCTTCTTTGCTTAGCTTGATGAGAAGATTCACCAACATTAAATATTTGGTGCATCCTACCATTACACGATTTGCCACTAGTTTCATATCTCTTTATTCTATAATGAATTATTTGTGGGATGTGAAGACCATGTTTCTTTCACAAGAGTGTTGTGATTTACATGTTAACCACAAACCAAAGGGAGAGGGCATATGTAGACAATTTTCATATCATGAGAGCTTTTGGGCAAGAGTGGAAGAGGTGTATGTAATTTATTAACCTTCCGTAAGATATCTTCGATTGTTTGATGGATACAAGCCCATAATGAGCTACTTGTATGAGGACATGGATAGGGCCAAACAAGCCATTTGTGGCTACTTTGAAAATAAGGAATCTAGGGGGTTTGAGAAACAATTTTTTTTATGGACGTTGATATGTGGTTTTCATTGATGTCAACCCAAGGAGCGCCGGAAGATTCCTTGACTTTGTTGGAAAAAATGACATGGAAAATCATAGTTTCTTGAGTTTGAACCATCTTCATTAGATTCTCCTCGTCGAGCCCATTCTACTGGTATATGGCACACCACGAGATCCCTCACGATTTAAAATATATGCATGTTTAAAGATGAAATCCCCATCTCGTGGTCAAATGCCCCAACCAAAAGGTTGATGTGGAAACTCATTATTTGACAAGATCATGAAGTCTAAAGATATATTCTTTGTAAAAATAAATTAAATATTTTGAGGGAAGAAAAAATTTGGTTAAAAAATTATAAGGTATTAAGGTTTGTGGTTCAAATAATTTGAATTTGAAAATTCAAATTTCTCTCAATTAGTATTCGACCTCTTCAAAGGGTACATTTGGCTCCAAAAAATTTTGATTTTAAAATTTTTTATTCCCTCCATACTTCAAGTCAGCTGCCCTAATTTGTTTTCTCAAAAAACTATATAAAGGCACTTTCGCTCTCCTTCAAAGGAATCAATCTAATGCACAAGTGTGTGAACTATGAAATCTTCGGCCATGTGTAGTATTGGAGATAGGCTAAGAGGATTGGGTTTTTTTTTATGATTCTTGGTTATGGTTTCTATAAGATAATGGTTTTTTGTGCTATGTGCCCTCTTTTGTGCAGTTCTATGTTTCAGGCCATCGAAGGGTGTTACAATATTGTTACAAGTTCTTCCTTCCCTTTTTAAGACAATCAATGACTAGTATGGTGCTCTAAATGCATTTCCCTGTGGAGAAAAACCTAATCTAATAGGCCTAGTTTGATTCAATAACTATACTATTAGAAGTATTGAGGATTTGTTGGATTATTGGCTTATGACTTTAGGGATTTGTTGGGGTTTCATTACATGGATGAATATCTTAATTTGGAAGCTTAGGGATAAATTCCCTCATTTGGACAACCTTCCTCATCTACCAAATACCCTCTTTTCCCTTGGAAGAATTTAATTTGGTGAGAGAAAAAATTGTTTTTTAATATGAAACCCATAAGTACACTAAAGTACAAGTAGGCATGGGCAAGAAAATTCACCCACCCAAGAGAGGAAATTTCAGCCTAAAAGTTCCCATGAAATTTTCACGTAATTTCCATGTCATAATATGTAAATCAATCAAAATCGTTTAAATTTAAAAAGAGGTACATGTAAATATTTTAGAGAGACAAAAAGAAAAACATTTTTTTAATTGTATCTTTGGCTTATCTCCTTATAGATTTAATCAAATTTCAAGTTTAGATTCTCGTTGGATGCGGAATTAAATTCCATATCCAATGAGTGCCCATTATGGATACTTTTGAGAGGACCCACATTGATAAAAATTAAATATACATTAAAAAAGTGTGTTGAACACACATTTTTAATGTATCTTCAATTTTTATCAATGGGTCTTCTCAAAAGTGTATATATATTGGGTGTTTTTTGGATGCGGACTTTAATTCTACTTCCAATGAGTTTCTACACTTAAAATTTGAGTAAGCCTATAATGAGATAAGCCAAAAATACAATTTAAAAATTATTTTTCTCCAAAATTCATAACTCTTATTTTATTTTTTTTAACCATTATTTTATTATTTTTCCTTAGGAGACCACTTTTAGGCTGAAATTTCCTCTAATGTAAGAAGCATATAAATACACCTCAAGTCAAATCACTTTGGAGCATGTCATCACACATCTTCTTTTTCTCTTAGAGGTTCAATTACTTCTAAAAATTGTAGGTTTTTTCTACATGTGCGAAGAGGAGAGAGAGGCTTTCTAATTAGGTCGAATTCTACTTTGATGAGCCTTTGACCAACGTTGACTTTGGCAGTTTGGTTTTTGTTTGACTTGGGATTTTGCATCTATTTTGGAGGCTGAATTATGTTAATTTGGCAACTTAGGGACAAATTTTCTCCTTTGGATGACCTTCCTCTCCCAGAGAAGACCCTCTTTTCCCTTGGAAGACTTTGATTTGGTAAAGGAAAAATATATTTTTGATGTGAAAAACCACGTGTACAAACATTCAAGTCAGCTTTAAAGTCAAATTGGGTCTCCTCCAACGCCTATAAATAGGACTTAATCATGCACCTCATTTGGACGCACATCTCACATCTTTTTCTTCCCTTTGGAGGTTCGTAAAATATAAAATTGTAGGTCATCTTCTCACACGTGCAAGTAGGAGAGAGGATTTCAGGAGGGCCAAAAATTTTCTTTTATCAGCCTTTGACCAACATTGACTTTTGGAGATTATGCATAGTTTGACGTAGAAATTTTGGACTGTTTTTTGGGCACAAAGATTGAGGTTTTTTGGGCACTTTGACTGTAGTTGACCATAAACTTTCTCTCTCTGTTGACCAAGTTTGACTGATTTGTTTGGGATTGTTTTGATTGAGGTTTAACAAGCTTGGAAAGCTTAATATTTTTACCTTTGATTGAGATCTTTTGGAGACTATTTGACCATTGACTTATGACTAGTTAGGAATATTTTATTGTTGTTGATTGATGTTGACTTTGACCATATTAGATAGTTTGACCAAATTTGACTTTTGGCATCATCTCTTGGATTTTTGGATATTAGTTTGTTGGAAAGTCAAATTTTTTTACATTTGACTCTTGATTGGTGAGTTGGTTCATTATACTCTCTCTACTGAACATTTTATCACAATCTAATAAGAAGAAGAATTTGGAAGGATTTTCCCCGTGTAGGGTTTTTCCCTAGACTTTAACCAAATTTGGTGTCTCTTGTTATTACTTTGGACTTTCTTCTATTGTACATTGCATTTATTGTTCTATCTACAATTATTATTATCATAGGAAGATTAAATTGTTTTGAAAGAGATTCTAATTGAAGAAAATAATTAGGCGAAAGTGATTGCAATAGCATAGAACAATAAAAAATTAACATGGTACCGGAGCTAGGGTGAAGACAATCCCAAGGAGATAAGAGACAGGAACAATAATATTTGGAAGAAGTTGAAGGATCCTATTTTACTTCATCAAGATGTCTACCTCTTACTTCAAGGATTCTGAGAACTCATCAAACTTTGTTGCTTGGAAGTTCAGGTTCGAAGTGATATTGGATGAAAATGATGTCTTCAAATATGTGGACAAAAATGTTTTTATTACCTTCGGAAAATTCTCCAGCCACTTCCCAATCCAAGTACAAGAAAGGTGATATCAAAGCCAAGAAAAATATCATTGATGGTTTGCAAGATAATTTTCTTGTTTATGTTGGGAACTTGAAAAAGTCCAAGGATATCTATGATAAGCTGGTTGGGATGTATGAGTTCAAAATTTTGAATCATATCCTCTTCTTGAATAATCAACTCAAGGACATGAAAATGAACAAGGGGGAATCAATGCAATCCTATGTCATCAAGGTATCTCTCCTAAGGGATCAATTGCATATTGTAGGAGAGCCTATATCTGACAGAGAGATGGTGATGGTGACTCTTCAAGGTCTTCCTCCTATTTGAAAACCTTCATTACTACCATAAGAAACAATAAGGTACTCCCAAAATTTGATGAGCTCATTGGTAAATGCACTCAAGAGGAGACCAAGATGACTGTTAGAGGGAGGATTCGAAAGCATGAAGAAGGAGAGACCTTTTCATTTGTTGCTCAAGAAATAAAGAGAAAAGGAAGAGGAGACCATGATTCTAGTTCAATAAGGCCTCCCCAAAATTCTAAGGACTCCAATAGAATATTCAAAAGGGAATTATCAAAATTCGAGTGCTAAAACTATCACAAGCATGGTCACAATACCTGATAATGTCCAAAAAAGAGAAATGATTCAAGATCCAACTACAACAACAATCGAGGCTTCAACAACAACAAGTTAAATAATTGAAGAAGATGATATGATCAAAGAAGAGGAGATGATAGAAGAAGAAGGGATGATAGAAGAAGAAGAGATGCTCCAGATGATTGTGAAGAAGGTCATCATCCTCAAAAGAGGTCTAGGAACTCCAGGTGTGAAAATAATGTAGTTGCTAGTAAATCTGAATATATTCTTATTTTTTCCCTTTCTAGTTCTCCCCCTCTGGATTCGTATGATATTTGGTTCATAGATAGTGGGGATTTTAGGAATTTCTATGGATATTGGCAAGTCCTCTCAAACCTGAGTGAGACAAAGAAAAATTTGAAAATCACCCTTGGAAAAAGCTCTACTCATCTTGTGATAGGCTTTGGTTATGTCAAATTTCATTTGGACTTTGGTGAATTCATTCTTCTTCATGATGTGTTGTATGTTCTTGGACTAAAGAAGAACTTAGTATCCATATCTGACTTGGAAGACAAAGGAATGATAGTAGCCTTCATAAGAGGAAAATTCCTCACTTTTTGCTATGGAATCTCGTGGGATATATGTTTTTGCCTTGGGATCTAGAATTGAATGAATATATAGATTCAATGGAAGACCTATACTAGAAATGGTCCCTGAAATTAATCATCAAAGTGAGTCATGGCACCAAATGTTGGCACATCTACATTATGAAGCCATGCCTAAATTAAAGAAGTTGGTTCTTGGGATACCTGATGTTCAAGCTAGTCATGATGGAGTATGTTTGAGATGTTCCAATGGAAAGAAGACAAGGGCCCATCATTCCCATCCAAAAAGAACAAAACTAGAGATATTATTTAATTCATTCATTCTAACCTATGTGGACCCATGCCAGTGCACTCTCTTAGTTCCCATCTCTACTACATAATATTTATTTATGACTTCTCCAAGAACACAAGGATATTCCACTTGAAGCATAAGGATGACCATTTTTATATGTTCAAGGATTTCAAGACGTTGATAGAAAATCAAACAAGAAATAATATCAAGGTCTTCAGGTTTGAAAATGGTGGAGAATATACTTCAAATGAGTTCGTTGACTTTTGCAAGAAAGATGGAATCAAGAAGGAAACTAATGTACCATATAATCCCGAGTAGAATCGGGTGGATGAAAGAAATAACATGTCCATAATGGAAGTTTCCTGAGCTATGATTCATGATCAAAATATGTTGAAGTTCCTTTGGGGAGAAGCTACAAATGCATTCGTCTATGTACAAAACATAGTTCCTCATCAAGTTTTGGATAACAAGAATATTAAAGAAGTGTTCACAGGTGTGAAGCCTGATATTGGAAAACTCAAGATATTTGGTTGTCCTATATACTTTCATGTGCCAAGAGATAAGAGGAAAAAGTTGGAATCCACCAGAAAGAAAGGTACATTTGTTGGATATTGTGAAAAATCTAAAGCATTTAGAATATATATATATGGTCAAAGGAAAATAGATTTTAGCAAGATGTAACATTCGATGAATATTTTTCCCTGGGAAAAGTAAGGGACCTTCCTCTGTCTCCTCTTGAGAAGAAATATGATGATATGGACCTACTGGAAGGTCCTTATGTGCCCGAGCCGGAGAAATATGTTGATGATGATTCCTTACAGCCTATGGACCCATTAGATCCTCCTCTATGTGATCCCCCTACCAGGAAGAGTTTCCTTCAACATACATTATAGGATGTTGAAAGACATGTTCTTGCCCAAGGAACCTTTAGAGAAAGAAAGAAGTCATTTTGGCACCAGGGATACGTTGTAGCTGAGCTCCATCATACAGGTTGACCCTCCTACTTTTGAAGAAGCTATGAAATAACAAGTTTGGAAGGATTACATGGCCAAAGAGTATGATTCTATTACGAAGACTGAAGTATGGGACGTTGTTTTGATACCTAAACGAAAGTTTGTTGTAACTTCGAAGTGGTTATACAAGATCAAACATGGATTTGATGGAAGTATTGAGAAGTATAAAGTGAATTTTGTGGCTAGAGATTTATCTCAAAAAGAAGGAGAATATTATGATGACATATTTTCACATGTTTCCCACTACACCACCATTAGATCGATTGTTGCCCTTGTTTCTAGTAAAGGATGGACTCTTCACCAGATGTATGTGAAGACTACATTTCTTCATGGCATACTAAAAGAAGAAGTATATGTTAAGAAAACTTAGGGATTTGAAGTAAAGGACAAGAAGACTCATGTTTTCAGGTTGAATAAAGCCTTGTATGGTTTTAAGTAAGCCCTAGAGCCTAGTATGACTGCATTGACAATTACCTGGTGAGGATTCACAAGAAACGGTATTGACCCAAACCTCTACTTCAAAGCAGTCCAAGGTGTGCCTTTGATTTTGGTTTTATATGTTGACAATGTATTCTTGATAGGTAGTGAATCTATGATGCTCAAATGCAAGAGGGAGTTGGCCTTTGAATTTGAAATGAAGGATATTTTTTGATGCATTACTTCATGGTATTAGAAGTGTGGCAAAGACCTAGTGATATTTTCCTTACTAAAGGAAAATATGTTATGAATCCCTCGAAATATTTGGAATGGTATAATATAATTCCCTAGCCACACTGATGGAGATGAACTTCAAGAAGTTATGTGGAGATGTTGTTGGACTTGACTTGGTGAACCCCTCTGAGTACCGACAATTGATTGGGGCATTGATGTTCCTCATGAACACTCATGCAAACATATGATTGTAGTCAATACTTTGATTCAATTCATGACTGATCCCCTTCATGCACATTGGGTTGCTACCAAGCATGTAATAATACATTTGCATGGGATGATTAATCTTGGTCTAAGATATACCACCAGAGATGTGAGACTGTATGGATACATTGATGTTGACTAGGTTGGAAATTTTATTAATGGGAAGAGCGCATTAGGTTATTGCTTTAGCTTAGAGTCTGTAATGATATCTTGGATGAGAAGGAGATAGGAGTCTATATCTTTAAGCATGGTCGAGGAAAAGTGCATTGTTGTTAGCATGGATATCTATGAGGTAGTTTGGTTGAGGAAGCTCTTTGGTGAGTTTTTTGAGAATTTTTTGGATACGATAGTCATATATTGTGACAACAAGAGTAAGATCTGATTGGCAGAGAATCTCGTATTTCATGAAAATTCCAAGCATATTAAGATCATGTATCACTATATTTGAAACATTGCGCAAAGAGGAATTGTGAGACTCCATCATATTTTGATTGATGAGTAGATAACAAACATATACTTACCACAACTTTATTGATAGGGAATTTATTGGCATTTAGAGAGAAATTTAGACTAATGGATGTTGCCCTCCTATGTAAGGGTCTCGACTGATCACAGACACTAAGATATGATATTCCCCCCTTTCTGAGGTCCCAGGATGAGGAATTGAGCCAAAGAGCTCATGGGGTTGAGGTAACACTTTACAATATGATAGCTTTGATCCTTACCTCAAGGTAAGTAGTATCTCACCTATTGTTTAGTAATAGAATAGCTAAGATCCTCACCACATGGTAAGTAGAATCATGCTTATTGTTGTTAGGTCCCTATATTACTAGTATAGTCCCTTATTGTTATTAGTGTAACCCCTTTATTGTTATTATTGTACCCCTGTAACCCCCATATTGTTATTATTGTGCCCTTAAATTATTATTGTTAGGTCGGCTAGGATTACATTGTGGCCCCACTAGGATTACATTGTGGCCCCATGGACTCCTATATATAAAAATGAGGTTTTGTAATTTGTATCATCAAATAATTTTTCATTCATGTAATGTATTGGAGGTCGCCCCCTCGAAGTAGCTTATTTCTAAGGCATTGATGTCTCTTTTCTTCTACTTTTGGAGCTAGTTTCACAACATTTGGTTTCAGAGGTTTAGATTCTAGGGTTTTGCTGCTCCAAACAGGTCATCATGGCATTTTCGCTATAAATTTTTGTCTACGAAGGTTCAGAAGCTGAAATTTTTATTGTTCGAAGCCGAAATCCTGAGGAAAATTGTCGCAAAATTTTAGAGCTTGGTTCGCAACATTTTAGGAGATATTATCTGTTGAAGTTAGGGATTTTTTCATGCTCCTGAATTTCACTTAAAAAGGTCATTGTGGAATTTTCACTATAATGTTTTTTCTACGAAGGTTCAAAAGCTGAAATTTTTAGAGAGCGAATCCAAAATCCTGAGGAACATCTTCGAAAAATTTCAGAGCTTGGTTCGCAATATGTTCGGATATATGATCTGAGGAAGTTAGGTATTTTTCAGGCTCCCGAATTTCATCTCAAAGAGGTGATCGTGGAAAAATCTTCATAACTCTCGCTTTGAGCATCATATTGGAATTCTATAAAAAGTGACTGGAATTACATGGACTATAGTCTCATTTCTATAAATTTGAGCCAAAAAGACAAACGGTGACACGTGAAAGTATTACAGAAGTTCGGCTCCTATTGGTAGTCCCATAATTAGGTCATTGTGGGAGATTGGACATAACGTTGTCTTGAAGAATCCAAATCAAGTCAGACCTGTGGCATTTGAAAGAAGCTTCAGAGGACTATTACAAGGACAAATTTCAGATATTGAGGATCTGCAAGTATATAGATAAGTCAATTTCAATATCGAGCTCCTCAAAAGCAAGTAAAAGGTGTGTGTTTTTTTTCCCGAATTGCATAAGTCTTGTTTGAAGAATCAAGTTGAATTGATTCCAAGGGAATATTGTAGAATATATTTCAGTATTGGGTTTTGAAATGCCTCCTAAAAAGAATTCAACACCCATTAAGCCTTTAGAAGGCTCTACTATGACTCATGAAGACGAAGAATGGCAACATGACATATCAAATTTACAAGAGCAAGTGCAACAAATTTTGCTCTCGCAAAGAGCAACAAAAAATGACATGGAAGTTTTGAAGAAAGGCGTGGAAACTAAGATGGATGGTTTGAAGAAAGGCATGGAATCTAAGATGAATGGTTTGAAGAATGGCATGGAATATAAGATAGATGGCATAGAATCTAAGATATATGGCATGGAAGCTGGCATGGAATCTAAGATGGATGACATGGAAGCTAAGATCGATGAGAAAATGGAAAACATGAAGAATGATCTAAAAGTAGACATGGAAGGTTTGACAAAGTTGATACAAGAAATGTTTCCTAATGGTGAAAATATAGTAGAGAAAACTCATGATGAGAACAAAATAAATGTTAATCGTGATTTCATAAACTCTAATGTTGGCGGGAAGAACCACCATATTCCAAAAATGGATATGAGGAAGTTTGATGGAAAGGATCATGTAACATGGATACTACAGATGGAGCAATATTTTGATCTCCATAACTTGCAAAACACACAAAAGGTACGCATTGCAACTTTACATTTAGAACAAAATACATTTGTATGGTATCGATGGCTTTGCTCCCGTAAAAAAATTGTCACTTAGTCAATTTTTACGGAGGAAATGATAGCACATTATGAGGATACAAAGAGAAACACCTTCTTTAGCCAATTGATAAATCTCAAACAAAAGGGTTTAGTGGGGCAGCACATTGAGGACTTCCAAAAATTGAATATAAGGGTAACTGATATTCCAGAGGAACACAGGATTGATCTCTTCATGGGTACTCTAAAGGATAACATCCAACATGAAGTTCGTGTTTTGGAACCTGATTCATTGGAGAAGGCATTCAGGTTGGCAAGAAAAGTTGAATGTAAAATTATGGCGACAAGGAAGCCTACCACTCAATTCTATAAAGAAGGAAGTGTTGCTACGCCTAGATTTCCACAACCTACAAGGTTGACACCACAACAAGTGGAAGAAAAAAGAGCAAAAGGGCTTTGCTACAGTTGTGATAGCAAATACACTAAAGGTCATAAGTGTGCTGAGAAGAAATTATTTTACATAGATTGTCAAGAGGAAGAAGAAAATGAACAAGAAGAGGATATACACCAGGAACCAACCCTAGAAGAGGAAGAAATGAGTTTGACCATATCGTGTAATACATTGGCAGGAATTACCACTCCTCAAACTCTCAAGATATAAGGACATGTCAAGAAGAAAAAGGTAATAGTGTTGATTGATTCAGGTAGTACCCATAATTTTATTCATTGTAAGGTAGCCAAGGAATTGAATTGTTTCCTATACACAGCACCAGAATGTCAAATGATGGTTGCAAATGGAGGAACTATAAATTGCTCTAGAAAATGCCATAATATCAAGCTAACCATGGGGGAATATGTATTGAATAGTCCAATGCTTTCCATTCCTATGGGAGGTGTTGATGTTGTACTAGGATTACAATGGTTACAATCTTTTGGGACGGTAGCTTTTAATTTTCAACAACGTATCTTGAAATTTTTTTCAGAAGGAAAGGAAGTTGAATTATGGGGTATTGCAGGGAAGCCGGGACAGATAATAAGCTCTAATGTCATGAAAAACCTTCTAAATAAATAACAACGAGATGTAATTGTACAATTATGCTCACTAGAAGTTCCAACATCAAAATCATATATTTCTGTAGATCTCCAAAAAGTCTTGGACAATCATTCCAAGGTTTTTGAAACTCCCAAAGGACTCCCACCTATTCGTGATCATGATCATGCTATTCATTTGATTCCGGGAAGTGTTCCTCCAAACATCAGGCCTTATAGATATCCTTATGTCCAAAAGAGTGAAATTGAACGTATGATTGCAGAAATGTTAGAGGCGGGTATAATTCAACCTAGTCAAAGTTCTTTCTCTGCTCCTGTGGTATTGGTACACAAGAAGGATGGATCATGGCGCATGTGTCCGGATTATAGGGAGCTCAATAAGCTCACCATTAAAGATAAATTTCCCATTCTTGTGATTGATGAATTATTGGATGAATTACATGGAGCAATTTATTTTACCAAGTTGGATCTTCGTTGAGGATATCATCAAATTAGAATGAAGACTGAAGATATTTCAAAAACACCATTTCGAACTCATGAGGGTCATTATGAATTTTTGGTCATGCATTTTGGCCTTACCAATGCACCTTCTACATTTCAAGGGTTGATAAATTCCATTTTCAAACCCTTCCTTAGAAAATTTGTGCTAGTATTTTTTGATGATATACTAATCTACAGTAGGTCTTGGAAGGATCATGTTCAACATGTTGAAAGGGTGCTCAAACTATTGCAGGAGAAAAAATTATATGCAAAAACATCCAAATTTTTCTTTGGAGTACAAGAGGTGGAATATCGGGGTCATATTGTATCTCACGAAGGTGTTAAGGTAGACCCTAACAAAATTAAAGCCATTAAAGAATGGAAAGTCTCCACAACCATAAAGCAGTTGCGATGATTTCTCGAGTTAATAGGGTATTATCGCAAGTTTGTTAAGAATTATGGGAGAATAGCAGCACCTCTAACAACTTTATTGAAGAAATATGGATTTTCATGGACTCATGAAGCAACTAAGGCCTTTGAACATCTTAAAGATTCAATGTGCCTAGCACCGGTCTTAGCTACGCCAGACTTCACAAAAACCTTTATTGTGGAATGTGATGCCTCAGGAAATGGAATTGGTGTTGTTTTAATGAAAGAAGGAAGACTCATTGCTTTTGAAAGTCGTCCAATCAAAGGAAAGTATTTACAGAAAGCTATTTATGAGAAAGAAATGTTAGCAATACTGTATGCACTAAAGAAATGGCGAACTTACCTAATGGGAAGACAATACAAGGTAAAAAATGACCATGATAGTCTTAAACACTTTTTGGAACAAAGGCTATCTTCAGACGAGCAACAAAAATGGGTCACAAAGATGTTGGGTTATGACTTTGAAATAATCTACAAAAAAGGGAAGCTAAATGTTGTTACAGATGCACTCTCAAGAAAGAATGAAGAGGTGGAAGCATTGCTTTGTGCCATTTCTATTATCCAACTAGATTGGATAACCAAAGCAAGGGATGAATGGAAGAAGGACAAATAAGTGTGGACACTCATTCAAATGTTGCAGCAAGATCCTAGTACATCTAATACATTTATTTGGAAAAATGATTCCTTATGGTACAAAGATTGCTTATATCTTTGTAAGAATTCCCAACTAAAACAAAAGATTCTTTTGGAATTGCACACTTCTCCTTTAGGAGGACACTTAGGATTTTTAAAAACTTACCACGGGGTGAAGAAAGAATTTTTTTGGGATGGCCTTAAATCTGATATTCAAAATTTTGTGGCGGAATGTTTGGTTTGCCAGCAGAATAAAGTGGAGACAATTAAGACCCCGGGACTTCTACAACCTTTATCCATTCCAAGTCAACGTTGGGAGGAGATTTTAATGGATTTTATCACAGGTTTACCTAAGTCCGAAGGAAAGAGTGTCATCATGGTGGTAGTTGATAGACTTACCAAGTATGCACACTTTTGTGCATTATCTCATCCATTTAAAGCAAGTACAGTTGCTACTACATTTATGGACACAATTCAAAAGATACATGGAAACCCAAGGGTTATTGTGAGCGACAGAGATCCCATTTTTACTAGAAATTTTTGGACAAATTTATTTTCTTGTTTGGGTACTCAATTCGCTCATAGCTTATCTTATCATCCTCAATCTGATGGTCAAACTGAGATAGTAAATAAATGTTTGGAAGGATATCTTCATTATTCTGTATCTGATAAAAAACACAATGGTTCAAGTGGTTACCTCTCGCTGAATGGTGGTATAACACTTCCTTCCATACTGCAGCAAAAATGACCCTGTTTATGGCACTTTATGGATATCATCCACCATCCATCACATCATCTTTAAGAGAAAATTCGAAGGTTCAAGCAGTGGATGATCACATCAAGCATCAACAAGAAGTTCTCCAACTCTTAAAGGATAACCTGAATTTGGCACAAAATCGAATGAAACAAAAGGCAAATCAACATCGCATCGAGAGAAGTTTTGATGTAGGAGACTAGGTATTTTTACAGCTACAACCATACAAACAAATGTCCCTCAAGCAAGTTAAGAAGGATAATAAATTATCGCCAAAGTACTATGGTCCTTACAAGGTGTTGCAAAAGATTGGTACTATGGCATACAAATTGGAGCTTTCTGCTTCTTCACGAGTGCATCCAGTTTTCCATGTGTCATGCTTAAAGAAGGTTATAGGTGAAAATACTCCAGTTCAAACAATATTGCCAGAACTTGATGAGGAAGGAAAAATCATATTGGAACCTGAAGCGGTCATGGAAACAAGAACTCGACAGCTACGAAATAGATCAATTTCAGAGTATCTCATAAAGTGGAAGAACTTACCCACTGAAGAGTCTACATGGGAGGATGAGAATTTTATACAGAAGCACCCAAATCTACTCAAGAATTGAGGACAACACTTTTTTGAAGGAGAGGGGCATGTTAGGTCCCTATATTACTAGTATAGTCCCTTATTGTTGTTAGTGTAACCCCCTTATTGTTATTATTGTACCCCTGTAACCCCCATATTGTTTTTATTGTGCCCTTAGATTATTATTTTTAGGTCGGCTAGGATTACATTGTGGCCCCACTAAGATTACATTGTGGCCCCATGGACTCCTATATATAGAAAGGAGGTTTTGTAATTTGTATCATCCAAGAATTTTTCACTCATGTAATGTATTGGAGGTTTCCCCCTCGAAGTGGCTTATTTCTAAGGCGTTGATATCTCTTTTCTTCTATTTTTGGAGTTGATTTCACAACAATTGTCATCTTTGAGACTTGACAAAGTATACCCCAGTTGGCATCCTACCCATAAGTTGAGATTGTTGGGATTGTTCCTCCCCATCTGTAAAATGGGTTGAGGTGACTTGGGATAGCTGCGATCCTTACCATTTATGGTAAGTAGCATCATGCCCAAGTGAGAGGATGCAGGTGTTCTACCACTAACTCTTAAGGGTTAAGTTGGGAATATCATCGAATAATAGGATAGTTGTGATCCTTACCTAACGGTAAGTCATATCATACCTATTGTCCTGAGGATAGGATAGTTGTGATCTTTACCTTCCATTGTAAGTCGTGTATTGCCTATCATCCTTGGATAGAGGGTGGTAGCTTGAGCTACCCTATGATGTCAAATTCTTCATCTTCTATATTCGAGTGTTCAATAGATGAGAAGAGATGAGCAAAGATGACATTTGACTTGATGACGATGAGGCGTTTTTGATGTAGTTAGAAATGTATCCCTAGCTAAGAGGGAGTGTTAATTTGAAATTTTAGGGACAAATTCACTCCTTTGGACAACCTTCCTCACCCAAAGAATACCCTCTTTTCCCTTGGATGAATTTGATTTGGTCAAGGTAAAATGTATTTTTGGTTTGAAAACCCACATGTGTACAAAATTTCAGGTCGACTTTAAAGTAAATACAACTCAATGACACCTCATTTGGACACACATCTCACACATCTTCTTCTTTTAATTGGAGGTTCAGACAATCTAAAATTACAAGTCATATTCTCACACGTGTGAGTAGGAGAGAGAATTTCAGGAGAGCTGAAATCTTTCTTGAGTCAACCTTTGACTCACACTAACTTTTTTGACATTGGGCATTGTTTCACTTGGCTTGACTTAGCATTTTTGGACTGTTTTTAGAGGTTGAATTCTTTGGAACAAAGATCAAGATTTTCTTGGCCCTTTGAATGTAGTTCACCGCAGATCTGAAGGAAAATTTCTCTTCGTTGACCAAGTTTGACCAAGTTGTTTGGGGTTGTTTTGTCTGAGGTTTGACCAACTTAGAAGGTTGAATGTTTTGACCTTTGACCGATCTCTTTTGGAGGTTGTTTGATCGTTGACTTATGACTATTTAGGGCATCTTTAATTATTGTTGACTATTGTTAACTTGGACCAAATTTTACTTTTGGGATCATCTCTTGGATTTTTGGATATTATTTTGTTGGAAAGTCAAATTTGTTGACCTTTGACTCTTGATTAGTGAATGAGGCCATTGTTCTCTCTTTTTTTAGAATTTTATCACAATCTAATAAGAACAATAATTTGAAAGGGTTTCCCCCCTTGTGGGGATTTTCCCTGGTCTTTGAACAAAATTGGTGTCTCTTTTTATTTCTCTTATTTTATTCTATTGTACATTACATTTATTGTTCTATCTACAATTTTTATTGATTATTGGAAGATTAAATTGTTTTGAAAGAGATTGTTAATTGAAGAAAATAATTGGGCTAGAGTGATTGTAACAACATAGAATAGTGGAAAATTAACAAATTCTTTGGCAAGGAGAGAGAATTTTTCTACACACTTTAACCATGGTTGACTGCATATCTGAAGATGCTACTTGACTGCAAAATTATGTTTTACCTTGACCAATTTTGGCGGCACCTTTTGCGACTATTTTGACTTGACTTTGATCAGAAAAAGAGGTCGAGTTTTCTGCTTCCAAGACCAAAATTTTTTGAGGTTGTTTTACCATTTACTTAAGGACTAGGTAGGGAAACTTTGACTATTGTTGATTGCTATTGATTTTGAAAAAACTTTCAAATTTGACTTGTTGATCAAATTTTACTTTTGGGCTCATGTCTTTCATATTGATTAGTGAATTATTGGACAAGTCAAAGATTTGATTTTTACTCTTTCTTGTTGAATTGGAACATTGTAATATATCTGCTAGAAATTTGATGAAAATCTAATAGAAGAAGAATTTGAAAGGATTTCCCTCTTGTGGGGTTTTCCCCTAGTCTTTGTGTTGGAAATATGATGCAGAGTGTTGTCCTTGATGGCAACCCACTAAATGAAGATGAAGACATGCGACTGTTGACATGTGTTGTCCTTGATGGCAATCCACCTGATGAAGTTATGCTTGACTTGATGGACTTGGTAAACGATGTAAATCTAATGTGATATGATGTTTGTTAGCAATATGATGCTAAGTGTTGTCCTGAAAGGAAACCCACTTGATGAAGGTAATGACAATAATGACAATCTACTTGATGAAGTTGTGGGCTTGAGAGAATATGTCCTTGATGAAGGAAATCTGCTGTATCTACAGTGTGAACAGAAGGCAATAAAGAAAGGAATTCAACATGTGCTAATTCTATGATGAAAAAGAGTATGTCTCTATGTATACGCGGATCTGTCTAATGGAAGTTGCGTATGCACGCGGGAATAAACGTTCCAAGTCGCGTATGGGTAAAAGCGCTCAAAAAGTGCAAAACTAGGGGTAACCACCATGGTATTATTTTGGCTCATGGTATTGAAAAAAGGGGCCCATGGTATTGAAGGCTCGTGGTATTGGTTTGGCTCATGGTATTGAAAAAGGGGCCCGTGGTATTGAAGAAGGCTCGTGGTATTGGTTTGGCTCATGGTATTGAAAAAGGGGCCCGTGGTATTGAAAAAGAATAAACCTATATAAGGAGATGAAACTCATTATGCAAATCATGAGTGAGGGTGCAAGATGTCTGAGCTTAAATGAATACTTCTCTTTGAAGTAGATCTGTATGGAAAGGGTAAAGGTTTGATGATAGATCTGAATCTATGATGCACCTATGAAGAAATGATGAAGCGGGATACCTAGATCTGAAATGTATCTGTATTTTCTAGATCTGTTTATGGAGTGATTAGATCTGTGATGAGGCGAACATTTGTCTGAAGTAAAGGGTTAAATCTGAACTGAATGTCTGATCTGAAGAAGTATGCTGCTCTATGATGGTTGAAGATCTATACGCTACTTCGCCGAAGAGGAAGCGCGTATATACGCGGCTTCACTGAAGAGAAAGCGCGTATGCGCAATGAAATACATACAGAGGTATACGCTGGTTTGTGTGGACTGAAGCGCGTATATACGCGACATCAGTGAAATGAAAGCACGTATGCAAACTAGGGTTTGATGAAGCATGGGGTATGAAACATCTGATCTGTTCTGCTGTATTACTGTTATCTGAACTGTGTTGTCTGAATTGATAAGTATCTGTTGGTGATGTATGGTTGAGCTTAAAAGTATTGAAAGGGTCCAGTCTAAAAATATGATGAAACGTGGCCTACAAGTATTTTTCTATTGAAGTTGTTGGATCCAGTGTGAAAATTGATGAAACGTGGTCCATAGAGGTGCTGAGGGTTGTAGCCTTCAGTCAGGGGGTCGTAGCTCCCTTCCAGGTGAGGCTGGTAAACGAGAGCAGGGGGTCGTAGCTCCCTTCCAGGAGAGGCTGGTAAACGAGTCAGGGGGTTGGAGCTCCCTTCCAGGAGAGGCCGGTAAACGAGCGCAGGTGGGTGCCTGCGTGCTGGTCAAGTCTGCGCCAGCACATATGTTGTAAGATGTTTTCTCTATAATAAAATATTGAAGGCTGAGCAACTGCAGCGGTGGTTTTCTCCCGACTTGGGTTTCCACCTAAAAATCCTGGTGTTCATGTGTGATGCTTTGTGTGATGGTTTATTATGTTCTTACTACACATGTTTACTGTTTATAGAACATCTAATGAATGAATGATGGAATGATATAAGTGAATAACTAATGGCATAATTAGATCTCTGTGTATACGCGAGTTTTATGAAGGATATCCGCATGTATACGCTACTTGGCTTCAGCAAAGTAGCGTATGGGTTTTAAGGAATGAAAAAGTAAAAATTTTTGAATATGCAGTAAATACTGATTCACCCCCCCCTCTCAGTATTTTTCCCAACAATTGGTATCAGAGCAGGTCCTTGTGCAGAAGCTTGATCGCTTGAAGGAGATCCGTCGCAATGGGAAAGAAGCAAAAGAAGAAGGTTACTCAAGGAAAGAAGAAGCCTCGGAAATCATGTATAGCAGAAATTGAAGGAGATGAAACAGGTATTAATCGTTGTTCTTGTATTTTACTTGACTGTATATGCAAAGGTTATGATAGTGAAAGTGATAGTATGGACCTAGAAGAGACTGTCAAGATTAAAGATGAAGAAGATTCTAACCAAGCTCTACAAGTGCTCATGGCAAAGAAGCAAAAGAAGAAGGCTACTGAAAAGGAGATATCTCAAAAAACATGTGCAGCAGAAAATGAAGAAGATGAAACAGGTATTGATTGTTGTTCTTGTGATGCACTTTCCTGTGCATGCAATGGTGAAGATAGTGAAAGTAAAGTTTTGGATCTAAAGGAAAATATCAAGAAAATTGAAGATCAACAAAGATCATTTAATAAAAGCGAAGCTATGTACAAAGAGATGATCTCTCAAATGGAAAAACAAATAGAAATGCTGAATGGACAGGTGGACAAGTATCAAAGATTTCATACTTATGCATCCAATCGAATTAAAGAACTAGAAGCAGAAATCAACGATCTAAATGCAGATCTCAAAAAATCAAGCAAGAAGAATGAAGGACTTGAAGCTGCAATCATCTCTCTACAAGCAGATCTTGAAGCATCAAGTAAGAAGAATGAGGAACCTCTACAACCATTTGAAAAGAAAGGCCTTGAAGTAGAAATCATCTCTCTCAAAGAAGATCTGGAAAAATCAAATAAGAAGAATGAAGAGCTGCAACAAACATGTGAAGAAAATGAAAATTGGTTGAAAGAAGAGATTCTAAATCTGAAGGATCAAGTAGAAGATGGAAGAAGGAAAGAAGAAGGCATGACAAAGCAATGTCAAGGCTTGGAGGTTGAGGTAAATATTCTCAAAGGTAAATTAGAAGGAAAAGATAAATTGTTGAGGTTTCAAGATAGTACTAAGATTCTGGATAACATTCTTAGTAGTCAAAGGTCTCCTTCTATCAAACTTGGTCTTGGTTTTCATGAAACTGTTAAAGGAGAATCTAGTTCACAAGGAAGTGCTAAAGATTCAAAGGAAGTCAATACAAAACCTGAAGAGTTGAAAGAAACAAAAGGTCAATCAACAATGATGAAATCTCAAAGGAAATCATTCAATAATGTTGAATGTTTCAAATGTCATAAATATGGGCATGTTGCAGAAAATTGCAGGAGCAGATCATTTCAGCCTCAAACAAACAGATTCTACTCAGAAAGGTACTCTGGTTTATTCAAGGGATATTGTTTTTCATGTAACAAGTATGGACATAAAGCAACTGATTGTAAAAAGAGGAAGAATAGAAATACTCATTATGATTCTTATGTTTATTTCTCTGGCCACATGAGATGTTATGCTTGTAACAAGTATGGACATGTAGAAAAAGAATGCAGGATGAACAGATCTGGGAAAGTGGACAAATTTCAGCACACAGTTGGAAAGCTCAAGCAAATTTGGAAAAAGAAGGAGGACCGATCAGAAACGTCGGGAATTCAAACCCTACTGCAGTCATCCGCTTCTGGAAGCTTACTTCTCTGATTGACCGCAGGAATGATGTGGGATACATTATGAGATTTAGTAATGTATCGTCACAAGGGGAGCAATGTATGATGTCTCTCATGGTTGATTTGATGATTCTGGTTATATGTATTTCTAACAGAACATCTGATATGAAGAAGACAGGTACAGGAAGGACAAGTTCAGGGGGAGATAAAGGAATGTGAAAAATTTCTATGTTTCACTTTCCATACGCGGGTTCTATTCACAAAAGTCGCGTATACACGCGAGTTTCATCAGACACAGTCACGTATGCATTGATGATAAGAGAATTTATCTGATAGCTGAAGATCTGGAGCAGAGGTCCAGGGGGAGCATCAGTCTGACTGCTGATGATTGCATTGTTAGCATCATTCTAGTTATACTCATGATAATGAAATGATACATGGATTCTTGTGTTGAAGATTATGGATGAAGCCTGGTTGCTTTATGATGAAGAGCATTCGTTGTTGAGATGAAAGTCTTATAATTCAGAGATGAGGACAGATCATGCAGAGATTGTTGTTGATGACTTGCTGTTGAAGGTGCTTTAGATTGCACAAGCTAAGGAAGAGCACTGGTTTAGGGGGAGCAGCAGGTTGAATACTAATGATTGCATTGTTGGCAATATGACTGCTTATTCTTTGATTTTTGTGATACTCATGCTCAAATGATGATGACTTGATACATGGTTTATTATGATGAGTTTTTGAGCCCTGGTTGCTGATAAGTATCTTTTGTACTCACACATGGATGAGTTGGATGTCATTTGATTCAGAAATAAATCATGCAGAGTGTGTTACTATGGTTGAGAGATCTTTTTCCTACATATGTTACTTCATGTTAAATCTTGAAGATCATGGTGATGTTGGACCACATGGATGATTGCTTGACACCTATGTGAAGATGTTGTTCTGATATGAGAATCTCTCTTGGAAAGAATGTATTGATGCTGCAAAGAATC
The DNA here is from genome assembly GCA_034641835.2 of Pinus albicaulis. Taxonomy (NCBI): domain Eukaryota; kingdom Viridiplantae; phylum Streptophyta; class Pinopsida; order Pinales; family Pinaceae; genus Pinus; species Pinus albicaulis. The sequence continues at coordinate 413,384,253 of CM076575.1, forward strand.
TGAAGGCTTGGTTACTATTGTGTTGATGCTACAACCATTGGATGACGCTTGAAGACACCACTACACTGTTCTATCTATCTGTAGTCCAGGGAAGCATTCAAATATCTCAGAAAGAAGCTGAACACTGTCTTTGCCTCATAGAGAATCAGATCTGGTTGAAATTTAGAAGATGGCTTGGGATACGCGGGTTTCCTGAAACACAGTCGCGTATATACACGAGTTCCTGCACAGAAAACCGCGTATGTCTGATTGCTGACATTTTTTGGTTGCAGTCAGCTCTCTTCAGCACAGCTGCAGTGTTGTTTGGTATCTCGCATACTGTTTGGTATCTCTGGTGGTGTTCCAGCTCTCATAATTCCATTTCTAATGTTTTGATAAAGATGCCTTGATGATTTGTTGGTGAAAGTGTTCAGGATGCACAAACTAAGGGGGAGCCTTAGTCCTATGAAAAGGATGCATGGATGCACAGATTCAGGGGGAGCCTTAGTCATTAGCTTTGTTGAGTATAATGCAGTATTGGCATTATGGTGGTTCTGATATATGATCTCTCTTGAGGTCTTTTTGGTTTGGTTATGAAAAGTCATATTTTTATTTTTGATGAAAAGGTCATGTTGAGACCCATGATGTAAAATTGTAATATTCAGTCATGAGAGGACTTGTCAAATTTGTAAACCCACTTGGTTGGGTAGCTGCGTCAAATTTTGTAAACCCACTTGGTTGGGTAGCTGAGTCAAATTTGTAAACCCACTTGGTTGGGTAGTTGAGTCTCTTATGTAAATCCACTTGGATGGATCCTTGATGTAAGTGTAAGTCATTGGTGATAGGAACTTCATAGAGTTATGTACTTCATTGGAAAATATGTTTGAAGATTCAGCATGAATTCAGGGGGAGTTTGGTCACTTCAGTATATATCAGATCTGCAGAATGCTTCTTCCACATGAGGAGAAAAGGGGAAGATTATGTTGGTTTTTGATAAGCCCTTTGCCCTTGATGTCAAAGGGGGAGAGTGACATGGTGTTTGAATGTTGTCATTGTATTCTTAATGTACCTATCTGTTGTGGTAACCAAACACCATCGTGGTTGCCATCAAGTCAAAAGGGGGAGATTGTTGGCAATATGATGCAGAGTGTTGTCCTTGATGGCAACCCACTGAATGAAGATGAAGACATATGGCTATTGACATGTGTTGTCCTTGATGGCAATCCACCTGACCAAGTTATTCTTGACTTGATGGACTTGGTAAATGCTGTAAATCTGATGTGATATAATGTTTGTTGACAATATGATGCTGAGTGTTGTCCTTGAAAGGAAACCCACCTGATGAAGATGATGACAACTTACTTGATGAAGTTGTGCTTGATAAAATATGTTCTTGATGAAGAAATCTAATGTATCTATAGTATGTACAGAAGGAAATGAAGAAAGGAATTCAGAATGTACTCAAAGTATTATGAAAAGAGTATGTCTCTATGTATACGCGGATCTGTCTGAGGGAAGTCGCGTATGCACGCGGAAAAGAACGTTCCAAGTCGCGTATGGGGTAAAACGCTCAAAAAGTGCAAAACCAAGGGTAACCACCATGGTATTATTTTGGCTCATGGTATTGAAAAAGGGGCCCGTGGTATTGAAGGCTCATGGTATTGGTTTGGCTCGTGGTATTGAAAAAGGGGCCCGTGGTATTGAAAAAGGATAAACCTATATAAGGAGAAGAAATTCATTGTGCAAATTAGGAGAGTGGGTGAAAGATGTCTAAGCTTGAATGAATACTTCTCTATGAAGTATATCTGTATGGAAAGGGTAAAGGCTTGATGATATATATGAATCTTTGATGCACCTATGAAGAAATGATGAAGCGGGATACCTAGATCTGAAATGTATCTGTATTTGCTAGATCTGTTTATTGAGTGATTAGATCTGAAATGAGGCGAACCTCTGTCTGAAGAAAAAGGGTAAATCTGAACTGAATATCTGATCTGAAGAAGTATGCTGCTCTATAATGATTGAAGATCTATACGCTACTTCGCCGCGGAGGAAGCGAGTATATACGCGGCTTCGCTGAAGTGAAAGCGCGTATGCGCAATGAAATATGTACTGAGGTATACACTTATTGATGTGGACGGAAGCGCCTATATACGCGACATCAGTAAAGGGAAAGCGCGTATGCAAACTAGGGTTTGCTAAAGCAAGGGGTATGAAATATCTGATCTGTTCTGTTGTGTTTCTGCTATCTGATCTGTGTTGATAAGTATCTGTTGGTGATGTATGGTTGAGCTTAAAAGTATTGAAAGGGTCCAGTCTGAAAATATGATGAAACGTGGCCTGCAAGTGTTGTTCTATTGAAGTTGTTGGATCCAGTGTGAAAATTGATGAAACGTGGTCCAAGGTGGTGCTGAGGGTTGTAGCCTTCAGTCAGGGGGTTGTAGCTCCCTTCCAGGTGAGGCTGGTAAACGAGATCGGGGGGTCGTAGCTCCCCTCCAGGAGAGGCTGGTAAACGAGTCAGGGGGTCGTAGCTCCCTTCCAGGAGAGGCTGGTAAACGAGCGCAGGTGGGTGCCTGCGTGCTGGTCAAGTCTGCGCCAGCACATATGTTGTAAGATGTTTTCTCTATAATAAAATATTGAAGGCTGAGCAACTGCAGCGGTGGTTTTCTCCGACTTGGGTTTCCACCTAAAAATCCTGGTGTTCATGTGTGATGCTTTGTGTGATGGTTTATTCTGTTCTTACTGCACATGTTTACTGTTTATATAACATCTAATGAATGAATGATGGAATGATATAAGTGAAGAACTAATGGCATAATTAGATCTCTGTGTATACGTGAGTTTTATGAAGGATATCCGCGTGTATACGCTACTTGGCTTCAGCAAAGTAGCGTATGGGTTTTAAGGAATGAAAAAGTAAAAAGTTTTGAATATGCAGTAAATACTGATTCACCCCCCCCTCTCAGTATTTTTCCCAACACTTTGACCAAATCTTGTTTCTCTTTTTATTTGTTCTCAGTTGTATTCTATTGCAATTTTTATTTATTGTTCTATCTACAATTTCACATCGTTATTGGCAGATTAAATTTGTTTGAAAGTGATTGCTAATTGAAGACATATTTGGGCTAAGTGATTGTGCTAGCATAAAGTAGTGGAAAATTAGCAGAGTAGTCAAACCTAGCCACAATCCTAAAGTAGACATTTCCCACCCCCCTAAGGAATATCTTTGAGTATCTAATGGTCTAATCTAAATTATGGATTTGTAGACAATTCTAAAGCAAAAAAGTGAAATAAATTGCTACAAAACTTATGGTCTTGTAAGATTTGCAACAGTCTTTTAAAGTACATATACTTATTGTTGTGCATTCCAAGACAAGTGCATGAGGCCTTGAAGCAAAACAACAATATCTATTGGAAGTCTCCCTATATCTAGAATTTATTTCCTACGATCCTATAGGCAATCCCTTGCATAGATCATCATTCATTTCTTACTTGACATACTACCTTTATGCAAGCCAACATGAATTTTAAGGGTATCATATGTTTATTAATCATTGAAATACATGAGGTAATATTCAGCCCTAAGGAAGGAGTTAAACATGAAGGAGTAACTTAATACAATGGATTGTTTCTGAAATTTTGTATGGTCTAGAATTCATTATATATATGCTTATACATGTTCCTATAACCATATAAAAGGAATTAAGTAGAACCTAAGGAATCGGATTCGTTGGATTGGGCCATCGTGTCCCAAATCCATCGAATCTTGCGTGATTTGCATGGATTCATGTCTGGAGGATCATGTCTGATAGTTTTCGTAAAGGACATGTCCTGTCCCGATCCACCGAACACGACCGGTGGAAAAATGCATCCACGGGTTTTCAAAAGCCCAAGTTGGCCTCTTTTTTATCACTTTGAGTTTGGTGTGAGTGAGGAAAGGAGAAAGGAGTATAAAGGAGCAAGGGATCATTTTCAACGAGATTCAAGCAATAGGTAAGTGCATGCATTCGGTTTGCATGTGCATTTATTTTACAAATTTGGGAATTTTTTTATTTTTTTTACAACATTCATAGCTCAATCAAGGGAAACAAGGCAGGTGTAAAGGAAGGGGAAGAATTTCCCCATTGGATATTCCCCTCATGTTCCTATTTCATTAGGGTCTGCAAGTGCTCCATCTCTTTGGAGTGGGGTTGAAACAATAGCTTCAAATGTTGAGGGAAGACAACAACCTCAAGATAAAAAATAGCCATTGTGGAAATATGTCACAAGAGAGGCAAGGCCAAGAAACAAGATGAAGGGAGGAGGCAATGTTGCTTGGAAATGCAATTATTGCCACAATCATTTCATGACCACATATTACCATGTGAAAGCTCATTTGTTGGCTTTACCAAGTTGTGGAATTTCAACTTGTACACAGGTGTCTTTTGCAAAGAGGAAGGAAATGGAAAGAGAGGCATTTGTTGGTGTGGAAAATGTGGCTGCAAAAAAAAAAAAAAAAAACAAGAATGATGGCCCCCTTCCATTCTTGAGGAAAAGTAGCAACAAGTTCCAATTTGAGAGTTCTAGTGGGGGATAAGTAGCAAAAAGAAAGGAAATTGCACTTGGTCCAATGGACAATATTTTCCAGAAAGAGAAGCGAGAAGAGTTTGATCTCACCATTTTTTTTTTCTATCAGAACTTCATATCCTTCAATGTTTCACGATCACCTCTATTTATTGAGATGTGTCGAGCCCTAACTCAAGGGGCTCCATCAGGGTATGTGTCTCCTGGGTCATAGAAGCTTAGAACCACATTTTTTACAAAGGCAAAGAAACAAGAGGACAAAATGCTTGAGCCTATTAAATCAGCATGGCCAACATCTAGGGTTAGCATTGTTTCTGATGGATGGATAGATCCAGCATGACACCCACTCATAAAATTCATGGTGTCTTCTGTGAATCGTCCAATTTTCTTGAAATTAGTGGATGCACTTGGACAATACAAGGGTGCACAATATCTGGGTGAGTTTTTTATTAAATTTATTGAATATGTAGGTGTTGACTCTTGTGTGAAAATTATTACAGATAATGCACCTTTTTGCAAGGTTGTTGGCATGATTGTGGAAGCTAAATATCCACAAGTATTTTGGGCACCTTGAATTGTCCATTCATTGAACTTAGCAATTAAATCTATTGCTTCAGATGTGCTTTGGATAGGAATCATTATTGAGGATGCACGACATATTCACAACTTTGTACAAAACCATACAAATTCCCTCACTATCTACAAGGAGTACACAAATCTATCATTGTTGAAGATTGTGAATGCACGGTTTTCCTCCTCATCATGTTGACGAGGTTGAGGGAGGTCAAGACTGCTCTTAGGGGCATGGTTATTTTAGAGTTTTTGTCTTTTTGGAGAAAGACAGATCACGTAGCCTCAAAAAGAGTGAAAGACATAGTGTTAGATGATGCCTGGTGGGAGAGGGTAGATCTACTTATTTGAATCATGGACCCTATCATTTCCTTGCTTTGATTTGCAAATACAGACCAACCCATCCTAGGAGATGTTTATGAGGGATGGGATTCCATGAGTGAGTCTATGAGGTACATTATTTTACAGAGTGAGTGCCCTAAGTATGAGACATCACCAAAGGCCTTCTTCACCACCATACAAGATATTCTTGTCAGCAGATGGGACAAGGATTGCACACCTTTGCATTGTTTGGCTCACTCTTTTATCCCAAAATACTACAGCCATGAGTGGTTGAATGGTGGACCTTCCAGCAAAATCCCTCTTCACATGGATGGTGAAATTTCATAGGGGAGGAAGGATGCATTGACGCAAATTTTTCAAGATATGGAATCCCTTGATGAGGTGGAGGATGCCTTTGCAGATTTTTCCACTGGCACTGGGCGAATTGTAGGGTATGATGTGATTAGAGATAGGGGGGGCTAAGAATACCTATTCTTGGTGGGAAACTGATGGGGAAACAAGCCCTCCTCTACAACAGTTATCCATGAGTATCCTCTCTCAGGTGAATTCATCCTCTTGTTGCAAGAGGAATAGGAGCACATATGGGAATTTGTATATTGTCAAGAAGAGCAGGCTTGAGTAGTCTAGGGCAGATACAATGGTGTATGTGCACCCCAACCTTTGTCTTATTTACAGGAAAAGGATGAGTGGTTGAAGGGAAATACAAAGATGTGGGATGTATTTCCTGATGATATGAGTTTGGATAATAGTGTTGACTTGGTATTGGACAACTTGGATCTCAATGAGCCAGTGCTAGAGATTGTCACATTTGATGATGGTGATATTGTAGAGGGGTCATCCTCCACACCATAATATGCAAAGATGGCATTGGATAAAAAGGAGGAGGATGCAACAGAGGAGAGCAGTGGTGACCATGATGATGAGGAAAATGATGTTGATTATGATGATGAGGATTGATGTCTCATGACTCATGAGATACCTATTGCCTTCAAGCTTGTAGACTTGTATTTTTTTTGTATTTTCTATTTCTATTTGGCATTTTCCATTGGCATTGTACTACCTATGTAACACATTTTGATTTTGAAGACTTAATGAGAAAATTGCAGTATTTTGTCTTTCTCCTATTGGATCATTGATGAATATGTCACAATTGTATTTTCAATATCAATATGTATGCATAATGTTACTTTGTGTGATTGTATCTTTGTAAAAATTACATCTAGATGAACATATATGTTTGAATCAATTAATTTATATGAATTTGTGTAAGAAATATCTAATTTTTAAAATATATATATATATATATATATATATATATATATATATATATATATATATATATATATATATATATATATATATATTCTGTGTGTGTGTGTGTTGCATTGGCTGTGGGGACGAGGGGACGACGGGTACGGGGGGACGAGTTTCTAGGACAGCTTGAGCACGCCCCCAAATTTTCAGGGGAGGGCAGGTTGGGGACGATAAGTGTGATAACTAATTTTGTATTTATTAAAAAATCAAAATCAAAATAAAATTTAGTATTTCAGCATAAACATGAATGATAAAGTTAAAATATAAAAATTATAAGTATTACTAATTTTGAAATTAAAATTACAAAATAAAATACTAAAGTCTAATACTATCTAATCATCACATTGCATCACAAAAACAAATCGCGTCATCATTGCCCATTGTCAAGAACGTAAGAAGTATTATTAATCTACTACAACCTACAATCTACTACTATCTACATAATCATTCTATGATGCATGATGAATCATTTCAAAATTTAAATAACAACTAAACTTTGAAGACTAAAAGTAAAATTGAATACAACTATAAACATGAACAAGTCATTAAAATTTAATTATAAATCCAAAATTAAGAGTATAGAAATTAAGAATCTTGTGGGACCTATCATCAGTGTAATGAATATCATAATCATTTAGATTCACTATTATTTACAGGGCACAAAGAGTATTACCATCCCATCTATTTACCTTATAACATTAAGTGTTAAAGATGAGTTAGCAATTGCAATATTTATTTGAGTAACAAATATTATGTACAAAAATAATAATGTCATAAAGTGAAATAAATTATATATAATAAATGATGTTTATGTTAATGTATTCTCCTAAAATAAATAATGGAACTTGCTACGTATATAGACAACACCACTAGTAATTTGGTAGCACATTGATATATCTTCTTATCTCTCATCTAGTCTCTCATGCTCATCTCTTGTATATATTTAGCATGGTATTAAAGTCATGGTGATTGTGGCATAGATAAATTTCAAAGATTCATGACAAGAAAAAGGTTTGTCATAGACATGGAGAAAGATACAACTTCAAATTGAAGGCAAATTAATTCATGCAGTATAGTGAATGTAAATTGTAAACATGAATAATTCCTCAAAATTTAAATATAGATCCCAAATTAAGAGTCTCAAATGTCGCCCTGTCGCTCAACTCTTACCTCGATTGCAACCTTCAATCGAGTCCTTTCAGCTCTGTTTACCTTTGTCATCGCGAATGGAGTTATTTTTTCAATGTTTACCTTTTTTTGTCATCTCAGACTTCACTCAAAATCTTACCTACAACCCTTGCAACTTGTGTTTACCTGCAACCTTCGCTCAAGCTCAATGTTTACCTACAACCTTCGCAACTTGTGTTTACCTTCGTCATCGTGTCTCTGTAACAATGTTTACCTTCATCGCAACCATGTAGTATAATTTGTATTATGCAATAGGTTTATTTTAGTGTGTATTTGATAATTTTAGTTTAGTCAATAGGTTAAGGTTGTGATAGGGTTTAGGTTTCAAAATTTTATTTTATTTTAATTTTGACTTTAAACTTTAGAACTTAGATTTTCAATTTTTGCTTTTTTTAATTTTAATGTGCATGATATTGGGGGCATCATAAAGTCCCCCAAAAAGTCCCTGATTTTTTGATGGAGGGCTCGGGGATTGCCTGGAATTCCCCAAGTTCTCGATGGAGTCCCCAAGGAATTGGGGAAATTTCTGACGAGTTCCAAAGTACCTGGAACGTCGAGACGAAGGGAACACCATGATTTTGGTGGGGATGGGTCCTCGTGCAACATATATATATATATATATATATATATATATATATATATATATATATATATATATATATATATATATATATATATATATATATATATATATATATATATATATATAACATGTCCATATGTTTCCTATTCCGGGGGGTCACCATGTCTGTGTCTGACACTCGAATCCGCGTGTCCTTCGTGTCTCGTGTCTTGTGTCCCTGTGTTAGGTGACTTAGAGTAGAACTTGTTAAAAAATCACTATAACACAGAGCAACAGTCTGAACCTACAATGGCAATGCTAAATAATATTGCCCTATGGTGTATCAAATATATTTGTAGGAAGTATGGAGTTTGCATCATCATATTTGCTACAATAGTCGAGGTTTGACAGTTACATATTACACTAAGTGTTTTGTAGCCGGCATTAAGGGCTTCAGATGTAGTTGACTCATCTCCATGTAGTAGTAAGGGATTCTTCTAGATATCATCCTACATTAGTCTAGTAGTAAGGGTTACGCTATCTTATAATTTAAATTTTGTATTTGTAATAAGGGTTCTATTGTTTTGTAGTAAGGCGTTCATCGAACATTTTTTAAGTGGGTCAGTGTCCCTAGTATGGTGTCACAGAATAATTGGTCTAATTTTTTTATCATTTTCAGGGTGGTTGGGTGGTGCTAGCCAGGGGGTTGAATTCAACTTCAGGTTGTAGCTTGAAAACACTTCAGGATGGCAGGGTGGTGTAAGGGCAAGTTGGAGCTTGCAAGGGTATTGGGGCATCCTTTCAATGACAGATGATCAAACCAAGGTCTTGGAGCATCCTTCCAGTTGGATATGGAAAATTTAACACTCTTTCAACGTACTATGGACTTGGGGCTTCCCTTTTAAGTTGGAGATGAAGCATTTTATGTACTCACGAAAATATTAGAAAAATGTTTGGAGGTTTTTTCCCTGGAAGAGTTTCCACCTAAAAACTTCTTGTGCATTGTTTTCTTAATAAGCTATTAATTGATAAGAAATATTGATTCACCCTCCTCTCAGTATTTCCAACAATTGGTTTCAAAGTAGGTCCCTGCACAATCAATCTAACCATTGAAAGGATATCATGGAGTACACCAAGAATAGAGTTCCTTTGTTCAATGGGAAAAACTATGCAATATGGAGTGAAAGAATGAAAATATATATACTTGCATAGGGATATGATATTTGGGACATTGTTGAAAATGGTTACACTGCATTACCCTTTCTTCCAATAGATGAAGTGGGTAAGAAACATTTAGAGAATGATATTAAAGCCAAGAATTTCATTATGAGTAGACTCTTTGAATCGGTCTATGTTAAGGTGTTGAGTTGTAAAATAGCTAAGGAACTTTGGGGCAAGCATCAAAATGTATTTGAAGGAGACTTAAAGGTCAAAGAAGCAAAAACTTCAAATTCATAGAAAAAAATTTGAGAAACTTAAGATGAGAGAAGACAAGAATATTGCAACTTATTTTCATTGAGTGGATGAAGTAACAAATGCCTTGGAAGTATTGGGAGAACCGGTATATAAAAAGGTTGTTTTTTGAAAGGTTTTAAGAGCTCTCTCAACAATATTTAATCCTAGGGTTTCTATTCTAGAAGACAGATCATATTTAAACAATATCAACATTGATGAACTACATGGGAGTCTTACAACTGATGAAATGAGGATTGAACAGGAAGATCCATCCACAAGTGAAGCAACATTCAAGGCCTCAAAGAATACAAGCAAGAACAAGTATGAATTAAAACAAAAACCTGGTCAAAGTAACCGTGAAGACTCAGATGAAGAAGTAACCAACCTTGGAGGAAACTCAAGAGAGGAATCATAAAGTACAAAGTTAAGCTCCCTCTAAAATGTTTTAGTGGTGGAAGAATTAGTCATTTTGATTCAAAATTCCCCAATGCAAAACAATATGACAGTGATGAAGAAGATGAAGATCCTAGGAAAAATAAAAATAAAAAAGGAAACGGGAAACAAGGAAAGAATAAAATGCATAAGAGAAGCTTCTACTCTAATAAAGACAATTTTGATCTAACAATGATTGTGATAGCCATAGTGATTCAAAACATGTATTGTTTATGGCTTTTAAAAATCAAGATTCTTCTTAGGATGATGAAAAAGTGGAAGGAGAAGTTGACCTGAAAGGAAAATTGATAAGTTCTCCTAATGATTTGAAGGAAGAAAGGAAAATGTCAAGAAATTGCAAAAGGAGTTGAGTAAATTAAAAGAACAATCTGAGGACTTTGAAAAGATCATCATCAATCTAAAAACACAATTAGAATAAGTGAAGAAGATTGAAGAAACATTTAACAAAGAATTAGAAGAAATCTCCAAGATAAGAGAAACACTGAAAGCATAATAGTCTCCCTCCAAAAGGAAACCCAAAATAAAAAATTTCAATAGAACTTTATGAACAACTCAAAAATATTGAAAGAAAGCATAGGTAATCAAAGGTCATGTGATGAAAAAACAGCGTTAGGATATAATACAAAATTTGTTAATGGATCGAGATCCATTATAGGGAAGGAGGATGAACATAAAAGTTATCCTGAAGTTGTCAAGGAATCCATCAAAAATCAACAATTACTTTCAACTCAGGATCAACCAACTAGAAGGATGCCTAAGCAACAACCAACTGAAGACCCACGAGAAGGTTCATGGAGAATTGCACTGCCTATTAGATTCTCCTTCCCTATGTATCAAACTATTGTTATTCATGTTAGTTACTATTGAAACAATTTTGGGCACAAAGTTGTGAGTTGCAATGCTAAAAACAAGAGTCTATTAAAAATATCCTCAGAACAACTATTTCAGAAGACCTTGTGAATATCATAATCAAAACTAAAACAGTTTTTCATTATTGAACAATGAAGTAGAATGCCACAAGTGTAATAATTTTGGGCATATCGCACAATACTATTGGATGATAGCTCATTTGAAATAGACAAATCCAGAATTCAATTCTTCTTCAAAAGTATGGAAAAGGAAAGATGAGATATGAAGCCTTGTGTTCACTACAGAATGCAAGAAACAAGAATGGTTAGCTGACAACAATTATTCAAATCATATGACGGAGACAAGGACAAGTTTATAGACTTGCGAAAGGAAAAATATGGAACATTATCATTTAGAAATGATGGATCATCTAAATTTTTGGGAAAAGGCACAGTTAAGCTTGGAGGTTAAGGTGACAAAGCAAAAAATGCCTTACTCATTGAAAATTTGAATTACAATTTGATGAGCGTGAGTCGGATGCGCGATCGGGGGCACACATTTATTTTTGACTCCAAAAAGTGTGAAATAAGAAAGAAAAATACAAGTGGTGGCTACAACATTTCGGGGACATAATAAATTATATTATCTAGATGAAATTGGAAAGGAAACATGTTGCTGAGGAAAGGAAGATGAAATTTGGTTGTGGCACAAAAGAATACGTCACATTCACTTTGAAAACCTTGTCCAATTTAACAAGGAGTCAAAGAAATGCTTGAAATCACAAACCAACAAATGCCATATGAAAACCTTGTTGGCATGGAAAACAGAACAATGTTGAATTTAAGACGAAGGATCATTCTACCTAAAAGCCATTGGAGCTAGTGTACACCGACTTATGTGGACCCATGGGAACTAAATGGTTGAAAGGTGAGCTATACTTCATATTTTCCATTGATGATTACACTCAAATGGAAACTATCAGTTGCATTAAGAAGAAATCAGAGGATTTTAAGCATTTCAAGATATATAAAGAAATGGTTGAAAATGAAACTGATCTGAAGATAAAGTGCTTAATATTGGACAACAGAGGTTAGTTTACATCCAAATAATTTCAACACTATTGTAAATAACATGGCATAAAAATATAGTTTTCAGCAGCGATGAAACCTCAACAAAACAAAGTCACAGAAAGAAAGAAAAATAATGTAGTTGAAATGGTTATAACCATGTTAAGTGACTCAAAATTAAGCAATATCTTTTGGGTCCAAACCGTTGAAGCCACAATTCATATTCTGAACAAAGGAATGCTTAGGAGTAACAGTGATAAAACTCCTTATGAATTATGGAAAGGAATCCCAGCCAATGTCAAGCACTTCAAGGTCTTCGAGAGTAAATGCTACATAAAGAGGGATGACTCGAAGATTAGCAAGTTAGATTCCTGAGTGGATGAAGGCATTTTTTTTGGGTACTCCACCAAAAGAAATATATACAAGTGTTACAATCTGAGACTCAACAAAATAGTGGAAAGCATCAATATGACATTCGATGAAGGTTTTAGGACACAGACCAAACAAGAAACAAAAGGACCAAGGAAAGAGGAGAAGGTGAAGGAATATCCATTAGAAGAAGAACCAAAGGAACCAATAGAAAATCAAGCAGAGACTGCTAAGCAAACGCCTCAAGCACCATCTAAAGCACCTAAGAAATGGTACCAGAAAAATCATTCGTCATAACATATAATTGGAGACACAAATGTAGGAATTGGAACCAGAAGAAGGATAGCACACGTGGAGAAAGAAAAACATTGTTCCTTGTTATCCACCTTTGAGTGTAGCAATTTTGATGAAGCTAGCAATAATGAACACTAGGTCAAGGCCATGAATGAACTTGATCAAATTGAAAAGAATGACACATGGAACTAGTGCCAAGACTGAAGTAGAAAAATGTCATAGGAAAAAAATGGGTCTTCAAGAACAAGATGAATGAAGATGGACATGTTACCAAGAATAAAGATAGATTGGTTTGTAAAGGATATGCACAGGTGGAAGCAATTGATTTCAAAGAGACCTTTGCTCCCATGGCCAGAATGGAAGCCATCTGAATGTTCCTTGCATATGATTTGCTCAATAAATATCAAATTATATCAGATGGATCTCAAATTAACCTTCCTAAATGGAGAATTGGAATAAGAATTTTATATAGAGAGGGTTGAAGGATATATACTTACTAATAAGAAAGACTATGTTTGTAGGTTAAAGAAACAAACGTATGGTCTCAAGCAAACCCTATGAGCATGGTATGCCCGCTTGGACAAATATTTGCAGAAGCAAGGTTTCAGAAGATGAAGTGTCGACAACAACCTATATATTAAGATCGAACAAGATAGTGTGACACTCAAAGAAGTATATGTGGACAATATCATTTTTGGCAGTGATGATGATAGGTTGAGTAAAAAGTTTGTCGATGACATGAAAAAGGATCTCAAGATGTCCTTCCTTCGAGAATTAAATTTCTTCTTGGGACTTCATATTTCTCAGGAAGAAGATGGAATATTCATCTTTCAATATAAGTACATCAGAGACATTGATAAAATTTCGAATGGAAGATTGCAGACTAGTTAGCACTCTTATGGTGATAGGCTGCAAAATAAGAAAGGACGATGAATTCAAGGAAGTTGACCAGGGATTTTACAAATCAATGATTAGTATTCTACTATATGTGATAACTTCTAGACTGGATGTGATGCAGGCAGTTGGACAAGTTGCATTATTTTAAGCAACACCAGAAGAATCACATGTTCTTTTTGTAAAAAGGATCTTCAGATATCTCAAAGGAACAACTAAATTTGGTCTTTTGTATCCTAAAATAAATCAATTGGTTATTACATCTTATACTAATGCTGACTGAGCAGGTTTCATTGATGATCACAAAATAACCAGTGGAGTAGCATTCTACTTGGGTAAATGTCTTATATCTTGGTTCAATAAAAAGCAATCTTCAATCTCCTTTTCTATAGCAGAATAAGAATATATAACAATGACAACATGTTGTACTCAAGACATACGGATGAAACAAACATTGCAAAATCTACAGGTGAAGGTTGATGAGACCATTGCGATGTATTCTGACAACAACAGTGCCATAAGTATCTCCAATAATCTTGTAATTCATTAAAAAACAAAACGCATTCCTATCAAATATCATTTTGTCTTTGACCAAGTTGCAGAAAAGAACATAAAAGTAGAATACATTGGGACAAAGGAAAACATAGTTGACATCTTCACCAAACCTTTACCACATGAGACTTTGAATATCTTTGAAAAAAGCTTGGGATTATTCCAAGTTCACATTGATGTCCATTACATACAACACAACAGATAGGGGGAGTTGAGGAAGATTACAGGTAAGCAGCAGCAGGCTGATTGTTGTTGAGAATTTGGAGGGGTGGTGATTAATTCAAATTCTCTCCTTGATAATTACTTGTGAGCTTACTTGTTTTACTTATGTCTTCTCTTATTAACTTATTTATTCTTTCATAAATACAATTGCCAAAACACAAGAGACACAAATTTAGGCTCTTCGAGCCAGGGCAAAACCTCTCCCTCTTGGAGAGGAAAACTCGCGAGAAATTCTTCTTATATGCTTTCAAATGACAAGTACCATGACCAAGAATTAGATCCTAGACCTATGTATGCCTCCAAGACCTTGTCACTAATTATTTCTTTCCCTTCAAACTGATTCTTCTTTTCTGCACCAACCTGCATTGTTCAGCACCTACACTAGAGATCTTGGTCTCTAGGTCTATCTTTCTCGGATCTTTCTAGAATGAATTTGTACCTTGCATAGCAATGTCTTTTCCGTAGACTTCTTTATGATAAATATTAGACAATATCACTTGGAACCTTTCATTTTACATAACCCTAAATCTTCTTCACTTGAGGTGTAATACTTCCTCTTTACGCACTGTAGAACACGAAGGTAAATCACCTTATTTTCTCGTACCACAGTCTCTTATTCATTTCTTATTCTCACTATAAAACATCCAAATTTCTTCCTTTAGAATAGTCCAAATATCTATGATATATCTGCACTTCCTTTTCTGAATAATTCGAACTTCTACTTCAGTAAAACACAACACTTATCACGCTGTGATATCTCAGTGATATACACACATTTTTCTGTCCTTAAGCCCGTATTGGATCCTATCCTGAAGTTCGCACTAGATCTTGTCCTGAAGTCCGCACTTGATCACAGACTTCTCCAAATTATGTGTACCAAATGAACCGCAGATCTATAGAGGCATATTCTCTGTTTTAGGCCGACCATACAACTATTTTATAGGCCGACCATACAGCGTTTATAGGCCGACATGGAGAGAATATATTCCAGCATTAATGATCTAAAAATGGAAGTATTTGTTAATGAAAAGTATCCATTTCCACTTAATTAAATGTGAAAAATGTTCCCCATGAGTTGCAGGTTAAACAAAGTGTTTTTGATATGTTTTCTAAGTCTTATGTGTGAGGGAATGTTAATTAAGTTTTTTGTTTAACATATTAAATAAGAAACACATAGAAAAATAACTTCAGCATAACATGACTCAGATATTTTGTGAGCAGTTCACCCCTCCTGGGTTATGTCTGTTGGACCAAGCCTCCCAAATTGGCTTGTCCTCTTGTATTAAAATGCTCCAAAATGCTAATACAAGTTTAAAAGTGCCTCAATAGGCAAATATGACTGTAAATATAGATTCAAAAGACATGAAAATGCTAAAAATGCCTTTCCATATACACTAAACAGTGAAAAATTACCAAGTGCAGTGCCTTCTTCAGCAAGGCCCTGATGGCTCTTTGAACTCCTCTGAAGCTTTTTGGGCTGTAGAAGTCCTCAAACAGTTTTGAAATCTCTTCCATTAGGTTTAGAAGGTAGAATATAGTCGAAAATGGTTTTTGGTTCACCTCAAAAGGTGAGGTACAACTCAATACAGCTCCATTTCCCCAATGGCCCTAGTGGCTCTTCAAACTTCCCTGAATATTTTTGGGCTCTAAGTCTTCAAATAGTTCTAAAACCTCTTCCATTAGGTTCAGAAAGTGGAAAATAGTTGAAAATGGTTTTTGGTTCACCTCAAACAGTGAGGTGCAACTCAATACAGCTCCATTTCCCCAATGGCCCTGATAGCTCTTCGAGCTTCCCTGAAGAAAAAATGGTTGTATAACACCTATATTGCCTCTGCAACCTATCCCAATGGCTTCAGGATGCTCAGAGTAGTTGAAATTGACCAAAATGTTGTCCAAATTGGTCCAATATTGGAGAAGTTATGGCATCTGCAAGAAAAATGCCAATCTCAAGTAAAAACCCCACTAAATGTGGGAGAACTGGAGTTAACAACGCCAAATTAGTCAAACCCACCAAAAATGGTGGCGCGCTCCAGAATAGACGAGTGGTTAAATTTAATGTTGGGCGTGTTCACATGCTCATATGGCAGTAACGTTCTGGTGGGCGGATAATGTTATGGTTACAATTAAATGTAACGATTTGACAAACCCTGCGTTCACATGCAAAAGTTTCGGTAATCGTTAACTACTAGGCAAATAAAACGTGACATAAAGTTTTTCTAGAGCGGTCACATATCAAACTTAACGGTTTGTTTGTTAACTGTTTCCCGCTCCACCGGTGATAGGCCCTTGGACGCGGGCGTTTGGTCATGTGGTATGTAGGGGGTTGGCCCTTAGGAGCTGGCCCCCTTTTGCCTCCAAATGAAAACTGTTTAAACTTTAAATAAAACCACTGCCCATTATAATGTAAGAACTACCACGGAGCCCGAGCAGTTGGGCCGTCTAACTGGCAGCGCATAGACTGTGGTTCAAAACCTGCGGAGTAACATTTATTTTGCCAAACGAAATTCTATTCGACCTGGGGCCACGTGGTGGCCTCCGGGCCTGCCACATGGCAGCCTCCCATTAGTTTGCCCATATAAAAGTCAACCCATTGACCAATAAATACTTGCCACTTGTCTGCATATGATAGGCCCAAATGGAATATTTTGAAGAATATTCCAAGAATATTCCTTTTCTAATTTTTCAAAATTTTAAAGTCAAACCTGGTCAACTCAGTTTTTTGCAGTTTACTGAAAACTTCAAACTTGCATAACTTTCACATCCGATGTCGGATTTGAGTGTCGTTCATGGTGTCGGGATCGCATTGACGAGGCCTATCTGGTCGTTCAGGGTGCAAGTGATTTTGAACACTTTCAATTTTGAGCTTTTTCCATAGCTCAGACTTGAGCTCATGATCACACCTCCGAAATGAGAATCTTTTGGACCCCAAAATCTCACTAAAATGTTGAAACTGAACTATACAGAAAATGAGAGAATAACAACATCCTCTTCTCTTCAGCCTCCAAAATTTTTCCTTGCATGTCAAATGAAATGGAACTTCAACTAGAAATAAATTCACTCTTCCCTTCACTGATGCTTATCCTCCTATCAAGAGCTGCTTTTCTTTGCACTCACTCAAAAAATTACTGGCGAGAAAATTGCAGAACTAATCTGAACATCAAGTCCTAAATGGACTACAAGCTTCCTGAAACATCCTGTCACAGGAATGCACATCAAACTTGAAACGAAAATCTCATGCAAAATTTGAAATGAAGATCACCTCTTTGCTTCTTCAAATCCTTGATTGTCAACTTCCTGTAACATCAAATATATGGTAATATTCTTTGTACAATGGTGTATCCATCTATCAATCCAATCGACAACACCTTTGACTCAAGCATAAGTCGTGCAACATACGACATCAACAACAAGTTGACATGAAATGTGTTGTACAATTGACACAACCATTAATGTAAAAAGTGTGCCCAAAATCGACACAAGTCGACAAACATTTGTGACACAATCGACACAAGTCGATAAACAACAAGATACATCTTGAAAAACACGTGTATGTATCATGTACAATGAACTATTTACAGTTCGCTATTTACACATGCATCTTCTATGTGCATGTGTAACTTCAACTCTTCTTTTCAAATACCAACAAGTACATAATTCCCAATAACATGTGGATGACTATAAGAGTTGAACTAAAAGACATTGCTGAAATATAAGTGAGTATCATACTCATATTTTACACCTCCATGGAAAAATTTTGCAACAACAAATAAATTCCTTCAAATTGAAACTGCTTTTACATACAATCTTGCATCAACTTTTCAACTGAAATACATGCATACCAATATGAAATTTACATGTACAAAATGAGTATGACTTACTGCATTAAGAAGTTAATCCACTTCCTACCAAGCCACCTCCATGGCGTCTTTTCCTGCTATAACATTTCTACATGTGAATCTTCCATTTCCACATCGATAATGGAATCCATAGATCCACTTGCGCCTATCTTTTTTTCCTCTAGCTGCATGTGTTTTGGACGACTTGTTTGATGCAAAGTCCAACAATGAGAGACATCATGTCCCTTCTTTTGAAAAAATGTGCAACTCTTATGAACTTTTTGTGAAATTTTTCTTTGGCTCTTCTGCTTCCTGTGTGCTTTCTTTTTCAACGAGCACCTTGAAGCAACATGGTTAAATCCACCATAAAATGTGCAACAAAAATGTCTTTCATTTGAACAAGAAAAATTATCATTCTTTGCTGAAACATAATCAAATTGATCATGTGAATAATTATACCTCTTGTGTTGTTTATAATTTCCATCCTTTGTTTCTTCGAAAGACGATGAACTAGTAGAGGCTACATGTTTCTTTTTCAGACTTACATCACAGTTCTTGTCTTGAAAATTGTTTACATTTGCATGCTCGCTATAAGCAACATTTTTAACCTCTACTTGCTGCAATGATGGCTTAAAACAATGGCAATCATCCTTAAAAAAATTTTGACATATGTGCCTTTTATAACTTGGAAGAAAGGTTCTCTTTAAATTTGGATCACATGCATTCAAGGATTTGGATTCTTCGCCATTAAACTGCTCATATCCAAGACCAACATTCTTGGGTCGCTCCACAACCGAAATATGGTCAACCATGCCTTGTGCATGCTTGCCCAAACCTTTGCTTTCATGATGGCCCATCTTAAACATTAATTTGGACCCTATACCCCTTGTATTTTTTTCAAAAGAACCAACACACTTTTCAATTGAGGAAATTTAAGACAAGTTGGAATGGTTTACCTCTTCCTCAGGGATTTTCTTGGACAAAGCTTCTTGAGCTTGAAGGAGTTGTTTCTCCATGTCATGCAGTCTTTGGAGAATTTTTTCCTTCTCTTCCTTCATGGCTAACAATTGAGCATGAAGCTTAGCACTTTCTCTTTGATCCTCAATTAGAATCTGCACCATGTCCTTCACTTTAATGAACTCATTCTTCATGTCATCATTGAAGAATCTCGTGAAGGAGGAAAATTCACTTGTAGAAGAATTTGAAATTATTTAAATGGTCAAATTAACAAAATGAACTTCCAAATTAAAGTTCGCAAAGCTTTCAAACAAATGACAAGCTTTTAACCAAATGTCTTTATAGCCATACTCTTATTCAAGCAGCCATAAAACACAAACTCCAATAGCTTTTGTAGTAAACACTAATCAAGTGGGTTTATTTTCCAAAGATAATCTTGAGGTACTTTTGGGTAAGGAAATAGTCTATGACTCTTTATTCCTTTCCAAGACTTAGCTATCAACAACTATCTTTTCAACTCAAGCAAACTCATACAATCAACCATTTTGCAACCAATAAAACAGTCAATCTTTTACACTATTTTAACACCTTTTGCACCAAAAAAAATGCTCAACCTGACCTCTGATACCATCTGATCTGAAAATGGAAGTATTTGTTAATGAAAAAATCCATTTCCACATAATTAAATGTGCAAAATTTTCCCCATGAGTTGCAAGTTAAAAAAATTGTTTTTGATATGTTTTCTGAGTCTTATGTGTGAGGGAATGTTAATTAGGTTTGTTGTTTAACATATTAAATAAGAAATACACAACAAAAAAACTTCAGCATAACATGACTCAAATATTTGGTGAGCAGTTCACCCCTCTTGGGCTACGTCTGTTGGACCAAGCCTCCCAAATTGGCTTGTCCTCTTGTATTAAAATGCCCCAAAATGCTAATACAAATTTAAAAGTGCCTCAATAGGCAAATCTCACTGTAATTATAGATTCAGAAGACATGAAAATGCTAAAAATGCCTTTCCATATACACTAAACAGTGAAACATTACCAAGTACAATGCCTTCCTCAGCAAGGCCCTGATGGCTCTTTGAACTCCTCTGAAGCTTTTCGGGCTGTATAAGTCCTCAAACAGTTCTGAAACCTTTTCCATTAGGTTCAAAAGGTAGAAAATAGTCAAAAATGGTTTTTGGTTCACCTCAAACAGTGAGGTACAACTCAATACAGCTCTATTTCCCCAATAACCCTAGTGGCTCTTCAAACTTCCCTGAAGCTTTTCGGGCTCTAAAAGTCTTCAAACATTTCTGAAACCTCTTCCATTAGATTCGGAAAGTGGAAAATAGCTGAAAATGGTTTTTGTTTCACCTCAAACAGTGAGGTACAACTCAATACAGCTCAATTTCCCCAATGCCCCTGATGGCTCTCCAAGCTTCCCTGAAGATAAAATGGTTGTAGAACACCTCTACTACCTCTGCAACCTATCCCAATGGCTTTATAATGCTTATAATAGTTGAAATTGACCAAAATTTTGTCCAAATTGGTCCAATATTGGAGAATTTGCAAGAAAAATGCCCAATGTCAAGTAAAAAGCCCACTAAATGTGGGAGAACTGGAGTTAACAACGCCAAATTAGTCAAACCCGCCAAAAATGGTGGCACGCTCCAGAATAGCCGGGCGGTTAAATTTAATGCTGGGCGCGTTCACATGCTCATATGGTGGTAACGGTCTGGTGGGCAGATAATGTTATGGTTGCAAAAGTTCCAGTAACCGTTAACTGCTGGGTGGATAAAACATGACATAAAGTTTTTCTGGAGTGGTCACATATAAAACTTAACGGTTTGTTTGTTAACCATTTCCCATTCCGCCGGTGATAGGCCCTTGGACGTGGGCATTTGGTCATGTGGTATGTAGGGGGTTGGCCCCCTTTTGCCTCCAAATGAAAACTGTTTAAACTTTAAATAAAAGGACCGCCCATTATAATGTAAGAAATACCATGGAGCCCGAGCGGTCGGGTCGTCCAGCAAGCAGCGCGTAGACCGCAGTTCAAAACCTGCGGAGTAACATATATTTTCCAAATGAAATTCTATCCGACCTGGGGCCACGTGGCAGCCTCTGGGCCTGCCACGTGGCAGCCTCCCATTGGTCCGCCCATATAAAAGTCAACCCATTGACCAATAAACACTTGCCACTTTTTTGCATATGATAGGCTCGAATGGAATATTCCCTCTAGGGAATATTTTGAGGAATATCAAGAATATTCCTTGGAATATTCTTTTTTTAATTTTTCAAAATTTGAAAGTCAAACCTGGTCAACTCAGTTTTTTGCATATTACTGAAAACTTCAAACTTGCATAAATTTCACATACGATGTCGGATTTGAGTGTCGTTCATGGTGCCAGGATCGCATCGATGAGGCCTATCCGATCGTTCAGGGTGTAAGTGATTTTGAAAACTTTCAATTTTGAGCTTTTTCCATAGCTCGAACTTGAGCTCCTGATCAATTAATGAGGGTTGCCATGAGCTATTCCTCCACAGATAAATGACAAGGTCTTGGATCATATTATTTAGACTAGACACTTCATATATGTGACTCTTAATTACACTTATAACTAAAAGACAAATCCTAATAGACATCAATAAGAATTCTATTGACCTATAATAAAAATCTTTCTCATGCAACCCATGAAGCAAACATAACATAAATACATTTTATTGTATTTGTCTTCTTCTTTACATAAATACATAATTATATAGTCAATATGAAGACCGATCCTAGTTACACTTTCCAACACTCCCTCTTAACTAGGGAGGTATTCATACAGGTACATGGTCACTTTCAAACTGAAGAATCTCATAACAAGAATTGGATTGGTAATCACATCTCAACGAGATCAACCAGCATTGTCTTAGTGCAAGGCCTTGATTAACACCCCAATATCTCAATGAGATAATGGGCCACAATGTTGGCAAGACACATGACTTATAGACACCATAGTCATTGTCTCTCCAAGGTACATACTCCACCCAGGTGTTCCCATAGTATGACCTTCTTGGACTATTCTTCTCTTGGGTAGCTAGCCCTCAAAGAATATTGGTCCCCAACTACTCTTATCTTGAACCCCCTATCACATTCTCAAAGAGTATTGAATGCCAAATGATTACCCAATCCTTCATTCTATCTTCCCAAGTGAAGACCGGGATGATGTGTCTATCCATTCTTTCCACATGGCCTACACTAAGACTTACGATTGTTGGTCCTGGTCTAGTGCATAACACATGTATTAGAGAATCATATACGTCATTCCCTCTTAACTCAGGAAGGACATACTTCAAGTTTCTTCCAAGCAAGAAACTTATCACCAGGCTCCCTCTCAACCAGGGATCTGCAACAGCAATGGTGAGACACCCAGATGCTCATGAATAATTCCTCCCCTCGATGTCATGGATTTCGATATTAAGGAATCTTCAACCTTTGGCTTCATAGGGCACAGATCATCCATCACTTTCATCCACGAGTCATTTCAGATATCAAAAATTGATTTATCATACTTCCTTATCTGGTCCACTTTTATGCCATGTTGCTTTCTTTTGAACCATCTCCAAGGATCTTACATCATTTCACATGATTGGCAGCCCTACATAAATTCATCCAGATAAACATATACATATGAACTTTTAAAAATTTACCTCAGTGATGATATTTCACCATGACATATTCCGGTAGGCATCAACATCCTCTATTTAGATTCACACATCTACTAAATATATGTATTTTCAAGGGTCTTCTTCTTTTCCAGACTTTTATCAGAGTCTACATATCCTCCCAGGAGATCTTCTAGTCACATCTTCTTGGCTTCCGGATCATAATTTCCTCTTGACATGGTTGCACTTCACGATCTCTTCCTTTCTACACATATTCATTTCTAGGAACTTCCAATTTCCAGTTCCTTGTTTATATAAAACCACCTCATATTCCATATGAGGATATATTATGTTGATTTCATCTGTTAATGACAACTTGTGTAATGGAAGAGATCCTCTTTTCTCTAATCATACTTCTAAAGGTAGAAGACTATTACCTGCAACCATATGACATGACTTCACAACATCCAGTGTCAGCGTACAAATATCTATACCTCATATATTTTTCTTTTGAGTCATCATGTAGCAATTTTACTAGCATGAAGAACTTCATTCCCTTGACTTGCTTCATAAATATGTCATCACATCCTAATCCCAGAATTTTGTAGCATAGAATTCTTGATAAAACCTTTCTGCTTTCTTTCTAACCAGTGAATCCATAGAGAATTCCAATAGAGAGTGTCTGCACATGTTTCCATGATGACCCTTGATCTTGATGACTGCTTCCATCAGTATTGTTATCAATGAGGTTTTCCAGGAGCTATTTCACCAAGAGCTCCTACCATGCTTCTATCATGATGCTATTAATATACATTGTTTCTTATCATACTATTTTGCAACCAACATAAATCACTTGAAGAAGATGATCTCAATCATAATAGAGATCTCTCGGTTCTTCTTTCTTAGATTTCTTTATATCAAGTTCTTCCCTTATATTTGTGACATGGGCTTCTTCCTTTTTCCTCTTGTCTTTTCCATATTTAGGACAATCTCTTTTATAATGCCCAAATTTGTTATATTCAAAGCATCGTACTTTGTCCATATTTCTTCTTTTATTCTGAGGACCAAATTTTCTAAATCTTCCTCTCTACATGGATATGGTTGCAAAGGCTTGATTCCCTTCACTTGATCATGTATCAGCTTTGGCTTTCAATCTTGTTTCCTCTATTTTACATAAAGACCATAGATCGTTGAATGGTGTTGCTTATTTCTTCCTGTATAAGCTTGAGGTGAAGTTTCCCCATTCTTCCGCTAGGGCATTCAGTACCACTGTAGTCATATCAGTGTCAGACATTACTTCTCCCAATTCCTACAGTTGGTCTCTTATTTCACAAATCCTCATATCTTGACAATTTCATTTTGCATAGTTCTTGTCTCAAATAGATTGCTTCTCCTGCAGTGCTCACAGAGAATAGCTCCACCAGTTTCTCATATATTTATTTTGCAGTTTTCAGTTTTGATACATAGGGTATGAGTGATTCCTTAATGGATTATATGAGAATCCTCTGGGCTATGATTTCTCCTTTCGTGTATTTGGCATGACTTGGAGCATCTTCTTTTGAGGGTTGAATTGTAGATCCTTCGATGTAGCACATAACTTTGTCTTCAATTAGATTCAAATATGTCCTCTTCTTGCACTAAAGTTTGATGACCCAACCAATTTGTTGCTTTCTTTGCAATAAGTCATTTTGACAGATTTAGTTAAGGTCAGAGATACTTACTTGAGTAGGATAACTTCCTCCTTCTAGCAACTTCTTTGATGATGATGAAAATGAGAACTCCTTAGATTCAATTCTCCAATGTCGATGATCTTGAATCCTTGATGATAAAGGATGTCTTCCAAAAAGAAGATGTCTCTTCCAACAATGTCTTGAATATAAATATTAGATAGCAAAGATTATCTTCTTGATTAGTGGATCCTTTGAAGTGTCTACCTTGCAAACTAGTCTAACCTTTTAACCCAAACTTTGATCTTTGATTCCTTGAGTGTCTTCTTGTCAAGTAGCCCTTGTGTTTAGCACCTTACCTCTTATTCCATGTTGAGAATTTGGAGGGGTGGTGATTAATTCAAATTCTCTCCTTGATAACTACTTGTGAGCTTACTTGTTTTACTTATGTCTTCTCTTCTTATCTTATTTAGTCTTTCATCAAGTCAATTACCAAAACACAAGAGACGCAAATTTTGGCTCTTCGAGCCAAGGAAAAACCTCTCCCTCTTGGAGAGGAAAACCCATGAGAAATTCTTCTTATAGACTTTCAAATGAAAAGTACCATGACCAAGACTCAGAGCCTCGACCTATGTATGCCTCCAAGACCTTGTCACTACTTATTTCTTGCCCTTCAAACTAATTCTTCTTTTCTGCACCAACCTGCACTGTTCAACACCAACACTAGAGTGCTTGGTCTCTAGGTTTATCTTTCTCGGATCTTTCTTGTTGCTCTAGAATGACTTTGTACCTTGCATAGCAATGTATTTTCCACGGACTTCTTTATGATAACTATTATACAAGATCACTTGGAACCTTTCATTTTACATAACCCTGAAGCTTCTTCAGTTGAGGTGTAATAGTTCCTCTTTATGCACTGTAGAAGAGGAAGGTAAATCACAAATTTACCTTCCTTCTTTTCTCGTACTGTAGTCTTTTTTTCCTTGCTTATTCTCACTGTAAAAAATTTGAATTTCTTCCTTTAGAATAGTCCAAATATCTTGGATTTATCCGCACTTCATTTTTTGAATAATCAGCACTTATGCTTCAGTAAAACGTATCACTTATCACGCTGTGATATCTCAAGGATATACGCACATTTTTCTTTCCTTAAGGCCGTAATGGATCATGTCCTGAAGTTCGCACTAGATCCTATCTTGAAGTCCGCACTTGATCACAAACTTGTCCGAATTATGTTTACCAAATGAACCACAAATCTGTATCTTCTATGTTTTAGGCTGACCATACAACGATCTTGTACGTCGACTTTAACATTGTTTATAGGCCAACATGGAGAGCATATATTCCAGCATTAATGAGGGTTGTCATGAGGGTTGTCATGAGTCATTCCCCCACAGATAAATGAAAAGGTCTTGGAGAATATTCTTTAGACTAGACACTTCATATACATGACTCTTAATTACACATATAACCGGAAGACAAATCCTAATAGACATCAAGAAGAAGTCTATTGACCTATAATAAAAATATTGCTCATGAAACCCAAAAATACATTTTATTATCTTTGTCTTCTTCCTTACATAAATACATAATTACATAGTCTATATGAAGATCGATCCTAGTTACTTTCCAACAATTGTCAGGGGGGGTCACTCTTTTCCATTGATGTCAAAGTGGGAGAGAAAAATAGGTTAAGAAAATCATAGGCATGGAGTCAAGTAGAGCAGTGATTGCAGGGGGAGTACACATGTTGCCATCAATGACAAAGGGGGAGATTGTTGACAATATGTGGTTGTCATTGACGTCAACCCAAGAATCGCCAGATTATGCCTTGCCTTTTTTGACCAAAATGGCATGGTTGTCATTGATGTCAACCCAAGCAACACCAGAATATGCCCCGCCTTTTTTGACCAAAATGTCATGGTAAATCATGGTTTCTCAAGTCTGAACTATCTTCATTGGATTCTCCTCATCGAGATGATTATAGTGGAATATGGCATGCCACAAAAGCCCTCATGGTTTGAAAGATATGCATGTTCAAAGATGAAAGCCCCATCTCGTGGTCAAATGCTCCAATTCAAAACGTTGATGTCACAACTCGTTATTTGACAAGATCATATAGTCTAAAGAGATCTTCCTATTAAGAATAAATTAGATATTTTGAGGGCTTCGAAATTATGTTTAAAAATTTATATTACAGGTATTAAGGTTTGTGGTCTAAAGAATTTGAATTTTCAAATTCAAATTTCTCTCAACTAGTAGTCGACCTCATCAAAGGGTACTTTTGGCTCCATAAAAACTTGATTTAAATTTTTTTAATTACCTTCATACTTCAAGTTGGTTGCCCTAATTCATGTTCTCCAAAAAATATATATAAAGAAACTTTTGCTCTCCTTTAAAGGAATCAATTCTACGCATAAGTGTGAACTCTAAAATCTTCAACCTAATGTAGTATTGCAGATCATATGACAGGCTTGGGTTTTGGCTTATGATTTTGGGTTTTGGTTACTCTGAGATGAGGGTTTCGCTAGGTTATGTGCCCTCTTCTCTGTTGTTCTTTGTTTCAGGCCAGCAAAGGGTGTTATAGGACTGCTTCAAGTGCACCCTTCCCACTTGAAGAGTACCAAGGACAAGTATGGTGCTCTAAATTCATTACCCCTGTGGAGAAAATCCTAATCTAATAAACCTAGTTTGATTTGATCCCTATACTTTGAGAACCAACGAGGTTTTGGTGGATTATTGGCTTAAGAATTTAAGAATTCATTGGGTTTTCATTGCAGGGATGAATGTTCAAACATAGCCGCAATCCTAAATCAACCATTGTACCCTCCTTAAGGGCAGATCTCTAAGTATCTTATGGTCTAATATGAAGTGTGGATCTATAGGCAATTTTGAAGCAAAACAATGAACAAAATTGCTACAAAATTTATGGTCTTGTAACCTCTGCAGAAGAATTTTAAGGTACATATAACTATGGTTGTTGTGCATTCCAGGACAAGTGCATGAAGCCTTGAAGTGGAACAACAATATCTATTTGAAGTCTGTCATCATATATCCAGAATTCATTTCCTGTGGTCCTATGGGAAAACCTTGCATAGATCATCATTCATTTCTTCCTCGGCATACTTCCTTTGTGCAATCCCATGTCAATTTAAAGAGTATCATTTGTTTATTAATCAGTGAAAGACCCGAGGTAATATTCATCCCTAAGGAAGGAGTTAGTTAATATAGTGGCTTGTTTTTGAAGTTTTGTATAGTCTAGAATTCGTTATATATATGCTTATACATGTGTATGAAACCATATAAAAAGAATTAAACCGACCTTGTGGAAAAATCACTATAACACAAAGCAACAGTCTGAACCTATAGTGACAATGCTAAAAAATATTTTCCTTTGATGTACTGGTATATATTTGCAGGGATTTTAGAGTTTGCATCATCATATTTGCTGTAGTAGTTAAGGGTTGACAGTCACATCTTGCAGTAAGTGTTATGTAGCATGTAGTAAGGGCTTCATATTTAGTTGACTCATCTCCATGCAACATTAAGGGTTTCTTCCAGATATCATCCTACAAAAATCTAGTAGTAAGGATTACATTGTCTTATCATTAAAAAATTTCATTTGCAGTAAGGGTTTTATTGTTTTGCAGTAAGGGGTCCATCGAATATTTTGTAAGTGGGCCATTGTCCCTGGTATGGGAGCTCACAATATCTTTTAAGTGGGTCATTGTCCCTAGTACAGGATCCCGCAATATTTGGTTTGATTTATTATCATTTCCAGGGTGGTTGGGTGGTCACCTCTAGGTTGTAAAATAAAAACACTTCAGGGTGGCAGGGTGGTACAAGGGCAAGTTGGAGCTTGCAAGGCTGTTGGGGCATCCTTTCAGCAACAGTTGATAAAGCCAAGGCGTTGGAGCATCCTTCTAGTTGGAGCTAGAAAATTGAACACTTTTCTAGAGTACTAGGGAGTTGGGGCTTCCCTTTTCAGTTGGAGCTGAAGCATTTTATGTACTCAAAAAAATATTAAAAAAGTATTTAGTGGTTTTTCTCCTGGAAGAGTTTCCACCTAAAAGCTTCTTGTGCATTATTCTTTGGATGTGTTGATGCTTTACTCTACACATCCCCCTCTTAGTATTTACAACAATGGAGAGTGATTGATGAGTGATGGAACAATACCCTCCATCGCCTCATTCATGTTGCAGGGATGTACCTATACCTTGCATTTTCTTACTTCTACGATTTCAAATTTAACGTCGAGGTGATGAATGGTTCCTCACTTGTGTTGACAGGATACTGACATTTGAGCAAGAAATGAAGATATTTCTAAAAAAATTGAGATATATAGGATGGCAAGTGGCACATTTGGTTTTAGCATGGCTATCCAAGTAAGCTTCAACTTGTTTCAAATTTCATAATTCATTGTCTTTTCATAATTTGTTTCAAGTTTAAATTTTCAATGTTTTTTCTTATGTCTCTTATTTCTTTTAACTTGTAGATGTTTGGTGGACAAAATATGAGCACATAGTACCCCATCTCCAAAATCTTGTCATTCGAGTGCTCAGTCGAACATGCAATTCCCCTAGATGCGAACAAAACTGGAGTGTATTGAAAAAATACACACCAAAAAGTGCAACAAGTTAAAAAAATTCGAATTAAACTTTTGAATTCATAATAGTTATAAAGAATTATTTTTAATATTAATCTTTTCTAAGTACTAATTTACAATCTATGACCCTATTATAGGTTGGAGTCTCAGTGTCTCAATCATATGGTCTACGTCTTCTACAATCTTTGATTGTGGGTGATGCAACTTTAGAAAACCCATGACGTGGAAGCCATCTCATTGGACCATATTGACACCACTATTGCATGGAGGGTTGAGCCTAAGGCCTATCATGGACATGATCCCTAATAGTTAGAGGTGGATCTAGAGGCACTGGAGGAGGTAGCAACTATAGGGAACAGAGTGTCCAGAAATCTAGGGGCAGCTAGTTTAGTCGATTTCTCTTATTTTCATTACTGGTTGTCATATATTTATGCTTAACTTGATTAGCTTCTTCTTGCACTTGATTATTATTAGATTTCTCTATCATCAAAAAGATACCAAACAATAAAATCAATGAGACAATAGGACACAAGATGTAGGCAATCATCCAAGGCCAAAACCTATCCAACTGAGAGGAAAACCCACTAGAATTCTTCTCTTCTTATAGACCTTTCATTGACAAATTCCAAGACCTTGAACCTTGACCAAGACCCTCCAAGACCAAGCCAAACCTTGCTTCCAACAACTTCTCCTGCAATTTTGATCCCCCCAGCAGATTCTTCTGCAACTTCGACCTGCCCAACAGATTTTTCTGCAACTTCAAGACCTGCCCAGCATATTCTTCTACAGAAACCCTAACCCTTGCACATGTGAGAATAATGGTGTATTCTTGCTTCTTTCTTCTTCACTTGGGTAGATTCTCTTTCCTAGAGAATTCTGTTTCCAAATAACTCTCCTTGATGATCTAGCTTCACTTCTGCAACTCGGCTTTTACTATTGCAATAGGAACCCTAATTTCTTCGCAGGTGTGGAGAATATTGGCCCAAAAACAATCCCAGAAACTCGTCTTTCTCTTCTTCCCTTGTCCTCTTCTCCTTCACACTCGTTTTCTTCCTTCTGATCGAACTTGAGTGTGTGAAGTGTGTGTCATCCAAGTGAGGTTGAAGTCAACTTTATATAGTGCTTCTACTAGGTCGAATTTCACCTTTTAGGCCAACTTGTCCACGAGTGTAGTCCGACTTGAATATTTCATCATGACTTGGTCTTGGAGGGTTCTTAGACTCAAATAAATTCCTTTTTCAATATGTAACATGCTCAAATGGGTCTTTCATACAAAACAATGACTCATAAGCCCTAGAAGCTCTCAATGGGAGCTTGACCTACGAAAGAAATTCCTCTTGAGAATGAAATTTAATTTTCTTATTACATCAAATACATGAAATCATAATTACATATGACATTATGAAGACCAAACCTAGTTACCTATTTCAACACAACGAGGTAGAGGAGGAGGAGGATGAGGAGCAGGGATAGGAGGTGGAGCAGGAGCAGGTGACACTGTCTAGCATGGGCAACAACAAAGAATAGAGGCAACCTATTTTTGCTTCTATAGGATGGCATAGTCCATTGCTAGCCCCAGGGATTGGGCCTTCTTCCTCTGGAGGAAAAACCATTCCCTATTCCCATAAAAGGGGTAGAGGAACTCAGTGACGAATTAGTTTATGACATGTAGATGACTCATGATGTTGATATACATTTATTATATTTTTTGTTGATATTTCGACTCTTGAGACTGAGTCAAGACTCACGATTCAGGACTTGATTCACTGTTGATATCTGATGTAGCACTAGACTTCTTATACATCTTATGCATTAGCTTTCTTTTCATATTTATGTGGCATTGCATTTCTCTGATGTTGTGGATACTTTGGATGCTAAAATATATTTAAAAAATAAATATTTTTGTACCTTTTAATTTTGTTGAGTTTTTGCCAAATTTTTCAGTTTTCTTCTACTTTGACAACTTTTTCAATTTTCGAACCCTTGACAATTTATTCCCAAGATCAATTTTTTCCACATTGATATATAGCATTCTTGAGTTGCACAAAACTAAAAACATGGTGATTGAACTTTAAGCTTCACATAGCCCTCACCTCAATCTCATATAATGCAAGTCATGCATTTGGCCCTGACCAGGCTTTAGGAAGTAAATTTCAAATGTAGACTGTCTTTTGCTGTAAAAATATATATTTTAGCTAAACACTTTTACATACACGTGCAATCATGCACTCACACATACCTTTGCTTCTCATTTCTTGTTTTGTGATTGTACTTGGATATATTTTTCTCATCGTGTGCATCAAGAAAAACATCATTGAATGTAGATTACATGATTATTTGTCTCCGTTCCATAATTCGAGAACATAAATACCCTTTCAGTTTCAATTATCGTATAATTCATAAATACCCTTTCAGGAGAGCAAACATAACCAGGACAATTATCGTATATGCAAGCTATTAGCTTTTCCAACACATTTGAATATTATGAATCAAGTAATGTGAGCCACTGCAGATTTATGCTGGGTATCTTGCAGAATAGCAGTACCGCATCCTAACTTCAAGGTCTGGGACAGACCGTGTCAATTTATAATGTGGAAACAGACTTGAGATACTCTAGAGTTGACACCATCGGAAATTTGACCTTGTTGTTTTGCCTTTGTTTGCAGAACTAGGTGAGCCCCAAACGCTGAATCATCTGAGCACTTCAAAGTCCATTTTGTGCCAGTGATTTTCGAGCAACAGCAGTATCATCATTATACCCTTGAATGAGGAAATTTGTACAATTCCTTCGAAAACCAGAATCATAAGGGTTCTGAAAATGTCCATCGGGAGATTTGAGATAACTGTAGCGAGTAGAGTTTGCCATCTCATTGGTTGTAATATTCCGTGCAATCTGCAACAGAAGTACAGGACTTGAGTGAAACGTAAAGCAGTAAATGCACAATATACAACAGCACATTAGAGTACATTTAAAGGCCATATGAATTAAAGATAAATCCAAATCATTAGATAAGCAATCATTTTCTTGGATTGCAAGAGCTTTTTCTTAAACTTGAAATCAAGCTAA
Source organism: Pinus albicaulis (assembly GCA_034641835.2). Lineage (NCBI taxonomy): Eukaryota > Viridiplantae > Streptophyta > Pinopsida > Pinales > Pinaceae > Pinus > Pinus albicaulis. The sequence goes on from CM076575.1 coordinate 413,416,697, forward strand.
ATAGAGACTTTTAAACTTAGTAGTAGACAAATAATATTTAAAAATAGCTCTAGGAATACAAAATGGAAGATCTCAGATAAAATAAAAAGTATAATTATAAAGATTCATACCACAATGAATAATCATTCAATAAACTTTATACTATTATCAGCCCTATCATGTAACTAATATCCCCTTAATGCAAGAAGAGCATTGCACTCTATATACATTTAAACCAAAAAAGAGACGTGTCTCCTTCAAGATAAATATTTTGACAGAACTAATGCACTGCTCTTCCCAATGTTTGTCGGTATGTTTTTGTGAGAAAGACTTCCATTTAGTGGGTGCCTCTACGAAAAAAATTATCTTTCTGAGCGCCAATAACGGTGGGATAGGGAGCCACTTAACTTGAACGTGCTTTCCCACAAGACTGTAATACACATGTATTTAACAGCGGACTAAAAGATCATTAGCATGGGTATTATGTCTACCTGGAATTAACTGAAAAACCCTGAAGTCTGACCAGGAAGAGTCATGGAACTGAAAACCCCTAAAGTTTGACCAGGAAGAGTCATGAAACACAACACTGCATATGGAGGCAGAGGGAGGTCGGTCAAACGATTGAACAATCAAAAGAATTAATATTAACAAGTGCCCCTCAAGCACAAAAGTAGGGTGTATGGAGGTAATCCAGGGCATCGAAACATAAGCTTAAGATGTTTACACTGGATACATCATACAGTTTGATCCATTCCATAAACTGGATTGCACTGACAGCACCCTTGCCAAAATATATATGCTGGTAAAGTCAGTGAATTAGTGTCATGTTTATTTCTTCACACAAGTGATGGACTTTACAAGTGCAACTCAAAAGCCCAAAATATTACTGAGAACGGGATTTTATCTCAATAATACACAATAATCCTATAAACACTATAAATGCTAAAATTTGGACCAAAGGGTGGAAAGCACCCAAACTATGATAAGAGGATCACAAGAATGTGTTCTGTTGCCTGTTACAAATTAGCACAAATGAATGTGTAATCCTACAATTACACTCATAAATGTGGGCCCAACTGTAATATATAAATTATAATATATGGATTCATATTCACCATAATGGAGCCATACGAAATCAATACATTAAATCTTCAAATATATATATATATATATATATATATATCCTTGATGTCAATTGGATGTAGCTTAGGTGGTTGAAAAAAAGTTGTTATCCTCCTCAATTCCTGCATGTGACATGTTTAGCTCATAACGAGTATTTCTTGTAATGGCTTCGATCCTTATTGTCTAAGCAAATCCCTCGAGGGGCCAAAACATGTATATTTCTCATATGGAATTTAAAGAATATAGAAAATTTCCATTGAGATATAAGTTTGGTGATATACATAATTGAAGCCCCAATGAAAATGCATGAACATTGAAGCTCCAAAAGGCCTAAAGTGTCCAGAAATAATCATAGTATATTATAGCAATGTTGCACGACTCGTACTTGTATAAGACTCGCTTGGCCATTGACTCGTCGACTCATATAAGACTCGGTAACGACCCGTATAAAACTCGTATAACACTTGTCAAAATGAAATTAGAATTAATATATATATATATAAAATAAAAATAAATAAATAAATAAACTTAATGCAAATTCTCTTTTCCTCCACCCCATTTCCAAAAACAAATTGCCTTCTGATGTTCGACGGGTCTTATAGGGGTTTGATGCGGGTCTTATACGAGTAGTCGGGTCTTATGCGAGTTTCCCTGAGTAAGGTTCTTAAGCGTGGATGTACTCGCGGATCTTATGCGGGTGGTGCTTCACTGGTATATAGTACACAATACAAACAAATGACTACAGATCCCCATAATCATTCCCTAGATCGAGATCCACATCAACATCTTTTGCATAAATATCAATGTTACTGCCCTCTTGACCCAATCCTCCAAGTGTAGAGCTAGTGCCAACAACCACTAGTTGTTAAAGTCGCTCTAAGTCCACTCAACTAAATTCATCATTTGGAAATTTTATTTGTTGAGTCTCCAAGATCCATTCCAAATCAGCCGAGAAAATGGAATTTGCATTAGGGATTTTGCTTCAAAAAGATTTACAAGGTTGGAATCTCAAGTAACCAGCATTTCCAAGAGTATGGCATTCATCATGACTCTTGAGAAGAAGAATGATCACTTTTTGGCACTACTCAACTCTCACGAGAATCTAGAAGATCCTAGGGAGCTAAGATAACACAAGGAAGAGCCAACGCTTGGAAAAGTAAACTCCAATAACCAATCCTCGCAACATTGATTTAATGTGGAAGCAATGGCCAAGATCAAGCCCTATGAAGGTGAAGTAGACATAGTTAAGATATAAATCATTGCCTGCAACAAATAGAAGTCTATTTCAATTTGCACAATATATGAGAGCAATATAAAATAACTTTTACAAAACTCAAGCTAGAAGGCCATGCACAGGCTCAATGGAAAATTGACACTAATGCCCATTAGGTTGGAGTGAGACCAACCAATACTATCTGGGAGGAATTCAAATACTTCCTAATGTCTCAATTTTACCTTATCAAATATGAAGAGGACCACAGATTCAATGATACTACTGCTGCCGGTACAAAGGAAATTGTAATGAGTATAATAGTACACTACGAAGTTTCAGAAGTGTATCTAGCTAGGGATAAATCCCAAGAACCCCAATGCATTCATAGTTACTGTTACCTACCAAAAGTGGGTAACCCATAGGAGAAAATGTTTTTCCTCCTTGGATAGTCATCCAACCAACTGCCCTATATGATCATCACATAACATGATGCCATTGCTTCAATTAGATTTCTCTCTCCTATCCAACATTCCTTCTTGAAGTAAGGTAGGTCATTCATTGGCTGGCACTTTAACCATTTCCCAATCATGTCCTTTCACTTAATGTTATGGACATACTAATATGGATCAAGGGGCAAACTAAATAATTGAACAATTTTGATTGTATTCGTGTTCCCTCACTTCACCTAGGAGATTAGTTTCTTACTCTAGTCCAAGGTTGTGGGAGAGCAAGAGTGCCCCTCCTAGCCCTCCCTGAATCCACTCCCGAAGCGCGCTCCAAGCGGGAGTGCATTGAGAGCGACTTGGGAGTGCACTCCAAAAATTCGCTCCCTTGCTTTCTTCGCAAAAAAAAAATAAAAAATTGCAAAGATGTTCCAAACACATTTTTTTTCCAAAGAAGCAAGATTTTTTGAGTGGGGCAACCTAATATTCAAGCCTATGGCCCCAGTATTTATATGCAATTTGTGGTAATGTTAAATTGTTAAAGTAAAAGTGAAATTCTCCTTTATCTTTCATTTTCATCCTTTTACTTAAATTTTTAAAATTACCATGAAATAACTCAAAATGTTTGAGGGTGGTTCCGACCTAATTGGATTTCATATGGAGCAAGTAGAATTTTGGATCTCACTCAAAATCCACCAAACTTATCAGCTTTTCAAGATTGGGGGTATTGCAATGTTTCCATTGGATATTGTCATGTACTAGGGTATGGAACTTGTATTTAATCAAGAGCACCAAGCCCTCTATGTACCTTGATGTCACTGACACTCGTTGTCGAACTCCTCTATCATGACCCTACTAAAAATGTCCTATCACTCAAACAAAATCTTGACTTGACATGCTACGTTGTTTCTATCTTATGTTATAGGGTGATATTAATAACAAAGATCCCAAGATAGGCAATGATTTTAATGATTTTAATGATATCTAGAGCCTATTTGTTGATGTACTTTCGGTTCAGAGATGGATTGCACTCGACGTTATTTTGGTTATGTGCATCCTTACATGCTTTATAAATGAGAACTTGTAACTTCTTGGCATGTGGTTGATGAATATTATAACTTCTAGATGATTGATGTTATATAGTTTAATCCAATGCTTTTATGCTTTTTATATCTAATTCATCATTCTACATGCTTTTTTTGATATATATGCATCAAAATATATAAAAGTATATATTATATAAAAAATCGCTCCAGACCCAAGATCTTTTAAAAATCCTCTAAGGCCTTAGGGTTTTAGGAAGGACACTACTGGTGCGGCATTAATTGAAGTAGTCTGTCTAGGATATTCCATACTTCCCACTTCCAATATTTCTCTATTATTCATCTCCATTCTTTGGGCTATAGTGGTCATTGGTCATTAGAATTTGCACCTTTTATACCCATACTTAAGTCTAGGCTCGAAAAACTTTGCACTAGTGGTTGATGTAGCTAAAAGAAAGATAAATGTATAAGAAACCCACGATGAAAGAAAAGATAAAATGCAAAAGATGGTTGGTACATTTATATAGCATGTGGGCACAATCCTAGTGTGAGCTCTACCCCCCTAATTAGCCATCACCCAGTTCCTCAAGCACATGATGCTTCATCCATAAAAGGAACTCTTGTATTGTCCCAACCCTGATGATCGATAAATTGGTTCATCCTTTAAGGGGAATGGAAAATCTCAAAAGCAAGCTTGGGCTTCTAAGCTATGCACCCAACTCAAAGAAAACCATAAAGAAGTAAAGTGCATAGAGGGGTTTAGAAAGAAGGCCGACAAAGGGGTAACCCATGCCTCCACGATTGCTCCATCCTTACATCTATGCATTCAAGATGTTGGACCTCCATTCTCTAGTCACTTAGCTGTGGCATGTTGCCCTGAAGTCATACCCACTTTGTGAATCTGCAGCAACCATCTTTCACTCACACCTAGGCATTGATGGGCTAATTTGGGACATGTCTCTTCCCCTTTAGGGACGGAAACACCTAATAGGATTATTGACCTAACTATCCTTAATATAAGAAGGTAACTTGTTTAGGAGACATGATCTAGTTATATATTTGAAGGTGAGCTTTATGGGAAGTATTCTTGTGCCCCTAACATTATGTATGGTCCACCATGATGCATTTATGGTTACTGTACCTAATGGTTGTTGATATCACTTGATCTTGAGAGAGTTTTTCTAGGTGGTGTCATCATAACAGTAGAGGCCTCTTGAGAGATGATTTTCATCCCTTACAATAGCATTCCAAAGGCTATTTTATCCATCCCAGAGAGAAGATATGACCTTGTTGATGTAATGTTGCCTACCCAAAGCAGAGAGTTGGGCTATATGATGGTTCCACATGCTACTTGACACTCTGAAGTACCCCTAGATGTTGAAACATTGAGCCATTGAGGCCTAGTGTTGGATTTACTGCTAATTTGCCCAGATGGACCTAAGACACCCCCAAGTTGGCCTTGACACTGTAAAATGTATGTTGGTTGCTCCAAAGCCTGGATGATGATGGTTATCCTTGAGATGACGTGGGAGAGCTTGCACATCATTGATTGGACCCAAAGCTTAAGCATAGTGGTGCCATGTCACCTATTTTCCTTTAGAAGGTGATGTAGGGCACCTTAGTGATGATGTCATGGTTTGGAGACACTTTTGGAGGCACATTGGTGGAATTTGAGCTACGTTTTGGAATATGGAGCACTCATTAGCCTATTTGTCACTTATGGCATTTTCAATTCCTTTGGAGGACGATCTCATAGTGGATGACGCTTTTCTCCCACACGTGTGGTTTATTTTGGCATTGTTTGTTATGTTTTTGAGCTAGCTATTATAAGGTTGGGTTGTAACCTCTCACTTGTTGAACACTCAAAAAAATTGTGATAGGGATTTTACCTATAAATTAGTGGAAACAAGGGTTGCTAAGTCTCATATAAATAGAGGCTCCCCTCATCCCATTAGGATCATCACACATTTGTCACTCCTCTTGTGCAAGAGTGCAAATTAGTCTATTTTCGCTACTTGGGCCAGATGTTACTTTTCTATGTTGCAAAGTCTTGTGGTGATGGTGTTGAGATTTTGAGGTAGCGTCGGGTGTGCTCTATCCCTGAGATTTTGTGGAAGGGCTAAGACACACAAGACCTCCAAAACCCAGAAAGCGTTTGGAGAAATTTAATGTGGTGTATGAGATATTCAAATAATTTTTTTTTTAATGAGGACCCTAAGTCTAACTTAGGGAATTAGAAAAATTAAAGTGAATTAATTAAACACATGTGATGAAATGTTCTAAGTGACGCAGATCAAGCAATATTTTAATTTGAGTCGTCGATTAGAGATTAGATCACGGTCGTTGGTTTTCCAACGAGAAAAGTATAAACGAAAGGCTTGGGGTTAGTTGGAGACACACACACACTGGCAGAGCACTGAAGCTAAGTCGAATTTCTGGGGCGAGGTTTTGCTGAGAAATTCGAAACGAGTTGCAGTGTAGTTAGGAGCAGAGATTGGCGAGGGATGAGTTGATCCAAGGCCAAGAATACAGCAAGACAAAGAGTAAAGTGAATCTAGAAATTGCAGTAGGGTTTCTGTTTTGAAACTTTCACATGGTATCAGAGCATTACAAATCAAGCTGATCCACCAGCAGAGCGGCTAAAGAAGATTGTTGTAGAGAAGGCAGCTGAAGCAACATAGTTCCAGAGAGGGCAGCGCAGCACCAGGAAGACGTAGTCCTAGTAGAGGCCACGTAGAGCTAGCTGAGTGACGCAGAGGCAGCGCAGAGCCTTCCAGAGTGACGCAGGACTAGCCTGCGTTGTGCAGTCGCTGCGCAGAGGCTGCGTTGAGCCAGTCTGCTCACGCAAGGCCAGCGAGAGGGACACAGTCCATTTTTGAGGTTGTTGTGCAAATTTTCCATAATCTGGAAGCAAAGCTTCGAATCTTCAGGGGTTGCTAGTGTGGCAGAGATTCTATCGGTGCAGAATCGTGCCTAACAAAGGTGACAAGAGCGGGAGGAGAACAGTTGCTCAGCAGATCTGCGCCAAACAGATCTAAGATTCAATCAGGAGGGTGATCATAGAGAACTGTTCAGTGGTTTTTTAGGCTGAGGATTTCCAGGAGGGTAATTAGTTGTCGGAGAGAGCAACTACTATAGAGGGTTTCTAATTGCCAAGAAACCCAGATCCAGTGTTTTTGTTAAGTGTTGCAGCAAAAAGAGGGAGAGGAGTATCTGTTCTGACAGATTTGAGCAAAGATGGCGTCTCATGGACTGAGAGATCAGGACAGGTTGGACGGCATGTTCAACTTCGTTATCTGGAGGGCTAGGATCCTGATGGTCCTGGATGAGTATGGCATCAAGGACCATGCTAAGAGAGTCCTAGTTGTGCATACCGATGCAGATCCTATGAAGAAATTCAGGGAGAATCAAGCGCGAGCAAAGCGCTTGATCATGGATGAAGTCAAAGACCATGTCGTGCCACATATTGCCGGGAAGAACACGACAAATGCAATGTGGACAGCCTTGGACACGATGTATCAGTGAGGCTCTGTCCAAAGAAGAATGCTTCTGTAGAATCAGATGCAGTTGTTCCAAATGCAAAAGGGTGAGGAGATAGATCCCTTCCTCTTGAGACTTTAGACTATCCAGGATCAACTAATTGCCATGGGTATGAATCCGGATGAGGGGCTCTTGGTGAGGACTGCTCTGAATGCAGTCACCGAGTGGGAAATGTTTGTCCAAAGCATCTTGGGCAGGGCAGCGTTACCATCCTGGGTGGATATCTCGGCAATCCTCTGACAAGAGGAAATCATGAGGACTACCAAGAGGCAAAGCAGCGGTAGCGGGACAGTCAAAGTAAAGAAAGAAGAGGAGGATGCAGCCCTTGCATCAAAGGAACAGAGGCAGAAAGGAAAGAAGAAGAGGGACCTATCCAAGGTCCGGTGCTTTAATTGTGGTAAACTTGGACACTTCGCCAGCCATTATCCTAAGAAGAAAAAAAATGGATCTTATGAATCCAAAGCAACAACAGCAAAGGGGGATGATGGGAGTGATGATGATGTATCCATGAGTGTTCATGAGCCACGAAAGTGGGGCAACATTGATCTGTAGAGCAGCTACACATGGAATTGGCGGGATACTTGAGGTGCCCAACTCTTGGATCACATACAAGCTACGAGAGCCTTAAGATGGTATCAGGTGAAGTGGAACAGTGGGTGTAGGAGATCACACTGAAGTGCAGGGCAGAGCTTGGACGTTGTAGATGGGAGCAGCGCAGTGCAGAGGCAGCAGCAGCGCAGAAGGGATGATGGGACTTCAGCAGCACAGAGGGGGCAGTGCCTACGCCGTGCAAAGCTGCAACAACGCAGTGGCTTCAAGAGGACAGCGCAAAGCAACAGCCAAGGGAGCTTCAGTGATGAGATGCAGCTCAACTGACTTGTCTGTCAGTGATTGGGCAAGGGTCCTTTAGTTGCTTACTTCTCAGCAACTGAGTTGCAGTGCAGCAGTTGGCAGCATGATGCAGCGAATTGAGAGGGAGTTGCAGTACGGATGTAGCAGTGCCAGTGGTAGTGACATGGGCAACAGTACAGGAAGCAGCAGTGCAGTGGATGGAGGGCAGTAGGCCAAGCATCAGCAGCGCAAAGGCCGATGCTGAGATCTAGCAATACTTGGTGTGGATGTATTGCTAGAGCATACTCCTCGCTAAGAGGGAGTGTTGAGATTTTGAGGTAGCATCGGGTGTGCTCTAGCCGAGAATTTGTGGAAGGGCTAAGACACACAAGACCTCCAAAACCCAGAAAGCTTTTGGAGAAATTTCATCTGGTGTATGATATATTCAAATAATTAATAATTTTAATGAGGACCCTAAGTCTAACGTAGGGAATTAGAAAAATTAAAGTGAATTAATTAAACACATGTGATGAAATGTTCTAAGTGACGTAGATCAAGCAGTCTTTTAATTTGAGTCGTCAATTAGAGATTAGATCATGGTCGTTGGTTTTCCAAAGAGAAAAGTATAAAGGAAAGGCTTGGGGTCAGTTGGAGACACACACACACTGGCAGAGCACTGAAGCTAAGTCGATTTTCTGGGGCAAGGTTTTGCTGAGAAATTCGAAACGAGATGCAGTGCAGTGAACGTCAAAGATCGGCAAGGGATGAGTTGATCCAAGGCCAAGAATACAGCAAGACGGAGAGGAAGTAAGTAGCAGTCAAAGCAGAGCCAGCCAGGAGGACACAGTTCAGCTAGCTCCACGCAGAGGCTGCGTAAGCCCAGCCAGGGTGACGCAGACCAAGCCAGTGCAGCGCAGGGGCAGCACAACACCAGCCAAGGGGACGCAAACCCAGCCGGAGCAACGTAGAGCCGCGCAGCACCAGTCAGGGTGACGCAGTGGGGACGCTGGCCAGTTAAGGGTTGACACAGAGGCTACAAAGGCAATGTTGAGGGTCCCAGTGGGCCAGAAGGGGCTCGTGATCTATAAATCTCATTTGAGGGTGTGATACAACCATATCTTGTCTCTGAGTGAAAGGTACTTATTGCCATGTAATTTCTCTGTAGGACCAACCATGTCTGGTGCCCAGATTGTTGTATTCAAATTCTGCATAATAATATAAACCCTCTAGAGCTGTTGCACCGGTTTTCCTGCATTGGGTTTTTCCGGGGACATTTGTCTGAAAAATCGTGTGTAATCTTGTCACGTGTGCATTGTTCAGTAAATTATTTGTAGATGTGTAGGCTGCAGTTAGTGTCTGCATTAGTGTTTTTTTGAATATTTCAGTTAAATAAACGAGTAGGTGTAGATCTAGATACTGCAGTAGGGTTTCTATTTTAAAACTTTCACAAAATTTCTTTTCCCTTCTCCTTTCCTTGCATGAGCTGCAAGAGCGTGAGTTTCTCCATCTTGTGGATTCTACAAGCTATTCTTGGACAATAGTCTAGCCTCCTCTTGGAGACAATTAGTACATAGCTTATTAAACTTGGGCAGATTTCCTCGTGCACAAATTCCCTGATGAAATGGATCCCATCAGGAAGGGAATCCATTGGGAATCATTGTAACAAGCTTTGTATCATCAATGTTATCTCCAATGGCTCTAAGTTTAACTCTCAATTGAGAGACTCTTATAAGATAGTGTTGAAAAATGTAACTAGTGTCGATCTTCATAATGTAATAAAATGTAATTTTTATCATAAACATATTTATTATGTTCACTATTACTATTTTATGTTCTTTATGCTTATAGAGTCAATTGAGTCGACAAGAATTTATTATGAGTCAAAGAGAAAAATGTGTTTGGACTTTTGTCCCATTTGGACTTTTTGTAAAGAAAAGGAAAAAGAATTTTTATTTAGAGTCAAAGTCCACCAAAATGGTCAAAGTCGGCCTTCCTTGGAACAAGTCGGCCTAGGCCTCCAAGAGCCACCTATTTGACCCTCCTAGACAACTATATATAAGAGGAAGTTCAACTCATTTGGAGATCATTCATTCACACACAAGAAGTACATATGAAGCATGCGAAGGAGGACAAAAGGCAAAAGTCAAAGGAGAGAGAATTAAAGTCTGAAGCAACAAAATTGTAGCTTGTCGACTTTAAATATAAAGTACACGAATGTATTTGTAAATAATATTTTATTAATATATGAAATGTACAAGGATGTTTGAATATTACAATGAGGCCCTGCTTATATACCTAGGCAAGTGTCCTTTGATGATTGAGCATGTCTTTTAGACATGCCTTTTCACTTAAAGATAATCATCATTTGATTATTTATTATTTATATTTATTTATATTCATTTTATTTTATATAATTTATATTCGTAACATTGCCCCTTCCTTCAAAAGCTTTGTCCTCAAAGCTATATTGCTGAAAATTTTCTTCATTTTGCATTTGTCATCTCGGCATATGTAACTCGACGTCATTGGTACCTCCGCCTGTATAATTCGTTGGTAACATTGTTTTGAACCCAGGGCTATCGATTTTTTATTTTTTATTTTTTATTTAAATAATAATAATATTATTATTTTTTTTTAATTAAATTAATTAAATTATTTGATTTATTATAACTATATAGTATGTCGAACATATATATTATTACAATGTATAACTATATAGTATATATGTTATATGTTATAACTGTATAGTATGTCAACATCTATGTAAAAACTGAGCCACGTTGTTGACCGAACGTCACGCCTTTTGATGGGGTTCACGTTGTTGGCCCAACATCACGCCTTTTGAAGGGGCTCACGTTGTTGAACAGGGTCACAGTACAAGGAATAAACTGGCAGCCCCTGTCGATTGTAGAACGTAGCTTCAGCAACAACAGCGCCAGGCTTGATCACAAGTCCGGTGGTAAGAAGGATCCCTTGTTGTTTATCGAAAATGAAATCAATGTCACTTCTGCTGCGCTCATCCTTCGTATCAAAAGCTGAAATGGAACTGGTCTGAAGCACCACCATGGCGTGAACAACTTTGTTTAACGTCTTCTTCCACTTCTCCACGGTTGCCACGGTCTGGGTATCTGAGCTATCTATTGCCAAGGCTAGAGATTTCGGGTTTTGCTTCTCCACAATGCCTATGCGATCATCATTGTTGAAATGGCATATTCTAACAACCGCTACCAATATCATTTTTTTGGGTTTCGGTTACCCATGTGCCAATGTTAACTTCAATATGCAAAAGCGATAGAAATCACCCAGAATACGAGCTAAATTTCTGAGATTTGTTGAAGAAAGGGCCAAGGTTTCTGCCTTGAAAATGTACACCAAAATACGGTATACCTCATCATCAACCACAATGCCTGTTGCGGTATCATACTTTCTTTTATTATATCTCTCTCTCACAAGATGAATTGTATTTTGCATTAAGGGTGAACATAAATATATACATGGAGGGAGATACTCTTGGGATTCATCTCCCAGTGTCTCTTCATATTCCAGCTCTCCTTATTTACTATTTACATTATTTTAAATTTTCACCCAATCCCAAGGATTAGGTGTCAACACCCCCCCCCCCCAACTTAATCTGAAGGGATGTTAGAGAGTCCAAGCATCTTTCTGAATCTTTCGAACTTTTCTCTTCCTAGCACTTTGTTGAAGATGTCTGCAATCTGCTCATTTGTGGAACAATGGTGTAGATGGATTGTCTTGGCCTCAACAAGATGTCGAAATCAGATGGTATTTTGTATTGATGTGCTTCATTTGATCATCGAACTTTGGGTTCTTGGCCAACTTTATCGCAGAAGTGTTGTCAATCATGAGTGGAGTTGAATGCACTTGTTTCTCCTACAAATCTTCTAGAATTTTCCTGAGCCACACAATTTCCTTTGTTGCTTTAGTTGTTGCCACATATTCTGCCTCAGTTGTGGAATCCGATGGAACTGATTGTTTGCGTGATCTCCAGGGGACAGCTCCTAATCCAAGACTCATAGCATAACCTGAAGTATATACTGTTGAGATTTTGTGTATTGGGGTAGCATCGAATGTGCTCTAGCTCTCAAAATTTGTGGAGGGACTAGAGTACACCTGATCTACAAGACCCAGAAAAGGATTTGGGAAATTTCATCTAGTTTGGGAGATATTTAATTGATTAAGTATTTTAATGTATTTCCTAAGTCTAAACTTAGGAAAATTAAATAATTAAAATTAATTAAATTAAACATGTGATGAAGTTGTCTTAAGTCACACGGATCAAGCTTTCTTTTAATCTTAGCCATCGATGCAAGATCTGATCAGGGTCGTTTGTTTCCCAACGAGAAAAGTATAAAGGAAAGGCTTGGGGTGACAGTCTTACGTTGTCTCCACACAGACCCACGTACTTACTGCACAGAGGCAGCGCTGGGATTCTCTGAAGCCAGCCAACGTGACGCAGATCTGAAATTGTTTGATCCAGAAGTGCCTGAAGCAGAGCTGCAGAACTTCAGAAGGTGTTGGTGGGGTTAAATTTCTGAAGTTTTCGGAATTTTAGCCTAAGCACTAGTGACAAAGAGCGAGAGGAGATCAGCTTCTCAGAGGGTTTCTAGCCAAAGGAACTTGCTGATTGATCAAAGGATCAAAGAGAGTTCAATCATTGTTTGATTTGGAAGATTTCGAAGAAGGGAAATCAGTTGTCAGAGGGAGCAGAAGGTGCCAGTTTCACCAAGGGCCTTAGATCCAGATCTCTAGCACAAAGAGTAAGAGCTCCGGCAAATTTCTGAGCAGATGGCACCTCACGGACTACGTGATCAAGATAGATTGGATGGCCTATCCAAATTTACAGTTTGGAAATTTAGTATCCTGATAGTCCTTGAGGCATATCATCTAAGAGACCGATGCAGATCTCCTGAGGAAGCATAATGAAGCTGCGGGACATGCCAAGCGGATGATAATGGATGGAGTTAAGGATCATGTTGTCCCACACATAGCTGAAAAGAAAACAACTAATGAGATGTGGAAGGCCTTAATATCCCTATATGAGGGAAAATCCATCCAGAGGAAGATGCTTCTAGAGACTCAAATGTGGTCATTCATGATGACCAAGGGGGAAGACATGGAACATTTACTCTTCAGATTACAGTCAATTAGAGACCAATTGGCTGCCACAGGTGCAAAGGTGGAGGATGATGTGATGGTCGGGACTGCTCTCAATGTGGTCACAGATGAGTGGGAAACCTCTGTCCAAATTATCTTGGGCAGAGCGGACCTTCCCGACTGGGACAACTTGTGGGCAAGCATGCATCAAGAAGAACTCCGCAGATTCACCAAGTAGTACAACACGGGATCGAGTAAGGTAAAGAAGGAAGATGAAGAAGATGCAGCCTTGGCATTAAAGAGGCAGCAGAGAAATAAGAAGAGGGATCTATCAAAGATCAAGTGCTTCCAGTGTGGCGAACTAGGACATTTCGCCAACAATTGTCCTTGTAAGAAAAAGGACAAGGAAGCCTCTTCTTCCAAGGTTGTTGTGGCAGATGATGGGTCAGAAGACAATGCAGCCATGAGCGCTCATGAACCACGAAAGTGGGGCGACATGGATCTGTAGAGAAGCTACAAAATGCGAAGCAAGAATCTTAGCAACTCATCTCTTGGATCACATCCGAGCTACGGGAGCCTTAAGATAGTAGCGGGACAAGTGGCGCAGTGGGTGCAAAGATTACGGATGAAGCAGAGGCAAATTTGAAGGCTGGAAGGAGCAGCGCAATGCAGATGCAACAGCAACGTAGGGGCTAATGTGACTTCAGCGGCGCAGAGCAGAGTTGCTTACTCAGAGAAGAGATGCAACAACGTGGAGGCTTCAAGAGGACAGCGCAGTGCAGCAACAGCATGAGAGATTTCAGCACAAGGGGCTGATGTGACTTCAACAGTGCAGAGGGAGTATGTTTACATAGTGCAGAGTTGTAGCTGTGCATCATTCTCCAGATGACAGCACAGATCAGCAGTCGATGGAGCTTCAGTGATGACGTTGCAGCCCAACTAACTTGTTTGTCAAAGATTGGGCAGGAGATTCAGTTGTTTCTCTCAGCGACTGAAGATGTAGTGCAGCAGGTCGCAGCACGGATGCAGCAGATTGAGAGGGAGATGCAATACATATGTGGTAGTGGCAATAACAATGTCATGGGCAGCAATACAGAATGGCAACAACGATGCAGTGTTGAAGGGCAACAAGCCAAGCATCAACTACACAGAAACTAGTGCCCAAAATCTTGTGATACATGGTGTGATGTATTGCTAGAGCACACTTCGTGCTAAGAGGGAGTGTTGAGATTTTGTGTATTTGGGTAGCATCGGATGTGCTCTAGCTCCCAAAATTTGTGGAGAGACTAGAGTACACCTGATTTACAAGACCTAGAAAGGAATTTGAGAAATTTCATCTAGTTTGGGAGATGTTTAATTAATTAATTATTTTAATGTATTTCCTAAGTCTAAACTTAGGAAAATTAAATAATTAAAGTTAATTAAATTAAACATGTGATGAAATTGTCTTAAGTCACATGGATCAAGCTTTCTTTTAATCTTAGCCATCGATTCAAGATCTAATCATGTTCGTCGGTTTCCCAACGAAAAAAGTATAAAGGAAAGGCATGGGGTCATTTGTAAAGACAAACAGAGGTAGAGCACTGAAGTTAAGCTAAGATTCTAGGGTGTGGTTTGCTAAGAATTCTCAAAAGTGTTTCAGCTGCAGAAAGGGGAGTTTAGGAAAAGGGGATAGTCTGATCCCAGTGCCTAGAATCAGCAAGAGGCAGAGAGCAGGTTCCAAAGGTAACGCAGAGAAGCAAGAGCAGCAGCAGCAGAGAGGGCAGCAGCTACGCAGTGCAGGGGCAGCTTCAGATACACAGTCTCTCCCGGGGCAGCGTTGGGCAGGAGGATGTAGAAATTTTCTTTTTCCCACCCCGGTTTTCAGTTTCACCTTATTTCTCCAAAATAGTTAAATGCCCTTTCCCATATCCATAAATTCAACAACTGGAAAATAAATTTTGCTGAAAACACAAATTCTGGAAATATTACAGAATGCTGGAAAATGCAGAAATAAATATCAGCACATACAAACAGCCATTCAACGCATTTAAACACAGTGATTTTTTGTCAAGGTGACCCTGGAAAAACCCCCTACAACTCTTGGGGAAAACCAGTTCGAAAGCTCCTTCTTATTTCTGGAAAATGCTTTTTACAGTTAGAGAAATATTCAACAAAAAATCAGTAAGAAAACTTTTACAACTTATCTCGTTTTCCGTGCCTCACAGCGAACTGGAAAAACTTGCAAACAGCAAAACAAAACAGCAATAAATGCTGTACGGCCTCCTCGATTTTTGTGCCCAAATTTCAGCCTTAAATGCTGCTGTACGATTTTCCTCGATTTCTGTGCAGAAAAACAGCAGTACAGCTGTACGGATTTCTGCCTAGAAAAGCGTGCCAAGGTATAGCCACTTGCTGTACGGCCTCCCTTGAAAAACGTGCCAGCAAACTTCAGCTTTTCTGCTCCTCGATTTCTGTGCTAACTTGTTGTACGGCCTCCTTGGAATCTAAACCAAAACTGCTGTACGACCTTTCTAGAAAATCGTGCCCAAAATTTGCCTTTCACTGTGTGCTAACTCAGCTGTATGGACTTGCTGAAATGCTGCCTTGGAATGTGTGCCAAGCTGCTGCCTCCTTCTCCTCACTGCCCAGAAATCTCCCTTGCTCTCTTGCTCTCCTTCTCTCAATCTACTCATGAAAGAATGAATGACCTTTTCCCTCCTTTTCCTCCTTTAACCTACCCTAAGTGACTTTTAGGGAATCCCTAAATCCAATGGCTGAAATAGATTGAGATCTAGGGCTGAGATTATGTTATGAATATTTTATTATTTATTAATTAGATTTAGTTATCTTAGGTTATTAATTGAAAAGGCATGATCAAAGATCATGCCTCTTCACCAAGGGACACCTTGAGGCTATATTTAAAAGCCCAGGCGATCCCTCATTGTAATCATCTCATCTTTCATCATTAATAATATATATTTATCAAGTTTTACCAGAGTTTTTACACTCCATTGGTATCGGAGCCATCGCTCTTTGGATCTGTGTGATCACCCAGGAATTGCAATTCCAGAATTGCAAATTTTTTAAATCAGATTTTTTTCAAGATCGTAGACAAGACAAGAACAACAGAAAGCCGAGAAGGATATTGAGTTATCGTTTTGGGCATTATATTCCACTACAGTGATACGGATTAGTGGAACAGTCACCATATTAAGGGCTCGGACCTGTGACAGGTGTAAGTGCAGCCTCAGTAACTCGGATCTGTGGATAAGAACAGCTCGGACAGCTACCTAAGCACGGTTGCTCGGACCTGTGGTCATATGCCTTTAACCATTGACCTTCAATCATAGACCTCGGACCTGTTTCTTTATTACAGAACCACAGACCTGCAGTTCTGAAACCTTGGACCTGTAACATCTCTGCAATTTCGAAAGACTGCTACTAGTACAGTAGCTCGGGTTGCTAAAGATTACAGTTCAGAATTCTTGACAGTCACGTCTCCCCCGTGGCCGGTTGGTGACAGAAAAAAGTGATTGTTATAATTCTAAACGCCAAGATCTGCAGTTCTTCTGTCACACCACCATACGTTATTAAACAGTGATTCAATACGGCGTAAAAAAAAATACGACACATCGTTTTAAAAACAGTGGTCATACGTTATTAAACAGTGATTCAATACGGCATTAAAAAAAAAACGGCAGCAATTAAACCGCAGCAATTAAACGGCAACTGTGTGGTATAATCGGTTTTAAACGGCAGCAATTAAAAGTTAAAACAGATACCACGTTTTAAATACGCTGTTTTAAAAATACAGATACGAGTGATAATCATACGATACATCGTTTAAAGGTTCGGTGATAATTTAAATCGCGGGTTTATTAAACTGAAAGGGCGTGTTTTAGCGGACGGTCAAACGACAGCAAATATCCACACGGAATTAAACGTTGCCAAGTCGATTGGTGAAACAGCGCAACATTAAAATCGGAACGGGTTTTTCTAAACGGTGTCATAAATCGGAACGATATTATAATCGGTTGGTTTTCTAAACGGTGTTATAAATCGGAACGGGTTTTTCTAAACGGTGTTATAAATCGGAACGGGTTTTTCTAAACGGTGTTATTAATCGGAACGATATTTTTTTAATTATATAAAATATATATTATATAGTTAAATTAATAATTATATATATATATTGTAATTATATAACTCATTTATATATATAATTATCATTTAACAATTATATATATAACAATTATATAATTAAATTGTATATATTATATAATTTTTAATTAAAAATTATATATATATATATAAATTATATAGTTTTAAAAAAAAAATTATTAATTAATTAATTAATCAAATATTAATTAATTAATTAATTTAAAAAAAAAAAAATTTAATTAATTAATTAATTAATTTTGAAAGAAAAAAAAGAGGATAAAAACTGGCAGAAAGATATTCCCCACCTCATACGCGCTCGATGTCTTCGTCAATGTCGATGGCGGAATTTCAGAAGAAATTGGGAGATCTTGAGAAGCAAATCACTAACAATTCCGAAGAATTCGGAAAAAGATTAGTCAATCTGGAAGGTACAGTTTCAGGGCACTCCAACGACATAAAAAAAATCTATGATACAACAAATCGCATAGAAAGACAAATGTGGCTAAATCATCACGAGACCACAGAAACAATGAACAGTATGAAAGAACTTTTCAACAAACTAAATGATAAAATAGATAAGTTGGGTCAGACACAATCCCCAACATCTCCTAACAGGGAACCAAATCAACAAAACAGTACCGCAGATTCAGGGAACTCGGACGAGCATCAGGAAAAAACCGATTCCCCACATCATCAAGAAGATAGTAATACAGATTTTCAAAACAAGCAGCTCTGGAATGCATTCGCTAATCAATATCCCCTTCTTCTTCCACCATTAGCATATCAGCGCAAAGCCAAGATCGACCTACCCAAATTTGATGGTAATGAAAAGAATAGCGTTGCGTGGCTTAATAAGGCAGAAGAATATTTTGAAATTTATGACATTACTAGTGATGATGAAAAAATTAAACATGCTTCCATGAAAATGGAAGGAAAAACATATAATTGGTATATGTGGTGGAAAAAGACGACGCTCGCTATCAGTTGGAGGAAATTTAAGGATGCGTTCTTCAAAAGGTTTCAAGGCATAAAAGACGAAAAGTTCTTTTCAATGTTTATCAAATTACGCCAAAAAGGAGATGTGGATGAGTACACGCGAGAATGGGAGACTTTGGCAACACGAGTACCCGGATTGTCGGAATCTCGTCTAATCCAGTCTTACATCTCAGGACTTAAAGTCCACATACAAGAAGAGCTAGAACTACATGAAATCACGTCTGTAGAAGTAGCAAGGCAGAAAGCAAAAGCTGCTGAAAAGAAATTGGAAAGATTATCAAAACCAGAAAAAGTATATTCGAGACGACGGTTTCCTCAATCTGAAAATGTAGTTGACACAACATATGTCCCTGTCCATCCTCGTGAAGACGAAAAATCTAGTCTGGAAAAACAAAGAATACGAGAGGGCAAGTGCAAACGTTGCGGTGAAAACTGGGACTCTAAGCACAGATGTGCTAATAGAAAAGCAAAAAATCTATACAGCTGTGAAGCAACTAACGACACTAACAGTACTGATTCGTGTATAGAAGGATTAGAAGACAATTTAGAGTTCTCTCCAAAAGTGGAGGGCGAAACTATTCCGCAAGTGTCTTTATCAGCTATGACAGGCATATTACAACCTCAAACCCTAAGGTTAAAAGGACATATTAAGAACAACAATGTAATGGTTCTAATAGACACAGGCAGCACGCACAATTTTCTAGATTCCACCATGGCCAAAAGACTCAACCTCTTCGCTTTTCCCATGCCTAATATGAAGGTAATGGTGGCCGATGGTAAGAAGATTGAACAAGTAGGAAAATGCCATAAAGTCAAATTGCGGATTAAAGACTTTCATTTAGAATCTCCGTTCTACACCGTTCCATTACGAGGAGTAGATGTGGTCTTAGGAATTCAATGGCTACGAACTCTAGGTACTTATTCTGCCAACCATCAGAAGCAGTTTATAAGTTTTAAGTGGAAAGGGCAGAAGTACAAGTTGTATGGATTCCAAACCCCAGGAAATCAAGTCGTATCTACAGTGCAATGTCAGCAGTTAGAAATGTTATCTTCAAAAGGGAGCCATGAAGAGTCTCCAGAAATCAAGACAAGATCCGACCCTGTCGATATCAGCTATTTTCACTATCCAGATCAACAACAGACTGAACTCGAGAATATGCTCCATGACGTTTTTAAAATATGGGAAGCACGAGCTCGCCGTTCGCGGAAACCAGACATTCGTCAACGTTGTCCATCGATTACATATGCTTTGAGGACAAAGCATCTTTAAGAGAGGGGCAATGTTATGAATATTTTATTATTTATTAATTAGATTTAGTTATCTTAGGTTATTAACTGAAAAGGCATGATCAAAGATCATGCCTCTTCACCAAGGGACACCTTGAGGCTATATTTAAAAGCCCAGGCGATCCCTCATTGTAATCATCTCATCTTTCATCATTAATAATATATATTTATCAAGTTTTACCAGAGTTTTTACACTCCAGATTAAATGCTCATTTAAATCTCACTTTCTATTGTTTAATTCACCCCAACTTTAATAAAGACCCACTTAGTCATTTATTTCCAAAGTCACTTTTTCCTTTCTAATTTTACATTGACTTTATTAAAAGTCACTTTAAAATTAGACTTTAGTAACTTTATCACTTAAAGTCACTTTTAAATTAGATTTGACTTTATAAAAATTATAAAGTCACTTTAGGAGAAAAATTAAATACTTTTGGACACTTTTCCCTAGGCCAAAGATCAAAGCCTTAGGGAACCACCTGTCCTCCGGTACCAAATTTCAACACTCCCTCTTACCGAGGAAGGTGTTCCTCACCACACCCATCTTGTCTCTGAAGTAGACATGCTTGCCCCGTGGTAAGGCTTTGGTAAGAATATCCGCAACCTGCTCATCAGTGGGAATATACTCAAGCTTCACAGCTCCCTTCTGAACATAGTCTCTGATGAAATGATATTTGATCCCGATATGCTTTGACCTGTCATGAAATAATGGATTCTCCGTGAGTTTAATGCAACTCTGATTATCACAGTAAATCACTGAAGGTCTCAACGGCTGACCAAATAAGCCAAACAACATCTTGCGGAGCCAGATGGCCTCACAACTAGCTAGACTGGCTGCCATATACTCTGCTTCCGCTGAACTCAATGCTACTGACTACTGCTTCCGGCTGAACCATGACACCACCGCCGAACCCAACCCAAAACAGCACCCTGAAGTGCTCTTCCTATCAGAAGCACAACCTGCCCAATCAGAATCAGTGTAACCTGCCAATCTCACTCCATCCCCCTGCCTATAGTCCAGACCATAATCCACTATCCCCTGCAAGTATCGCAAAATGTGTTTTGCAGCCACCCAGTGAACCTTCCTAGGCTCACACATAAACTGACTCATCGTGTTGACTGCAAAACAAATATATGGTCTAGTGTTGACCAAATACATCAAGGAACCAATCAGCTATCTGTACAATGTGGGATCCACCAACTCGGAATCCGAAGCATGAAGCTTCTTCCAGTTGGTGATCATCAGTGTCGACATGAGTTTACAATCCTCCATGTGGAATCTACCAAGGATGTCCACAATATACTTCCCCTACCCCAGGAAGAAATGTCCCTCCTCCTGCCACACCTCCAAACCCAAAAAGTAATGCATCAAGCCGATGTCCTTCATCTCAAACTCCGCCGCAAGATCTCTCTTGCAGTGCTCTATGAGTCTCTTTGCACCCGTAATGACTAAGTCATACACATACAGCACCAGAATGAGAGGCTCCTCACCTATCACAATATAGTAAAGGTTCGGATCTGCCTCTCTTTGTGAAACCCATCCCTTGCAAGTATGTATCTATCCTGGAGTACCAAGCTCTGGGAGCTTGCTTCAGGCCATAAAGGGCCTTCTTCAGTCTGCACACATGGGACTCCTTCCCATGCACCTCAAAGCCCTGTGGCTGCTCAATGTACACCTCCTCCCGTATGAAGCCATTGAGAAATGCGGTCTTCACATCCATCTGGTGGATCTTCCAACCCATCTCTGCTGCTATCGATATAATGGAGCGGATCGAAGTATATCGAGCCACGAGAGCAAAGGTCTCCTCATAATCAACTCCCTCTACCTGGGAGAACCCTCTAGCCACAAACCTCGCTTTGAATTTCTCAATGCTGCCATCTGCAGCATGCTTTACCTTGTAAAGCCATCTGGAAGTAACCACGGATTTTCCCTCGGGCCTCGGCACCACCTCCCAAACATCATTCTTCATGATAGAAGAATACTCCTCTTGCATGGCCTCTCTCCAGACCTGCTGGCTAGCTGCCTCCTCATAGCTAGAAGGCTCAGAGTCAAGGATGCTGGTAGCCATTGCCATATAGCTACAAAACCTCTCAGGTGGTCTGCTCTCTCTGACCGACCTCTTAGGCTCAGCAACAGATGTGGCATCTCTCAAGGTGTCCTGAAGCCTTTTAGCTCTCTTCCCTCGATAGGCATCGCCATTCGGAGAATGAAACCTCCTCCCTCATCATCATCGTGAGCCCGAACTCCCCGACCGGTTTGTCCGCCGTCCCTCCCCGCTCTCGCACCTGAACCTGTAGATGCCGAGGTACCGTGTGAACTGTCCATCAGTGGACTCCCCAGTGAACTGCTCTGTGGACTGCTCTGCGTGCTGCCCATAGCACCACCCCTCTGACTCTGCGAGCCACTCCCCACTGACGGACCTGACATCGTCATAGATGTACCTCCTGATCCTCCTGATCCCTGCCCACTGGATCCCTGCGACTGACTCAACTGCTGCTGAGGGTCTGGCTGATCCAGATACTCTAACTCCCGTGACCTCCTAAAGGCCCTGTCCTCCTCGAACTTCACATCCCGCCTGACAACAACTTTCCTTTGTGCAGGAATGTAAATCCGAAAGGCCTTGGAGGTCTCACTGTAGCCCACAAAGATACCCTTCTCTGCGGTGGGCTCTAGTTTGGTCCTCTTCTCCTTGGGTATGTAGGAGTATGTAATGCACCCAAAGATACGAAGATGACCAATATCAGGCTTCTTCCCAGAAAAAGCCTCCTCGGAGTCATGTGCCCCAAGGCACAATGCGGACTCCTGTTCTGCAAATAAACAGCTGTGTTGCAGGCCTCTGCCCACAAAAACAATGGCAACCCCTGATCATGTAACATGGCTTTGGCAGCCCCTCCGATGGATCTGTTCTTCCTCTCCGCAACCCCATTCTGCTGGGGGTTGTAAGGAACAGTGAACTCCCTCCTAATGCCTGCCTCTACACAATAGTCAACAAACTCTCCAAGGGTGTACTCTCCTCCATTGTCCGACCTCAGGGACTTGATCTTCCGACCTGTCTGTGTCTCCACAAGAGCTCTGAACTCCTGAAACCGCTTGAAGACCTCACTCTTGGTCTTCAAGAAATAAATCCAGGTCCTCCCGGAGTGATCATCAATGAATAAAACATAGTACTCATATCCACTCAAGGAAACATGAGACATCCGGCCGCTCACATCGGAATGAATCAAATCAAGTATCCCAGTCGCTCTGTTGTCACTGCTGGGAAAAGGGGATTTGGCAAACTTGCCCATCGCACATCCTCTGCAAGTATCAAAGTGATCGGTACTGAAATCTGGCACACCTGTAGTGATCTCCCGCAAAGTCCTCAAGGCTCCATGATACATGTGCCCCATCCTGCGGTGCCAAATCTCACACAACTCAGAACTGCTAGCTCTGCTGTCGGTACTACTGCTCAATGCCAAAAGGGGCTGGAATGCAAACTTGTACACCTTTGCATGGCATACACCTATCACTCTAGCTGAATCAGCTGGAGTGCCCCTGGGATACATCAACACCTGTCCTCCCCTGAATAGTATCTCATATCCTCTGTCCTCCAAAGCTGAGACGGATATGAGGTTCTTCCTCATCCCTGGCACATAAAGAACATCCGACACCTTCAAGGGAGGTTTGGACTCCCTCTGAAATGTCAGTGTCCCCACACCGACTGCTCTAACAACTCTGTCATCACCGAGTACTACCTCTATATCAGTGCCACTCTCTGAAAGCTCTGAGAAGTACTCACGGACTCTTGTCATATGACGTGAAGCCCCACTGTCCACATACCAGATACCCGAAGATGCTCCGCTAATCGAGGGAAATGCATGCTCCCTCTGAACCTCTATGGCAGATGATCCCGCACTAGAGGACTTACACGCAGTGAACCCAACCCTTGGCCAAACGACCAGAAGTCTCATCTCTCTCATTGTCATGTTTCCTGTTCTTCCCCTCTTCTTCTTTCTCTCTTTCTCCTGGACACCAAACCGCATAGTGTCCCATCTTCCTCGACAATTCCAACACTTCACCTTGGAATAGTCCTCTCGTGTGTTACCCCCTACCTTTACCTTTGCCTTGCCCCCACCATGCTCAGGCCCGCTCTTCCCTTTGCCTTTCTTGCCTCCCCCCGTCGTCATATGGCATCCTCATCCTCGCTTCAACCGGCTGCTGCCCCAAGCTGACCTTTCCTGATCTCTGTCTGAATGCAATCATCCCAAAACCTCTCCCATGTGGGAAGGGTCTCACGTGCACAAACCCCATCAGCAAAGTTCATCCATGAACTGGGGAGGCCGTTCATTGCAATCCGCACCAACTCAGTGGGTGGAATGACCTCTCCAATCGCCGCCAACTCATCTCTCACATTAGTAATCTTTGTGAGATATCCAGCTGCACTATCAGTCTTACCCATCTTAATGGTCTTCAGCTTCTCCTTCAGGACCATTTTCCGGTTCTCATTGGTACTCTGGTAGAGATTGGACAATGTTGTCCACATCTCATGAGCATTTCTCTTTCCTCTCACATGAGGAATGCAATGGTCTTTGATTCCGTCTAGAATCAGTCTCTTACCCTTGTTGTTCTTCCTATTATATGCTGCCAACTGAGTAGCATCAATAGGCACATTAACAGGCTGTTGTGTGGTATGAACCATGATATCCCAGACTTCTGCCTCCTCAAAGATACTCTGCATTCTCTCCTTCCAAACACTGTAATTGGTATGCCCATCCAACCTATCCTCCACCCTCAATCCCAATGACATCCTGCTGTCCTAAAACTGAAAAATAGCACTGCTGTAGTAAAGATAAAAATTTTGTTTGTGAAAAAATCAGCTTGCTGGAATTTTCTGAGTGAAAAATCAGCAGGCTGTATTTTTCTCCTTGCTGTCCCAAACTGCACTTCAGCACTCAAGCTCTGATACCATGTAGAAATTTTCTTTTGCCCACCCCGGTTTTCAGTTTCACGTTATTTCTCCAAAATAGTTAAATGCCCTTTCCCATATCCATACATTCAACAACTGGAAAATAAATTTTGCTGAAAACACAAATTCTGGAAATATTACAGAATGCTGGAAAATGCAGAAATAAATATCAGCGCATACAAACAGCCATTCAACACATTTAAACACAGTGATTTTTGGTCAAGGTGACTCTGGAAAAACCCCCTACAACTCTTGGGGAAAACCAGTTCGAAAGCTCCTTATTTCTGGAAAATGCTTTTTACAGTGAGAGAAATATTCAGCAAAAAATCAGCAAGCAAACTTTTACAACTTATCTCGTTTTCTGTGCCTCACAGCGAACTGGAAAAACTTGAAAACAGCAAAACAGAACAGCAATAAATGTTGTACGGCCTCCTCGATTTTTGTGCCCAAATTTCAGACTTAAATGCTATTGTACGGACTGCCTAGAAAAGCGTGCAAGCTGCCATAAATGTTGCTGTACGATTTTCCTCGATTTCTGTGCAGAAAAACAGCAGTACAGTTGTACGGATTTCTGCCTAGAAAAGCGTGCCAAGGTACAGCCACTTGCTGTACGGCCTCCCTTGAAAAACGTGCCAGCAAACTTCAGCTTTTCTGCTCCTCGATTTTTGTGCTAACTTGTTGTACGGCCTCCTTGGAATCTGAACCAAAACTACTGTACGGCCTTTCTAGAAAATCGTGCCCAAAATCTGCCTTTCACTGTGTGCTAACTCCGCTGTACGGACTTGCTGAAATGCTACCTTGGAATGTGTGCCAAGCTGTTGTCTCCTTCTCCTCACTGCCCAAAAATCTCCCTTGCTCTCTTGCTCTTCTTCTCTCAATCTGCTCATGAAAGAATGAATGACCTTTTCCCTCCTTTTCCTCCTTTAACCTAACCCTAAGTGACTTTTGGGGAATCCCTAAATCCAATGGCTGAAATAGATTGAGATCTAGGGCTGAGATTAAATGCTCATTTAAATCTCACTTTCTATATTTTAATTCACCCCACTTTAATAAAGACCCACTTAGTCATTTATTTCCAAAGTCACTTTTCCTTTCTAATTTTACATTGACTTTATTAAAGTCACTTTAAAATTAGACCTTAGTAACTTTATCACTTAAAGTCACTTTTAAATTAGATTTGACTTTATAAAAATTATAAAGTCACTTTAGGAGAAAAATTAAATTCTTTTGGACACTTTTCCCTAGGCCAAAGATCAAAGCCTTAGGGAACCACCTGTCCTTCAGTACCAAATTTCAACACAGGAGACCCTCAGGGGTTACGTAGTGTCCCTCAAGGGCAGCGTAGACTCTGCATCACCCATTCTGGGGTTACGCAACCCTCTTCAGGCCAACGCAGAGGGACGCAAAGGTTGACGCAGGGGCTTCAAGGGCAACACTGGGTTTCTAGGGCCAAGATTTGGCTGAGTCTTGTAAATCCCGTTTGAAAGTGTGGATCAGTCAATATTTTGGCTTCAAAACAGCAGGTTAGCTGCAGATCTATATTTTCTCTATCGAGTTTTCCAAATCTAGAACACAAATTTGATGTATTCAAAAAACTCTTAATAATAAAACCCTCTAGTAGCCAGAAGAGCGGTTTTCCTGCATTGAGTTTTTCCGAGGAGTATTGTCCAGAAAATCTTTGTGTCACTTTGTCTATGTGTGCATGTACTTTTCTGTTTTAGATCTGAATCGGTGAAAGTCTGTTATGTGTTTGCTTCGATGTTAATCTGAAGTTTCAGCATTGATAACTTAATTAAAGTAAGAGAAGCATAACTAGATCTAATAGTAGATTTCTACATAAGTATCATTCAGAAATTTTCACAGATACTCCAGTTTATTTGTCTCCATTAAAGTCTGAATCAGAGTATCCAATCAAACTGAAGCCTCCCACCAGTGCATACTTGAGTCCAAAGTCTTGAGTCCCCTTCAAGTACTTTAGAACTCTTTCTGCAGCACACCAATGTCCCTCACAAGGCTTTTGCATAAACCTGGAGAGGATTCCAATAGCAAATGAAATGTTCGGTTTGGTAGTAGTCAAGTAGTTGAGACTTCATACAAGTTGTCTATACTTTGTTGCATCCTGAAATTTTTTTCCTTCAATGGACATGAGCTTCAAGTTCTGTTCCATTGGAGTAATCAAAGGATTGCACTTAACCATGCCAAACCTGTTCAACAGATCTCCAATGTACTTCTTCTGAGAGAGGAATATAAACTTCGGATGTTGAGTTACTTCAATACCAAGATTGTAGCGAACATAGCCGAAGTCAGACATTTCAAAACATTTCCTCAATTCCTTCTTTATGGATGCAATGTAGCTTTCAATGTTCCCTGTCATCAAAATATCATCTACATACACCACAAGATATACAATTGTTTTGCCAACTTTCTTGACAAACAAAGTTGCATCATCAAGATCATAATGTTTGAAGTTGAGTTTCAGAATATGCCCAGTTAACTTCTCATACTAGGCTCACAGTACTTGCTTCAATCCATACAAGGATTTTACAAGTTTGCATACTTTGTGTTCTTGGCCCTTCACAACAAATCCTTTTGGCTGGGACATAAAAATATTTTCTTTCATGTCTCCATTCAAGAAAGCAATTTTTACATCCATTTGATGGAATTTCCAACCATTCTAAGCTGCCAAAGAAAAGAGTGTCCAGATGGCAGCCTATTTTGCTGTGGGGGCAAAATTTTCCTCATAATCGATCCCTTCTTTCTGTGCAAAACCTTTTACCACAAGCCTGACTGTGTGCTTGTCAAGTGAGCCATCAGCTTTATACTTGTTCTTATAGACCCACATGCAGCCAAATTGGTTCGGTTCCCAATGGAGGATCAACCAGCTTCGAGGTGCCATTCTTTATCAAGGCATCATATTCTTTCTGCATCGCTTCTTTCCATTCATCATGAGAAGCAACTTCTTTGAAGGAAGTTAGTTCAAAATCTGTAGACAAATTCAGTTTACAATTATAAGAAACATCCATATTGTTGACACCTAATCCTAAGGGATTGGGAAAATTTGTACATTATTGTAAAATAGGAAATAAGGAAGTCTAAGGGACATTGGGAAATGAATCCCAACAGTCTCACCTCCATGTATATATTCATATGCACCCTCAATCAATTCACACAATTCATTCTATGGAGTTACCTCCTAGCCTGACATGGTATCAGAGCCAGTTTTGTTTCTGACGTTCATGCCCTTGTAACTCCCTCCTGCTCCTGGCAGATTTGCCTCTCTTCCTGCTCCTGGCAAAACTGTCTCACTGCCCACTGCAAATTTTGCGCATGTCTCTCCTCTCCCTCACCGTCGCACAATAACCCATACGCTCTCTGCTTTCCTCCAGCATTACAACACTTTCCAACTTTTTGCATCCACAGTCGACCTCCTCACTGCATTACACAGTCAGCCTCCCCACTGCGTTTAAAATCAACGCTCTCTCCAGTGACACACTACTTGGCCTCAGTGCTCATACACTGCAGCTCTGCGTCGATTACTCTCTCTGCTCTCCATACGCACCACTTCATCCTCTCTTATTACGCAGTGCTCCTTTACGCACTTGCTCGAGCCTCCCGTGGATTGGCCCTTCCCCTCTACAGTGGACCATCCCATCTGCAATCAGTTGGCACCCGGAGCGTCATGCCTGAGAAACGTGGCCCTTCCCCTCTGTGTTCGCCCCTAGGTTAACTCTCACGCTCTAACGCTCCTCCCACCGTGGCTCACTACAGCTCTGGCTCCCACTGCCTCTCGACTCCCTCCGCGCACTCCCATAGCGCCCTCCTCCCTCCGCTCCCTCCTCCCTCCTCCCTCTGTGGTCACCTCCCACAACTCCGCCCTCCCCATATGAGACCTCCCCAATCCGACCTCCCCCAGGTCCAACCTCCCGCAAGTTCGACCTCCTCCAGATAACACCTCTACAAAAAAAAAAAAAATTACAAAAAAAATCAACATAAGAATTGAGTTTTTTTGCAGCAGACTACATTTTTTACAATACATATTTACAATGCATTCACTCATATCTATTGTGGGAGTAGTTTTCTCTGGCAAGGAGAACTATCCTAAGTGGTCTCGGAAAATCAAGCACATGCTCATTTTTAATGAGTTGTGGACAGGAATTTGTGAAGGAGGAGGAGACAGTGCACCGACAAAGCCCACCTCAGACAAGGAGATCGCCATTTAGGAAAACAAAAATTGCAAGGCCTATGCCTTGATTGCAGCTTTTGTAAATGAAGAGGTGAATCGCCATATTACACCATTTTCAAATGCCTATGAAGCCTTGAGAAAATTAAAAGAACTCTATAACTCACATTCAGAACTTGAAATTGTTCAATTAATGATTAAGCTATTCAGCCTTGAATTGAAAAACAATGACCCTCTTGCTTTAGCATCAGAAGTAAGATATATCATGGATGACATTAAAAATACTAGTGTAGAAGTTGACATACCTCTTATAGCTTATGTTAAGGCATCGTATCCCACTTACTCACACTACCTTGAGTCATTGCAAGCAAGTGGAAACCTCAAGGAGATCACCTTTGACTCCCTTGAGAAAAAGTTTGCAGAAAGAGAGAAGGCTTTTGGAAAGAAGAAAACCCCTTTGTCTTCTAAAGAAGCTATATGTTTCGCACATAGAGAGAAGAATCATGCTCAAGATTCTTCCAAAGGAAGAGGTGGCCGAAGAGGACGAGGAAGAAGAAATTTCAAAGGAAGAGGGGGCAGACAAGCTTAAAGTGAAAAATCTAATTTTCATTGCATGCGCTGAAATAAAGATTGGCATGATGCATCTACATGTAAGCTGCTTGGGACAGAATTGAGCAGGAAAGAAATCAAGAAAAAGGTAAAACTTGTGACAAAGACAAAGGTAAAAGCACCCCAATCCGCTCATTATGTTGTAGCACATTGTAACATTGGAGTAACTGAAGACTTGTTCAATGCTTCACCTACTTCTTGGAGAAATGATTGGTTACTAGATTCAGGATCAACATGTCACATGACTTTTAGAAAATATTTTTTTGAAGAATTTATTGACAAGGTTACAAATATAAACTCAAGCCATCAGGGCTTGGCACAATCAGGCTTAAGTTTTCTGGTCTTCCAGACCATCTTCTACATGAGGTTCTACACCTCCCTGAGAGGAGAAACTTGTTGTCCTTGGTCCACATCCGCCAGCAAGGACACTCCATTCACATGTTTGATGGAAAGGTTGAGGTCAGAAAAGCATCAGATCGCTCACTTGTCATGAGAGGAATAGAAGAAGGAAGACTCCTAAAGCTACAAGGTACCTCTGCTCATGCACAAAACTTTGCATTTAGTTCTCATTATGATGAAGGTACATTCCCATCAAGTCTTTTATGGTATGCTAGATTTGGACACTTAAACTATGATAGTCTTCAATTGTGGAAGAAAAATGGTGTTACTGGATTGCCTACAATTTCTAGGTAACTTATGCAATGTGATGCTTGTTATCTAGGAAAGCATAGCAAACAGTGCTTTCATGATTCACATTCCAGAGCACATAGAAAAGTTGAGCTTATTCATTCAAATTTATGTGGCCCCATGGCTGTTGTTTCTGCAAATGGAAATAAATATATGATGACATTCATTGATGATTACACCAGAATGTGATGGGTTTACTTATTGAAGAACAAATCTGATGCTTTTTAAACATTCAAGAATTTTCATGCATGGATTGAAAATGATGCACCAACTCATATTGGCTCTTTGCGCATTGATAATGGAAAATATTACACTTCAAACAAATTTGAAAACTATCTTCGCCAACATGGGATCAAACATCAAACAACCGTGCCCTATAATCCCCAACAGAACGGTGTAGCTGAAAGAATGAACAGGACAATTTTAAATATGGTTCACTCCATGATGTTTTGCAAGAATGTAAAATTGAAGTTTTGGGCTCATGCAGTTCTATGTGTTATGTACATAAAGAATAGGTGCCCTTCTAATGCAATCAAAAATAAAACTCCTTATGAAATGTGACATGGCTACATCCCTTTGGTAAAGCATTTCAAGGTCTTTGGTTCCACCTGTTATGCTTTCATACCTAAGGAACAAAGAAATAAACTTGGTGCTAGAAGTCGAAAATGTATCTTCTTGGGGTATTCCAATACCTCCAAAGGATATCGTCTCTATGATGAAGTCAATAAGAATTTTGTAGTATCTAGAGATGTGATATTCCTTGAATCTTCCAACACTGACGATGTTGTTGAGCGGCAGCTTGATCGCTTGGATAGATTCACACATGCAAAGTCATTTCAAGACTTTTATAATCAGATTCCACATCTTGAAGGGGGGATTCCTATATTGAATCAATCTCTAGAATCCTCTTTCGAAGCACTCTCTCCCCCACATGAAGAACCAACCACAGATGACACCTTGAATGATGTGATTGACAGAATTAGGAGACTAAATCTTGATTCAATCTCAACTCAGTCAAATGAGTAGCCTGGGCCATCTCAGAAAGGTCCCCGAAAATGGATGACAAAGACACTGACAAATGTTTGTCCCAATGAGGTTGGAAAGACAGGAATAAGAAGTTCCACCAGGCAAAATGGAGGTGATGTAGATGATTTTGATTGACCTACTGATATGGATGTTGCTTATAATAGTGAATTGAATTTGTCTACAGATCTTGAACCAAATTCCTTCAAAGAAGTCGCTTCTCATGATGAATGGAATGACGCGATGCAAAAGGAGTATGATGCCTTGATAAAGAATGGCATTTGGAAGTTGGTTGATCCTCCATTGGCAACCAAACCAATTGGTAACAAGTGGGTCTACAAGAACAAGTACAAAGCGGATGGCTCACTTGACAAGCACAAAGTCGGGCTTGTGGCGAAAGGTTTTGCACAGAAAGAAGGGGTTGATTATGAGGAAACTATTGCCCCCACAGCAAAATGGGCCACCATCCGGACACTGTTTGCCTTAGCAGCTCAGAATGGTTGGAAAGTCCATCGGATGGATGTAAAAACTGTCTTTTTGAATGGAAATCTAAAGGAGAAGGTTTTTATGTCCTAGCCAGAAGGATTTGTTGTGAAGGGCCAAGAACAAAAAGTATGCAAGCTTATAAAATCCTTGTATGACCTCAAGCAAGCACTGCGAACCTGGTATGAGAAATTAACTGAGCATCTTCTGAAACTTAACTTCAAACATTTTGATCTTGATGATGCAACTTTGTTTGTCAAGAAAGTTGGAAAAACAGTTGCATATCTTGTGGTGTATGTAGATGATCTTTTTATGACATGGAACAATGAGAGTTATATTGCATCCATAAAGAAGGAATTGAAGAAAGGTTTTGAAATGACTGATTTGGGCTATGTTCACTACTATCTTGGTATTGAAGTAACTCGACATCCTAAATTTATATTCCTTTCTCAGAAGTGTTGATTTTATAGCATTGGGAAGTGCTCCAGGTCTCAAATTTTGAGGAGAGGCTTGGAGAGCAGTATTCCAAAGAACCCAAAAATCGTTTGTGGAAACTCCAGTAGAATTTTTCTTTATTAAAATAATTAATTATTTTAAAGTGATCCCTAAGTCTAAAATTAGGGAAATTAAATAATTAAAGGGTATTAATAAAACAGAGTGTTAATCTTCTAGAAAATGAAAATCAAGTCATCTTTTAATCTGAGCCATTGATTAAAACATAATCTGGGTTGTTGATTCATCAGCGAGAAGACTATAAGAGATGGCTTGAGGGTCATTTGGAAAGTAATTCGGGCACATTCTCAGTACCCGAAGGAAATCGATTCTAAAGTAAGAGACTTCAATTTCAGAGGGTGAGGTTGTAGAGGTTGGGTTGCACAGACAGAAGGAGGGAGCAGTCAGCAAAGACGAAGAGAAGGAAGGAACAGAGGCAGCGCTGAGCAACAGCACTAGCCCTCCACGCAAAGTTACGCAGTCCAGCACAGTGACTGCGCAAAGGGGCCACGCAGAGGGAAGAGGAGGACCTCCCACGTGTTGGGAATTCTTCTGGAGTGTCCCG
This sequence comes from Pinus albicaulis, assembly GCA_034641835.2. NCBI lineage: Eukaryota > Viridiplantae > Streptophyta > Pinopsida > Pinales > Pinaceae > Pinus > Pinus albicaulis. The sequence goes on from CM076575.1 coordinate 413,449,394, forward strand.
AAAATTCATCTCAGGTGTATGCTAAAAGATCTGCTCATCATATATTCTGTAAACGATCTTTTCACTGCTGAAGATTAATATAAACCCTCATCTATTGCACCGGTTTTCCCACATTGGGATTTTCCGGGGACAATTGTCCAAAAATAATTGTGTTCATGTGGTTGTTTCTATTGTATTATGCTTGTTCTATTTGTTCTTCTGCTTTAAGATTAAAGTGAATACTGCAACTGTATTTATTTCAAAATTTACTGAAGCATCTGTAAATAATTTATTATAAATAAGTAGGCGAATAAATCAATCACTGCAGTAGTATTTTCAGATTGAAATTTTCACATGGTATCAGAGGTAAAGGCAAAAGACAGAAGAGGAGGTTCTCCAAGAGAACTGAGATCTGACATAGTTGCAGTAGCAACTCGAAAGGGCACACGTAGTCCTCCAAAACACATGGAGAAACAGAGAGATCATGACATGTTAGTTCTGGCATCTAAACTAGAAGAGGATTTAGTGTGTGTGTCAAGCACGGCCTCTCCAAGAGTTTGGTATATTGACAGTGGAACATCTGCTCACGTGAAGGGAGTTCGAGAATGTTTTTTGAGCTACCAGGAAGAGCAGACGAACTTTCAGATCACGATGGGAAACAAGGCCAAATGTACCCCCGTTGGTAGAGGAACCATAATATTTAAGACAGAAGCTGGGAACAAGCTTTGGGCCACAAATGTATTGCATGTACCAGGATTGGGGATGAACTTACTCTCTGTGTCTCAGCTCCAGAATAAGGGTTACCATGTATACTTTATTGGAAATAAAGTTTATCTCAAACATCCTAGCTGGAAAAGGAAGGCACAAATTGGAGCAAGGAGCCATAAGTTGTATAAGTTGCAGCTCGAGTCTCCAATGGCACCAATCGGTAGTACAGATGAAAGAAACCTAAATGAATTATGGCACAAAAGAATGGGGCATTTACATCATGGAGCCTTGAAGATCCTCAAGAAGATTGTCATGGGAGCTCCAGAACTCAGCACAAGGAAATATGAGGTCTACAGGGGATGCATACTAGGGAAGTATGCCAAGGCAGCATTTCCAAGAAGCAGCAGTAGGGCCAAGAATGTACTGGAGTTGATACACTCAGATATCTGTGGGCCAATTTCCATGACTGCTCTCAGTGGTGCAAAGTATTTTTCTACCTTTATTGATGACCATTCCCAGAAAACATGGATCTACTTTCTTAAAACCAAAGATGAAGTGTTTGAGCGATTCAAAGAATTCAAGGCCTTGGTAGAAAATTTGACCCAAAAGAAGATCAAGAAGTTGCGATCAGACAATGGTGGAGAATATATCGATAAAGACTTCACAAGTTTCTGCACAAAGGAAGGCATCAAGAGAGAATGGACAGCTCCATACAATCCAGAGCAGAATGGAGTTACAAAAAGGAAGAACAGGACCATTGTAGAAGTTGCAAGGGCAATGCTATATGACCAAGACATGCCCAAATTTCTTTAGGAAGAAGCTTGCAATACAGCAGTGTATGTGCAGAACAGGGTGCCCCATAGATCCTTGGGGAAGGTGACCCCTGAGAGTGTGTTCACTGGAAGCAAGCTTGAGGTGAGCCATATCAGAATATTTGGCAGTATAGCGTATTGCCACGTACCTGATGAGAAGAGGAAGAAATTGGATCAGACTGTGGAGAAGGGTTATCTTGTGGGATACAGTGAAAATGCAAAGGCATATCGCATCTATATTCCAGAAAACAGGAAGATCGTAGTAAGGCGGGACGTGAAATTCATGGAGAGAGCCTTCAGAAGATCCCAGGAAATGGCAACAGATATGCAGGTTGAGGAGAATCCACTAGTACAACCTCAACGACCTACAAAGGATGGCTCAAGTGCCTCTCCATGACAAAAGATTCTGAGGAAAGTTCTTCCGAAGAAGAGCAAGCAGGAGAGCAGGCAAATCCACCCACCACCAGTAGGAGAACGAGCAGAGAGCTCCAACAGATTCTGAGGGATGCAGAAGAATTTGTTGGAGCCCCTAGAGATGGGAAGAGGGTACGTAGGCAACTTGATAGGTACTAAGCACTAGTAGCACAGGTCAGAGAACCATCTGGTTTTCGGGACGCAGCTCAACATCAGGTGTGGGTAGATTCCACGATGGAATATAGCTCCATCATGACGAACGATGTAAGGGAAGTAGTCCCTAGACCTCAGAACAAATCGGTTGTAGGATCAAGGTGGATCTACAAGATCAAGTATGCTGCAGATGGCAACATAGAGAAGTTCAAAGTCAGGTTTGTGGCTAAGGGGTATGCACAGAAAGAAGGGATAGACTATGAAGAAGCCTTTGCCCCTATAGCTCGGTACACTTCAATCAGATTCGTGATCTCTCTCGCAGCATAGATGGGATGGGAGATTCACCAGATGGATGTCAAGACAATGTTCTTAAATGGGGTGATAGAAGAGGCAGTGTACATAGAACAGCCAGAGGGCTTTGAGACACATGAGCAGAAGACTCATGTATGCAGGCTTAAGAAAGCCTTGTAAGGACTAAAACAAGCCCCCAAAGCATGGTATGGGCGAATTGATAGCTACCTACAAAAGATGGAATTTGTCAAGAGTGACGCAGATCCCAACCTCTACTATCTAAGAGTAGGCGATGAGTCGCTAATCTTGGTATTATATGTAGATGATTTGTTCCTGACTGGATCATCTAATCTCATCAAATACTACAAGGAGAATCTGGCTACCAAATTCGACATGAAGGATCTAGGGCAGATGCACTATTTTCTTGGTTTGGAGGTCTAGCAGCAGAAGGGAGGAATTTTCCTTGGGCAAGGAAGATACACTACAGAAATCCTGAAGAGGTTCCAGATGGAGGAATGTAGACCCATGGCTACACAATGATTACAAACTGGAAGAAGATAGACACGTCCCTCATTGCATCATTGATGTACCTGGTCAACACTAGACCAGACAACTATTATGCAGTGAATACCCTCAGTCAGTTCATGGTGGAACCAAGGAGGGCTCACTGGGAAGCAACCAAACATATTCTCAGATATTTGAAGGGGACAATCGAGTATGGGTTGAAGTACACTAAAGGAAATGAAATCCAGTTGAGAGGGTTCACTAACACAGATTGGGCTGGAAGCACAATGAATCGAAAAAGTACCAGTGGGTATTGTTTCAGTCTCGGATCAAGAATGACTTCCTGGTGCAGTAGGACACAGAAGTTTGTCGCACTAAGCTCAGCTGAGGCTGAATATATGGCAGCAAGCATAGCTTCGTGAGGGGCCATATGGCTTTGTAAACTTATCTTGAACTTACTCAAGAAGAAAATGGAACCGACCGAAATTTTGTGTGATAATCAGTGTTGCATCAAGCTCTCTGGGAGTCTTGTGTTTCATGACAGGTCAAAGCACATTGACATTAGGTGCCACTTCATCAAAGACTATGTCCAACGAGGAGTTGTACAATTGAGGTACACTCCTACAAGAGAACAGGTGGCAGATATCCTCACCCAGGCTCTGAGAAATATTACTTCAAAGAAAAGATGGGGATGGTCGAGAACCCTTTCCAATAGAGGAATGGGTGGTCTTCAGAGTCAGAGGGAGTTGCAGTACGGATGAGGCAGTAGCAGAGATAGTGTCACAGGCAGCAATACAGAGGGCAGCAGCGCAGAGATGAGGGACAATAGCCAGGACATTAGCAATGCAACAGATGCTTTAGAATCGGAGCAGTATAGTTGGTACCTTGCTTGAACACTTTCCTCGCTAAGAGGGAGTGTTGATTTTATAGCATCGGGAAGTGTTCCAGGTCTCAAATTTTGAGGAGAGGCTTGGACACCAGTATTCCAGAGAACCCAGAAATCGTTTCTGGAAATTCCACTCAGATCTTGCTTTTTTAAAATAATTAATTATGTTAAAGTGATCCCTAAGTCTAAACTTAAGGAAATTAAATAATTAAAGGATATTATTAAAGCAGACTGCGAAACTTCTAGAAAACGAAGATCAAGTCATCTTTTAATCTGAGCCATTGATTAAGACCAGTGTGGAAAAAGTCGACAAAAAGTCTCGACTTTTTGAAAAAATCCCGAATTTTTCCCTGAGCCGACTTTATCAGCCGACTTTTTCATCCCTAAAAAAGTCGCGATTTTATCCTCGAAGTCCCGACTTTTTGCTGATTTTTTCCAAAAAATCGTGAGTGAGGTAGTTTCTTTAACAATTTTTTAATTTTTTTTTGAAAAAATCGGGATTTTTTCCAAAAAATCGAGATTTTTTCCAAAAAGTCCGGACTTTTTCAAAATATGAATATTTTTGTATTTTTTTAGTTTTGCTGACTTTTTGCCGACTTTTTCAAAAAACTCCCGACTTTGTCGAGGTTTTCAACTTTTGGACCCTTGCCGATTTAATCCCGACTTCGACTTTTTCCACATTGATTAAGACATAATATGGATCGTTGATTCATCAGCCAAAAGACTATAAGAGAAGGATTGAGGGTCATTTGTAAAGTAAGTCGGGCACATTCTCAGTACCCGAAGGAAATCGATTCTGAAGTAAGAGAATTCGATTTCAGAGGGTGAGGTCGTAGAGGCTGGATTGCATAGACAGAAGGAGGAGCGAGAAGTAAGCAGAGACAAAGAGAAGGAAGGCAAAAGACGAAGGGGAGGCAATGCTGAGCAGCAGCACTAGCCCTCCACGCAGAGTTATGCGGTCCAGCGCAGTGACTGCACAAAGGGGCCACGCAGAGTGACGCAGAGGGAAGGAGGACCTCCCTTGTGTCGGGAATTCTTCCGAAGTGTCCCGAAAATTTATCTCAGGTGAATGCTAAAATATATACTCGTCATGTATTCTGTAAACGATCTTTACACAGCTGAAGATTAATATAAAACCCCATCTGCTGCACCGGTTTTCCCACATTGGGTTTTTCCGGGGACAATTGTCCAAAAATAACTGTGCTCGTGTGGTTGTTTCTATTGTGTTATGCTTGTTCTATTTGTTCTTCTACTTTAAGATTAAAGTGAATACCACAGCTGTATTTTTTTCAAAATTTACTGAAGCATTTGTAAATAACTTATTATAAATAAGTAGGCGAAATAAATCAATCACTGCAGTAGTATTTTCAGATTGAAATTTTCACAAGAATTACATTGGAGATCTATTGAACAAGTTTGGTATGGCTGAATGCAATCCTTTGACCACTCCAATGGAACAAAACTTGAAGCTCACATCCATTGAAGGGAAAGAATTTGAGGATACAACAAAGTATAGATAGATTGTAGGAAGTCTCATCTACCTGACTACTACCAAACAAGACATCTCATTTGTTGTTGGAATCCTATCTAGGTTTATGCAAAATCCTTGTGAAGGACATTGGTTTGCTGCAAAAAGAGTTCTAAAGTACTTGAAAGGGACTTAAGACTTTGGACTCAAATACAGGTGGGTGACTTCAGCTTGATTGGATACTCTGATTCAAACTTTGATGGAGACAAAGAAACTGGGGTATCTACTTCAGGTTATACTATGAGTCTTGGATTAAGAGCTATCTCTTGGAGATCACGCAAACAATCAGTTCCAGCAGATTCCACAACTGAGGCAGAATATGTGGCAACAGCTGAAGTGACAAAGGAAATTGTGTGGCTCAAGAAAGTCCTAGAAGATTTGCAAATGAAACAAATGCATTCAACTCCACTCATGATCGACAACACTTCTGCAATAAAGTTGGCCAAGAACCCAAAGTTCCATGATCGAACGAAGCACATAATACAAAATACCATCTGATTCGACATCATGTTGAAGCCAAAACAATCCATCTACGTCATTGCTCCACAAATGAATAGACTGTAGACATCTTCACCAAAGCGCTAGGAAGAGAAAAGTTTGAAAATTTGAGAACGATGCTTGGAATCACCAACATCCCTTTAGATTAAGTGGGGGAATGTTGACACCTAATCCTAAGGTATTGGGCAAAAATGTACATTAGTGTAAAATAGGAAATAAGGAAGTCTAAGAGACATTGGGAAATGAATCCCAACAGTCTCACCTCCATGTATATATTCATATGCACCCTCAATCAATTCACATGATTCATTCTGTGGAGTTACCTCCTAGCCTGACACATATCAACAGGTGAATCAAAATCATCTATATCACCTCCATTTTTCTTGGTGGAACTTCTTGTTCCTGTCTTTCCAACCTCATCAGGACGAACATTTTCAAGTGTCTCTATCAGCCATTTTGGAGAACCTTTCTGAGATGGCCCAGGCTGCTAAATTGACTGAGTTGGGCTAAATCAAGATTTAGTCTCCCAATTCTGTCAATCACATCACTCAAAGTGTCATCCATGGCTGGAGCTTCATGTGGGGGAGAGAGTGCTTCAGAAGAAGTTTCCACAGATTGATCTAGTATGGGAATCCCCCCTTCAAGATGTAGAATCTGATTATCAAATTCTTGAAATGACTTTGCATGCTCGAACCTATCCAAGCAATCAAGTTGTCACTCAACAACATTGTCAGCCTTGGAAGATTCAAGAAAGATGACATCTCTAGATACTATGAACTTCTTATTAACTTCATCGTAGAGACGATATGTTTTGGAGGTATTTGAATACCCCAAGAAGATACACTTTCGACTCCTTGCACCAAGTTTGTGTTAGTTTTTGTAGCATCTGATGTGTTCTAGCCTCGAGATTTGGCAGAGAAGTTAGGACACATGCATTCTCCAAAACCCAGAAACAGTTTCTCGAAATTCCATCTAGAGGTGACTTAATTAAAATAATTAATCAGTTTTTAACATTTACTAAGTCTAAACATAGGAAATATGATTAATTAAAAGGTATTAAGTCATGATGTGGATCTTCTAGAAAAAGACACAGATCGAGTTCCAATTAATCTTAGAACCATTGATTAAGTTTTAATCATGGTCGTTGATCTCTCAACAAGAAATTATAAGAAGAAACTTGATGGGGCTTGGAGAACACATTTGCAGAGATCGAATTCACTGGCAGATTGATTTCCTGAGTAGCAGTGTTTTGTTGCCGAAGAGAGAGCTAGTGAGCTCATTGCAGTGAGAAAGGGGCAGGGATAGTAAGGTCAAAGGAAGATTTTCCAAATCTAGTGAGTGCATAGCAGAGAGGCAATGAGTGCCACAGAGAGGCAGCGCAGAGGCCACGCAGAGGTAGTGCAGTGCTTCAAGGAGATCCACATTTTTGCTAGGAAGCTGAGTTGATTCAGTGCCAGAAGCCAGAGAGAGTCCGGAGTTTCCAGACAACAGCTAATCAGTTAGAGAGAGGGAAAGTTGTTCCTAGCTGTGGGGACCCAGTACTGCATAGGTTGATGCAATGACTGCGCGGAGGCAGCGCAAAGCAGCTCATCTTGAGCCACGGTCGGTGCCGAATCGTTGGTGGGAGTGAGATTTTTCTCACTCGACTCTTTGTCAGTTATTTCTTTGTATGGTTTGCTAGATTTGAGCAACCATAGATTTGTACTCGGAATTATTATTGCATAATATACAAACCCTCAGCTGCTGCATTGGTTTTCCCACGTTGGGTTTTTCTGGGGACTTAGTCAAATAATAACAATGTTATTTGTGTATGTGCGCATCTATCTTTCTAGCGTTATTTTTATTCCACAATATTTTATTTGTGAAGGCTGCAACATATTAGTTTGGATATTTACCATTGAATATAGTAAAAAAATTGTTCAGTTATTTAAAAAATAAAAGAAACTTAATCAGTTGCTGCAGTAGGATTCCAATTTGTGGAATTTTCGCAATTTGCTTCTTTGTTCCTTAGGTATCAAGGCATAACAGGTGGAACCAAAGACCCTAGGATGCTTTACCAAAGGAATGTGGCCATGTCACATTTCATAAGGAGTCTTGTTTCTAATAGCATTAGAAAGACACCTATTCTTTATATACACAACACATAGAGCTGCATCAGCCCAAAACATCAATTTTACATTCTTGAAAAACATTATGGAACATACCATATTTAAAATTTTCATGTTCATTCTTTCATCTACTCCGTTCTGTTGGGGATATAAGGCACAATTGTTTGAAGTTTAATCCCATGTTGGCGAAGATAGTTTTCAAATTCATTTGAAGTGTATTCTTTTCCATTATCAGTGCAAATAGAGCCAATATGAGTTCATGCATCATTTTCAATCCATGCATGAAAGTTCTTGAATGTTTGAAAAGCATCAAATTTGTTCTTCAATAAATAAACCCAACACATTTTGTTGTAGTCATCAATAAATGTCATCATATATTTATTTCCGTTTGCAGAAGGAATAGGAATTGGACCACATAAATCTTAATGAATGAGTGCAAGTTTTCTATGTGCTCTGGAATGTGAATCATGAAAATAATGTTTGCTATGCTTTCCTAGAATACAAGCATCACATTGCTTAAGTTTCCTAGGAATTGAAGGCAAACCAGTAACACCATTTTTCTTCAACAATCGAAGGTTGTCATAGTTCAAGTGTGCAAATCTAGCATGCCATAAAATACTTAATGGAAATGTACCTTCATCATAGTGAGAACTGTATGCAAAGTTTTGTGCACGAGCATAGGTACCTTGCAACTTTAGCAGTGTTTCTTATTATATCCCCGTCATGACAAGTGAGCGATCTGATGCTTTTCTGACCTCAACCTTGCCATCAAACATATGAATGGAGTGTCCTTGCTAGTGGATGTGGACCAAAGACAACAAGTTTCTCATTAACTTTGGGAGGTATAGAACATCATGTAGAAGAAAGTCTAGAAGACTAGGCAGTTTGAGCCTGATTGTGCCAAGCCCTGATGGCTTAACTTTTGATTTGTCTGCAAAGTATACTGCTCCATCAACATTGTCAGTAAATTCTTCAAAAAATATCTTCTAAAATTCATGTGGCATGTTACTGCTGAATCAAGCAACCAGTGATTTTTCCAAGTAGCAAGTGAAGCATTAAACAAGTCTTCAGTTACTCAAATATTACAATGTGCCACAACATAGTGAGCAGATTCACACGCTTTACCTTTCTCTTTGTCATGAGTTTTACCTTTGGCTTCATTTCTTTCTTGCTTAATTATGTCCCAAGGCAGCTTACATGTGGATGCATCATGTCCATCTCTATTGCAACGTGTGCAATGAAGATCAAATTTTTCTCCTTGAAATTGTCCGCGCACCCTGCCTCTGAAATTTCTTCTTCCTCTTCCTCTTTGGCCACCTCTTCCTCTAGAAGAATATTGAGCATGATTCTTCTCTGTATGTGCAAGACACACAACGTCTTTAGAAGACTGAGGAGATGTCTTCTTCCCAAAATCCTTTTCTCTCTCAGCAAACTTCTTCTCAAGGGATTCAAAGGTAATCTCCTTGAGATTTCCACTTGCTTGTAATGAATCAAGATAATATGAGTAAGTGGGATATAGTGCCTTGACATAAGTTATGAGAGGTATGTCTATTTCAACACTAGTGTTTTTAATATCATGCATAATAGATCTTGCTTCTGATGCTAAAGCAAGAGGGTCATCATTTTTCAATTCAAGACTAAACAGTGTAATCATCAATTGGATAACTTCAAGTTCAGAGTGTGAGTCATACAATTCTTTCAACTTCTTCAAGGCATCAAAGGCATTTGAAAATGGTGTAATATGGCGACTCACCTCTTCATTTATAGATGTTGCAATCAAGGCATAGGCCTTGTTGTTCTTGTTTTCCAAAATGGTGATCTCCTTGTCTGAGGTGGCCTTTGCAGGTTCAACATCTCCATCTCCTACACAAACTCCTTTCCACAACTCATTGAAAATGAGAGTGTGTTTTATTTTCCAGGATCACTCAAAATAATTCTCCTTTCTAGTGAGAACCACTCCCATAATAGACATGAGAGAATGCATTCTTAAAATATATGTACTGTGTAAAAAAATTATACTCTGCTGCCAATACTGTAAAAAAAATGCAATTTTGGTGCTACTATTTTGTAAAAAAATACAATTCTGGTATGTAGAGTTATTACTTGGGGAAGGTAGTATATAGGGGAGGTAATATGTGGGGAGGGTATATAAGTGGGATATGGGGGAGGTAATATGTGGGGAAGGGCGTAATGGGTTCGGGGTGGCATTTGGCAAAGGGGAGAACGGTGGTATGTTGACCATTCGATATATGGACAACGTTCGATATATGGACAGCGTTTGATTGATATATGGACAACGTTCAATATATGGAAAGTGTTTGAGTGGAGGTCGAATCGCAGGTCAACTGTGAGCAAAGGGAGGAGGTTGGTGTCGAAGCAATGGATAGTTACAGTCGGGTGCCGAGGGAGAGGGAGAGGGTCGGCACCGAAGGGAGACGGACAAGTATTGGAGAAGTGCAGATGCCAAGGGAGGGGAGCATGGTGGAGGAGCAATCGGGAGTCACGGTGTCAAGAGGCAGAGCGTGTTGTGTAGGGTGTATAGGAATAGACTGGGTGGATGCTAAGGTCGAGGGTGCCAACAGAGGGAGTGAGGGTCGAGAGTGTGGATGTTGAATGTTGTCAGGAGACACAATTCACTGATCTCCAAATAGTCAACACTCCTCCAAACAGTGAACACAATAGCACCTCGTGCGCACCTTCGCTCAATTGTCCTCACAGCTCCTCCAGCAGGAAATTTTGGAGCAGAGAATGTCAGTTTTGCAAAATAGGCAAAACAAGAGGAAGTTACAACAAAAGGCATAAAGTCTAAAAATGGAGCTAGCTCTGATACCATGTCAGGCCAAAAGGTAACTCCACAAGATGAATTGTGTTTTGCATTAAGGATGAACATAAATATATACATGGAGGGAGAAACTCTTGGGATTCATCTCCCAGTGTCTCTTCATATTCCAGCTTTCCTTATTTACTATTTACATTATTTTATATTTTCACCCAATCCCAAGGATTAGGTGTCATAACATTTAAGCACCCCTTTGAAGCATTTTGGAGTAAACTTCTTGGTGAAAATTTGAAATACATCTTGAAGTGATTTTGGAGTTGTCTTGGGAATATTCTTGAGCATACCTTGGAGAGTCATCTAGAAGCCTTTTGGAGAGTATCTTGGGGCAGTTTATTGAAGACACCTTGAAGCATTGTTGAAGACTACTTCATATTTAGAGTTGTAGAAGTCTTGTCATAGTCCACTACCTCTTTCTAGGAGAACCCTCTCCACCAAAGACAGCCTGCCATACCTACTGGTTTGTTGCCTCTCCTAAAAACTAGAGTGCTCAAAATCAATGATTCCACTCATCAGTGCCATATAAGTCGAAAATTTCTTCAGAGGTTTGATCTCCATGAATTTTCTCCTAAGAGCCTCAACATACTCCTAAACATACCTAAATGTTTGTGTAAGCCTTCAAGGTCTCCTAACAAAACTAGAAGGAGCTACTCACTCCTCCTCCCCGAAAATTTGATTTCCTGAACTAGAAGCCAATGGTGTCATATATGAACTAGTCCCAACATTTTGAGCCTCCTGCTCCTTTTCCTCTACCACTGAAACGGGCTCATGTGATTTATTGGATGCAAATTTCTCCTCAATATTTACATCCCTACTCACCAATGTTTTCCTTTGTGTTGGACATTGGAACATACATCCTTTAAGCCTTGGAGTTAGCACTAATTCCACGAACAAACCCTTCATACTAGAGGGCTCCAATTTGATCATTTTGTTTATTGGTACATGCATGTATGTTGGAAAACCAAAGATGTGAAAATGGCTCACCTCCAGCTTCACACCAGTGACTGCCTCCTCTAGTGTCTTGTCCCCCAAGATCCTATGGCAACTCCTTTTTCGAATGTAGACTATTGTATTGTACACCTCTAATCAAAGAAACATGGGAAAATCCTAATCATGAATCATGGCCTTAGCATCCCCTAAGATAGACTGATTCTCTCTTTACAACCCCATTCTATTGAGGATTGTAGGATTTTCTTAACTCCCTCTTAATCCATGCCTTCTTGCCGAAATTATTGAAGTCATTAGAGGTATATTCAACCCCCATTGTTTGACCTCAGCACCATGATATTATTTCCTATTTGGTTCTCCACAAGGGCCTTAAACTCTTAAAACATGTTGAATACCTCATCCTTTGCCTTCAAGAAATAGATCCATGTATTACGAGAATAATCATCAATAAATGAGACATAATACAAGCTTTTTTGTATTGATGTTGCTGACATCAATCCACACACATTAGATAAATCAAGTCCAAAATCTCCTTGGGCCTATGCTTGCTGCTTAGGAAAGTAGTCTTGACGCACTTGCCAAGTGTGCACCCTCTACATATGCTCTATTGCTCAATGTTGAAATCTAGAAGACCTATGGCCATCTCCCGAAGAATCGACAATGTTCTATAATGTTGGTGCCCCATCCTCTTATGCAACAACTTGCACAAGTTGCCACTCCCATAAACCAGAGCTCAAATAGGGTCACTCTGTAACCGGTAAAAATTACCTCAGCTAACCCCAATCACTTGTGCCATGTCTAGGCTAGATACTTTTGGCGTAACGAATATTTTCCCTTTTCTGAATTCCACGAACAAAACATAAATTCCTCTTGAGCCTTGGAACGTACAACACATCCTTCAAGTCCAAAGAACTACCTAACACAAGTTGAAAAGAAATCATACAAACTCCACTTGTATTGATGAGTCCTGCTCCATGACAAAACAACTGTCAATTTGATGTCATATGACAAGATGCCCCATTATCCACATACCATGTGTTACTTTGAACTGTGCTCATATATAGGCAAGAGACTAATGAGAATTCCTTTTCAAACTTTGCAACAAACTCGCTCATCTAAGTTTTTGATGAGACTATTACTTGCGTATGTTGTTGCTTCCCTTTTCCCTAGTTCTTCTCTGAACATTGTGATGCAAAATTCTATGCTTATGGCATATGAAGCACTTGATTTAACTCAAGTCTTTCTCTAGTTGTGAGGTCCACTCCTCAGTATTCTCCATACCTTCATTAAAACCCTTTCTCCTTTGTTTCACCGATTAGGGCTAGATTCTAGTCACCTCCTTTTTTGCAAGCTTTAGACTCCATCTGAGTCTCCTCCTAGATACAGTCATCCCACAAATTCTTGAATTTTGGAAGGTTCTTGCAAGCACAAACCCCTTGGACAAGTGGTTCTCGAGAACCTGGGAAACCATTCAACACCTTGTTAACTAGCTCAGTGTCCTCCACCTTCTCCCTCACTCTACAAGTTGATCACATATATGAGTGATCTTCATGAGGTAACTAGTAATTGTGTCAAATCTGGACATCTTATGGATCTAAGTTTATTTCTCGGATCATCTTCCTATTAATGTTCTTGCTCTGGTAGAGGTTTACCCAATGTTGTTGCAAGAACCCCCCCCCCCCCCAACCCCAAATTGGTTTAGAATTCGAAACCATGGTCCATACCAGTCCACTTTCGAAGCATCCACCAATCTGTTGTTCGCAAATTTGGAACTATGCCTCTATCATTTTTACGTCCCCTATGCCACTATGGAACCATGAAGATTCCATACACTGTCCCACACATGGAACTGTTGTTTGAGATATGGTTCCATAATGCACTATTTTGGAAAAGCAAACATGATTCCGCCGGCTTGAAATCTTTTTTTCTAATTTTATCTTTAATGCATGGGTTTGGGTGGAACTTAGGATCGATTTAGGAATGAAAGGAGAGTGAGGAGGAGGTTAAAAGGCCTCCTCTCCCTATCGTTTCCTCATTATTTCATCTCATTTACTTGAACGTGGAGAATATTGGAGAAGAGAGGAATGGAGATAGCATATTTTTTAGGGCAGATTTCTAAGAGGTTGGAGGAGAGAGCCATGAATGTAACTCTTGGTACTCTGCCAGACACCATAAAAGAGAAAGTTGGTCAATGCTTATCAACCAAACATCTTTGGGAGAAACTCACGATCTCTATGAAGGTCAAATGCATGTAAGTCAAGATGATGATGAAGAATGTTCTCAAGTCAAAGAATCTGATAATAAAGAAAAGAAAGAGTAGTTGATGTAGAGGAAAAATTGATCAGCTTCGTATGTGACCTAAGCAAAGCAAGGAAGCAAAATCGGACACTCGAAGAAGAGTTTTCCCTTCTAACACATCAAGTACATGAAGCAAGAAAGAATGAGGAAATCTTGACAAGCCGATTAGAAGAATCTATTCAGAAGCATGAGGCAGCAATCAATCAAAAGCAAAAGGAACTTGACATAGCTAATACTGAAATCAACAGGCTCAAGGAATGGCAAAAGGAACATTTGTAGGATATTAAAAGAAAAGATCAAGAAATAGTCAAGTTGAACATGAAAACGAAAGAAGCAGGGAAAGCTCCATGTGACAAAGCCACAAGCTCCAAGTCATCACTAAGCGAGATCAATGAGAAGGTTGATAGCAGGATCCTTCAAAAACCAAATCAAGATGAAAGAAAGAAGGTTAAAAATGTTGCTACTCCAAGAAGTAATCTACAAAAGGATGCACCTCCTCCAAAGAAGGATGGCTTCAGAAGATCCACGGGACTAGGAATATGGCTAGGGATTGCAAGATGCATGACAGGTGTGATTATCAGAGAAATTATCAAAACCCTTGAAGCAAGTTTATAATTTATTGGATCGCAAGATAGATTTCAAACAAACCTTGTCAACAGAAAGTACATTTCACTAGCTCAATCTGTTGGTCAAGGTTGTCATTGATGTCAATATGGCATTGTTGAAGATGGCAAATTTTCTTCTGATATATACCTTAAACCTTTTGAGATGTTGCCTTAAATATTCTAGTGATAAAGCATGAACATGATGCACGATCTAATGATGAATGAATAAGCCCTTGCCCTAATAACCCTAGCTATATGATGTCCTTGTTCTTGATAAAGAAGCCTTGATCCATGATAATGATGATTGGTCACACTTGGAGCCCTAATGAAGATGTCCTAAAGCCCTAAATAAAGTGATGACCTAATATGCCCTAAAAAGTCATAAATGCATAAATTCAAGCAGCCCTAAATTCCTTGCTAAAGATGCCCTAATCCTAATAAGCATAGAAGCCTAAATCTATGAAAAAGAAGCCCTAGACATAAAATCCAAAAGGCTGCAATAAATAAAATTATGATGACAGCTCACAAAAAAAAATATTGATGGGAAAATGACCTCATTAAAAGATGGAATTGACACCATTTTATAGAGGACAATTTCCCCTTTCTAACGAGTATCTACTTGCCCCCAAACTCCCTACCGTTGAAGAGAAAATGAATTTTTAAGTTGAAAAATAATAATTTTATGATTCTCGCCGTCATGAACTTACTTGTCCAAGTCGGTGTTGGAAATATTGTCATTGATGGCAAAGGAGCACAAAGAAGTAGCACCAGAACTATCATTAAGGCAAAGGAGCAGAGAAGCAACAGCAATAAGGCAAAGAAGCAGATTAGGCAATAATGCAGTAAGAAAGCATAAAAGAGAAACAGAGGAGTAGCAGAGAGGCAAGAAGCAGCATTAGACCATCAACAAAGGCAAAGAGGAGCAACTTTAGAATCAAAGGAGCAAAGGCAGCAGGGCAGCAAAGAAGCAAAGGCAACAAAAGCAGTTAAGGCAGCAAAGGCAACAAAGGAGGTTAAGGCAGAAAAGGAGAAAAGGCAACAAAACAACAAAGGCAGAATCATGAACGTGCTGGGCAGAGTTGTGAACATGCAGCAAGCGTGATAATCCCAAGTCGGAGTCAATAACAAACAGAAGAACAAAGGAGGACCGTATATCTTGCATGAATCCTTCATTGAATCGAAAATTGCATTAAGCACATAGCAGAAGGTGATCGGATTTACAAGCAACAGCGAGGATCGAAGGGCAATCAAATTTGCAAGTCTCTGTGAGGATCGTAGATCTGGTGCAGATCAACAGTGACAATCACATCGCAATCGTGAAAATATCGCACATCGCATGGTATAGTGTTTACGGTTAAGACTTCGCAGGTTAAGTTATTTAACTTGCGATGCGAAGTGGATTGGCAAGGAGACAAGCATTGACCGTCAGATCCAATGAAGACCAACGATGGAGATCGAAAGCGCAAATCGCAAAGTTTAGCATTTAAGTGTTAAGGCCGTCACTGGGTAAGTTATTTTGTGTGCGATGCGAAGTGGAGAAGGGACACGTGTTGGCACGACACAATATCGCAGATTGCATGAAATAGAGGTTAACCACTAAGTTAAATTGTAAAGTGAGCGAAGTGCAAAGTTGCGGGGAAAGTAAATCTTATAAAGTGCGAAGCGTGATCACCTGTGATTGGTGGAAAGTGTTGTGGGACCCTACAACCAAAGTTAATCGTGTATGCAGAGCCTTTCTAGTGTTAAATCGCATCAGAGGTGGAAAAGGGAATTATAATGTTAAACCTTTGATACGCTGAAATGCAATACAAGACCAGACGCGCTAACATTCGAAGTCAAGATCTGATGTATTTCAAGTCAGGGGCTATGTGGTTTTATGAAGAAAATGTTGGAAGCAGAGGACGACTCAATTTACGTAGAAAAGGATGAACGCGGAAGAAAAGACTCGGGTAACAAAGGAAAGGCTGAACACAGCAAGAAAAGCCTCGGGTAAGTAAAAGGACCCGACCCCATGCAGAACAGTGTTGTATGCAGTTGTGGCAGTGAGTTAAATGAAAACACTGAATGGGAGTAGACTCAGGTAAGACCCACCTCTAAGTGCAGAACAATGTCATGTAGATGCGGCTGTGAGTTAAAAAGGAAAGGATGAACGCAAGAGAGAAGACTTTGGGCAAGTGACCCGACACTTGTGCAGAGGTGTTATGCGGTTGTGGCAGTTTGATAAGAAAGATTGAACGTAGGCAGAAGGAGACTCGGGTAAGTAACCCAACACAGAGCAAAAGAGCAGAGAAGAGCATAGAACTTTGCAGGTAAGATATGAAATAGGCAGAGGCGGTGTAAAACATAAAGGCATGGGTCAAGTTGGACTAAGGCAGTAATGTTGCAGCACAGTTGGAAATATAATAGCAGGCAGAGAAGACAAGACGAACAGAAAAGCAAGAAGCTGAAAGGGCTGAATTGAAATACTATTGTAACTGTAAATGTAAATTCACTGATTATTTTATATTGTTTGTGATGCAAAGGCAAGTCTTCGTAGGCATAGGCAAAACTCCATGAGCATTGTAATGATTACTTCTGATGTAATATCCTGAACTGAATAATGAGGAATCAGATGGGTGGAAGGCAAAGAGTCATGTCTATTCACTTCATATTCCCATAGAGAATGCAAACAATCATCAAGTTATATGTATAAAATAGGTAATATCCATGTGCAGAACGTTATGAAACAGAAAGAGAGAGAGAGTGCGTAGCAGAATTGAAGAGTGCGGAAGAGGTTAGAAAGCTGTAGAATTGAAAAGAGTAGAAGAATGTAAGAGAACTGTAGAAGGTTTGAGAGTGTAAGAATAAGAGAGAGCTGACATGAAATAGTTATAAAGGTTGAAGAGGCAGTAGTGGAGGAGTATCAGAACTGATATCTAGGTAAATCAACATTTTAGTTTCATGTTGAGTGAGGGGATTATAGTCTCCTTTCAAGTAGTAGCTTGATAAATTTCCAGTTGGAGCTGGTTGAAGTAGGAGCCTCTTGTGGGTTGTAGCCTACAGAAAAATACATGGGAGTTGTGCTTTCGTTTCAAGTTGTAGCTTGATAGATGTCCAGTTGAAGCTGATTGAGGTAGGAACCTCCTATGGGTAGTAGCCTGCAGAAAAATAGATGGGAGTTGGAGCTTCCTTGCAAGTTGTAGCTTGCGGAATTTGATGTAGTAGCCTCCTGTAGGTTGGAGCCTACAGAAAATCAATGGTGAGAGGGAGTTGGAGCTTGCCTTTGCATCACAACAATAATAATATGTGGTTTTCTCCCTTATGGGTTTCCACTTATATCTGTTGTCTATGTGCTTACTGATTATGTGTTGATGTGATGTTTTAATCTGCGTAATTACTTGCTCTAGACACATTAAGTTTGTTTATTCATTATGTCTTACGCTGCTTATGAATTGAAGGTGTAATTGAGTTGAATGAAAAGAGGTTTTAAATGTCCATGAATGTACTAAACTGATTCACCCCCCACCCCCCCCCCCCTCAGTTTAGCTAAGAGTTCATGAGTAGGCTCTTCCTAGAGAGAAATGTCTCTTCATTAAAGGTCGAAACCACTATAAATATAAGTCTCAAACTCCTCATTTCAACATCAGATTTCAGTGAGAAAATTCAGAGAATAAAGCACAGAATTGGCCGATGGGGATTAATGGTTTGGGCATAATTTTGAGACTCTATCTGTCGCTCAGTCATATCTCTGAGGTTCTTCGTCCTCTTTCCAGCCTCAAATATAGTGATGTGGAAAAATTGTTTGAAGTTTTTGGCTCTCTAGGCACTACCTTGATGCAGACCTAAAACTCCTTTATACCTCGCATCTCAAGAGAAGGAGAGCCTCTAACAGTGGGTTGCTCTTGATCTAACCAGTCATCTAGCTGAAGCAAACTGTGAAGGAATGTTTGGCTAGAGTGACTCTCTAGTCTGATTAGGGCTTATTGGAATGAAGAATTAACTCAGCATATGTGCATCACAGCATAAACAGGGATCTTATCCTTAAAGCAGCTTGTGGGCATAAGAAATAATTCATCACTCAGAATTTGGTTCATTCTCGACCTTCTCCGGGAAAATAGTGTGGCATCTCAGTGTCTCTGAAAATTGATTTGATACAAAGTGTGAATGTAATAATCCGAATAGAAATAAACAGTAATATAAAGCAACATAAACAAGCATCTACAACAAATAGAGAGACATCACATAAACAATGCAAATATGGAGAAAAGTTGAGCCATTTTACTATGTAACTAAAAGATACAATGAGTACAAAGGTGATCAGAATGATGACACCTTGGCTTGCACAAGGCATGCTGGAAATACTCTCAGAAATGCTCAAGGAATGGTTGCTCTGTCATGGACTGCGTAATCTCCAAATGTTGTTGCTGCTACTACTAGAATGGGATGGCTCTTTGGGGGTTGGTCCCCTGCTCAGAAAAATATGGAACTCTAGGAAAGAGCTCTCCTCCAAATATCCAGAAAAGCCCATAAATGAATCCCGGAATGGATGACCTCGGAATTTGACCTCCCTTGGGGAATAACGCTATACTAGTGAAATACATTGGCCCTGAATGATCCTCTACAACTGGTGGCCTCCTCTTGTACCAAAATGATGAAATAGTGAAGGGTTGATCCCTTTCCACTATCTCCGGCTGAAACCCCTGATAATCGTCACTCCCGGAACTGCCTCTACCACAAACTGTGTGTTCTCTCCAAGAGACTGCGCTGCCCAAGCAAATGCATAATTCCTAGCTGAATATGCTATGGCTCCCTCCTCCAAAACGATGGATAGAACTCCTCACCTGAGCAGGCACTCGAAGTCCCTCGAGGCTGAGGTTGGGATCTGCGCTCGGAGACACCCCTAGTGCTGAACAGCACTTGCAGACTTCGCTCAATAGCAAAAGCGTGCTCAATTTCAAAAGACAGAAATCATAGATGCATAATAGAATGAGAGAATGAGGAGCCTCTACCCCTTTTTATGCTTTGAGAACCTTGCTCTCGCCCGGGCCCCACCAAACTGTGTTGTCCCTCTTGGCCCACGCTGTCCCTCTCTCACTACGCTGCCATGGGCCCACACTGCCCACGCTGCCTCTTCCCTCATGTTGCCACTTCACCCTCCTGGGCCCCATGCTGTCAAATAAATATATGCTCAAGTGACTTTAGGGAATGATTATTTCCTAAGTGTAAGTTATGTGTCTCATCACCCACTTTATTAACTGACTTAACTTTAGAAAAGCAAAACTGGCCAAAATTAATATTACCAAAGCCTTACCACAGGGCAAGCATGTCTACTTCAGAGATAAGATGGGTGTGGTAAGGAATACCTTCCTCAGTAAGAGGGAGTGTTGAAATTTGGTTAGCGGAGAACAGGGGGTTCCCTAAGGCTTTGATCTTTGGCCTAGGGAAAAGCGTCCAAAAGAATTTAATTTCTCTCCTAAAGTGGCTTTATAAAGTTATAAAGTAAAATCTAATTTAAAAGTGACTTTAAGTGAAAAAGTTATTAAAGTCTAATTTTAAAGTGACTTTAATAAAGTTAATGTAAAATTAGAAAGGAAAAGTGACTTTGGAAATAAACGACTAAGTGGGTCTTTATTAAAGTGGGGTGAATTTAAAAATAGAAAGTGAGATTTAAAAGAACATTTAATCTCAGCCCTAGATCTAAAGCTATTTCAGCCATTAGATTTGGGGATAACCCAAAAGTCACTTAGAGTTCTATTAAAGGAGGAAAATGAGAGAAAAGTTTATTCATTCATTAATTCTTTCATGAGCAGATTGAGAGAAGGAGAAGGAGAAGGGGAAAGCTGAAGAGAATTTTCTAAACAGTGAGAAGGAGGGCAGCAGCACTAACTTTCAACAAATCCGTACAGTAGGGCAAAGCACAAAGTTTGAGGCAAGTGGGCACGAATTTCGAGGAGAGAAAACTGCAGATTTCGAGGGAGGTCGTACAACCATTCCGACACAGTTTTCGAGGTTGTTCGTACAGTTTTGAAGGCTGTAATTTCTGCTGTAATTTTTCTGTTTTGTGGGCACGGAAGCTGAGGTGGAGTTTGGCACAGTTTTCGAGATAAGTTTTGTTTCGAAGTTGCTGTAATTTTTTTTGTTGTGTAAATTTCTGCATCACTAAAAAAGCAATATTCGGAAAATAAAGATAAGCTTTCGAACTGGTTTTCCCGAAGAGTTGTAGAGGGGTTTTCCAGGGTCATGTTGACCAAAAATCATTGTGTTAAAATGTTTTGTGTGGTTGTTTTAGTCTGCTAATTTTTATTTCTGCAATTTCCAGCACTGTGAAAATTTTCCAGAATTTGCGTTTTCAAAAAATATTTATTTTCCAGCTTGTTGAATGTAAGGTTATGGGAAAGGGCATTTAACTATTTGGAGAAATAAGGTGAAACTGAAAACCGGGGTGGGAAAATAGAAATTTCTACATGGTATCAAAGCTTGGGTGCTGAAAGTGCAGTTTGGGACAGCAAAGAGAAAAATTACAGGTTGCTAATTTTTCACTCAAAAATTCCAGCAAACTAATTTTTCACACAAAAATTTTATCTTTACTAGAGCAATGTTATTTTCAGTTTTTAGGACAGCAAGGATGTCATTGGGATTGAGGGTGGAAGATAGGTTGGATGGACATAGTAATTACAGCGTTTGGAGAGAAAGAATGCAGAGCATCTTCGAGAAGAGAGAAGTCTGGGATATCATGGTTCGTACCCAACAGCAACATGTTAATGTGCCTACTGATGTTGTTCAGTTGGCAGCATTTAATAAAAAGAATAACAAGGGAAAAGCGCTGATTCTGGATGGTATTAAAGACCATGTGATTCCTCATGTGAGAGGAAAGAGACATGCTCACGAGATGTGGTTTGCCTTGACCAATCTCTACCAGAGTACCAATGAGAACAGAAAGATGGTCCTAAGGGAGAAGCTGAAGACCATTAAGATGGAGAAGCATGATAATGCAACTGGTTATCTCACAAAGATAACTAATGTGAGAGATGCATTGGCAGTCGTTGGAGAGGTCATTCCAAACACTAAGTTGGTGTGGATTGCAGTGAACGGCCTTCCTACTTCATGGCTGAATTTTGTTGATGGGGTTTGTGCACGTGAGACCCTTCCCACACGGGAGAGGTTTTGGAATGATTGCATTCAGACAGAAATCAGGAAGAGTCAGCTTGGGGCAGCTAAGCCAGTTGAGCAGGATGAGGATATAGCATTGTTGGCCGGAGGCAAGAGAGGCAAAGGCAAGAAGCATGCTTCCACAAGTGGTGGTGGGGGCAAAGGAAAAGGTAAAGGTAAACAGGAGAACACGCAGAAGGACTACTACAAAGTGAAGTGTTGGAGTTTTCAGAAGATGGGACACTATGCAGTTGTGTGTCCAGAGAAAAAGAAGAAGGGGAAGAACCAGACCATGGTAGCATCAGCAGAGATTGAGTACTTTTCAGATAGATTTGACCGAGAGTTTGGGTTCAGTGCTTGTGAGTCCACTAGTGCAGGATCACCTTCCACTAAGGTTTAGAGGGAGCATGCATTTCCTTTGACTAGCAAACCATCTTCGGGTATCTGGTATGTGGACAGTGGGGCTTCACGTCATCTAATAAGAGTCCGTGAGTACTTCTCAAAGCTTTCAGAAAGTGGCACTAATATAGAGGTAGTACTCGGTGATGACAGTATTGTTAGAGCAGTCGGTGTGGGGACATTGACATTTGATAGGGAACCCAAACCTCCCTTGCAGGTGTCAGATGTTTTATATGTGCCAAGGATGAGGAAGAACCTCATATCCGTCTCAGCATTGGAGGACAGAGGGTATGAGATATTGTTCAGAAGAGGACCGGTGCTGATATATCCCAGGGGTACTCTAGCTGAGTCAGCTACAGTGATAGGTGTATGCCATGCAAAGGTCTACAAGTTTGCATTTCAGCCCCTTATGGCATTGAGCAGTAGCATCGACAGCAGAGCTAGCAGTTTTGAGTTGTGTGAGATTTGGCACCATGGGATGGGGCACATGTATCATGGAGCCTTGAAGACATTGCGGGAGATCACTACAAATGTGCCAGATTTCAGTACTGATCACATTGATACATGCAGAGGATGTGCGATGGGCAAGTTTGCCAAATCCCCTTTTCCCAGTAGTGACAGCAAAGCGACTGGGATACTTGATTTGATTCATTCTGATGTGAGCGGTCGGATGTCTCATGTTTCCTTGAGTGGATATGAGTATTATGTGTTATTCATTGATGATCACTCCAGGAGGACCTAGATTTATTTCTTGAAGACCAAGAGTGAGGTCTTCAAGCAGTTTCAAGAGTTTAGAGCTCTTGTGGAGACACAGACAGGTCGAAAGATCAAGTCCCTGAGGTCGAACAATGGAGGTGAGTACACCCTTGGAGAGTTTGTTGAGTATTGTGCGGAGGCAAGCATTAGGAGGGAGTTCACAGTTCCTTACAACCCCCAGCAGAACGGGGTTGCGGAGAGGAAGAACAGATCCATCATTGGGGCTACCAAAGCCATGTTACATGATCAGGGGTTACCCTTGTTTTTATGGGCAGAGGCCTGCAATACTGCTGTATACTTGCAGAACAGGAGTCTGCATCGTGCCTTGGGGCATGTGACCCCAGAGGAGGCTTTTTCTGGGAAGAAACCTGATGTTGATCACTTCCGTATCTTTGGGTGTATTGCATACTCCTACGTACCCAAGGAGAAGAGGACCAAGCTAGAGCCCACCGCAGAGAAGGGTATCTTTGTGGGCTATAGTGAGACCTCGAAAGCCTTTCGAGTCTATATTCCTGCTTCGATGAAAGTTGTCATCAGGGGAGATGTGAGATTCAAGGAGGACTGGGCTTTCAGGAGGTCACAGGAGTTAGAGTATCTGGATCAGCCCGACCCTCAGCAGCAGTTGAGTCAGTCACAGAGATCCAATGGGCAGGGATCAGGAGGATCCGGAGGTACATCTATGACGATGTCTGGTCCGTCAGTGAGCAGTGGCTCGTAGAGTCAGAGGGGTGGTGCTTCAGGCAGCATGCAGAGCAGTCCACAAAGCAGTTCAGTAGGGAGTCCACTAATGGACAGTTCACACGGTACTTCAGCGTCTACAGGTTCAAGTTCAGGTAGGAGGACAGCAGACAGACAGTTAGAAGTTCAGACTTCTGATGAGGAGGAGGAGTTTCATTCTCCAATGGGAGAGGTGTGCTCAAGGAAGAGAAAGCCCAAGTGACTTCAGGATACCTTGAGAGACACCACATCTGTTGCTACGCCTAAGAGGCCAGTTAGAGAGAGCAGACCACCTGAGAGGTTTTGTAGCTATATGGCAATGGTTACCAACATCATTAACTCTGAGCCTTCTAGCTATGAGGAGGCAGCTAGCCAGCAGGTCTGGAGAGAGGCCATGCAGGACGAGTATTCTTCTATCATGAAGAATGATGTTTGGGAGGTGGTGCCGAGGCCTGAGGGCAAATCTGTGGTGACTTCCAAATGGCTTTACAAGGTAAAGCATGCTGCAGATGGCAGCATTGAGAAATTCGAAGCGAGGTTTGTGGCTAGAGGGTTCTCCTAGGTAGAGGGAGTAGATTATGAGGAGACCTTCACTCCCGTGGCTCGATATACTTCGATTCGCTCCATTATATCGATAGCAGCAGAGATGGGTTGGAAGATCCACCAGATCATAGATGGATGTGAAGACCGCATTTCTCAATGGATTCATACAGGAGGAGGTGTACATTGAGTAGCCACAGGGCTTTGAGGTGCATGGGAAGGAGTCCCATGTGTGCAGACTGAAGAAGGCCCTTTATGGCCTAAAGCAAGCTCCCAGAGCTTGGTACTCCAGGATAGATACATACTTGCAGGAGATGGGTTTCACAAAGAGTGAGGCAGATCTGAACTTCTACTTCATTGTGATAGGTGAGGAGCCTCTCATTCTGGTGCTATATGTGGATGACTTGGTCATTACGGGTGCAGAGAGACTCATAGAGCACCGCAAGAGAGATCTTGCGTCGGAGTTTGGGATGAAGGACATCGGCTTGATGCAATACTTTTTGGGTTTGGAGGTGTGGCAGGAGGAGGGGCATTTCTTCCTGGGGCAGGGGAAGTATATTGTGGACATCCTTGGCAGATTCCACATGGAGGATTGTAAACTCATGTCGACACCGATGATCACCAACTGGAAGAAGCTTCATGCTTCGGATTCCGAGTTGGTGGATCCCACAATGTACAGACAATTGATTGGTTCCTTGATGTATTTGGTCAACACCAGACCAGATATATGTTTTGCAGTGAACACGATGAGTCAGTTTATGTGTGAGCCTAGGAAGGTTCACTGGATTGCTGCAAAACACATTTTGCGATACTTGTAGGGGACAGTGGAGTATGGTCTGGATTATAGGCAAGGGGATGGAGTGAGATTGGCAGGTTACATTGATTCTGATTGGGCAGGTTGTGCTTCTGATAGCAAGAGCACTTCAAGGTGTTGTTTTGGGTTGGGTTCGACAGTGATGTCATGGTTCAACAGGAAGCAACAGTCAGTAGCATTGATTTCAGCGGAAGCAGAGTATATGGTAGCCAGTCTAGCTAGTTGTGAGGGCATCTGGCTTCCCAAGATGTTGTTTGGCTTATTTGGTCAGTCGTTGAGACCTTCAGTGATTTACTGTGATAATCAAAGTTGCATTAAACTCACGGAGAATCCAGTATTTCATGATCGGTCAAAGCATATCGGCATCAGATATCACTTCATCAACGACTATGTGCAGAAGGAAGCTGTGAAGCTCGAATATATTCCCACTGATGAGAAGGTTGCAAATATTCTTACCAAAGCTTTACCACGGGGCAAGCATGTCTACTTCAGAGATAAGATGGGTGTGGTGAGGAACACCTTCATCGGTAAGAGGGAGTGTTGAAATTTGGTTACCGGAGAATAGGTGGTTCCCTAAGGCTTTGATCTTTGACCTAGGGAAAAGTGTCCAAAAGAATTGAATTTTTCTCCTAAAGTGGCTTTATAAAGTTATAAAGTAAAATCTAATTTAAAAGTGACTTTAAGTGAAAAAGTTACTAAAGTCTAATTTTAAAGTGACTTTAATAAAGTTAATGTAAAATTAAAAAGGAAAAGTGACTTTGGAAATAAATGACTAAGTGGGTCTTTATTAAAGTGGGGTGAATTAAAAAATAGAAAGTGAGATTTAAAAGAGCATTTAATCTCAACCCTAAATCTAAAGCTATTTCACCCATTGGGTTTGGGAATAACCCAAAAGTCACTTAGAGTTATATTAAAGGAGGAAAAGGAGAGAAAAGGTCATTCATTCATTAATTCTTTCATGAGCAGATTGAGAGAAGGAGAAAGAGAAAGCTGAAGAGAATTTTCTGGGCTGTGAGAAGAAAGAGGGCAGTATCACTAACTCTCAGCAAATCCGTACAGTAGGGCAGAGCACAAAGTTCGAGGCAAATGGGCTCGAATTTTGAGGAGAGAAAAATGCAGATTTCGAGGGAGGCCATATAGCCATTCCGGCACTATTTTCGAGGCTGTTCATACAATTTTGAAGGTTATAATTTCTGTTGTAATTTTTCTGCTTTGTGGGCATGGAAACCGAGGTGGAGTTTGGCACAGTTTTCGATATAAGTTCTGTTTCGAAGTTGCTGTAATTTTTTTGCTGTGTAAATTTCTGCATCACTGTAAAAGCAATATTCAGAAAACAAAGAGAAGTTTTCGAACTGGTTTTCCCCAAGAGCTATAGGGGGTCTTTGAGGGTCATGTTGACCAAAAATCACTGTGTTAAAATGTTTTGTGTGGCTGTTTTAGTCTGCTGATTTTTATTTCTGCAATTTCTAGCACTGTGAAAATTTTCCAAAATTTGTGTTTTCAAAAAATAGTTATTTTCCAGCTTGTTGAATGTAAGGCTATGGGAAAGGGCATTTAACTATCTGGAGAAATAAGGTGAAACTGAAAACCGGGGTGGGAAAATAGAAATTTCTACATGGTATCAAAGCTTGGGTGCTGAAAGTGCAGTTTGGGACAGTAAAGACAAAAATTACAGGTTGTTAATTTTTCGCTCAGAAAATTCCAGGAAGCTGATTTTTCACACACAGAAATTTTATCTTTACTACAGCAGTGCTATTTTCAGTTTTTAGGACAGCAAGGATGTCATTGGGATTGAGGGTGGAAAATAGGTTGGATGGCATAGTAATTACAACGTTTGGAGAGAAAGAATGCAGAGCATCTTTGAGGAGGGAGAAGTCTGGGATATCATGGTTCATACCCAACAGCAGCCTGTTAATGTGCCTACTGATACTGTTCAGTTGGCAGCATTTAATAAAAAGAATAACAAGGGAAAAAGGCTGATTCTGGATGGTATTAAAGACCATCTGATTCCTCATGTGAGAGGAAAGAGACATGCTCATGAGATGTGGTCCGCCTTGACCAATCTCTACCAGAGTACCAACGAGAACAGAAAGATGGTCTTAAGGGAGAAGCTGAAGACCATTAAGATGGGGAAGAATGATAGTGCAACTGGTTATCCCACAAAAATAACTAATGTGAGAGATGCATTGGCAGCAGTTGGAGAGATCATTTCAAACACTGAGTTGACGCGGATTGCAGTGAATGGCCTTCCTACTTCATGGTTGAATTTTGTTGATGGGGTTTGTGCACGTGAGACCCTTCCCACATGGGAGAGGTTTTGGGATGAAGCATGCTTCCACAAGTGGTGGTGGGGGAAAAGGCAAAGGTAAAGGAAAACAAGAGAACACGCAAAAGGACTACTCCAAAGTGAAGTGTTGGAGTTGTGAAAAGAAGGGACACTATGCAGTTGTGTGTCCAGAGAAGAAGAAGAAGGGGAAGAACCAAACCATGGCAGCATCAGCAGAGATTGAGTACTTTTCAGATAGATTTGATCGAGAGTTTGGGTTCAGTGCTTGTGTGTCCACTAGTGCAGGATCACCTGCCACGGAGGTTCAGAGGGAGCATGCATTTCCCTCGACTAGCAGAGCATCTTCGGGTATCTGGTATGTGGACAGTGGGGTTTCACGTCATCTGACAGGAGTCCGTGAGTACTTCTCAGAGCTTTCAGAGAGTGGCACTGATATAGATGTAGTACTCGGTGATGACAGTGTTGTTAGAGCAGTCAGTGTGGGGACACTGACATTTGATAGGGAACCCAAAACTCCCTTGAAGGTGTCAGATGTTTAATATGTGCCAGGGATGAGAAAGAACCTCATATCCATCTCAGCATTGGAGGACAGAGGGTATGAGATATTGTTCAGGAGAGGACAGGTGCTGATATATCCCAGGGGTACTCCAGCTGAGTCAGCTAGAGTGATAGGTGTACGCCATGCAAAGGTCTACAAGTTTGCATTTCAGCCCCTTATGGCATTGAGCAGTAGCACCGACAACAAAGCTAGCAATTCTGAGCTGTGTGAGATTTGGCACCGCAAGATGGGGCACATGTATCATGGAGCCTTGAGGACATTGCGGGAGATCACTACATGTGTGCCAAATTTCAGTATTGATCACATTGATACATGCAGAGGATGTGCGATGGGCAAGTTTGCCAAATCCCCTTTTCCCAGCAGTGACAGCAGAGCGACTGGGATACTTGATTTGATTCATTCCGATGTGAGCGATCGAATGTCTCATGTTTCCTTGAGTGAATATGAGTATTATGTGTTATTCATTGATGATCACTCCAGGAGGACCTGGATTTATTTCTTGAAGACCAAGAGTGAGGTCTTCAAGCGGTTTCAGGAGTTTAAAGCTCTTGTGCAGACATAGATAGGTCGGAAGATCAAGTCCCTAAGGTCGAACAATGGAGGTGAGTACACCCTTGGAGAGTTTGTTGAGTATTGTGCGGAGGCAGGGATTAGGAGGGAGTTCACAGTTCCTTACAACCCCCAGCAGAATGGGGTTGCGGAGAGGAAGAACAGATCCATCATTGGGGCTGCCAAAGCCATGTTACATGATCAGGGGTTACCCTTGTTTTTGTGGGCAGAGGCCTACAATACTGCTGTATACTTGCAGAACAGGAGTCTGCATCGTGCCTTGGGGCATGTGACTCCAGAGGAGGCTTTTTCTGGGAAGAAGCCTGATGTTGGTCACTTCTGTATCTTTGGGTGTATTGCATACTCCTACGTACCCAAGGAGAAGAGGACCAAGCTAGAGCCCACCGCAGAGAAGGGTATCTTTGTGGGCTATAGTGAGACCTCGAAAGCCTTTCGGGTCTATATTCCTGCTTCGAGGAAAGTTGTTATCACGCAAGATGAGAGATTCGAGGAGACCGGGCTTTCAGGAGATCACGGGAGTTAGAGTATCTGGATCAGCCAGACCCTCAGCAGCAGTTGAGTCAGTCATAGAGATCCAGTGGGCAGGGATCATGAGGATCCGGAGGTACATCTATGACGATGTTTGGTCCGTTAGTGAGCAGTGGCTCGCAGAGTCAGAGGGGTGGTGCTTCGGGCAACATGCAGAGCAGTCCACAGAGCAGTTCACTAGGGAGTCCATTGATGGACAGTTCACACGGTACTTCAGTGTCTACAGGTTCAGGTTCAGACAGGAGGGTAGCAGACAGACAGTCAAGAGTTCAGACTTCTGATGAGGAGGAGTTTCATTCTCCAGTGGGAGAGGTGTGCTCAGGGAAGAGGAAGCCCAAGTGGCTTCAGGATACCTTGAGAGAGGCCACATCTGTTGCTGTGCCTAAGAGGCCGATCAGAGAGAGCAGACCACCTGAGAGGTTTTGTAGCTATATGGCAATGGTTGCCAACATCATTGACTTTGAGCCTTCTAGCTATGAGGAGGCAGTTAGCCAGTAGGTCTGGAGAGCGGCCATGCAGGAGGAGTATTCTTCTATCATGAAGAATGATGTTTGGGAGGTGGTGTCGAGGCCTGAGGGCAAATCCGTGGTGACTTCCATATGGCTTTACAAGGTAAAGCATGTTGCAGATGGCAGCATTGAGAAATTCAAAGTGAGTTTTGTGGCTAAAGGGTTCTCCCAGGTAGAGGGAGTAGATTATGAGGAGACCTTCACTCCCGTGGCTTGATATACTTCAATTCGCTCCTTTATATCGATAGCAGCAGAGATGGGTTGGAAGATCCACCAGATGGATGTGAAGACCGCATTTCTCAATGGCTTCATACAAGAGGAGGTGTACATTGAGCAGCCACAGGGCTTTGAGGTGCATGGGAAGGAGTCCCATGTGTGCAGACTGAAGAAGGCCCTTATGGCCTGAAGCAAGCTGCTAGAGCTTGGTACTCCAGGATAGATACATACTTGCAGGAGATGGGTTTCATAAAGAGTGAGGCAGATCCGAACTTATACTTCATTGTGATAGGTGAGGAGCCTCTCATTTTGGTGATGAATGTGGATGACCTGGTCATTACGAGTGGAGAGAGACTCATAGAGCACTGCAAGAGAGATCTTGCGTCGGAGTTTGAGATGAAGGACATTGGCTTGATGCATTACTTTTTGGGTTTGGAGGTGTGGCAGGAGGAGGGGCATTTCTTCCTGGGGCAGGGGAAGTATATTGTGGACATCCTTGGCAGATTCCACATGGAGGATTGTAAACCCATGTCGACATCGATGATCACCAACTGGAAGAAGCTTCATGCTTCGGATTCCGAGTTGGTGGATCCCACATTGTACAGACAGCTGATTGGTTCTTTGATGTATTTGGTCAACACTAGACCAGATATTTGTTTTGCAGTCAACACGATGAGTCAGTTTATGTGTGAGCCTAGCAAGGTTCACTGGGTGGCTGCAAAACACATTTTGCGATACTTGCAGGGGACAGTGGATTATGGTCTGGACTACAGGCAGGGGGATGGAGTGAGATTGGCAGGTTACACTGATTCTGATTGGGCAGGTTGTGCTTCTGATAGGAAGAGCACTTCAAGGTGTTGTTTTGGGTTGGGTTCGACAATGGTGTCATGGTTCAGCCGAAAGCAGCAGTCAGTAGCATTGAGTTCAGCGGAAGCAGAGTATATGGCAGCCAGTCTAGCTAGTTGTGAGGCCATCTGGCTTCGCAAGATGTTGTTTGGCTTATTTGGTCAACCGTTGAGACCTTCAGTGATTTACTGTGATAATCAGAGTTGCATTAAACTCACGGAGAATCCAGTATTTCATGATCGGCCAAAGCATATCGGCATCAAATATCACTTCATCAGAGACTATGTTCAAAAGGGAGCTGTGAAGCTCGAATATATTCCCATTGATGAGCAGGTTGCAGATATTCTTACCAAAGCCTTAGCATGGGGCAAGCATGTTTACTTCAAAGATAAGATGGATGTGGTGAGGAACACCTTCCTCGGTAAGAGGGAGTGTTGAAATTTGGTTACCGGAGGATAGGTGGTTCCCTAAGGCTTTGATCTTTGGCCTAGGGAAAAGTGTCCAAAAGAATTTAATTTTTCTCCTAAAGTGGCTTTATAAAGTTATAAAGTAAAATCTAATTTAAAAGTGACTTTAAGTGAAAAAGTTATTAAAGTCTAATTTTAAAGTGACTTTAATAAAGTTAATGTAAAATTAGAAAGGAAAAGTGACTTTGCAAATAAATGACTAAGTGGGTCTTTATTAAAGTGGGGTGAATTAAAAATAGAAAGTGAGATTTAAAAGAGCATTTAATCTCAGCCCTAGATCTAAAGCTATTTCCGCAATTGGATTTGGGGATAACTCAAAAGTCACTTAGAGTTTTATTAAAGGAGGAAAAGGAGAGAAAAGGTCATTCATTCATTAATACTTTCATAATTGAGAGATGGAGAAGGAGAAAGCTAAAGAGAATTTTCTGAGCAATGAGAAGAAGGAGGGCAGCATCACTAACTTTTAGCAAATCCATACAGCAGGGCACAGCACGAAGTTCAAGGCAAGTGGGCTCGAATTTCGAGGAGAGAAAACTGTAGATTTCGAGAGAGGCCGTACAGCTAGTCCGACACTGTTTTCGAGGTTGTTCGTACAGTTTTGAAGGCTATAATTTCTACTGTAATTTTTCTGTTTTGTGGGCACGGAAACCGAGGTGAAGTTTGGCATGGTTTTCGAGATAAGTTCTGTTTCGAAGTTGCTGTAATTTTTTTGCTGTGTAAATTTCTGTATCACTGTAAAAACAATATTCAGAAAATAAAGAGAAGCTTTCGAACTGGTTTTCCCCAAGAGTTGTAGGGGATTTTTCTAAGGTCACGTTGACCAAAAATCACTGTGTTAAAATGTTGTGTGTGGCTATTTTAGTCTGTTGATTTTTATTTCTGCAATTTCCAGCACTATGAAAATTTTCCAGAATTTGTGTTTTTAGAAAATATTTATTTTCCAGCTTGTTGACTGTAAGGCTATGGGAAAGGGCATTTAACTATTTGGAGAAATAAGGTGAAACTGAAAACCGGGGTGGGAAAATAGAAATTTCTACACCTGGTCGATTGGAGATTAGTGTCTTCATCTAGGGTTGGAGCCCTACACCATATTGTTGTTGGAAATGTTGTCATTGATGGCAAAGGAGATGGCAAAGAGGCAGTAGAGAAAGCAGCAGACAAGGAAAAGAGGCAGCCTAAGAAGAAGATGAAACAAAAGGATTGGTTTCAGTATTATATGGATAGTATTCTATGTGAAAGAGTTGTGATATGCAACTATCTGTGCATTGATGACTTAATTGCATATGTGAATTTGATCCAAGTTTAAATATACTCTGTGTATCCTTGTATTTTTCTAAGTTTATGAATTTGGGGTTTGTATAATGTTGTCCCATACATAGTACTTAGAAGAGGGGTTTAGTTAACTAGTGAAATGAGATCGAGGTTGAAGACTGCTTGGGAGTGCTACAACGAAACAATTTGAATCATTTTTCTGAGTAGAAATCGAGGAAGGGTCGATTGGTATAATCGATATCGACATTATATTAAGGCCACAATACTGAATCAAGAATGCATTTAGCGAATTTGCCAGCAAATTAGTCCCAACTAATATCCAATTCCAGGAGCGAATCAGGAATGGATTTAGTGAGTTTACCAGCAAATTACTGTCAAAGGATATCGAAGAGAAACAACATGGAGCATCCAGTGGCGACATTGATAATGAGATTCCATCTAATGTTGTTTACCTCAAGGATCTTCTAAGACAATACA
This sequence comes from Pinus albicaulis, assembly GCA_034641835.2. Taxonomy (NCBI): domain Eukaryota; kingdom Viridiplantae; phylum Streptophyta; class Pinopsida; order Pinales; family Pinaceae; genus Pinus; species Pinus albicaulis. The sequence continues at coordinate 413,482,047 of CM076575.1, forward strand.
AAGGTGAACTGTATGTTCCGAAAGAGGCATTCAAGTTCCATACATCGGAGATGGGTGGTTTCAACAGTAGATTGGAGACATTGCCAAAACTACACTTGGAGGACTTCCTTAAGGCAATGCGGGCAAATCAGATTGAAATGCTGACATTAAGGGCTGTCCAAAGATCCAGAGGGTGTTTATGTGTATCGTGACTTCATTATAGATTTGAAAGAACTTCCAGCAAAGAAGAGCTCACAGAGAAAGAATTGGACCATACATTTGTCAAAGGAAGAAGCACACGCTGTTTTAGGGGAGTATTCAGGGCCACAGCGCGAAGATGAAAGGCTATTAACACCTTACATAGTTCCACCACCTGTTATGCCTCATCCTGTGGCAACTTCCATATATAGACAGAGTGAGGGTTTCGTGGAATCCCAGATTCGAACCTTGAATGCACATTATACATTTTGATAGAACAGTGTGGGTTAACATGTGGAAGCGCCGAGAGCACAACGAAATTTGTTTATAATAAAACGTTGAAACACTGATAAAACAAAGGTTAAAATATAAAAAGACAGAACCTTGAGTCAAGGTCATATGGTGGTAGCGCAGAAGAGCGAGGCGAGACCATAAGGAGATGGAGCTGCGAGTTAATGAACAATTGTGCGGAACCAAGAGTCAACGGAGGGTTGAACGACAAAACCAGAGTTTTGGAAACCGGCTGTATCGCGTTATTCAAAAGCGGTAAGCAAAATCGCTCAAAAAAACGCGATGCCACAAACTAAATGACACGCGTCCTCAGGCGGTAATGTAATACCATTTACATCACGCGATTTTGGGCGATTAAGTCCCGTGCGTTTTCGTAATGCGATATTCACCGACGGACATTCATCTGGCGTTTGGAACGCGACATAACATTGACTGTTAGATCCGTCCGACAGATAACGCCAAGGTATGTAATTAAAGTTGTGGGCCCCAAAAACAGTTACATACATTATCGCTTGGGTTCAGTTCCAATGCGTGGTTTCGTTATAATGTTCTAGCATTGGCAGAGGTTGTATTATGTGTTCATATATTGTAGTTGGCATACAATACCTCAAGGGGTATGCAATACATGTTGATGTATATATGTTATGCTGGCGATAATCCGAACCTCTTATGAATGAGTCGGTATGCGGATATATAAGCTGTGGGCCCGAGTGCTATGTGAGTTTGTATGAGCTAATTCACGTAAGTTTGAAACCGAATATTAAATTAAGGGTTGACATATTATAGTTATGTGCGAAAGGTGAGCCATATGTTTATTACATATTGAGCTTTTATTGGAATATGGTCAATATATATATGTGGCCCGAAGATCTTATTCAAATATAAGTGCTGGCGATTGTATGGGTCGAGGACTATTGTAGGGTCGCTTGACCTTTGAGTGGATCATAATACAAGTTAAACCTTGGGAACGATAAAGTATGGCATGAGGCTCGTTAATCCTGGCATTGGCAAACGCATATGAAGAGTATTATAGATGTGAAACATTATAACGAATCGAAGTTTTATGTGAATTGCCCAAGAGATAGGAGGAAGGTTATAACTTTGGAATAGTTGGATTATTCGAATGATAATTTGAATAGTCATGAGAAAGGTTTGAACCCAAAGTTCGAACATTGGTCCAGTTTCTTTTATAAAATAGGGTTAACATATGGGTTTTAACCATAAGTCTGAAGCAAAAATTAAAGCCTCCGCATAATGTTAGAGTTTCCCAGATTTAACTTTATTTGGGTAAAACTTGAAGCGCATTATTTTCAGATGCATAGAAATAAAAGCTGTGAGTTGCCCAGATTGAAATAAAATTGGGCATAAATTAGGAAATGCATTATATATGCACAGAGAAAGTTTAATGTGAGTTGATAGTGCTGTGACCGAATATATATATATATATATGTGTGTGTGTGTGTGTGTGTGTGTGTGTGTGTGTGTGTATTCAGATAATCATATGTGAAGAGCCCAAGTTGGTGCAAGATTCGAATAATGATTTCGAAGATTCAGAATATGAAGTTAGCCTTCGATTAAGAGTAGAAGAAATGAAATTGACTATGGCTTGAACCATGAAATAAGAAAAGCTTCCACATGTAAAGATTGCCATATTGAGGATTTATTTGGGACTAATCTGGTAAATCAGTCATATATACAACAGATGCACAATTTGTAGTGAACAAGTGAATATGCACAGGAATGAAAATGTGGGTTTGACAGGTGTACATGCACAGGTTCACACAATTGTAGTAAACAGCAGAGGTATGCAGAACAGGTACATGGCAAAAATTGGAAAAGACACACGGCATTTTTCAGGCATGAAAACGCAGGGGAATATGCAGAACAGTTACACTACAGCAGCAGAAAAGACAAACTCGCAGAGAGCCAAAAGCTGAATGGATTGAACTGAAATCATTATTGTAACTGAAAACGTAAATGTTTTAATTGTTTTTATATTGATTGTGATGCATTCGCAAGTCTCCGGAGGAAAAGAAATATCCCACTGTAATACTGAAATGTATATACATTGTTATATTTTTCTGAATGAGCTGGACAAAGAAATGAGAAGACAAAAGGGAAAGAGTCATGGCTATTCACTTCGAATTCCTGTAGAATGCAAACAGCGATGATGTTATTTTGTATAAAACAGGTAATATCCATGTGTAGAAGGTTACGAACAGAGAGAGAGAAAAGAGAGTGTGCAGCAAAATTGAAGAGTTGAAGATTGTGAGAAAGCTGCAGAATGGAAGAGAGCAGAAGAATATAAGAAAGCTGCAAGAGGTTAGAAAGTGAGAGAATGTAGAAATGAAGCAGTGAGGCAGAGAAGGAGGAGGAGCTGATAGAGAATCTGAGAAAATGCAGAGATGATGCAGGACAGATATGAAGGTTGGTGCACAGCAGTGAAGATGGTACAGAACAGAGCTGATATCCAAGGTTGGTGCCTGCAGAAAATTGATGGGAGTTGGAGCTTCCTTGCAAGTTGTAGCTTGCAGAATTGAGGTAGGAGCCTCCTGTAGGTTGGTGCCTACAGAAAATCAGTGGTCAGAGGGAGTTGGAGCTTGCCTTTGCATCACAACAATAATAAGATGTGGTTTTCTCCCTTTATGGGTTTCCACTTATATCTGGTGTCTCTGTGCACAATGTTTATGTGTTGATATGGTTTAACTCATCTGCTTGATACTTGTTGCTCTCATATTAAGTCTGTTGTTACATTATATTAATACTTGTTGCTCACATTCTAAGATTACTCACATATTAAGTTGAACATGAAATGAAGGTGTAAATAAGTTTTAATGAAAAAGTTTTAAAAGTCCATGAATGTGTTAAACTGATTCACCCCCCCCCCTCCTCTCAGTTTAACTAAGGGTTCAACAATTGTACTTGATTTATTGTAAAGAAAAGGATTTAAAGCCTTGTTATATCTGATTAACAAAATCCTTTATTCTATATTGTTAATTTTGTGTTCTAAATATAAGTGATCTTAATTGGTAAAAAAAACAAACGAAAAGAACTATTGATTCACCCCCCTCTCTGTATTTCCAACACAATCATTCAAGCCCAACATTGAATGTTACAAATGCCATAACTACACATAGCTTGCGATTGCAGCTACAAGATGGAATCTTCCATGAATGACAACCCTAACATCAAGTACAGGAAGGCTTGAATTCTTATCTTTGTTGACAAGCAATTAAGATACATTGTTTATACGTGTGCATGTGGAATCTTTCAATTGCAATCTGAACCTATGGAATCCTTGTAAGCAATAACACCTATTTAAAGATCGATCATTGTCATATACAACAATTCTTGTTCATATATATATATATATATATATATATATATATGATATCTTAAGCACAATCCTTTGCACAACAATTGAAGGCTTAAGACTTCCACTGTAATCACCTTCAAGCCTACGATATGTGGTTTGAATAGTTACCAAATTCAACGAGGAGGTATTGATCATTGCGGACTTATATAGATCTTTGTGTAAGTATCGGAAGCAGTTCAAGACCATCTAGTTCTTAACTTGTCCTGGAGCAATGACGATAGTATCAAGGTTCTTAGACTACATTGAAGGTCTATCACAGAGTTGCATAAGAATACGTAGAGTTTTCTTGCAGACAAACAAAGTATGTTGGATATCTAAGTCTCGGCGCCTTTTAGAACCACACTTCTGAGACTTAAAGTACCTGCGGCCTTAAAAGATGGAACCAAGGATTTGAGCAAGAATTTTTCTTTGTGACTCATTGAATGATCCGTCTAAGAACAGTTGAGATAATTGGTCATTCATCAAGCCAACGATGAACCTGATGCTTGCTGAAACTTGATGCTCATACATTCTTGTGAATTGCACTCGACATTTGGTGATTGTAATCCAGTATATAAGAAGACTCAACGAAACTTTGAGCAACAAATTCCAATGAACCTCCTGTCTGAAAGTTAAACACCAACAAGTGTCAAGAAGTAAAACGGACCAAAGGTATCACTGCAGAGAAATTAAAGCAAATAAAATAGTGTGTACCAACGGCAGAGAGATCAAAGGCCACATTACAATTGGTTCGCATTTGACCACGAAGCCAGTCATCGTGTTGACACCAACCATACCCTGCTACCTCGCATTGGAGCCAACATGATACTTTTGATTTGATTGTTTCTATGACAATCATAATAAAAGGGGAGCATATTGTATTTGGGCATATTGTATACTACATATTATATTGGGCCCCAATGGTAAGGTCATAGTCCTTTCTTTACATTTTGCTTTAAAAATACATTTTATCGGCACTGATTGCTAGATATGGCAAGAATTTTGTAGCACAGGCATAGACATTTGAGCAATTTGTAGAACATTGCCCAGAAAGTGACATTGTGAAATATAGTTAATATATCATATGGTTATACATGGTTAATTTGGGTTTCTGGAGTCTAAAATTATCCAAATTAAGATCTGAAAGAGGCACTGAGATCAGAGTTCAGAGACAGGCTTTATTGAAATGGTTGATGACAGTACTTGTTAGTTGTGAGAGTGTCGTTGTAGGGGTGACTGCAGTTTTGGCAATTCACTTGCATATTGTTGATCTCAACAGCTAGGGTTTGAGATAACAGAGAGGGCTTGCACGATTTTGTGGTGACAACTGATTTGTGGCACATTCATTATTCATGTGGGCAAGAGCTAGTAGTGGCAATATTTTAAAGTATTTAAAGAAGTGACAGTTGAAGCAAATTTGACTAATTCTAGGGTTTGATATGCAAATTGATTGACAGAGATTATACAACAGTTTCTTGTATTGCAGTTTATTTTGCATTGGTATTGAGAATTGGTGGATCCAGTCTGAAAAATGTTGAAACTGGTTTGTTGGTTGATCAAGGTGGCAGGGTGGTGCAAGGCAGGAGAGTGGAGTCTCCTTCAGGTTGGAGACTGAAAACATTTCAGGGCGACAGGATGTTGTTAGGGCTGGTTGGAGCCTGCACAAGGTGTTGGAGTATATGTCCAGTTGCAGTTGGTAAACAGGGCGTTGGACATCCTACAGGTTGAAGCCTCCTTCAGTTGGAGCTGAAAACTTGATGTAAACATTTGAAGACAAATATTAAGAAGCATTCGGTGGTTATTGTCCCAGAGGGGTTTCCACCTAAAAATCTTTGTGTCTACTGTCTCTATTGTTACGCATTGTCGAATGGTGTTGATGAATGTTTATGTTTATCTAATGCTAATAAAAATTAATGCTCTGTGAAGTTAAAAATAAACGAATTGATAAGAAAATTGATTCACCCACCTCTCAGTGTTTCCAACAATAAAAAGACATCCATGCACAATAGGGACAACAAATTTTCCCTGGGAAACCCAAACTTGGGAGAAAACCCAGCAACTTTTCTTCTAGGAGAAATTGTTCTTCATCAAGGTTCACAATTACATAAATTGTCTAGAAATATGTGCCAAAAACCAAGTCCAAAATACCAATCAAACCTGATCAAATACTATTCAATCAATGTTGGTCAAACCACCCAAGAACAGAAAAGTCAACATTGGTCAACTATCAAAATTTTGATCCTATAGTCAAATTGGACCTGCAGTCAAAGGTTTGCGGCTAGAAATCCATATCGCAGCCAGCCTCAATCAACGGTCAAATTTTATCAAACATGGACAAACGTCAATTGATTCGCTCCTCTTATGTTCACATGTGTGGTTGTCTTATGTGGAAGACGATGTGTTGATTGATTAGTCGAAATGAAGATGACTTTTGTGTATTTGTACTTTTCAAGTGGGTTTGTCCAAGGGTCACACCCACTCATGGTGGAGCCGACTTGTCATTTTGGAGCCTACATGAACCATAAAAAATTAAACTCATAATTTTTATTCTCATAATTTTCTTTGGCCGACTTGGGAGGCCTCTTGGCATGTTGGAATACCTCTCGATGCTACACAAAAATCAACACCCTCTCTTAGTGAGGGAGGTATTCTCTGCAACAAATTTTCCCTTAGCTGAAATTTCTCCTCCATAAGAAAAGTTCATGAGCATACCATGTTCATGCATTTCTATAAGATAACTCCATCCTGGAGTGGGAAATGTAAGTATCTAGGGCTTTTGGCCAAATTACTTTGTGGCTTCTTAGGAAAAATGCATCAATCTCCTATGGTCAAAGTCCTTTATGACCTAGCCAAGTCCTTATGGCCTCTCAGGAGAGAATTTTCCTTTGGACCATTCACCTTCCTGGTCAAAGTCCTTTATGACCTATAGCCAACTCCTTTTGGCTTCAAAGGTGAATTACAATCGCGTTTGGTCAAACTAGCCAAGTTCTTCTAGCTTTTTAGGAGAAGATATGTCCAATCCTATAATTACCCTGGGTCATTCACCTCTAGTCAAAGTCCAATATGACCCAGTCTAGTCCTTTTGGCTTCTCAAGTGGATGTATCTTATAATTGTCCTTGTAATTGCCTTGGGCCATTCACCTTTTTGGTCCAAGTCCTTTATGACCTCTGCAATTCCTTCTAGTTTCAAAGGTGAATGTATCCATCTCACATTGTAAAAGTCCTTTATGACCCCACCAAAGTCCTTTGTGGCTTCAGGAAATGGTCAACCCAATCCAGCAAAGACTTCATCATTCCCTTACAATCAAGGAGACACTCAACATCATACTAAGCTTGACTTAAAGTATGTCCACAATTTGGGCATCTGTGGATATGTATTGGAGCTCTCTTTCCTCTTTGTATCATGTCTCGGATGAAGTGACCTGACCATGTCCTTCTGGCTTCTGAAGTACGTCTTCTTGTGGTAGTCTTGGTTGCTCCCTCTGTCATGGAAGCAAATCCTCCCACCGTTGTTGCTCCCTCTATCACTTGAGCAAGTCATTATGCCATTGTTGCTCCCTCTTTCTAGGAGAACCCTCTTGTCACAAGTCTTCCTTTGTTTTTCCTCATGCCACCATCTGGTGCCAGAATCATTTCCTTGGCAACCTTCATGATGTACCTGCAAACCTCATTCAAGAAGCCATGAAAGAAACAATTATAACCAAGAAATACAAAGGCAAGAGGCTTGCCACAGAAAATTAATAATAATTAAGGGAGAAATATATGAAGTACTTATCTCTTGATTAAGGAAGAAATTGCAGAGGGCTGTAGGAAATTGTCAATTGCTTCTTGATCCTTGCCTCCTTAATGAAGTCCATCTCCAATCTTATCAAGCTTGGATTCCTTCGTTTCTTCATCCTGTGGATTAGGCTTAGCAAGCCATTCATCGAGCTATCTAGCCACACCAAGTATGCATCACACCAACTCTACTTGCATTCAGCACTCCAACTCTTGCTCTAGAGTTTCATCCCACAAACCCTAGGACTTTCTTATCAAAGGCTTCAATATAAGTTATAACCTCCAAGTCTTCTCACTCCTATATCAAGATGTCCTTCGCCTAATTTTATTCCCCTACCTTCCTTGTTGTCCACCACAGTCTACTACAGCGACTTTGGCTAGCCTCTTCTAGCCTTGTTGTCCTCCTGAAAATCTTCTTTTATAGCTTGGTCTGCTTCAGATAATCCTAGGCTGGCTCCCTCCATTTCTAAGGTCCTTTACCTTATCTAGTCTACAATTTAGACCAGTATATTGTGGCCCCAACTAGGACTCTTTATTGGTAGCCTCAACATCCTCAAATCCTCTGTGGGTGGCCCTCCTTTACATGAGAAAACCCTTGGCTAGGTCTCTCCAGGAATACAATCAGCACCTAATACTGATAGTCATCAAGTTCAAGCCTATGACCTTAAGCATGTAACCAGTGTCCTCTATCAAGTCTACTATTGAACGTTCATTGACATATATGGATTTCAAATCTCTTTTGTTCTGATACAACAAATGAGAAAGGACGTTATTCGAATCAACCGCCAACCCTTTTCAAATCAGTCTTTGCTTGCATAGGTATACAACAAAACATCACATTCCTCCTATAGACCAGAGCTAGCATTTTTGTCTACATAACAATACGGTCACCAATGTGGAACAATCAATTTGCCCATGAATCTGTATGACAACCAATCATCGAATACATGACTCAATCCACGTTACATAATCTATGTAAAGTGATGGCATACAAGTTGTTTCAATGGCGAGGCTCAACTACATACCTTCCCTTGAATATAAACTCTGCCAAACTTCGCTATACTTATGTATATAGATTACCTGTCTTCATGTTTTTCCATTCCACCAAAACTGTACTTTTCTTTTGTCTAATTGTGCTCGAACTCTCATCGAGACTGGACTCCACCTCTGACCTCCAACCACTTCCTCTACTACCTATAGCCATCCTTTGCTATGTTTGATTTGTTGACAAATCTAGGACAACAAATAGATTAGGTTCTTTAGCTCTACTTCTCCTTTACTTTCACAAGTTCTTATGATTATTATATTTGTTCTTCATTATTGTTATTATGTTCATTTCATCATCAAGACAAATGCCAAAACAATAAGATCACAAAGACACCAGAGCAAGGTTGCGGGGGAGCGCCTCCCCCCTATTGAACTAGCTCCCAGAGCGAATGCTTAGAGGGTGATATTAATGACAAAGAACCCTATACGAATCTAGAGGTAGTGATAAAGATACCTCTGGTTCAATCTATGTTTTTATGTTTTTAATGTCTAATTCATCATTCTACATGCTTTTGTTGACATATATGCATCAAAATATAAAATATATATATATCATAAAAAATGCTCCCCAAAACGGTCTTGGACCGGGAGCTTCTGAAAATGGCGCTCCCGCTTCCCGTTTTCGCTCCCACTCCAAAGTAACCTTGCACTAGAGATAGGCACTCAACCAGGGCAAAAACCCCTATGAAAGGGAAAACCTAGTCAAACTCTTCCACTAGTAGATTCAAATCAAATTAAGACAACCATGACCTTACACCAAGACATAAATTCCCTTCCATTCATCAAGTTATCCTTCAATGTAGAGCAACCAAACAACAAAATTTCGGCCATCTGGCATCATCTAAAATTTTCGGTCTACACCCACAATTTTGCATCTTCGTACTTCAATTTCGGTTTATTCACGTGTAGGAATTTCGATCTACTTTCCTTGAAGAGCTTCTCTACTTCTTTTGCTTGAAATAATTTCTTCCACCTTCATCCTTTGCATTCCTTCTGTTGCAGATTGAATCGAGTGATCATGATTTTTTTTTTAAGGTTGAAGTGCTCCTCTCTATATATAGTGGTTCTACCTCCATGAGGTTGAGTAGACAAATGTTGAGGCTGACTTGATGTAGGAAGGTATTACATGACTGTTTACATCAAAATTAACTTATTCCTTTGACATAATGAGCCCAAGAAGGGTCTAATTTGATTTTGACTTTGACACAAGACACCAACCCTAGAGCACTGAATGGGTGTTTTTGACCTATTGACCATTGACCCAAGCATTAAACCCATTTAATAAATCAATTTCTTATATTAAAAAATTTCTTTTTCTTTCTTTTGGAAAATACAATTATGAACACCAACACTAGTTACATTTTTCAACACTCACTCTTAACTAGGGAGGTATTCATAATTACATATACAAAGGTACATGGAAGATCTCGAAATGATATGTTCTATGAAGAGACATAGCACATGCAGTGCTACAGACTACATACTTGCCCAGAGTATCTAATCGAGTGGGACTAAGGTGTGTTCCAAGCTTCAGCCACTATAGGTACCATCAAGCTTAAGCTCTAACACCATCTAACGAATCTAAGTATCGTATCCATGGTCGGAGCTCCACAAGACCAAAGATACCCTCCCTACTTTGGGATTTAGACATCATCACAGGTCAGCCAGATGTCCTCCCAAGCATCTTGTCGCCCCAAGATGCTTCATCTGTTGAATCCTTTGTTAAACTGAGAGGGGGGGTGAATCAGTTTAATAAATTCATGGTCTTGTAAAACTTTCATTTACACTTATTTACATCTTCATTTCATGATTAACTTAATGTACAGTGAAACGACAATCTTAATTAGTGAGCAACAGGTATTAAGCAGATTAAATACAGAGTATCAACACATAATCATCATGTACATAGACACCAGATATAAGTGGAAACCCATAAGGGAGAAAACCACATATTATTATTGTTGTGATGCAAAGGCAAGCTCCAACTCCCTCTCACCACTGATTTTCTGTAGGCTCCAACCTACAGGAGGCTCCTACTTCAATTCTGCAAGCTACAACTTGCAAGGAAGCTCCAACTCCCATCTATTTTCTCCAGGCTACAACCTACAGGAGGCTCCTACCTCAGCCAGCTACAACTGACATCTATCAAGCTACAACTTGATATGGAAGCACCAACTTCCTCACTCTTTCATAAAAAAAACACATGTTGACGTACCTGGATATCAACTCTGTTCTGTTCCTTCTTCACTGCTATCCACCAGCCTTCATATCTGCCTTATATCATCTTTGAATCTTCACATCTTCTCTATCTACTCCTACTCCTTCTTACCCTCTCTGCCTCATTTCTCCATTCTCTAACCTCTCTATGCATATGTTGGTAACATTATTTATAGAGATCACCTCATAACTGTTTGCATTCCACAGGGAATTCGAAATGAATAGCCATGACTCTTTGCCTTCCACCTTCTCATTTCTTTTTCATCTCGTTCAAAAGAATATAGTAATAAGTACATATTTCAGTTTTACAGTGGAGTTTTGTTTGCCTACGGAGACTTGCCTTTGCATCACAAACAATATAAAATTAATTAAAACATTTACATTTACATTTGCAACAGATATATCTCATTTAACCCTTTCAGTTCTTGGCTCACTGTGTGTTTGTCTTTTCTGCTGCTGTAGTGTAACAGTTCTGCATAATCTCCTGCTTTCTATGCATGTGCATTTCCCAAATTATGTTCTAAATCTGGCAGCTTTATCAATGCGGGAGTTTTCTTCAACCTTCATGGTTCGGCTCTAACGCTTTACCAATTCAATCTTTGATTCAAAACCAAACCTAATTCACAATACTCATATGCGGTTCTTTAAACCTTGATTTAAATTCGGGCTTCACCTTTCCACCGTTTATAAATCTGAATATACAGAACTTATATAATAGTCCACATTACATAGCATGTACCTACATTAAAATGAGTTTCGGCCCCACAGCGTATTAACATACTTTCATTGTTTGACTTTGTTAAACCCAAGGTAACCATATAACCCAATACATATAAATGTCTGGCCCACAACATATTTCAAACCATATATGATAACAACACCATACCTTTATGCCCGTTAACATTCGTGCAATTTCATGATGCGAAGACCCTTGGATTGTTTCCCTTCAGGATCGAACAACAATCGCGTTACATATGTTCCGGAGGTTTATCACCTCAAAATTGCGCAATAAAAGCGGGTCTCATAGTTTCATTAATACTTCCAGCTTACAAAACAAAGCATCGCATCAATTTATAATGCAACCGGGCCCAACAAGTTAACTTACCTCTTCATCTAACGGTTGTGGACATTATCGCATACTATTCGATGATCCGACGATCATCGCATAACCAAAGTGCACGAGCCTTAATCTTCAAAAATTGCGCGATATAAATGGTTTTTGAATACTCAGTTACACGTGTCGAGTGCTGGCGTATATCGTGTTTTTTTGAGGAATTCCACTTACCAGTTTTGAGGTCGCGCGATACCACCAGGTTGCTCCTCAAAACCACTTTCACTATTTTGGCCGTCGTTGACTCACAATTCCACGCGCGCCTTCATTATTATTTGCTCCTGGTTCCATCTCTTCGGGTTTCATTTAAACGCAATCCAATTGCATCTTGATTCCGCCATTCTTCAAACTCCAATCCGATTCTGTTACGCAATCATACGCCATCAGAGTTCCACTTTCATGGCTTTAACGCACCATTCTCACAACGCTGCTCCACCGATTTTCTTCCACGATCTCTGCAGTTCGAGATTTCAACAAAATGTGCCTCCACACACATAAATCGATAATCCAAATGTTGAATTCTGAATTTAAAATTCAGTTCCTTTGCTGTTGTCATCGATCCTTCCAGTGATCGATGACTACAAGTCTCCCACAATTTTCTCACAGATATATATAATCTTTATCACGTTCAAAACCACAATGTCGACATTAATCATGTCTCGGCAACCATCAATTCCTTCAATTTATACAAAGAATCTCCAATTCAAACCCTTGCCATAGAGTTTATTCAAAACTGTTTATAAACCCTGATCGACTCACATATGTAATTAAATCATCAATGCACAAATAATTGCACACCACAACATCGACATGAATGTCGATTTCTTCAATAACACACAGGACCCATTTAAACCCCCAATTACAGAGTTTCAGAAATCAAAGCTCATTCACACAGAATTTAAATCAACAATGTCCGCATAATGCTGAAACAAATCCTTTTATATACGCAATTGAATTTACTTACAAAACCTCCTTGTTTTGGCCAGATCTTCAAACTCAGTGGCCCTTTCAACTGCCCGTAGGCTTACAGGAACAAACTCTTGTTTTGCCCTAACTTAAGCACTCACACACTCTGCAGATCTGTTACTTCTGCTTCTTTGCTCCTTTGAATGATAGTCCAGGTGTTTCTCATGTCTTCTCCTTTGCCATCAATGACAAGATTTCCAACATCATCTCTCCTCATCAACTAAATCAAATATATCCACCAGTCCAAGCATGCTTCAAAACGTTCAACCTTTTTTTGGATAGATCATGCACAATCACAACCCCAACTAGTAATAAACATTCAATATATATAAGTTAACTCGAACCTTTGAGGTTCTCAAAGATACTAATGTTGCTTAGGTCATCATCATATCGTTCAAACACATCTTTGTCAGAAGCTTTCTTCTTTAACTTCTACAGCAACACCAAATTCAGCCTTAGCACTTCTTCCAAAACATCAAGTTTTTGTTTACAACTTTGTCATTTATGGATATCTATCTGTAATGCTTCAGCCACAATCTTTATTCTTTCAAGGTGTTTACTATAGTTGTCATATTATGCCCTCCATCTTAACTAGGGAGATGTACACTTTCTTTCATCCAAGGTCCCTCTCAACTTAGGGAGATCAACAGCTTCATTCTTATAGATTCTTTATCACATCATTAGAGAAACTTCAACCTTTCAAAGCTTTATTTGTTCGAGAACATCATCCTTTCTTATGGCAACAAGGTCATCTAGTCATCTTTTATGTCATCATCATTCTTAGATCTCCCTTATCCATCATGCTCATCATTATTATCAAGACATCTTCAATTATCAACATACTCAACATCTTGAAGATTATGTACTTGCAAATCTTCAATAGCAAGTACACCCAAACACAAATATACATAAGCATGAAATCAACTATGTCAAAATCATGTCATTACAATGGAAGCATCAAAACAATCAAGCTTTAGACATCAAATACCTAAACCAAGTTAGGCTCATAGTCAACAAGGGTTACATATTTTATATCCTAGACTTCAACAACTTTGCTAGGGTTTTGTCACAACCCCTAGATTTCATCATTGAGACTTTAAGCCTTAGATATCAGCAACTAACATTAAGCTTTAGAAGTTCAAGTCAAATACTACAAGGATTTTGTTATAAACCCTAGATAACATCAAACTAAAACATGAATAATAATCAAGTTATCATTCTATCATTTAATATCTAGGGTTTCATTATTATTTCCATATATCAATCTCTTACTAAGATTTTATCGTAAACCCTAGATACAAACATCAAACAATTTTGACCAAACTAGGGTTTCAATTATGTGGAAGCTCATCCACCAAGGGTTTCATTCCTAGGATTTTACATTGAATACGAGTAAGGTTTTTGTCATAAACTCTAATTATAGGGTTTTATTAGGTAACCGAAATATCAAAGACAAACCCTGAAAGGCTAGGGTTTCTTCATAACATTATCAAAATCCTAAATATCAAGAGAGTAGGATTTTATCATTAGTTCTAAACCCTAAGAGGACTAGGGTTTCATTATTAACATACCCTAAGCACCGAAAGCCTAGGGTTTTGTAGTGAACCCTAAAGGTTAGGGTTATACTAAAGTAAACAAAAGATAGAGAATATAACAAAGGTTGATTTAATCTAAAGATTAATCACCTTAAACAAGAATGTTAATGTTTCAAAACCTTAGATATGAATAGAGTTAGTAATACAAAGCAAATTTCAAAACAATTGTACCTTTTAATGAAGGAGACCTACTACAAATCTTGTACTATTATACATATCTTGAGTTGGTTATTTTTACAAACCTAGCAGGGTTTTCTTATTGAAAGTCTCCCTCTGAAACTTCTTACAAGTCTCCTTTTGAATTTAGTCACAATCCTTATACCTGCAAACTTAGTTCTAAAAAAGGATAATAATCAAACAAAAATAAAGCTAAATATACTTATCTTTTGCGAGAATATGGAGGCTTCTCGTAGAAGAACAACATTTCAATAAGTACCTACAAAATTCACTTGACAACTGCTACTAAAAATATATAAGTACAATAGTGTAATCATATAGGGTTTCCATTATCCTTTTAAAGTTACAAAAGCATATCATTCTTGCCAAGAATTGTCATTCTACTTACAAACCCTAGATAGTGTTTCTAAGAGAATTAGTATAAAGGGCTTCCAAATGTTCTAGCTAGGATTTTCAATTTCAACCCTCATCATAATGAAAACTAGCCAGCCCTTATAAAACCCTAAAAGTGTTATATGCTTGACTCTTAACAAATGAACCATTTATACATACCTTTGTCTTTTATGATGAAGAATTGATGTACCATAGAGCTAGATGCCTTAGATATTTGAGACAAAAAGAATAGAAAATAATACTTACCTAACTATGATGAGATCTTCAAGGATTCTTTCACAAGCTCATGCACGTCAAAATGAATATGTTCTTCTTGCTATTGTGGACTATTTCTTTTGTCTTGAAAAAGAGATGCTAAGCTTGTTGAATGAGTTTTGTACTTGATATTCATGATTAATTAATGTAATAATGTGGAGGCTTGGATTTCCTTTGTGCACAAGTCTTTATTTAGTGACGACTGTAGCTTGTGATACACTCACAAAATTCAACGATTTGGCTCTTCGTTATGTATATGCACATGATATTAGACAACTTGAAGGAGATAATCAACATATGATAATTACTTGACTAATCCTTCAAAGGTCAGTTTATATTTCACTTGATCAAGCTTGGACTATATATATACACATATTCTATACAAATTCAGGTTCTTCATCCTTTCACAGGAATCTAGGCTCTTTCAAGTATAGTGACTATAGCTAGGTAACAAATTCTTTAAAGTAGGTTTGTAGACCTCCAAATGATCCAATCTCTTATTAAAGATGTTCAGATTTTCTGAAATAGGATTTTTGAGGTGACAAAATTTGGATCCTTGTAGTGATTTCAGACCTTGATACAGGAGCTCAATCTTTCTCACAAAGAGTTGGGTCTTAACTATACTAGTTATCTAGCCATTCGGTCCTCAAGTGTGATGCTTTTAAACTCTCTTGCTTGAACTGATCAAACTTGTGGTCTAATTATAGAGATATGCCCAAAATGTTTGGATTAGAAATGAATATTTTTCAGCTCAGTGTCATGATTAGGTAATTCGACCTAATTAATTCCTTTGATAGCCTTATTTATTCAAACATTCAAGTTGTTTTCTTTCCTTGGTAGATCTTCTAGTTGCATAAATTAACTGATCATAGCTCTGATACCATGTTGAGAAACCTAGGGCAACATATAGATTAGGTTCTTTAGCTCTATTCCTCCTTTACTTTCACAAGTTCTTATGATTATTATATTTGTTCTTCATTATTGTTATTATGTTCTTTTCACAAAGATGATCACAAAGACACCAGAGATAGGCACTCAGTCAAGGCAAAGACCCTTATGAAGGGGAAAACTCAATCAAACTCTTCCACTAGTAGATTCAAATCAGATTAAGACAACCATGACCTTAGACCAAGACATAAACTCCCTTCTATTCATCAAGTCAGCCTCAATGTAGAGCAACCAAAAAACAAAATTTCGGCCATCTGGCATCATCTAAAATTTTCGGTCTACCCAATATTTTGCATCTTCGTTCTTCAATTTCAATTTATTCACACATGTAGGAATTTCGGTCTACTTTCCTTGAAGAGCTTCTCTACTTCTTTTGCTTGAATTATTTTCTTCTTCCTTCAGTCTTTGCATTCCTTCTATTGCAGATTGAATGGAGTCAGTGATCATGATTTTTTTTTAAGGACTATGTGCTCCTCTCTACATTAGTGGTTGTACCTCCTTCATGAAGCCGACTAGACAAATGTTGAGGCCAACTTGATGTGTTGTAGGTCAACTTGATGTAGGAAGGTATTACATGATTCTTTACATAAAAATTAACTTATTCCTTTGACACAATGAGCCCAAGAAGGATCTAATATGATTTTGACTTTGACACAAGACACCAACCCCAGAGCGCTCAATGGGTGCTTTTGACCTATAGAGAATTGACCCAAGCATGAAACCCATGATTTAATAAGTCAATTCCTTATAATAAAATATTTGTTTTTCTTTCTTTTGGCAAAGACAATTATGAAGACTGACACTAGTTACATTTTTCAGCACAATTTGACTTTTAATATATAGCCGCCCATATCATAACTTTGCCAAGATCTTGTTGTCAACATATACTACGCCATTTCAAGCCATGACGTAATTCAGCCTTATGTCTTTGTTTAAATAGTTCAACGAATTGAGTCGGCAATTCATGATATACAATCCATGTTTCAATTATAACTTAGACGAGGATCTTCCTACCAAAGAAATGGACGATCTACGCAATACTAAGAATGTGACCAAACTTTCATTAAAAATAGGCTTCACTATAAGTGACACTCCACAACAGATCAACCATATCGTGACCAGATCAAACTAAAACACTCTGCCAAACTAGCGAACTAGATTTTTCATCTTTCTTCTGATATCCACCTTGGCTACATATATCTAGACGGGGTTGTCAAGGCAATAATGTTGCAAACCATTCGAGCCAAGAGACATTCCTTGAATGGAAAATCAAACCTTCCATATAAAACTCAGACTTTATTTATCCATTTTTTCAACTGAAGAAATCATGCCTAGAGCAGCACTCGGGCATACATAGTCCTACCCAAGATTGGACCACAAGACCTGTGGGGACTAAATCTCCCCACCTAACTGTTGGACCACATCCACCGGAAGACTTTATTTATCCATAGCAAAACTAGTTTAAACGGGAAAAAGCTTTTACGTTCAATTTTAACCAACCAATTCATGGAAACGCAAAGCTCGTCCATTTCTTGTTTTCTAGACTTCATTCGATGAAACCTCAGAGTGATTTATTGTAATCCATGAAGACCGATCACTAATAGAAATCCCACTTCATCAATTTGCAATAAGACAAGCTCATTCATTGATCACAAATGCTTGTCCGAAGTTAAACATATGAACTCAAGTCAATGAATCATAATCCCAAATCAACGAGCCAAGAAGACAATGAATCATATTAGTGAACTCAAAACTTTTATTCTTCTTGATCCACACAAGATTGTTGTTCAACTTAAGCCTAGAGATATGTACATATATATACACACTTCCCTTGATTCAGCCACTTTATCTTAGAGCAGCAACATTCTTCCTACCTCTGCTAGCCTTTCCACAACCTGAGGCTACTTGGCCCTCCTGTTCACAATTCTAAGGCAATTGGCCCTCTCCTATGGTTGCGGCCCCTACATAGAAAAACTTTAGTGGTTGCTCTCTCAACCTCGCTCTGATAACATGTTGAATTTTCTACAAGATTAATAGTAGAAACTAATATTATGATCTGATAATTACTTCCTAATGATATTTAACAATTTATCTTTCAAGCCACTGATATCATTGAGCAATTATACACAGAAAATCTCAATAGTAATATAGTGAAAAATAGTAGGATCATAAAGAGACAGCCATGCACAATAGAGAAGACAATTTTCCTTGGGAAACCCAAACTTGGCAGAAAACCCAACAAATTTTATTCTAGGACAAATTGTTCTTTAGCAAGGTTCACAATTACATATATTGTCTAGAAATTTGAGCCATAAAACAAGTCTAAGGTACATGTCAAATCGGGCCAAATACTAGCCAGTCAATGTTGGTCATGCCACCAAGAATAGAAAAGTCAACACTAGTCAACTGTCAAAATTTCGGTCCTGCAGTCAGCTTGGACCTGTGTTCAAAGGTCTACGGCCATAAATTGATACTGCAGACAGCCTCAATCAATGGTCAAATTCAGTCAAACTTGGACTCAGTCAAACTTCAGTTGAATTGCTCCTCTTCTGTTCACATGTGTGGTTCTCTTGTGTAGAAGATGTTGTGTTGATTGATTGGTCGAAATGAGGATGACTTTTGTGTATTTAAACTTGTCAAATGGGTTTGACCAAGGGTCACACCCATTCAAGATGGGGTCGACTTGTCATTTTGGAGCCAACATGAACCCCAAAAATTAAACTCATAATTTTTATTTTCATAATTTTCTTTGGCCGACTTAGGAGGCCTCTTGGCATGCGGGAATATGTAACGAACAAAGTTCTTATCTGCAATAATCTTCAGAACACTTCGAAGACAAAGACATCCATCCGTTGTAGGACAAGCAATTGTATATAAGAATATTTGAATACAAGTGAGATGATGATGTTACAAATGAGGGCCCACTTATATACCTAGGCAGGTGCCCCTTCATAAATGGTCATGTCCCTAGACACATGCCTCTTCATAAATAATCATTGTTTAATTAACTTTTATTATCATTATTCTTTATTTATATTATTTATATATTTTTATTCGTAACATTGCCTTCCTCTTCAAAATGCTTTACCCTCAAAGCTCATTGTTGACAAGGCGTATCATCTGTTTCTTTTCCTTTTAATCTTTTCGCACCTTTTGGAACTCTTCAAATTCTTGGAGTTGTCATCTTCGTTGATACAAGATGATAGGATCCTTTAAGTGATAAATAAAATTGACGCACTAAGAAGGGATCTGACCATCCTAAATCAATCTTATGTGGAATCTTGCGGTTACTGGAAACTTGAGATGGATTTTAATCACAAGAGTCAATTATGGTGACATCGACATTCTTGGGAACATAAGTCACTTGTTTCTGGTTGGGATATTTTTTTTTATAATTTGGATGGTTGTTGGACACCTAATCCGCTAGTGGTTAAGGTGTGGGAGTTGGACGGTCAAAGGGAGTCCAAGAGACCTTGGAATATGGAATCTTTAAAACACTTCGAAGACACGATTATAAATGTACATCATGTGAATAATAATGTAACACACGATTATCTTTCTCATCTATCTTCTGCCCATTCCATGTATGTTTAACATGGTATCAAAGATGGAGATATACTGCATGCTCATGTGAATGAATCGCTTGTTTTTGTGGCTTTTCTCTACTATCAGTCATGCCTCCCTGAGTTCTGCAACTGAGTGCTTTGTCAGCATTATCTGTCTAGTCGCACTAAACATTATTGCTTCTCTCTCTCACCAAAATTGCATCTGACACTCTTTCTAAAGTCTCTGTCACCTACCTACCGTGGTAGTAACGCCTTTGCATCTCTCCAGGCCTATCAATCTTGCGCCTTGTCTGCTACAATTGTCAGCAATTTCTGCTCCTGCATTTGACTGTTTCATTTTTGTGCAAACGCTCTTGTTGTTGTCCCAGTCAGAAATTCCTTTGCATCTCTCTAGGTTTGTGAAGTGTGTGCCTTGTCTACTACAATTGTCAGCAACTTTTTCTCTTGCGTTCGAATCCACTTCCATGTTCAATAACCCTGAATTTTTCAAAGACTGAGAAAATTGTAATTATTTTTCTTCACTGTAAATCGAATGACATGGTGCATTCATCCTGTGTATCAAAAACTAGCCATCTTAAATGTCAGATCTCGTTTTCAAAGTCCTCAGGCGCTTAATTCGATGAAGTCGATCCAATTACCTGTATTGTTTTGGTCCTCTGTTTCATAGGACGCGGCGGGATTGAAACCCTGACCTGATCAGTGTCAATATCCTTGATTTGGTTTCTGCTACAGTGCGTTGTTGTTGCACTGTGTTGAATGACTATGGAATATATTTTGGTATGCGAACTTTCTACACAAAGATTTCAATAATCAAGCTGACTTTAGTGCGTGGTGTGGGAGGGTGCCTCCTTTAGAAGCTAAATTGATTGAACCACAAGAGTCAAAGCCAGCCCTATTCTTCCCTCTACGTCCATATCGTATAATTCATGGAATTATCACGACCACACCAGGGATCTCTTATGGATTTGGATTTTTCTGAAGTGTTGGATTCGTGGCTCGAGGGGACTGAATATTCCATCAAAGTTTGAGGTGGTCTCCACTACTATGCAGCAGTAAAGTTTGCCTAGTAGTTTGACCATCTCTCCCCTGTCATACAACTATTCCCTGACCACTAATTGCTTCATTCATCGTGCCAAAACAAAATAGAAGAACCACTACCCAGATTGCTCAGACGATGCCTGGAAATTGCATCAGAATCCGATAGCACCAAGGCAGCATTCCGTAACTATAAGGCGGCATTCTGGTAATGATTTCTCATCTGGTTTATGTGTCTGAGTGTTGATATGTATTGTCATTCAACTTAGTTTATATATTCACATTTTGAGAGAGGGCATCCTTTTGTTGAGTAAAATGATGCAATGTTAGATAGATCAGGCACTTAGTTTTAGTCTCACAGATAGGAATGAGATGCAATGGTGAGTCTAGAATCAAATGTCAATTTTCCTTCATAAGTTAATCAAGCCCCACAATTTCACTTATATAAGATATATTTCTACCACCGAAGTATTTGGTGCTACAATAATGTTTGACAAGTGAAGCCACATATAATGAACCCCATCTTTCGAGCAATCTCCCTGTGATCTATTCAGGAATGAGCCAATATCGTATGGCCTTGCCTAACAAGAGTTTTTGCAGGAGATTGACCAAAATTACCAACGATGCCTATCTTTAACAGGCCATTCTTCTCTAGTCCTTCACTTTTCTTGGATTCGTAATCAAATGGCTGAGCAGCATCCAATGCTTTAATCTTCAGATGTTTGAGAAAGAAAGTATGCTCTCTATTTTGTTTCTTCCCAACAGAAAACAGAGAGGTTAGTCTATTGTTGCATATTCATGTTGGCATCAAAGTCTGTTTGACACCAAAACAAGGTTGTGAAGGCGAAAAGCAAATAGCTGAAGTTTTTTTATGAAGCAGCCATACATTGAAACTGAGACATCACTGAGCTTTTTGGCGTACTTGTTCTGTAGGTTGGAGTACTAATTCTTTGTGCTATATAGCTAAAAATACTTTGTCAATGTTATTTTCTATTTGATACCAAGGCCTTTTACTAGCACTTATTAAGGCCTTTCATAGCCTGGAGTCTTCTCTTATTTTTAATGTGCTGAGAGTACAAGTGGGTATTTTTCCCTCATCATTTTTTCATTTGTTGAGTTTGACAATGGCCCGACTCAATGAGTTGTTAGAGCTATTAAGCACACTAATGGTGTCTACTTTTCATAATATGGTCCAAATAAGAAAAGACACTCTCATTGACATGCAAACATGTCTACAACATGCACAGGAAAAGATTAAATTTTTGCAGTTGGAGTCTCAACTTCAGCGAGATGAGCTTCAACACAACAGTTATCATTTTAAATTATTTTCTGCTCGGACCAATCCTTTGTTCAAGATTGAGATAGACTCCCATCAATAGCATGAATAGGATTTAGATCCAGTGCCCACTACAGGAGCAGATTTGAATGCAAATGCAGAATTTCAGTCTGCATTTCCCAAGCCCATCATCAAACCTTGGGAAGACCTTATCAACAACAAAAACAAAATTGGTCTTGGATATGACAAGGATGTATCCTTTCATATTCTAGATTACTCAAAGCCCATTTAGTTTCAGAGTGTTGGATTCCTTCATGACAATTCACCTTCAACTGTTCCAAATTCTGCTCCTCGCTCACATCAACCACAACAAATTTTTATATGCCAACATTGTGATCGAGTTGGCCATATGAAAGATCTATGTTTTGATCTTCATCCATGTGAGCACTATCATAAAACCACTCATTCTTCACACAGATGTTTCAAAAACAAATCTCCTGCCAGAACAAGGATTCACCTTGGATGGATCGCTTCTTTGCAATGGACTTCAACAACCAAGAAGATATTTCAGTCATATGTCAGAATCTGTTCTAGAGTACTAAACAGTCTTGCAGTTGAGTTTTCGCCATCATCTCACCTCGTATCTGACAGGGGGGAAATGATGGTCATCTACAAGTTTCAAAGCCTCATTAAGCGAGCC